>CAWUFW010002952.1:1200000-1800000 GCA_963921515.1 Calotriton arnoldi
GAACTTTAGATTTCTGCATATGGCAAACAGACAGATCAAAGTTATCTCTTGGGTTTATGTAATAGATCCAGACTCTGAGGTTTACGGGGCTTACCCTGTGCAATTTAATTAATAGATATATTCACATTACATTTTATTGGCCATATTTAGTGTTCACATAGTTGTGAAAGCTGATGCCTAACAATCAAGAATGAAGATGAACAGCCTGAACATAAATGAAAATTGATGATAGTGTCATAGAAGAATCTTGGGACACACAAGAACTAACTGGAGAAATCATTTGTCATTCAAGCCTGAACCCCATTCACCTCTCGGATTGCAGACAACCTAAGGTGGTCTGTGTATGGAATATCTTTTACAAGCCAAGCAGCATCAACAGTACTTGATTGTTCTTATGCAAAATGCCATACATGGATGACTGAATATCCAAGAGAGTGGTTTGGGTAGTCTCATTGGACAAACTCTTAGTTGTCTCTCTCCTTCAATATCAAATATGGTTGTGAAGTAATAAAATATGTTGACTTGCAACTTTGCTGATTTATTAAAAACACTTTGCAATGTGTATTGGTGCAAAAGCAGGGTAGATCAATCAACATTACTTATCCTTTCCCACTTGTCAACAGTCTTCATTGAAAGCTCCCACTCCACAATGCATTTCCTTCTTCTCCTCCTGGGTTCCTATAAACCAGACTCCCTCTCCAACATTGTCCCATAGTCCTGAAGCAATTGCTTCCCCACTTCATAGAGGCCCAGCCTCCGTCCCAGTCTACACCGTATCTTGAGGTCCCCAGTTGTTTTTCAGGCACAGGATATCACTGCAAGGGCAGAGTACCATTTGGCTAGAAAACAGCTACGTTGTATGTGTTTACAAGTAGAGTTGTATTCGCCCACGTAAAGATTCACATTAGCCTAACATCATCAGTGAAGGCTTTACTTTTGGTCACCCCTAATATCACAAGTCTCTAGGAAATGCTGTTATAAAGTAGATGACTTCTCCAGGATCTTCAGGAGCGGATTGATGTTAAAAATGATTAATGCATCTTACATTGCAAAGAGACCTGTATATTTTTTTAAGCATGTTTGGCCTCGGCCCAGTTTAGTGAATCAGGAAGCAGTTGGTTTTAAAGAAGCTGATAATAAAGAGATTGATAGTTGTCAAGATTTCTTCACAGCTTATAGAGTTCCTAGTGGGTTGCAGACTTGGTTCATGACAACTTAATATTGTTGATGATTGAAAGTCACTTTGCATCTACTGCCATAGTGATTTTGCAAAGTTAAAAGCAGGCCTCGGTTATCTGCTGCTGCTTTTAATTGTAGTTTTTGGAACAGGGTTATACATTAATTGTAAACATGCTGTGTTCTATGCCCCACTCCCTCGCCTCCATCCTGGTGTTCGGTTTGTGGTAGCTTCTTTTGTAGACTTATAGAAACAACATGAATGCAGTCCTTTCCATATCTTGTGATGGTGCGACTGAAATATATATGACTGCTCACATATCAGTAAAGCCACTCTGGGAAGGGATAATCTCGATTTCTTTAGAATGGAAGAAATATAGATCTCAGTCCTTCCTTGAAGTCAGTGGCTGCCTTGGGATATACATGTCGGAAAGAGCTGTCAATACAGAGGGAGTGACTGGCGTTCCAAATCTTTAGATCTCATTTTTAATCTTTAGGCTTCCCAGTATGATCAAGTCCCAGATCCTGCCCTTTGTATGCCCTTATAATACGTTCAACTTGCTGATTTGAAAGTTCTCTTTCTTTTGATTTTTCAGTGTATGTATTGACAACAATAATATTTAAGAAAATAAGTATAATATTGCAAATTAGAGGTGGCTAATTAAAAAGTGCTACGTGAAATGTCATTTGGGTTTGAATAAATGTGCTGCTATGCATAGATTATATGAAGTGAAATATATTAAGCCAGTATTTTTGGTTATCACTAATAATGTGATAAAATGAATATGGTACACAAACTTTAAAAATTCTAATGTTATAGTTATAACTGTCATTTACGATTTATCCAACTCCTTCTATTAATTATTATAGCTAGTGCACCTCAGGACACACTCTTTTCAGTTCGCTAACCAGACAACTCTAACTATAACTCGCCACTCTACCATGCACTGTGTTGTAACAAATTATGGCATTTGAGAAGTTATAAGTGTTGTTATGAATGCTGTGATTTCACATGCTATAAGTGATGTAGTATGCAAGGGAAATCCTGTGCATGGAAACGGCATGAATTATAATTAACATACTGTTGCGAGTGAGGTGACAAGACTGTGTTCGGAGGTGTGCAACGTATAGTAATTTGAAGGTGGTGCTTAAATTATAAATTGAAGTTATAATTATAACTTTACAAATTTGAACATTTGTTTATTTTAAGTTGGGTTTGTATAGAATGAATACATAAGGAATTTCTAACTATAAATTATCCTTAACATTTGCTTTTTTCATTGTATGTTAATGGTTTTTAATTTTAATAAAAATGTGTTTCAGATCGCAGTGTGGAGTGTCATTCATTGGAGTGTTGTAAAGTGGTGTGTAGTGCAGTACAGTGAAGGAGAGTGTCATAAAGTGGAGTATTGTAGAGTGGAATAGAATGGAGTCAAGTAGAGTGGAGTGCCGTAGAGTGGAATTGAGTAGAGTGGAGTGACTTAGTGTACAATGAAGTAAAGTGTTATACAGTGGAGTGGCATGGCTTGTTGTATCATGGAGTGGAGTATCATAAAGTGGAGTAGCATGTTGTACAGTGTAGTGGCATGTCGAACAGTAGAGTTGAGTGTTATACAGTGGAAAGGTGTGGCCGGCACAGGTAACAGCGGTGGAGCGGGGCGGAGGGAAGTCGACAGACGACGGGATAGGGAAAGTAAAATAAAAAAATTATTAAAACCACTTACCTTGCTCTCTCTGCATCACTGACTCAGCGATGCAGTGAGCGCAAGGTAAGTGGTTTTATTATTTTTTTATTTTACATTCCGTATCCCGTCATCTTTTCACTTCCCCCCGCCCCTCCCCACAGCTGTTACCTGTGCCTGCCACACCTGACAGTGGAGTGTTGTTGACTGGTGTGTTGTGAAATGGAGTGTGGTGGAGTGGAGTGTCATTGATTAGAGTGTTGTATAGCGACATAGAGTGTTGTAGAGTGGAGTTGCATACAGTGGGGTAGAGTGTCTAACAGTGCAGTATGGTACAGTGGTATAGAGTGGGATAAAGTGTAGTATAGTGTAGCATAGTGGATTGGAGTGGAGTACACTGGAGTTGGGTAGTGTAGAGTGGAGTAAAGTGTCATTGAGTTGACTGGCGTGTCGTAGATGTAGTGACTTGGAGTGCAGTCGAGTGGAGTGGCGTACATACAGTCAAGTAAATTGTCATAAATTGGAGTACCGTGTTGTACAGTAGAGTGTAGTGGCATATTGTACACTATTAGAAAGTGATGTAGACTACAGTAGAATAGAGTGGCATACAGCCTAGTTTAGCTTTGTAGAATGGAGTGGTGTACAGTACAGTGTTGTAGAGTGTGATAGAGTGGATTGGCATACAGTGTTATAGGGAACAATGGCATAGACTGGCGTAGGGTGGCGGGGCATACAGTGGAGTAGTGCAGTAGAGTGGAGTACTGTATCACAGAGTAGAATGGAGTAAAGTGGGGTGCAGCGACATACAAAGTCTTGCATACAGTATTGTATAGCAGATTAGCGTATCATAGAACAGCTGAGAGTGGAGTAGAGTGTTGTACAGTGGCAGACAGTATAGTACAGTGCTGTACAGTGGAGCGTAGGGGTAAAGACAGGAGTAAAGTGTCAGAGAGCGGCGTACAGTGTGTTAGAGTGTTGTAGAGTGGAGTTGCATAGAGTACAGTAGTGTATCAAACAGTGGAGCTGTGTAGAGTGGACTGTTGTATAGTAGCATAGTGAGGTAAAGTCTTGCACAGTGGTAAGAGTTGAGTAGAGTGGCGTAACGTAGTGGAAGTAAAGTGCAATAGAGTGTATTGGTGTGTGGTAGTGTAGAGTGGCATGGAATGGAGTATAGTGGCATAGTGTAGGTAGTAAACCGTTATAAATTGGAGTGGAATGCTGTATACTTTAGTGGTTTAGAGTGGATTACTGTAAAGTGGACTAGCATGCAGTGGAATACTGCACAGTTGAGAGTAGAAGAGTGGAGTGGCATAGAGTGGAGCAAGGTACAGTGGATTAACGCAGAGTGGGGTGGCATACATTGAAGTGGCATAGCGTAGAGTTAAGGAAAACTGTTATAAATTGGAGTGACATCTCATACAATAGAGCAGAGTGCTTTGTCGTACAGTGTTGGAAACATTCATAGAGTGTTGTACAATAACGTGTACGGACAGAGAGTCGAGTACAAATTTGGGCAGTGGAGTGTATGGGTTAGAGTGCAATAGAGTCTAGCAGAGTGGCATAAAGTGTAGTAGAGTTTTGCAGAGTGGAGCTATATAGAGTGATGTAGAGTACACTGGCATAGTGTGGAGTGCAGTAGCGTACAGTGGAGTGGCATAAAGTGGAATAGCATAGAGTGGAGTGATATAGAGTGGAATAACATATAGTGGAGTAGCAAACAGTGGAGTGGCGTAGACTAGAGTGGCATACAGTGCAGTTGTGTAGGGTGTAATAATGTATCGTGTAGTAGCGTACAGTGGAGTAGTGTTCAGTGAAGTGGCGTATTGTAGAGTGGGGTAGAATGGAATACCACATAGTAGAGTGTCAAAGATTGAAGTTGAATACAGTGTAATAGCACAGAGTGGAATAGCATACTGTGGAATCGTGTAGAGTGGCGTGCAGTGGAGTGGCATAGAGCAGAATAGTGTATAGTGGAATAGTGTATAGTGGATCAGTGTGGAGTGAGTGGCATCCAGTGGAGTGGTGTAGACTGGAGTGGCGTACAGTGGAATGAGGTAGAATGTAATAGCATACAGTGGAGTGGCATACACTTGAGTGGCGTCTAGTGAAGTAGAATGCAGTGTACTGGCATATAGTTAAATATAGCATACAGTAGAGTGTTGTACATTGGAGGGGCATACAGTGGAATAGCATTGAGTGAAAGTAGCATACAGTGGAATGGCATAGAGTGGAGTTGCATACAGTCTAATAGCGTAGTACAGACTGGCATAGAGATATGTATAGTGTAATAGCGTAGAGTGGAGTGGTGTAGAGTGCATTGTTGTATAGTGGAGTGCATAGAGTGTAATAGTATATAGTGGAGTAGAGTACAGTGGAGTGGCAAATAGTGGAGTGTGTAGACTGGGGTGGCATACAGTGGAGTGGGGTGGTGTGTAATAGCATACAGTGGAGTGGCGTACATTGGAGTTGCGTCCAATGGAATAGCATAGAAGTAAGTGGCATAGAGTGGTGTGCCATACAATGGAGAGGCGTAGAGTAGAGTTCAGTGGAGTGGCATACAGTGGAGTGATGTAGACTGGAGTGGAGGTGCGTGCAGTGTAATGGCATAGAGTGGAGTGGAGTGGTGTAGAGAGGAGTCTTATCCGGTGGAGAGGCATAGAGTGGAGTGGCATAGAGTGGAATAGTGTATAGAGAAGTGGTGTAGAGTACAGATGTATGTGAAATTTAGCAGCAATGTAGAATATGGTGTGCAGAGTAATGCAAAATAATAAATTGCACTGCCTTGCATTTCTCCATGTTTACCAATAAATGCAGGACCATGCATGGTGGCCTTGCATTGCTTTGTAAATCTGACTGAAGTATTCTGTTGCCCATGCGACACCATGAGTGATGCAAGGGTACTGCAATCCACTCATATAGCTAGGGCTTAGTTATATTTTGGGCCATGGTATACCATGGTCACTTTGCAGTATACTGTGGTACATGGCGATGACAAGCCAGTATACAATAGGGTAAAATGCAGCCATATTCTTTTACTACACTTTGGCTGTGTTCAGTGTTAGGGCCTTAGATATACGTAAATAGTAGGTCCCTACCAATTACCAATTTACTAAAATGGTAATAGGTAGGATAATTTATTTATATTGTTTGTCATATATTAAGTGACACTTCATCGCAAGTAGAACAAGGCAGTAATGTTCATGCAATGAGGTAAATGTCTGATATTATGTGCCTTTCCTGCATTGTAATGTTCTCATACCAGACTTAAAGGACCCATTATGTCCACTCTGCAGCCTGGATGCAGAACTGTACAAAAGCTTTTACGAGGCCCCAAGAGAGCCTGCATGAAGGATGTAAGGAAAAGGGCGCTCCAACATGTGGCACCATTTGAAAACCATCGACGACCTGATATGTAAACTGACAAATGTCTAGACACAGCTCCAGTAACTTTGTTTGTTGAAGTGGGTGTGTTCTCTACTTTATTTCATTACATTATAGTTTGGGTAGTATGCTAGGATTGTACCTTGATGTGACTTCACCTCGAGCAAACCTAATATGGTGCATCATTATTATGCCAAATATAGCTGCTGTAAGACATCACTTCTGAAATACATAGAAGCTATCATCCTGTAGTCCACAGCTGCACAAATCTGGGAATTGCAGAGAACAGCACTTGGAGGAATAAAATGAATTGGGGACAGGGCCTTTGGCCAGGGTTTACGTCTGAAACAGACTTTGGCTCTCCAGTATTTGAAGACTACATCTTCACATACGAAAAAGTGTATTCATATTTTAGAACATATCATCTTCAAATTTCATTTGCGGTGAGCATGCAGATGCTGCCTGTTGGACCTGGCCCTTTTTGCAGGGTTATACCCAAACCTTTTGCCCTCTGCCTGTATTTTTTCTGACCTCTTTTAGTTGGTTTTATGACTCTGGGCACTTCACTACTGCTGATCAGTGCTAAAGTGCATGTGCTCTCTCCTGTAAACTTGGTATGATTGGTCTACACCTGTTTGGCATATTCAATTTACCTGTAAGTCCCTTTTACAGTCGTATACCATATACCCAGGACCTGTAAATTAAATGCTACTAGTGGGCCTGCACCGCTGCTTGCACCACCCACAGAAGTAGCCTTTCAAACCTGTCTCAGGCCTCTGCCACTGCAGGGCCTGTGTGCGCAGTTAATGCCACAGTGACTTGACATTTAAAGTGCTTGCCAAGTCTGAAACTCCCCTTTAACTACATATGGGTCACCCCTAAGGTAGGCCAGAGGTAGCCCTATGGGCAGGGTGCTGTGTAGGTGAAAGGAAGGACATATGCCTTTGTTGTGTGGCATGTCCTGGTAGTGACAAACAGCCTATTTGGTTTCTCACTGCTGTGAGGCTGCTCCTCTCATAGGTTTGCATTGGGAATTCCCTGTTATGTGTTTCAGTGGTATATCTGATATGAAAGGGGTAGTGTTTCCATGCTTGGTATGTTTGGACTAGTGGTGATAAATCCTGCTTATTGGTGAAAGCGGATTTTGTATTACTATTTTAGAAATGGGCATTTCTGTGTGCTTATGACTCTGTGCTTTGCGGCCTGGCTGCAATCAATGTCTGGTTTAGACTGACAGGGGCCTGTTTTGTGAATTTACTTTAGAGAGTCACTGAGGAAGCTGAGGTGTGCCCCCAGGGGAGGCTCCTCCGCAATGACGGAGGAGGGTCGCTCCACTGGCTCAGAGCCAGCAGGTGAAAAATAAAACGATTACCTATAATCGTTTTATTTTTCATTTGCCGGCTCTGAGCTGGCGTGTGCAGAGAGGGGCGGGCTCAGGGCATGGGAGGGGGGAGGATGAGTGCTATGTGCACTTTTGAGTGCGCATGTGTGTTTGGCTGGCCGTCTCAGGCCGGCCAAACACATATGCGCACTTAGGTTTTTCCAGCCCGGCTGTATTGAACAGCAGGGCTGGAGAAACAGCACAGACTCCCAGGTCTGAGCTGAGCGTCTTTTCAGCCAATCCCCACGCTGCTCTCACATGAGAGCAGCACAAGGATTGCACATGGAGTCTAATGCTGCCCTAGTGCTTGCTGAGACCAGGAAGACCGAGGCGGGACGCAAGAGGCAGCCGGCAGCTCCAGGTAAGTGTTTTTTTAATTTTGAACTTTTATTATTAAACGCACACTCCCCCTCCCACACTTTCCAGCGCCCCCTTCACCCGCCCCACCACATCTTCATTGTGTCCGCTGCCACTGTGTACCCCACATATCCTGATGAGCCGTCCTGGGCTAGAGTGTTGGGAGGAGTTGTCACCTGCACTGAATAGGGTAGTGCCTGCCGTTCACAATGCTGTCTCTGCCTCCCTGCAGTGTGTTTGGAGCCAGGGCTGGGGACTGAATGGAGGTGTTGTGCACTTCTAAAGTTGTTTGAAGTCACCTCCAGAACAAAGACTTTTTGAGTATAAGTATAGGGGCTGTGACCCCATGATTTTAGACACTGCGTGGGATGTGTAACCAGACGCTGCTGGCTCTACATGCTGCACCTTGCCAGGAGACTATTGTTCTGCCAGGAGGAATCGCCATTTGGACTTTGTTGTGTGGCCTGCTGTCTGCTGGGCTGCAGGAGGAAATACTACTTTGCACTGTTTTATTGGCTGGCCCTGCTGCCTGTTTCCCTGCTCGTGTGCCCCCCAAATGCTTCCCAGGGGCTTGTGGGCTTGTTTCCCCCACCCTGTTTTGCTGGAATCCCAGAGACCTAGAGGATCCCATTGCCTACTACTGGTTTGTGGAGTGCGTGGTGATCGCTACATTTTGGCCTTATCTCCTACCAGGAACTGGCATGTGGTGGGCACTTCACTTAAGGGAGCAGCACTGGGCCATCTGCCCGATCCACCGCAGGAGTGCTGGTGATATTCTAAAGGGAGGGCAAGTCTCTCTCCTGAATTGCACCGCTCCCCAGTAAGGCGTGTTGCCTGGGTCATGTGAGAGTCCCCATTTTACAGCAAGCGCCACAGAAGCAGCGCCCGGGGGCCTCTACTGCCGTGTGCACACCGGCCCCAAGGGATTCGCCAGTCAGGAGTTTCCATCATTCCCCGTGGCTCCCCGAGACAGAGACACATGGCTCTCGCCACCGGGGATGGATCAGACTTCCGAGGCTCATACCAGCGTGTGTCGGCACTTCTGGATGGAGCACAGGGATTGGCCCAATCTCCACAGGGGGGCTGCAGGTGAGTGAGCCCTGGGGAATCACACTGCCGCCCCGCCCTACCTTTCGGGCAGCGTGGCTTGTTTTGACCAACACAGACACAACCCGGTGGCCACGGAGGGCTCCGGGCGCGCCTATGTTGATGAGGCTGCACAGAGGAGGTAATAGATATCCTGCATACTCAAGGCAAGCATCACTTGCTCCTTCCAATACGTGGGTGACCCAGAGAGGCCCCACTTTCCTGCATTTGGTGCCTCACCCCTTTTGTGCACATAAATGGGGCACTGTTGCTTGATTGTCGGGACTGGGTGGAACCTCAGCGGAGGCCCCCGATTCCCTGAGAGAATTTACCACATTCTAAGTTATAGGTGCGCAGGTGCTGCTGCACCCGGTGTCCCTATGTTGGTTACCGTATGACATGTAAAGAGAGCGCAGGAGCTCTGTCCTATGTTTCTGCTGCATTTCATGCCCTGATATTGGGATATGCCGTTTTATACCCTAAACTGGTTAGGATAATGAGGACAATATCATGCGTCTGCATAAATACACACAGTAACGTAGACATCCATTATGTTTTGGTGACATGTGGTGATTCCTAGAACTTGTCATAAACTGCTTCATATTCATAGTGTCAAAGTAGAAAGGGGAAAAAAAAGGTCCCAATCCCTTAATAGCCGTATTATTGAGTTTAATATGGGTGAGGTGTTTGTCCTTAACAGTGGGAAACCCCTTGTCCCACTAGCGATAAGAGAGTTCCAAAGGTGTGTCAGGACAAATCTTGATTATTTTTGATTTCTTGTGGAAAAAATTCCAAAGACAGTTTTATCTTTTTTCTTTTTTTATCTTTTTGCATCCTTGTTTTATGCAGTTTCTGAGATACTGAAATTTTCTCTCAGATAAGCAACACCAAGTAACAGCCAACACGTGTTTCGCCCCTTAACATGGCCATCCGGCCTGGGGCTTCCTCAGGGCTGTACAGTATAAGTGACAAAAACATGCAATATATACAATGTGAGAGAATAGTAGTGATAAAATCATTGGTATGTTGGAAGGCATACCGTGCAGTATTTACAGTGTTCAAGTAATTTCATAAAACATTAATTATGTCACAACGTATAGATTTTACATGATGCCAATATCAATGATCATAGGTACATTTGATAAGAGAGGTGTTCCGAGGCCATGTCCTTTTTTACACCACGCTGTAAACACGGCTTCTGGCGCTCTGCTGCTCGGAGGATGAAGTCCACTTGTGTCCTGAGGTCCTGAGGACACAAGAGGACCTTATCGCCCCACCAGCAGTGCACCAGAAGCCGCGTTTGCAGAGTGGTGTAAAAAGGGGCGTGGCCTCGCACCACCTCTCTGCAACGCAGCACTGTGGCGCTTACTGGAGGTACCTGGTGGGCTTGTTGGCCCCCAGGGACCCTCAGGATTGAAGGGGACTTAATCCCCCAATTTAAAACGCGCCAGGGGGTGTGTTTGCACACGTGTTATATCACGCCCCTACCCCTCCCTGCACCATTGTGCAAACGTGCCCCCTGGCACGTTGTAAGTTGGGGGATTAAGTCCCCTTGAATCCTGAGGGTCCCTGGGGGCCAACTAGCCCACCAGGTACCTCCAGTAAGCGCCACAGAGCTGTGTTGCAGAGAGGTGTAAAAAGGGACATGGACTCGAACCACCTCTCTGCAATGCAGCTCTGTGGCGCTTACTGGAGGTACCTGGTGGGCTAGTTGGCCCCCAGGGACCCTCAGTATTCAAGGGGAATTAATTCCCCAACCTACAACGCGCCAGGGGCGCGTTTGCAGAGTGCTGCAGGGAGGGGGCGGGGCCTCCAGTAAACGCCACAGAGCTGTGTTGCAGAGAGGTGTAAAAAGGGGCATGGCCTCGAACCACCTCTCTGCAACGCAGCTCTGTGGTGCTTACTGGAGGTACCTGGTGGGCTAGTTGGCCCCCAGGGACCCTCAGGATTCAAGGGGACGTAATCCCCCAATTTACAACGCGCCAGGGGGCACATTTGCCCATTTGTTATGTCAGGCCCCGCCCCTCCCTACACCACTGTGCAACGCGCCCCTGGCGTGTTGTAAATTGGGGATTAAGTCCCCTTGAGTCCTGAGGGTCCCTGGGGGCCAACTAGCCCACCAGGTACCTCCAGTAAGCCCCACAGAGCTGCGTTGCAGAGAGGTGTAAAAGGGGCGTGGCCTCGGACCACCTCTCTGCAACGCAGCTCTGAGGCGCATACTGGAGGTACCTGGTGGGCTAGTTGGCCCCCAGGGACCCTCAGTATTGAAGGGGAATTAATTCCCCAACCTACAACGCGCCAGGGGGTGCATTTGCAGAGTGCTGCAGGGAGGGGGTGGGGCCTCCAGCGCGATGCCGGCTTTTTTTTTTTCTTTTAGAAGGGGGGCTGTGTGGCCCCCCTTCTTTTACAATATTTGGGGCCCCCATCCCCCAGGGCCTGACCTGTTTTTTCTTGAGAAAAAAAAAACGGGAAGGGGGTTGCGCGGCACCCCTCCCGAGGCTAATTTCGGCCTTGGGGACCCCATCCCCGGGGCATGGCCACATATTTATTAATTTTTTTTTCATATTTTTTAAGGAGGGGGCTGCGTGGCCCCCCTCCTGAGGCCTCTATTGGCCCCGTGGACCCCATCCCCCGGGGCTGTGCCTCTATTTTTTTTATTTAAAAAAATATTTTAATGACGAAGGGGGGCCGCGTGCCCCCCTCCTGGGCCACTTCTGTCCCCGGGGACCCCATCCCCCGGGCCGGCCCTTTCCGTTGGGGACAGTGGGGGGAGCCCCAATGCCCCCACGGTCCCGCTGGCTCCCCGCCTCCTGCGGGAGCCGGCATTGCTTTGAGCAAGGAGCTGCTGACATGCAGCTCCCTTGCTCAAAGCAATTCTGCTTAGCTTCATTGAAGCGAGAGGAGGTTTCCTGCTCTCTCTTCAATGAAGCAAAGCAGAGTTTGCTATGACAGGGCGGGAGCCGTGCTCCCGCCCTGCCATAGCAAACAGCAGTGTCCCGGGGTGGGCACCCCGGGACACTGCAGGAGCCGGCCCTGGGGGGTGGTGGTCCCCAGGGCCATCAAGGGCTCCAGGAGGGGGGCCACGCAGCCCCCCTCCCAACTATTTAAAGCCCCGGGGAGGTGGTGGTCCCCGGGGCATGTGGGGGGGCTCTTTCCCCCCACACAACATTTTTAAAATGAAAACGGAGCCCCGGGGAGGTGGCGGTCCCCGGGACTGCGGGGGGGCCGTGTGCCCCCTGCAGTTTATTTTCAATGCCCCTGGGAGGTGGCGGTCCCCGGGCAGCATGGGGGGATTGGGACCCCCCCACGCATTTTTTTTAGAGCCCCGGGGAGGTGGCAGTCCTTGGGGCTGCGGGGGGCCGTAGTGCCCCCCACATACAATGAAATAAGCCCCGGGGAGGTGGCGGTCCCCGGGGCGGTTCCCAGGGCTGCAGGGGCCCCCGTGGGCCCCCGCAAATTAATTGGCGAGTGCCCCCGGGACCTGGCCCACCCGGGGGCTTTTTGAAAACAAAGCGCGGGAGCCCGCGCTTCGTTTTTTTTAAATTTTCACGGCAGGATTTGCGACCCCAACGCGAATTCTGCCATTTAAAAAAATAAAATGCTTTTTTGGGCCGTGGGGGTCCTTGTGGGACCCCCTGAGCAGGCCTAGGGGGTTAGGGGGTTTCTACCCTGCCCCCTTTTCTTGTTTTTCAACCTTTTTTCCACTCTTTTCTTGTGACTTGGTTACCGAGTCACAAGATGGCTGCCAACACTTCCTGGTTTGGAGTGTTGGCAGCCAATCAGAGTGAAGCTCGTGCCCGGGAGGGTTCGCGAACCCTCCTCGGTGCTCAGATATCGATATTTTTTCTTTTTCTAATTTCTCAGGAACTACTGAACGGATTTACACCATTTAAAAAAAGGTCTCTTTCTGAACCAAGGACTACGTTTTTGCCAAATTTGGTGTAATTCCGTTCAGCAGTTCGGGCTGTAGCCTGTTTCAAAATTCCTATGGAAATTAACATGGGGAAAACGCGTTTTGGGACCCCCCTTTTTTCTCGGCCCCCGCTTGACGAATCACCCCGGAGCTTTCAAGACAGGAGCTGACCGGACCGCCCCTCTAGTTTTGAAAATTTCGTGAAGATTCGTCTAACGGCGCCAAAGATATTGGCAAAAGAAAAAACGCTATTTGAATAGAAACGAGGTCCTAACTATAACTACCTACTGGCGACCGCCAGTAGGTTATTTATATATATATATATATATATATATAACCTGAAATCTAATAACTTCAAATGTAAGTGTAGCAAGCCTTACCTGCAATGTAATGTCTCTGAGTGTGCCTCTGCAAAGGGTGTGTTTACCCCAGATACTCATTGGCCAGATGCATGTTCTCAATGGTACTTCAACTGATGTTCTACAGATTTGAGTCTTTCACATTTGAGTAGCTTTTATTATTTTAGGCCTTCATTGGCCTTTCCTCCATTGCCAAAGAGCTGCCAACCAGTTGCCCAAAGACATTGACCCATACACGTTCTTAACAGTCTAGTATGTTTACATGGCCTATTCTGTTGATGGAACTCAGTGCAAATGGAAGGTCTGAAGCTTTATCCTTTCGTGTACACATCACCCATGCACTCTGCTGCCCCTCATCTTTTTTGCTGCTTCCCCATAAACAGATTTTTAGCTGCGTGCATTTCTGAACTGCACAAATGACTAATTTGAAATATCAATGCACAGCATAACTAAATTGGAACATTGTTTTGTTTGATAGCCACATCTGTCTCAGTTACAAAAACACAGAAGAACGTTTTCCACGCACAGGTGTGTATGTTCTTGCACTCTGTGGATCTGATTCACAAAGGTAAACTTACACTTTTGTGCAAATTTACACTTGTTGTAGTAACTTTACTAGTTTTTGGTATTGAGAAACTACGAGTGCAATTTTACTAGTAGTAATTTTACTCGTAGTAAAATTACACTCGTAAAATTACTCATAGCAAAAGTGCACTCGTAAAATTACTATTAGTAAAATTGCACTTGACGTTTGTGAATACCAGAACGGTAGTAAAGTTAGGTGAACATACATTTTTGTGTAAGTTTATACTTGCTGTAATAACTTTACTACTGTTTTAGTATTCGCAAACTACTAGTGTAATTGTACTGCTAGTTATTTTACTAGTAGTAAAATTACACTTGTAAAACTACTAATGGCAAAATTGCACTCTTAGTTTGTGTACCAGAACAGTATAAAGTTACTACAGAAAGTGTAAACTTACCCAAAAGTATAATTTTACCTTTGTGAATCAGACACTGTATGAGATACAGCACCATAGAAATCACCACAGAAGATAATACACGATTGGAAGAATACACAACATCTTTCAGGAGCACGACTAATACTATCTGCCCAGAAGGTGTTTTCAAAGTTTAACCTTGAAGTTCTTATGCATTAGTTTTGCTTTTTAACACTATACATTTTTCCTATTTCTTAAAGATCTTATTATGATTGAACAACATTGTTGTTCCCTTGTTTGCTGGAGTAGTTGGAAGCCCTGCGACTTCTGTGCATCATTACACAGTATTATAAAATAAATAATAGATGATAACAGCACAGTTTCAGGTAGAATGCTAAATCACTAGACTGTTAGCAGCGTGTTTCTCTAATTACAGTTATACATCACTACATGGCTGCTTGTAAAAAGGTTTTATGGCTCCTCTCTGGACTTTCTTCACTGAAACACAGTGTGTTCTGTAATCTGAAAGCATGAGGCTTATTTTTAGGATGAAATCTCACCCAAAGAAATGACCAAATTAATGTAAGAATTAAAAAGGAACTTAAAATTAAATGACAAGAAGACGGATATTCTTTGCTGCTACCTTTTCTGATATCACTACTATCTGATTTCTGGCCCTTTCCTGACAATCCTATTCCTGTGGCCTCTTCTGTTGTTCGGAATCTTGGAATACACCTGGATGCGAACCTTTCGCTTTCCCCGCATTTAATAAAAAGGTGTCGTCTATCTGCTTCGCTTTGATGCGGCTCCTCTGCAAAATACCGTCACCTCTCCCAATTCATTTCCGTCCTTTGGCAGTCCAATCCCTCATCCTAAATCGTTTGGACTATTGTAACTCTTTGATCCTTGGCGCACCAGACTACCCAATCAAAGGCTCTATCAGAGGCACAACTAGAGACAAATTTCGGGGGGGGGGGCTAATAAAAATGTCGGGGGGGGGGCTAGTTCCAGCAATAGGCAGAGTGGAGCTGCAGGGGCTCTAAGAAGGGGTGAAAACACAACAAAGCCTCGTTAACATCTAAATGGTCTTTTAAAGACCTGTGAAGTACTCGGGTGCAGCTGTGTGTGTGCCCGGGAAGCTGTCTCAGCCCGGGCTGCCACACACGATGGGGGGGAGGGGCTGAAGCCCTTTGAGCCCAATAGGCGTTGCGCGCCTGGGCTCTTTCGTAGCCAAACGGCTGCTACCAAGTATGCGTTATCTCGTCCCGGCTACTTTTCATCCGTGGATGCCCTTAAGGGCTTCCGGTGCCTGCGTATGGTTCACCAAGCGGTACACAAGGCAGGGCCACGTTTTCTTCAGACAAGATTCTCACGTTATACTCCTAACCACTTATAGTCTATGCCAACCATGTCGTTGTACCCAAAGCTTTAAGTGGGATGAAAAAACTGAGGGTGAGGAGGAGTGGGGGGGTGGGGTGGGGTCGCTCAAAGGGGCGTGGCCGGTCAAATTAAGGGCGTGGTTTAAAACAAATAAACAAAAAATCTGTGCTTAGCATAGTGTGCAGCATGACTGGTAATGGGCTGCTTCTGTCATTGCATCCATATATATAAGACAACAAGTAACATTACACTTATAACAAGCCGGGACTATTGGCTTTGTCAATGGTTGTTAGTTGCATAAGAAAAATAAGAAACAGCTATGGATTCGTTGTATAGAATATTGAAAATGCATCAGTTTTGAAATGAGACTGTGAAAGAACGAGTCTCTTTATAGTTACATCAAAGGAAGTGAAGGGTGGTACTGCTGCAGAGTTGAGATTTTTTTTCACCCTGATGGTGAGGGCAAAAATGGAGAACTTGATAGGGACCCGCCTCAGCACCTGCTTTTTAGAATTACTGGTGCTGAGCACCGGCAGGACCCTGCCCACTTAAAGCCCTGATCGAACCTATGTTTAATAAGGCGCGGGTGGGCAGCTGTGCTGTGGGACCCTTCCTGTAGCCCTGCGCTTTATCGACAATCTGTTGTTGTTTAGGAGAGCGCTTAAAAATTGACACTACACCTCTTAATGTTTTTCCTTCACACATATGTCCTTTGAGGTAGTTAATTTGGCTTATGCTAATTCTTTCAGCGCCAGAACACCTTTGAAGGTAGCAACGCACTTTAAAAGTGTAAAGAATAATAATAATAAGAGAGAGAAATAGCCTTAAAGCATATGCATACGAATGGCCACAGCTTTCATTTTTATAGCATTCGCTATCACAGTTTTATATTTCCTGCTAGTTTTTCAAGTTCAAGTTTATTTTATTAGGTGTACAGTTAATTAAAACCTTAGCACTAAGTGCTTGTATAAAACCTTTGCATGGAAAATAGCATAGTAGTGCTTGAGTTAAAATCAATAAATCAAACGTGATAAAAAAGTGAAAAGAAGTACTTTAAAATAATGAGGCGCCGTTTGTTGCAGATGTAGCCTAGAAATAAAACACTGTTACTGTCCCAAACTTCTGTCCCAGGCTGCCAGCTTGTTGTAACAATGTCGCTACTGCGCAGGTGGTGAAGGGCACTTGTTCAGGCCCTTAGGAAGCCGCTTGTGATTTTCTGATCAAGCCTCATCAGATATTTTGTAAGCCTGCAGCTGAGCTGCGTGTTCTTTGTCCCCACTGGTTCCAAGTGGTCTGAAGATAGATCTTCGGTGTTTTATGTTGGCTTGCAAATACATATCTGGTGGACCAGGATCTCAGGAGCTTTTACGCAGGCAAAGCTTGGTCATGTCAGTACGCTTCTATGTTGGTAGATGTAGAGGTGAGGGCAGGCAACCCAGGCAGAACCTCATGAATGCTGTTTTGAACTGGGCTTTGAGGGCTATGCCGAGGTATGGTTGAGGCATTAGTTTGATGTAAGACGCCAATGTGAGCCAAGCGTGCCATCTCCATGCAAATGCGTCTTTGTCTGCAAGCAGCGAACAGGTTTTAACATGCTTGTTAACTGTGGTCATGGTCTGGGAGTAGGTGCTGAAAGTATCCTATTGTTCTGTTAGGTCTAGTGATGCCATGGAGCTAGCAAGGTAGTCTGTGGCCGGAGAGAAAGCTCTACTTTAATTGCAGTCCATAGATGGAAGTTTAGAGTCTCGAGGCTAGCTTCCTCTAGGTTGTAATAGAGTTTAAGGTAGTCTCCCTGCCTTACAATAGATTCCTTGGCTAAGCCAAATTCAAGGCAAAGCTAGGCTTGATATGTATAGGCTGGCAAAACAAAAGACACCCTTGAAGATTTTAATAATGGCATTGTTCGGGTGGACAGAGTCTCTCCCAATTAGAACTTCGCTTCCGAAAGCAATGGTGGGAATTAGTTTTGCCTAAATTAGTTTCAGCAGGGTAGAAAGGTGGAGGATCCTATGGCTGCTTTGATGCACTTGAAGGCGGCAGTGAAATCAACTGATTTCTGGTGCATGAGCTCCAAGTGTGGTTTAAAAGAGCCCTGGCTGTTGACAAGCATACCCAGGTACTTATATTCTTGTGCCTCTTCAATTTTGTCCTTGCCTATATACCACTGGTGTGGGCTCTGAGATGGTTTTCCCTGCATCATTATTTTGGACTTTTTCAGTTGAGCACCATGCCATTAGCATCGAAGTATTGTCTCCAGAAGCCTGTGGAGGTTGATTGTGGTCCGGCTGATTATCACTAATTCGACGGCATACATCAAACACCGGAGTAAGGTGTTGCCCAGCTTTGGAGCATGAGAATTAACTTGCGCTAAGCAGAGGGGCAAGTCAGCTAGAAAAAGGTTGAAGAGGGTTGTAGCTAGCATGCACCCTTGCCGTGGCCCCTGGTAGGTTGGAATCCTTCTTGATAGGTAGGCACCATCACCAAGCTTGATCTTGACCAATGTGTCAGTGTGAAGAAGGATCATAGCTCTCAGCAGTGAGTTGGGTATGTTCCTGCTGGCCAGTTTCTTCCACAGCTTTGCTCTAGCTACTCGGTCAAAAGTCTATGAATGAGAGGCAAAGGGGTTGCTTGAATGCCCTACTTTGGTCAAATAGTAGAGATATGGGCAGTAGGTTTGAGGTTGTGCCTGATCTTTTGGCAAACCCTGTTTGGTTGAGCGGGATTAAGTTGTTATCAGACGACATCCATATTCCGGAGCCAAATCTGCCAAAAACATATTCAATTGGTCCAGTAGCTCCAGGAGCTCCAGGAAGAGGTATGGAGGGTCAAGTTTGATACAGACTGTTATCATATGGGGGACACTATTGCCCCTTTTATTATTGGACCAGTTGAATACGTTTTTGGTGGATTTGGCTCAGGAATATGGAGATCATCCAATTACAGTTTCCACTTGATTTGACCAATGAATTTTGAAGACTGCTCTCATTAATTTCTGCACCAGAAGCAAAAAGGATATTAAGTTATTAGAGCCCTGACGAAATTTAAATGCTTGTTTGAACGAAACGCATTGCCTGGATGTCCATTTAAATGGGAATTCTTTTAATACGAAATAAAGGAAGAATAAAAATTATTTTTTAAATACAACTGAGGATTTGTGGACTGCTATATTTCCGGGTGCAGCATTCCACTTCTTTGTAAAATCAATTTCAGGTTGGGAGTGGTATCTAACAACAGTGGGTCCCGGAAAAAAGTGCACCGGGTCCTAATTGTTTGAAACTTTATGTGAGGTGGAATTAACAAGTCTGCCTTTGGTGTTTGGGTTGTTCATACTTTAGGTAGAAAATAACCTTTCAGGAATTTCACACACCACTTTAAAAGTTCCCATGCAATGTCATAAGATAAAGCCTCATGGATCCCACACTATGTCCTAAAGGACAAGGGGGCCTATTAGCAATAACCTGCGATAATTATCGCTAAGCGCAGTTAGCGCTAGGATAATTATCGCCGGCTATCGCAGGTTTCTATCGCGGAGATAGCGTGCTATCAGCAACGCTTATCTCCAAAGCGATAGAAACCCTGGAGAACAGTGTGAATATCTCTTGAAAACAAGCGATATTCGCACTGTGACCAGTGTTAGCTTGGTAATAGGGCGAGGGGATTTAGCCATGTAATCCACCTCCCATTGGATTACATGGCTAAGTCAGGTTTGGACCAGGCGTTAACAAACAAGCGCTAAACGTGTTTAGCGCTGGTTCGTTAATCACCTCCCCTGCCTCGCTAATAGGCGATAGCGACCTTAGCGACTGTTTCCAGTCGCTTTTAGGTTGGGAACGCCTACTTTGCATGCCATTAGCGATAAATTTCGCTGGCATGCAAAGCGGCACCCAACCCGGTTGCTATCGCCTAAAAGCTGTCGCTAACAGCAGTTAGCGACAGCTTGCTAATAGGGCGATTGAATTATCGCCGCTTTGCGGGAAAAAGTCCCGCTAAAGCGGCGATAATCACGTTGCTAATATGCCCCAAGATTCCTTCACCAAGATGCATGATGCCCCGTAAGAAAAAACTGGGAGAGATACCTCAGCCAATGGAACGTCTGCAGTAGCGTAACATCGCTATATGCATGCCAGTTGACAAGGAGCCTTTATTAATACCCATTCTTTGGTTGCGTTTGGGCTTTGATTAATTCTAAAGCTTTTTGTAGTGGTTGTAATATTCAGTGTGTGGAATGCATTCTGAACAGAAAGTAATTTCTCAATTTAAATACCAAATCAGCCAAACATTCTAGCAGTAGCCCTGCCCTATGACCTCCTAGAGAAACTCTACCTAATCCCCAGTAGTTCAAAAATCCAGCATACTAGTTCTACTCACACTTATAGCTTGTACTCACACTGGCACAAAATAACTTCTTTCATGATGAAATATTTATGGCCCAAATTGTTTTTCCTCAGATGTTCATCTTCCACGCAATAAAACTGCTAGAGCTGCATCATGAACACCTTCAGCACTGGTGCAAACTCAAAAGATGTTCATGTCCCGTTTTAGCAATAATTGCCTTGTCTAGCACAGGCATTATTGTTGAAAATCTTCGAATTAATGAATGAGCTACAGGCAGCACAGTTCAACACAGAGAGTCAAACACTGCTCAGTGTATCAGATGTGTAGATATTCAACTTGAAAAACCTAAACAAAGTCTTAGGCTGCACTTTGGGACCAAAGGCATACATTACAGACTTTACAAAAGGATGCTTCCCAGCATTCTTATTGGTTTTAGAAAATATACATAAACAATTATATTGAGTTAGCCCTTCCAGATCTATATAGGTATTAAACAAGCATCTTTGTGAGTGATCCCTTGCTTCCTAGCCAGATTTGCACTTAGTATGACACTGGAAGCACGAATAACCAGAGAACTAGAGGCCCGGCTACCTGCAGTACTTAAGACTTGGCTTCCATTGGCAATGGAGGCTATTCAGTGGTGAATGAATTCCAAGTGCCTAAAACTAAATAAGAAATCTTACTGACTAACAGCTTCCCTAATGAGTTGGATTCCAGTTTGTGAACACACCCAGTAAAATGTCTAACAGGCACTACACAACATCTCCCATATTTCCCTTCCATTTTGCCACAAAATGTGTCGAAATTTATGATTGAGTTCTAAATTTCAGATTTCATTGCCCAATACCAAATATTGAAATTTGGACATAAAGCCTTCTGAACCTAAGGTTGTTGTTTGTGGAACTTCCTAATTTTATATCTGAAATCACAGAAAAAACTTTTGAGGTTCACAAAGAAATAAAAAATCTATGTATATGATCATTAAATCTTCTTTCTTCTCTCAGGCTGGTCCCTTCTTCTTAATATTGTCGGTAATGGTCACAGACCTTCCTTGAAAGTAATAATTTGTGTTCTATAAATTACTAAAAAGAAAATGACCAATAGGATAAATATTTAAGAGATAAATATCCCTTTGGCTTCTCAGGTTTCGGCTGAGCTGTCATTCACTACATTAATGAAATTGAGATGCCATAAAGTTATCTTAACTTGTCAACAAGCAATGGAAATATACATCACTCCAGTAGTTAAAATGGCTTCTGAATAGAGGTCCATGCTTTAAGAAAGGTTTGGTGTTCGTATCATCCTAGTAAACAAGGGATTATTAAAATAATCTCGTTCCTCTTTAATAGCTAAACAGGTTCAAGGCTCATTAGTGGACAAGATAGGATACTACAGTGATACCCTCCTATATATAGCCTTCTAAGGGATTCTAGGTTGTGTCAAAACATGTGAAGTTATTATCAGAGGTACTAGAAAGTCTCTCCATTGGCAGTATGTTCCAAAGCCGCAAAAGTGACAACGGTACGGGTAGCACGTCCTTTCTCCTCCAATATACAGCTATGAATGAATGATTGAAAGATTTATTAAACGCAGACAATTACTCGGTGGTATCTAGGCGCTACGCCACTCCCAAACACTTTCATAACAATAGTCAGTTCATTTATGCTCGATGTTTCAACACAGGTATCTAAAACTTAATATCTCAAAAGTGATATTGTTTGATATTGGATATAATATTAATTTCATTGTTGCTAAAATCTCTGCCCAATATGGTTTATTCAGGGGTCAACCCCACCAGATATGTTTGGAGTCCACAAGCAAAAGAGGTTGCTAGCATTCAGGTAATGCTTGTCAAATAAAGCAGGGTACATGTACCATTCAAAGATTAGTTTATTACGGACTTCTCTGCCCATTACATTGGGGAAATTTATGAACATCCTTTCATAGCTTTTTCTACTGGTTCTGACTTATTTTTGTTCCCAATAATGCATTTCAGTTGGCCTTATAGGGAAAGAGAGTTGACGGCAAGGCATTTTGGAAAAAAATCACATAAAGCCTGGTTATGCAGCCCTTAAAATATTCTGGTGTTTATACAAACTTTTCAATTGAATAACCTTCCACTGTGGAAGCATTTTTAATGCAAGGATGCAGGACTCCGTGTCGGATTTGTTTATAGTGGTATCTTTAGCATTCAGCAAGATTAAAAAGTTTCTTACAGGCCTCGAATGAGAGGTTCTCATTACTTCAAAACATGTCAAAGATAGTGAGTGATTTGCCATTCTTTCATTTATCAAACAGTCCTGGACTTAAGGCTAGTGTAATTTCAGGATTATGGAGCATGGAGGTATAAGGGAAGGTCAGAATAGTGCTTGGTAAGAGTGTCTCATACAGCCAGCGTGATATTCATGGGAGTGCTGAATGTAAGCATTGCATCATCTATTCGACTATGGTTTCCAAAAGGTCCCCTATGTTGGGATCCAGGAGTACATGTTTTGATTGGGCAGAAGTTGTGTGCTTCCACAAAAAAGTGCTTGCCCTTTACGTAGCTGAGATCATTTTGTTAATTATTCAGCTGACTGAACTTGAGCTTTCAGGTACAGAAATATGCCATTGTAATACTATTATAGTGTCTTAGGTAGGGGAGCTAGAGATCAGTGCACAAGATCACCACCTAATTGGTGGGTTCTCATGGCCCACCATACAAATCTGCGAAAATCTACCCCTAACAGCCACCCCGTCCTAAAGATCGTGGCGAAGTATGCAAGCAGAGGCAGCAATCCACCCATGGCGGTGCTGATTGTCTCACTGGGAGAGAGAATTGGTGCTATCACAGGCCACGGTGTCCTGGCGTGGGGCCCGGCAGAGGGCGATTGGAGCAGAGGCCACTGCTATGGAGGGAAGATGGAGGAAACTGGTGCCGGCCATTAAGCCACGGTGAGTCTGGGCCTGCTACAGCACTGTTCTGCTGGCTGCTGCGTGATCGACCCCTCCAGTGGAGCTGTGGTGACCCATGTGAGTGGGTAGGTGGGATAGGCCTCTGCGGTGGGCCGCAAACTTTTGAACTGGGGCCTGTTCTTGGGTGCGGCCCATGATCGGCTGCTGCAGTGACCTGCCGCTACTCTTCTCTCTCCCCCTGTGGATGGTACAACACAATGTGGGTTAGGCTGCAGCCCATTAGGGTCCGAGGCATTGTTGAGTGTGCAGACGATTCTGCATCTACGCCCAGCTTTTCAATCTAGGGCGGGGCAAGGCGCATGGGCTTGGGCTTGGGCCTGGACTTGTGTGCGGCCTGCAGTTGACCCCTATGAGTGCCTGCCTCTTCCCCCCCCCTCCATGGAGATTGCACCAACGACACGTGGAGGTTTAGCCACGGCCCATTGGGGCCCAAGGAGCGGTTGAGAGTGCGGCAAGCTCTACGCCTCTGGCCCTGGGCTCTGGGCCTTGGGAACCCCAGAGGCAAGAACAATGTCAAGGACAGGAAGCAGTCACTCTTCGAGCCTTGTGTGCATGGGGGTGCTCACTTCGGCTGCAGCTGGGCATGACATGTGCCGTTGGGAATGCAACTGCCATCATGGGCCCATAGTGTGGAGCATTTTGGGCCCCTGTCTTGTTTCAGAGCCTGGCTGGCCGAGGGCACTGGGTGAACGTTGAGATCAGTGGATGTGGCCTTCCCAAGGGAGGGTGGTCAGTAGACATTCTGTGGAGGTCAGTTCTTTCTATACACTTGGCTGCTTGGTCGCCTTAAGAGCGGAGCATGTAGGCTACTGCCCAGGGGGTTTGGTGCTGCCTCCACGCCCAGTGTGCAGATTGATCATGGCTAAAGCGTACCAGAGGCAGTCTTAGCTCTACTTTGATTAAAAAAAACAGGGTGCCACCCAGGGGGAGGATTCGCAGCAGGCACCCACGTGGCCCACTTACTCAGAGGTGGCAGAGCTGTTCAGGGAGCTGAAAGAGGGCCTATGAACTTTAGATGCCAAGATCAACCATCTTACTGTACGGATGGACCATTTCAAGATCCGCCTGGATAAACACGACACCAGACTAACCAAGGCAGAAACAAGGATTTCAGATGAGGTGGACCCAGTCCGGGAGCACACTCTCAAACTGGCCACCCTCTCTAGAGAGCTCACCATGATCAAACGTAAGAATTATCATCTGGAAAACTGCTCACTGCGAAACAATGTTCGGATTACAGGTGTGACGGAGTCGGAGCAGGCACCCAACATGGAAACCTTTGTGGAACTAATGATCATTTTGTTCTTTGAAAAAGAGGCATTCCCCCGTGTCTTCATAATAGAGCATGCCCACAGATCCCTGGTGC
Source organism: Calotriton arnoldi (assembly GCA_963921515.1). NCBI lineage: Eukaryota > Metazoa > Chordata > Amphibia > Caudata > Salamandridae > Calotriton > Calotriton arnoldi. Next base: position 1,224,313 of record CAWUFW010002952.1, read on the forward strand.
CTAGGCCTAAACCAGGACAGCCCCTGTGAATGATCATAGCCCGCTTACTGAATTATTGGAACAGGAACACTATTCGACTTCTCAACAGATCTCAACCGGATTTACAGTATAGAAATTCGTGGGTGTCCTTTTACCCAGATTTCATGCCTTGAAGTGAAAAAACAGTTGCATAATAGGGCGATTAAATATTCCATGTTGTACCAGGCTAGACTCAGGGTGGAAGTTGTTGGTAAGGTACAGTTCTTTATGCAGCTGGAGGCGGTCATGACCTTCCTGGAGACCCACTGTCCGCCTGATGCACATATGGATGCAGCCGAGGCTGTGACACCATTATCCTGGGGGGACAGAGCTGACCTTCATTCCGATGCACTACGGTGTCACTCCTAACAGACTATAATCCCTACCACACTGTTTACACTTTTAGAAAATGGTTGGCATAACTTCTCTCAATTGGGTCAAGCTGAGGGAGGGCGGCTAGTGAGTGATTACTGAATATTCCTTCTATGATATTATGTTGATGTCGCTCCTGTTTTACTTTTTTAGACTAGATTCAATGTTTATGATTGTCAGTCCTATGTGGGAGGTGTACCTAGTGGGGCAGAACGGGTGGGGTTCATCACCTTGTGCCTAGTTTGGCACCTAACATGGTTGTTTGATTTATGGAGTTGATGACACAGTTGCTAATTCAGATATGGTCACCTTTAGGGTGCCCGGGCCAGCTGCACGCTCTCTAGCTTCCACCAAGTTTTTAGTGCACAGTGACAGTTATGAACACTGTCATATAGGTTCTCTTTTGTTTCTGTATTGGGTGGATTCTTTTGCTGACTAGTAGGTGGGTGGGAAGGGCATTGGGAGCGTGTTGCCCTGTTATTTGTTGAATATCTCACACACGTGCAAAGGACATGCCAGGCGATTTAATACAACATACATAGTATACTACCAGGCTACAACACCAGTTAAATTAATTAGTTAGAATGTGCATTGGCTTAACCCACAGAAGTTCTGAGAAGTGCAAGCGTACCTCTCAAGACAGGGGCGGGAATCATATTTCTCCAACTAAACGCACCTGATATCAGGCATGCACCAGGTGTTTGCACCTAAATGGGGGCCCTAAAGGTACTTTGCGTCATATTCCTTCCACTCATGTAGGGTTGCGCTCCTCATTCATAACATAGTACCATTCACATTGCTAGAATGGCAAGCAGACACTCAAGGCTGCTGGAGACTGGTTGTCGGGTGTATTCATGACATGCTGTTGGTCCTTCTTAATGTTTATGGCCTCAATACAGACATCCGGAGTTCTTTGATGACCTAATGAACAAATGCCATAACTACCTTACCTTACCTTGCCCATGATCTGTGGTGGTTATCCAGGCGCAGGACTACTCTACGCAGGTGACCGTTATCTGACCACTCACCGATTGTACTGGTGCTTGGAGTGCCAGGCGCTTCATGACCCAGCAGACATTGGCTATTGGGGGTGGAGGGGGGAGTGAACTGTGTCACCGAGTTTTCAAAGCCGAAATAAGGGGTAACATCATTGACCTTTTTAATGCAATAAGGGCTCGGTGGCCACGATGGGTGTACTTTGGGATGCCTTTAATGTATATATTTGGGGAATGTGCATCTCATAAGAGATTGGCATATTGAAATAGATTATAGCCAGACCCAACATGATTGAGCATAAAATCAAAAGTCTCCAGACTGAGTACAATGATACTCATGACCCCACTGTCCTGGGACCTTTACAGAAAGCCCTGAAGGGTGTCTGTGACCCTGCAGATTGTGAGGTTCTGTACCCACGGAAGTAGACAGGACCTCGTGCTTATGGTGAGGCTGACCGACTAGGCAGATCGCTGGCCTAGGTGTTGAAGTCACATAAACCACATACATCTATTGCTGGTATACAGGGCTCAATGGGTCTACAAAAACATCCACTAAAGATATTTTGGGGATTTTCCATGATTACTATGAATGTATGTACTCATCTAGAGCCCCCACACACAGTCTGAAATCTCTGAGCACCTTGATGAAGTGGCGCTGTGATGGGATTAAGGAGACATTCAGGAACTACTTAACTCCCCATCAATGGTGGAGGACATTAAACTGGCAATAACTGCCCTAGTCAGTGGGAAATGCAAAAAGAACAGATGATGGAGGGAATTCTGAACAAAGCAAACATTCACCGCCAGTCACAGATCTGGGTTAAATCCATAGTTTTTTTGCTCACCATGCCATTCTAGTTTGGACCCAGCTATATGCAAATCAGTCTTGACCCAGCTCCCCATGGGAACAGTCCATCACAAACTGCTAGGCCACGTCCTCCCTGGACTAGAAACAAGCATCCTGGAACCGGTTTTGGGACATCAGCCCTCATCAGCCAGGCTAGCTTGAATCTGGTAGGATAGAGAGCACGGAATCCATGTCTGGTGTTACCCTTCCCATTTAGGGCAACAAATGCAAAAAGAACAGATGATGGACGGGATGCTGAAAAACTCAAACCTTCACCCCCAGTTACAGATCTGGGTTAAATCCATCATTTTTTTGCTCACCATGCAATGGACCATCGCAGATCATTTGGGTATGGATATGGTGTACATCCCACTTTCGCAAATGGACAACAACCCTCTTTGGTCGCCATTACTTGAGGAACACTCAGTGGCCCTCTTGAAACAATTGTGTGTGAAGGGGCTAGGAGATCTGTTCCCTGATTGGAAATTTTAACACTCCAGGTGTTACAGGAGTGGGGGCGATCTAGCCCCTTAGCTATTCTACTATACCACAGATTGAGGCATGAAGCCAGGTCGTTTTTTTCCATATTTCAACAGGCCCCTACTGAGCTGACCGTGCTTACTAAAATGATTCAAAGGTCAGACATGACTAAAATCATATTGTATATCCATAAAGAGGTGGCGGGTGCCACTGCTCCTTTGTCGTACGGTGCTAGAAAAGAATGGGAACAAGATTTGGGGAGACCATTTCCTTACAAGGCCCGACAATATTGCTGTGCTCAAGTGCAGGATGTCCCCTTTACATTCTGGCATAAATGACTCCACATCAAAATTTTACACTGGCTATACTACACACCTGAACTTATCTCCTGGTTCACTCATGTGGGGATAATCCAATGTAAAAAATGCAAAGCAATCAATGCTGCCTTTCTACACATAGCTTGGGACTGTCCTGCATTGACCCCTTACTGGAGCAAGGAATCCAGTATTCTGTTGGACATACCAGAGATCCCTCTAGATCCCACACCTGAACTCGCCCTTTTGGGGCTGACAAAAGACCTCTCCAAATCACTACGACATTTCACATCAATGGCATTGCTGTTGGCTAAGCGGCAAGAAGCGGCGCGCTGCATGTCTCCCATGATTCCCACGCAGGCAGCTTCACTAAAGGATATGACTTACAGCTGTGCAGCCATAGAGGAGTATAGCGACCTCATGCACACTAAGACATGCCCTAGGGATTTCTGGGAACCCTATAGAGCATACTTGAGGGCAAGGGCTGCATCACTAGACCATAGCCCCTCTTCTAGGGACAATGCTGGCTTAACTTTACATAATCAGGGCGGTCATCTATTCACAGATGTTGCAGTCGAATGAATAGAGCTGGTATGTTGTGCAGCCTCGCCAATTACACTGGCTGTTGTTCAAGTCTAGACTTTATATACTCTTCCTTGTTCACCATCTATGTACTTGCTGTAATAACACTCATGGTGAGTGAGATGACCTAATGTTTTATTCTTTCTCCTTTGTTGGATAAAGCTGATAAATAAAATATATTTTAAAAAGTGTCTTGAGTAACTAGATAATTTATGGTGTTTTTCCCCTGGCTTCTACTTGGATGTTTAGGTCAGTGAATTCATAAGCCAGACCTACTGACAATGTTTGTCTAATATTTTTAAACGCACTCCGCCAAGACTTGTAGGTGTAAAACTTTACATTTTACCTCACACGTCAGTGAACACAATGAGGATGAATCACAAATAGATGTCACTTAACAGTGCTACTCCTGGCTTACGTCTGAATTTCAGGAGTAAGGCACAAGTACTACTTGAGTAAGTTACAGTGAAATCTTTGTGCCTTGGGCCCAACATCCCTTTTTTTACGTAAGGAATGGGCAAGTCACCAATTTTCAATATTTTCATAAGAGCGATGGGCACCTGTTAGATTGGACATCAGTTTAAGACTAACCCTGGGCAAAGCATTACGCTACGCTCGCGTAGTTTGCGAAGTTTGCGCTACTTCGCACTACGCGAATTGCACGTAGCACAGTGCAAACACGCGTAGCGTAGCGTAGTGCAGCGGTCATTTGCTTGCTCGCGGTCCTCAACGTCAAGTTGGCGACCGCGAGCAAGCAAAATTACATCCCGGCAAGACTTTTCCTCTTTCGCGATCAGCAACATCAAGTTGCCGATCGCGAGCGTGGAAAATAAACCACTCCGGCGAGATTCTCAACGCGGGGAGGTCAGGTTTCTCATTGCGAGTGGTCGCGTATGCTCGCGACCGCCGCGATGAGAAACTACCAGTCCGCGTTGAGAAAGCTGCCGCCGAGTAAAAATCTACTCGAGCGGCAGTAAAAGACAGCTCGCACTGTGCAAGATGCCGTTTCAATGATTGCACAGTGCGGACAAGCATCCGGCACTGTGCAATCATCGCGAACAGCGCACTACGCAGTTCGCGTAGTGCTACGTGTAGCTCGCGTAGTGCGAAGTGCACTTCGCATAGCTTCGCGTAGCGCTACTTCGCAAACTGCGCCCAGGGTTATTTAAGACGACTGAAAAGGCGGTCATAGATAACGACATAGACATCGCTCTAAAATGTGAAAAGTAAAACCATTTGCGCTATATAAAATACATCGGGGCAGATTTACGTTAAACTAACGCAGCGCGGTGCAGCAAGTTGCTTTGCTGCGCCGCGCTGCGTTAGTTTGGAAAGCACAGGGATGCGACATATTTTCAAGAATATGTCGCATCTCTGTGCTTCTTCCTGCGCTGGCGCACAAACTGCAGCCATGCGCCGGCGCAGGCACCCTTGCACCATGGTGCAAGGATGCCTGCGTCGTGGGGAGATTGTTTTTGTGCAGGAAGGGGGCACCTTCCTGCACAAAAACAATCACTACAAGCATTTTCCTCTTTTAATGCGTGCTGTGCACGCATTGAAAGAGGAAAAAACGAGGAGAAATGAAAACATTTCTCCTCGTTGCGCCTCCCTAGAGGTGGCGTAGCTTTCAGACGCATCTCCAGAGTTACGATTTCTCGTAATTCTGGAGATGTGTCTTGTTCCATGAGTGTTGCGTGGGAACACCCACAGCAACACCCATGGAACGCCCTTCACCGCAAAGTGCTGCGTGTGAAGGGCCGTATTTACAAGGAGAGGAAAAGTCACGCAGGGTGGCTTTTCCTCTCCTTGTAAATATGGAGCAGCCCCCTGCGCCACCAGTACGTCATGAAAAGTGACGTACTGGTGGCGCAGGGGGCTCGTAAATCTGCCCCATCATATTTGTTCTCATGTCAGTGCTTTTATTGAGCAACTGCGCTTTTGTCTGGGAGTTCATGAATTATGGTAGGTTTTCTCACAGCCAGCTGCAATAGATTTACAAAGGAGATGTTGTTCTGTAATACATCAATGTGATAGTCAGGCGGCAATGTTCTGTAGTAGTCCAAGATTGGCACGGTTTCTTACCTTTCTCGTTGCAGTTGTGAGCCTAGCAATGAAGTATGGAGGAGAATAGGACACAAATTGACGCGCAGCACATTGCATACACTATATCTGCACTGTGGGAATATTTTGGATGTAATCTTCTTGCTTCAAAAGAACTGTTAAATGTCTACTGCGCTTAAACTTTTTGTTATTTTTAAACTCCATTGCATTTAAATAAATGTATCTGACGAAGGGAGGTGAAAATATTAACCAGATGGATGTGCTTCAAATGTGTTAGAGCGATGAAGTGGCGTGAAAGAAGAGGATGCTAGAGTGTAAGAGAAAAGAAAAAAGAAAAAGCATTGACAAATTCAAGAATTTTGACTTCTGTACAATAAAAAGGTTTTTACTAATTTTCGACAGCATAAACTGTGCAGGTAGAGCGTGGGCAGCAGCCAGTACTATCCAGTGAACATTGTAAGTGGCAGGATGGAAATACCTACTCAAAGAGAAGCCAGCGAGTTAGCAATGCGATCAATTCCAACTCCCTCTTGAAAGGCTCAGGGATTCTTCCCCCTAGAAAACTTTCAAAAACTGTCACAAATGGTGCACAATGTTTACATAATAGCATAGCTTTTACTGGTCCTAGACCAGCTGAGCTCACCATGCTAAGTATGGTGGTAGGTGTGTGAACATTTTTCAAACTCAGGCCATTGTAGCATCTTCCGCACAACAGGAACAACTTATTTCTAACGGTCTTTACAGTGTCCAAATGCTCATGTGATTTTTTTTCTAGGGTTTTCAAAACCAAATGGGCAAGATTTTCTGGCCCTTCAACTAGCACATAGCAGTCGAAATCTTTACAGGTTGCTGACCCAAGGTAAGTAGCCTTCCACTGACTGATTCCTCTTTGTTCCACAAGGTAACTTTACTTCCACGCTTCCACGCTTTACAAGAATAACAATAACATAACCTGAGAACCATCCACATGGCCATGTAGAGCATAATTATCGGAGTACAGTTTTCACTTTTTGATTGAGCAAAGGAAGCGTATACAAGCATTTGCAATACAATGGGTCTTGCCTTTGGGACCTTATAAGTATTTTGCCAGGCAGCAGATTATCCTGGGTGCTGCAACATGGAAGCTTTGACACTAATAGGAACACCAATGTGCTGTACCAACACCTTTATTCCAGCTTTTACAACTAATTTATTCAATATGCATTTTCATATGAAATATTATTAAAAGTTTATACATTTCCCATGTCATCCCTTTGGTTCTGCAGCTGCTGCTGCCACCTTTTTGACCATAAAAAACAGGAAGGCGGGAGCCCGCACAGTCCAGCATTCAACAAGAGAGCACCCCTTCAGTGCAAACAACTGCAGCAGTCTCCACCGCACGGAGCCCCATTGCGGCCGCACTCCTGCCCCCATTTGTACCCCTCAGCAAAGTTTATCAGCCCCAAACATTTATAATGAAAAAAAAAAAAACAACACTTGACACACGCACTCAACCCCAGCAAAGTTTATCAGCACCTAACGTTTATGATAAAAAGAAAACAACACTTGAAACACCCTCGGGAGGGGATGCAGTTTACCGGCAAGAGTGCCGACATCGAAGCTGGGGAGCCAAGTTCGAGTCTGGCTGGGGGCTGGAACATTCTGTGATTCTGGGCAAATTACTTAATATCACCGTGCCTAAAAATGAATGTGTCCCTCTGTAATGCAACTGGTGCTTGTGTAAAGCACTCTGATACCTTCGGGTTGAGTTTGCGCTATGTAAAACTGCAGGAAAAAAAACAATGGGGATGGTAAACACGGACAATGGGAGGGGTGAGAGGAAAGGCAACCGAACCAGGTCAGAGCCAACGCCGGCCGCTAGGATACCTTTGGGTCTAGTTCTTGCTATGTAGTCAAGAAAGTGAAAGCGTGCATGGCATGCTGAAAATAAAAATTAATAAATCTCACCGATAATGCATTTGTCAGGAAAGTGAAAGCACAAATTCAAGCGAGCTCCGAGGAGAGGCCGAAAACAAAAAGTAGTGCATTAAAATAAAATATATGGCAACTTGTGAAAGAATCCATGTAGCAGGGTCAGTAGCCAGGGTGGTAACAAACCAGCCACAAGGTGGTACAAATGCACACTTTTCACCAATGAAAGCAATGGAATTTCTAAAGGCAGAGCAAGGAACTAATGAAAAAACGGTTGGCGTGTGTAGATGTGTTCAAACCTCACTAAGTGATTACAGCATGTCTCGCAGAGCAGAGCATGCGCGCTGACACTAGGCTTGACCTAAAAAGGACATGGGAAATGGATAACAAGTTACATTTGCCTCCCATCCAGATTATGCCTTGTAGCTCAAAACTGATAGCTCTGCTTTATATGCTGTTCTTATGGAAAGAACAATGCATTCTGTTAACTGTTTGTATTGGAAACACAAAAGTTTTCACTCCTTTATAGTGATTTAGTCTGCAGAAATTAGGGGCCTCATTTATGGAATGTTGGCATTAGGCAGCACAGCAAGACACCTTGCTGTGTTGCTGTACGCCAAAGTGAAAGAGTAGGAATGCAACGTATTTGAGGAATATGGTGCATTCCTGTCCTTTCTGCCTGCGCTGTCGCCGTTTTGAAAGCCTAGCACCAACGTAGGCACCCTTGCACCATGGTGCAAGGGTGTCTCCTTTGCAGACAGGATTGTTTTTGTGCAGGAACGGGCACTTTCCTGCACAAAAACAGTCCTATAAAGTGATTTCCTTTTTCTAAGAGGAAAAAACGAGAGAGATAAACATATTTCTCCCCGTTACGCCTAACCTCAGGAGGCGCACAGGTTTGGTGCTTACCCAGGTTTACATCACATTGTAAATTTGAGGCAGCATCAAATTCTATGGGTTTTGCATGGGGAAACCCACCGCAACGCCTAAGGAACGCATCCCGGGCGCAGAGTATGGCAAAGCAGCTATATGTGCTTTGTCGCTTTACTCATGATTTATGAGGCCACTCAAAGCCATGCAGGGTGGTTTTGCGTAGCTCCATAAATCTTTGAGAGTTTTGTGTCACGCATGTACCACTTTACGTGGTGCAAAAGTGATGCAGGGCTTTCATAAGTAAGCCCCTAGGTGCCTCAAGCAGTGTGAATCACGCTTTGTAGCCTTTTCACAATGCACAACATCACTATTGTAAGTTGGAAAAGTCTTTCTGACTCATGAAAGAGATTTGCAACCCATTGCGCATCACAAACAGGAGAGGCATGAAAGAGGTGTTACACTCCTCTTTACGAGTCACAAAGAAATGTATCAATGGTTTGTGACCCCAATTGTCGTGACAAACAATTGAAAGATAGACACCTCTCAAGTTGGGGTGTTAATTGATTTGCAAGGGGGGGCGGGGATGTCTGCTTCAGAATTGTGTCAGATGCCCTCAAAATGTGGGCTGGAGAGGATGGGAGTTCTTGCTCCCTCCTATGTGTTGCCAATGGGAAACATTTTTTTTTTTTTTTAAAGTAGCCATTGTCACTTTAATGGACAATGGCTACTTTAAAAAAAATGTTTCCCATTGGGGAAAGATAATGCAAATACACAAATATGAAAATATTTTAATTGATGTGCAAACATTGAAATATAAACTTTAATTGGAGATTTGGAGCTTTCAAAATGTGCTATTATTCCTAGAGGTAGAACCGATATGCTAAGCTCTAGCATATCACTTTGTCTTTTTGCTCGAATGTAAGCTGTCTTTTCGATACACATAACAGGGCTTCATTTAATGCCACCAGTTGTCCATACTAGATTCTGTTCCCTGTACCTTCCTCCAATTCTAAATTCCTAGACATTATAGAGCATTACAGAGCGATTTAAATATTTTAATTTTGCTCCTTTTTATGTATTTATACTTCATTATGTTTATTTAATTGTTTTAATCAATTTCAGATCTTCTGAGTAGGTGTCACGGACCCCAGGTTAACAACCACTGGCCTGATCAATTGCAATGCCTCTCCACAAAGGAAATGATGTTATTTCACTATATATAAAACAATTGCAAATTATTTGAACAAAGCATATGTTAGTCTGCATGAGTACACCATTGTTTTTGACCGAGTACAAGATGGATAGCAGCTTCAACATTTTTGGTCACATATATTTCGACAGGCACACCATGAAATGTATTATCAGTGTCTAACAAATGTTTATTTCAATCCATTTATTAAATGCCTCCAAGTCATGCTAACGTGTTTCAGTCTCTCCAACATTTGGCAGGCCTCCTCATGGCTAATTAGACCTCCAAACAATGTAATTACACAAGTTCTTCTTTACTTTTTGTTTTATTGAAATCACCAGATCATTTTCCTGTCAGGTGTATTATTTGTATGTTACATACAGCAAGGAAAATGTATTGTAGGGGCAGAAGAAATCTTAAGTTTTTTGTTTTCCAAAAGTTTCAAAACAGCGATGATTGTTTCAAGACTAACTAACTGAGCATCGCTACATTAAACTTGTAGACGCTCAGTTCTCAGCTTCTATACAAGAGAACACAATGGGGGATATTCTCAAGAACGTGCGATAATCATCGCCAAAAAAGGCTAACACACATTTTTATATCGCCGTCTATCACGGGAAAATAACTCTGTGTCAACGTCGTATTCTCAACACGGCGGTAACATGCGATAGTCTCCCGATAACGCGTCAAATGTCCGCTATACAACTACCGCGACGGCTATAAAAAAGGAAATCCGAACGTGAAAAAAGTTGCGATGGGCCCAACCGCAATAGAAAAATCGGCGACAAGCAGCGCCAGGCTTGCAATTCCCACATCAGGCGGGAAAAATCACTACAAAAGCAGAAGAAAAAAAAAACAACAACTGCGAAACACAATGGAGGTAGCCGGAGCAGGAACAGAGGACGAGCAGAACCCCACAAGCCCACTGGAGGACCAGGCCGGGACCTCGGGATCAGGGAAGGGCAAGGACAGGAAGAAGAGGAAGACGCGGTTCAGTCCGCAGGAAAACAGGATCCTGATAACGGAGGTGATGAAATACCATCAACAACTGTTTGTCACCTCCAATGTGTCATTGGTGACGAAAAATGGAATATGGCAGTCCATCGTGGACAAGGTGAATGCAATCGGAGTGCTGAGGAGGACAATGGAAGAGGTCAAGAGGCGCTGGAATGATGTGAAGCGCAAAACCAAGCAGAAACTCGCCAACAACCAGAAGGCAGCAATGCAGACTGAAGGTGGGAGTCCAGTGCCACAGGAGGAGCTGGACGAGATGGAGGAAATGGTCTCCATAGTCATCAGTGTGGAGACGGTGGCAGGAGTTGGGGGACCGGACACTGCTCGACAGGAGCCGACACAACAGCAAGAGGGTGAGTAACGACCAGGGACTGGGGGGCCTCCGGTCGCATACTCTACCCGCCTGGGTAACGACGGAGAGAGTGGTCCCCCCTCCCCTGAGCTGTCGCCAGGTTGAGGTGAAGCAACATACCCAGTTGTCACGGGTATTGATATTTTCCACACACCCGTAACCGCAAGTATAATTGGTTCCTAGCTTTTTGGTTTTTCCCAATATAATTTTATTACACTTTCTCATGTAGCAGCAGCATCTCTGAGGTCCTGAAGAAAGCCTTGCCCGAGATAGGGGCTTAAAGGCTGAAACAAGTTGACCACAAACTTTCACCTCACACATGCGGTTTAAATCCATACCGCAGGTGCACTGTTTTTTAATCCTAGCAGTGAGAGCTTTCAAATAAAGTATTCATTTAGTTCTTCCTAGCTAGTTTTATCGTCACTTCACTCATTTCATTCTTTTGCGCTGCGCTCTCACCCACACTACTATTCTCATTTGGTGGATTTACTAATCCAGTTAGAGTAGGAACTAAAACATCCCTGAGCTCCTCCCTCTCAGAGAGGGGGTCGTAGCCCCCAGAGGAACTAGGCCTTCTTCTGGGAGGAGAATCCTAAATGATGAAGCATGCCACCTTAGGTGGGTGAGGGATTTCGTCCTGAAGGGATTCTTCCCTTAGTAAAGTATGTTGTGAGTCTGTCAGAACCTTTTTGTTTTTGTGTTTGTCATTTTCTGTACAGACTATTCAGACCCAAGGATTTTTGTTGTATTTATTATATTGCTGGTCTCAAAAATCTCTCCCCAGGACCCTCCCTTCACTTTTTCTCTTGTTGATAGAGGTGGGAGTCCAGCGCCACAGGAGGAGCTGGATGAGATGGAGGAAATGGTCTCCACAGTCATCAGTGTGGAGACGGTGGCAGGAGTTGGGGGACCGGACACTGCTCGACAGGAGCTGACACAACAGCAAGAGGGTGAGTAACGACCAGGGACTGGGGGGGCGGAGGGAGATGGGCACAATGGCACACATGCACAATTAAGCATAGCACAGTGCACACCCACGATTACTCTGGCGCATGTCCCTGGTTCCCTTGGCACACTGCAGCACACCTAGAAACTGCAAGTAGGCCCCCGTCGACTATGTGCCCAGAAGGGGCCCTCCCCACACATCACTAATCTCACAACAAACTCATGCACAAGTACAAACACACATCCGTGCTGCTGTCGAAATGTCCACTGTCCCGCATCAAATAGGCTGCTCCTCCCAAACAGTCACAATGTACATTGTCATGCAGTTTGTATGTAAACCTGTACAATGCGTCAACATACATGTGAAAACAATGTTAAACTGCATCTCCCCTTTACATTGCAGAGGGTGAATCAACACCTCCTGCAGAGCAGACGGTACACCTCTTCACTGATGATGAAGAGGGCCTCCCCTCCATCGACACCGATGCCCTCCAACGGCTCATGGACAGCTTCGGCACCCCACCTCCAGGAGCAGGGCAGCCCAGCTGCATCGAGGAAACCCCACCCCCTGCACAGACCACACAGCAGGAAGCACCCACCACCTCGGCTGTCTCCCAGGACCCCCACGAACAACACATGGCCTTCCAACGCCGTGTGTTAGGGTACCAGGAGAAGATGGCTGATCAGGTGCGGGTGGGGTTCGACCTCATGGCAGCCAAACTAGATGCCATACGTGGGTGTCTAAGTCCCATCAGGGACCACTTACAGTCCTTGACGGACACCCACAGTCCGCTCCATGCTCTCCAACTAACCATGGATGACATCGCTGGAGTCCTGACTCAGAGACAAGGACAACTGTCTAGTCAGAGTGGCTCCAGCGATGTCAGCCAAGAGTTGGGACACATGCGGAGGATCATGGAGAACAGGGAGCGGATGCAGGCAGAAAGAATGGCTGCCACGGCTGCACACCAGCGTGATGTAGCTGGGATCTACCATGCCCTGCAGATCCTCATCATGGCATTGCTGCCACAAGGCCTGGCGCAGATGAATGCTGCTGCTGCTTCAACATCCACATCTCCGCCCCCTGATGTGTCAGTGCCTCACAGAGCGGCAGCCAATCCACCTCCAGCCTCTGATGTGTCAGTGCCACACAGTGCGGGAGCCAATCCACCTCCGGCCCCTGATGTGTCAGTGCCACACAGTGCTGCAGAGAAAACACCATCACCCACAGGTGAGGCACATGAGACAGCAGAGGACGAAGATGCGGATGAATCTGCCTTACTGGTAGTAAGGAAGCAGTAGCATTCTTCTCCGCCATATGGCCTGTTTCTTCTTGGTTCTGCCCTCTGCATCATAACCTTCCACTGTCCCCCGATGCAACACTCACCTTGGACCTCGACATGGACTGCCATATTCTGTTTGGTCACCAATGACACAGCTATCAGACTGCGGATTGAACTCTTCCTCTTCCGATGTACTTGTCATTCCCTGAAGGACTCTGGCTGCCCCTCCACGGGCCAACAATGTAAAGTGGGGTTTGCATGGCCCTGTACTGCTCCAGCTCCAACACTCCACTGTATGTGCATTAAACAATCAAATTCACACAGATGTGTCATGTCTATGATCATTCAAGTACGGAAGTATGGATGAATGTCGGGTCAGTGATTCCCCCTTACGTCCATGTTGCACATGTTGTGGGACTTGAGTCACAGGGTGCAACATTACCTATTGTGGACCGGGTGGCGCACACACCACATCAGAGACACACGCATTAGTCACCTTCTTGTCCAGCCCAGAACGGAACCACGCCCAGAGTGCCGGGGTCATCGTTCACACCCCTACGCTGGACTGGCATACGCCAGGCCAGCCCACTCCGCTTATGCTTACAGGGGGGACGACAACGCTACATGTCCCAGGTCTTCCCTGTAGTGATCTGCTGATCACAGGTCTAGTTGTCAGCATGCCACAGCCACTCCCTGAGGGCTGGTTCACACCCACACCACACCCATCCAGCACATGCGTCACAGGACATGTGACCCTGCCAATAAAAGGGGCCGGGCGCACGTGCCCGAGGCCATTTCCACTATTGAGCTGAGTGTGTCTGTGTGGTCATTATTTATGCATGCGGGCCTAGGGCCCTACCACATCACATTCCCCACTGCCGGAGGTGACATGATGGCGTCCGCACGACGAGACTCAATCATAAAGGGCCCATGACTTGAGGTGCACAGAGTTGGTGGCATCCGAGGCACTTAGGCCGGCATGGGCCTACCGCCACGGGATGGTGACTTGAGGTGCACAGAGTTGGTGGCATCCGAGGCACTTAGGCCGGCACGGGCCTACCGCCACGGGACAGTGACTTGAGGTGCACATAGCTGGTGGCATCCGAGGCACTTAGGCCAGCACGGGCTTACCGCCATGGGAAGGTGACTTGAGGTGCACAGAGTTGGTGGCATCCGAGGCACTTAGGCCGGCACGGGCCTACCTCCACGTGGCGATGACTTGCGGTGCACAGAGTTAATGGCACCAGAGCTGAGCGGTTGTGCAGCCTGCGATGATGTGTAGGCCTCGATACGCCGTCCTGCCAATCAAGATTCAATTTGAATTGTGATCCCAGCTGGCCGCAGTGTACGCCGAGGGCAGCAGGCTGCACAGACATGACTCTGCGGCGCGGTGCTGCAGGGTGTTGGGGGCCTGTGGCGCGGAATCCAGCGATCGGCTGAGGAGGTTGCACCGGCACGTGGTGGGCCCTCTTGGAGACACGCCGATGGCGGCAGGTGAGCATTGAGGCCTGGGTGCACAGGGGCGGGCACTCATCGCTGGTTGGCAGACTGGTCTGGGGACCAGGGCTGGGGTGCAGCAGGCGCACAGGATCGCGTAGGCACCACCCATCACGGCAGCGCCCTCGTGGCTGGGTAGGGGGAGTGAAGGTGCAGGGGTATCAAGCTGATACAAACCGTGATGCTTACAGGTATGAGTAATCCTGCATCATGAGACCGTAACAGAAGTTAGTTTGACAGTAACCTTCCTTTTCTTTCCTACGAAGGTTACGGCCACACGTACTTCTGTTACGGTCTTTTTGTGCAGGATTTGTCTTTCCTGTGAGCATTCAGGTTTGTCCAAGTGCTATACACTGTACCAGATTAGGTTTGTGACTATACGGACGCTTGACCATTGTCACCATTTGTCCAACAGGTTTCTGGATACTGACTTCCGGAGTATGTAATGGTATTGGGGAGTTCCCGCAGCATATGCAGTTACTTGAATCCACACGTTGCCCTGATGAAGTTCCCCGTTGGGCGTTGGCTGTGCTTTTCGTATTGTTTATTGTTGTATTTGTAATAAAGGACTGCTTTTACACTACTGTTGACTACTGGACTTCATGACCGTGCACACCCCCATTTCAGTTACTACAGTTTTGGATCTGGGGCACAGTGGCGTCTGGCAACGGCTGGCATTGGGGTTGGTTGCGCAGGAACACTACGAATTGGAACTGTTGTGTGGTGCGGTGACAGGGGCCCGCCATTGCTATTGTGGACATGCATCCATGACATGGGTGAGGACATATGATAGGGCTGGCCGTGAGACTCCCCCGACTCTGGCAGTTGTTGTTTGGGAGGTACCATGGGCCAACAGGTGCAGCACAGCCAGCAGCTTCGTCTGCGGAGGGATGGTGGTTGTCCGCCGTGTTGGTACCGTCAGCCTGTGGGCAATGTGGGTCAGGCTGCGGAGGATGGTTGTCCTTTTGCGCCTGTAGTGGGCAATGACTTCCTCTGGCGTTGAGTCTCTGAGGCTGGTGGGTTTTGGGAACGTCCGCTGTCCTGTTCTGCGCTGCCTCTGTGGTAGTCAGGAGGGGAGGGCGGGGGGGGCCTGGGGGTGGTTGCGGTGGGTGTTGTGGCCCTCTTGGGTCTCCAGGCTGCACGATCATTGTCTCCATGGCATCTGTTGGTCTTCAGATGAGCTCTGGGCTGGGCTCCCTTTCTGCTGCAGTTTGTCGTCCTGCTTAACACCAGTAAAAGGCAGGTGTTAAATCCCTGCTGCTAACGCACCTTATCGCCTGTTTTTGGATCGCATCGCAGATCTGGCTGGTCGTTGAGAATATCGCGAAGTGGTGTTTTCGTGTGTTTTTGCACGGGAACGCCTACTCTGCAGATCATTAGCGTTAGTTGTCTCTCTCATCCGTGGCAATGTTTTTTGCGGTAGCTATCACTGGAAAACTGGTGATGTGGTCAGTTTGCACCAGCTTGGGAATGGGGCGATAATTCTTTTGCCTCTTTTGCTGCGCTAATGTGGCGATAAGTCCTTGAGAATATGCCCCAATGAGTTTTCAATCTGTGAAGAACATGTCGTTTTAGAAAAACGATGAAAGCAGTATTAGAACTCCCTTCTTAAGAATTTTGTTTACCTTTCTCACTCATCATTACATAGTTTAAGTATTTTTTCTATTTCATTCCCATCAAAGTCCACAAGAAAAACATTAATCACACAGTCTGCAGTAATCGCCTCAGTTACTTATGCTCCCACATATCTCCCAGTACCTGCCCAAATACTAGCTTGTACAAAGTAGTCTACAAGACTAAGAGCCTGATTTAAAGTTCTGTCACAATGTGACCGATATCCTATCCACCTTATTACAAGTGCATAATATTCTATGGTACTTGTAATAAAGCAGATGGGATATCCATCACATTTGAGGCAGAGTAACCAGCCCGCCAATCTCTAAATCAAGCCATAAGTTTCAATACGCTGACAGAACATTATTTAACCAATACTGTTACCTAGGATGGTTCTTTATTTCATACCATGCCCTTCCTACAATGTCTTCCTACCAGTCCTTTGCTTGTGCACTGAAATTAATGTCACACTTGTAAATATCTAACAAATGATAATGTAGTCACTAACAAAGGCCAAACGCCCACATGATGTACATGATATTAAGTTTAGTTGTTTCATATTTGGGTCGTCTGTTGCTGTTACTGGTGTAATCTGGGATGAAAGGGCTCATGAGAGCAGCAAATGCTACATTGTTTCATTCCTTCGTTCCTCTGCCCTAAATGCCAGTTCGCCTGAGGTGAAGCAGAAATAGAACATGAGCAATGACATTGAAAAGTCTGACAAATGTATCCAAACTGGTGAACCTTTCCATGGCAAAAAAAGCAGTATTTTATTTGAAGATTATTGCGTTAGCTTGTTTGCCTGCATAGGAAGTTAAGAAAACGAATGTATAATATATTATTCAGTGCCCGTGTATTTGTTTTGCTAGTTTTAAATATTAATGGCCTGGTTATTTTCTTCAATTGACAGTCTTATTTGAGGCTCTCACATAATGTGGGGCTCTCTGTAGAGTGAATAATGGGTGGTTATTCCAGGGAAACGTATTGGTGGAACCATTGCTAAGAATGCTTAAAAGGATTCAGTCATATTAACCCCTTTATGATTAGAATCATAGAAGGGGGCAATATCATTGCTTGCCTACTTAACAGAGTGATGGCCCTTAGATATAACTCCTTGAGCTGAATAATGGAAAGAAACAGTGTCTTGCAAGTTTATTAAAAAATTGCACTGAGTGAAAGAATGACAGAGTGTATGTGTGTACGTGTGTGTGCTTCCATGAGAGAGCATGAATGAGGACTTGAGTATCTCAAGTATTCTGGACATAATCTTACACATTAACTTGCAGCCACTCTTCAAAATTACTTACATTGTCCTATACAAGTAGTATTACTCCTAGGATCAGGAAAATTAGCTCTACCTCCATATCGCCAACAAACATGGACAGTAGCCCCCCCTGAAAAACTGCATGCCCCGTTGAAGCAAGGAAGAACATGAGATTTCATGTACTTTACATTGATAGGGTTATTATTCTTCAGCTCCAAACATACTTACAGTCATTGCAAACAACCCTGCATACCATTCTCCAAGAAGGGACAACAAGATGGCACACTCTTGAATCAGTGATGACATTTGCAGTACAAACTGGATTGTCGATCACTGCCTCCCACTAAGGCCTCTTTCATGAGCGATTGATTCGCTTAATTCCCATCAACAATAAACCAATAGTTTTATGTCCACCACCAATGTCTAACTGGCCTACATAAATTCTCCCAACTGTTCCACAAACAGCAAATTTCCCAAACACAGGCTGTCCAAAACAAAGCCCCTTTACCAGTTCTATCCCTGGAAAGCCACACAATTTTGCAGCAAGAAAGTAGGCCACAATGCCAGTGGATTCTTCTTCCACCAACCAACTGCTATTTACTTCTCTTCCCTGAACGAAAAGTGTACGAAGAAAAATGCTAAAATACTCTCAATACTCTTGTAGTCCAGACCTAAACTTTGCAGAGTGTGTTCTGCCACCTTCTGATGACAGATCAAGGGGGTTTTGAGATGAAAATTTGTGAAAACCCACCAACCTCTGAGTTTCTTGGCACCTACAATCGTCCAATACTGCTCTTTCCAACTCAGGAAATGATTGGAGTTTTACGCAGTGCCTTACAGAGTTGGAAGGGTAATGGATCCCCTCTAAAGTTCATGTGAATGTAGGGAAAGGGGCTTCTCCCCAGCAGAATATGTTTGGGGAACATGCCACATGACATCCCCAGTCACATACTTGTTTGTGCACCTAGCATAGTTTTTCATGTGTGCTACTGGGGTTGTTGGTGAATTCTCTAAGGTAGTAGATTGGTACCCGCTCATAGGAAAAATACTTGAGATGCAGCTTTTCTTGTTACCTTTGTAAGCTTGACCCATAGAGCTGAATTGGGAAGGGTAACTGGTTCACTGATTCTTACCTTTTGGTGTGCAGCTAGAACTATTGTGGGACTAGGGTGTGCATTACTCAAACAAGGTTGTGTTTAAACTCTGTTAGTGATAAACATCTGGACATTCGACAAGGATAGTTATTTCGAAACAACTTTTTATTTGAAACTGTTTCAACCGCATTTTTTGTTTTAATCTACACTGTCTGGTATTAATATTTGCTATCATAAATAAATAACTGCTTACTTATAACCCCATTTAAAAACGTTTATGCTTCTAGCATGTTTCTCAAGAGACTCATTTTTGAAAAGCAATTATCATTACTTCTAAAATTAGCTCTATCTGACTTAATTCGTATGAAAACCACTACAGCTTTAAATTGCTGCGTTGTTTATCTCCTGTATGTTTATAGATCCAGTATTTTCATTAACAGCAGTGCATGAGGAGGGGAGGAGAATACAATTCATAACAAGCATTTGCAATGCAATAGGTCTCGCATTTGTGAGTTTAAGCTCTTGGCTTTGTAAATGAAAATGTCTTTTATTTATCTGTTTTGATAATGTAATGTAATGTAACTAGGTACTTATAAAGCGCGCGGCTACTAAACAGAGTGTCCCGGCGCTGGAAAAGACCACGCAACACACAGAGTGCACACAAGCAGACAAGCCAGGCTCTAATGTTGAAAGAGCCAGGATTTTAGTTTCTTCCTAAAAGTGAGGAGATCCTGCACCTGTCTTAAAGGGAGGGGCAGGCTATTCCATAGCCGAGAAGCCACCACTTGAAAAGATCGGCCACCCACCAGAGAAAGGAGGAACTTTGGAGTGGACGTCAAAAGCTGTGCAGAGGACCTCAAGGTCCGTTGAGGGACATAGTGCTGAAACCTTTCCCTAATGTAAGGGGCCCCTATCTTGTGAAAGGCCTTGAAGACCAAGACTAACGCTTTAAAATGAATCCTCTTCAGGACCGGAAGCCAGTGCAAGGATATCAAGTGTGGGGACATTCGTGTCCTGGGCCCTACCATAAGAATAGCTGTGGCCGCCGCATTCTGGACCACCTGTAAACGACCTAATAGATAGTCCGGAAGGCCCAGGTACAGGGCATTGACGTAGTCTAACCTCGATACCACCAGGGCCTGGACAACCGTCTTCCTGTGTGAGACCGGGAGAGGGGGAGGACATTTCTTAACATTTTCAATAAACCAAAACAAGTCCCGGCCACAGTTTGAATCTAAGCCTTCATGGACAGGGCGGCGTCCAACTTTACCCCAAGGTTTTTCACGGTGCTAACTGAAGTTACAGGAGGAGACATATCCTGCGGCCACCATTGTGGCCATGCTTCACAAGGATGGGAGCCGAAAAAAATAATGTCCGACTTTTCCGGATTACACTTCAGTTGATTTTGCCTTAGCCAGGAGAACACTTCTGCTGAGCAGGCGTTAATCTCACTGCCTGTAAAATCGGCCCCCTTCTCACAGGTGAACAACAATTGCGTGTCATCGGCGTAAGACATGATTTTTGCGCCGTGTTCTTCAGCAAGAAGCGCAAGAGGGGCCATGTACACGTTAAACAATCTCGGGCTCAGAATCGAGCCTTGTGGAACCCCAACTTGCATAGGGGGATAAGAGCCGAAAAGGGGGAGCCCAGATTGTTTGCTGATGGCCAATTAAAAAGAGTCGAACCATCTAAGTACCGTGCCTCCAATACCACACTCTTAGAGTCTTCGCAGGAGTGTGTCGTGGGGCACGGTATCGAAGGCCGCGGAAAGGTCCAGCAATACCAGTACCGTGGTGCCACCTTTGTCTAATGTTGCTTTAATGGTTTCCGAGACTTCTAACAAAGCAGTTTCAGTACTGAAATTAGCTCTGAACCCAGACTGACTCGGGTGAAGAAAGTGGTTGGACTCCACATATTCCGTGGTGACTATATTTACATATTTCTCCAGAACCTTGGAAAAGAAGGACAGCAGTGATATTGGCCTGTAATTACCGGTTACCAATGGATCAGCCGTGGGTTTCTTTAAAAGCGGGAGAATTTTTGCGTATTTCCAGCTCTGAGGCATTTTCCCCTCGCACAGAGAGGTATTCAGAACCAAATTGACAGCTGGGTTAATCACCTCCGCAATAGATGCCAGTACTTTGGCTGGACAAGGTTAGGAGGGTGAACCAGACTTTAGTGCTTTTATTAATTCAAGAGATTTATCCAAGGTGATAGCAGGGAATTGCATGAGGGAAGAACCGATACTAGGGTTAGCACGAGGAGGCGAACCCGTATTTGCTTCCAGCACCGGTGGCTGTGCCTCAAAGGAATCTTGGATGATTTTGATTTTGTCAAGGAAATAGCAAGCCAGATGGTTGGTCCAATCACTGGTAAGGGCAAACGGGCTGCTAATAGCATTAGGGGATGAGAAGTCTTTTACGATATTAAAAAGTTCTCTACTTTTATTAACACAATAATTAAAAGGCATTGTCATTTACAATGCCAATAGTTCAAACTCTTGTAAATGCGAGACCTATTTCATTTCAAAGAAGCGCCCGCCATTGTCCCGGGCTGCTTAGAAATTGAAAGCATGGCGTGCTAAATGTTGGAGGAAAGCATATCGTGCCTGAAGTAGGAGAAACTCATTAAAGAAAATAGTGCTTACAGACTAAATAAGACATACAGTGTAACAAAAGAAGTAAAAGGGGCAGTCCTCATGGGAGGTTACAAATGAAGACAAGGCGGTACTAACGAGGGACTAACCAGCCTATTAACGAATCAGAAGCCAGCATTTACAAAGGACAATGACACAAGCCAATGAAAAATATGGGTTTAGAGTGGGCAGAGCTTCAAGTCCATACGATTATACAACATGCCTCGCAGAGCAGCACATGCGCTGCCCAGGCTTGACTTAAAAAAAGACTATTACTTTGATCTCTTATCCATATTTGGCCTGCGCATCTGGAATACATATTGTCTCCATCTTTAATGTCCTGTAGTGCTACATGATGCTATAACTATTCTTCTCTTGGATTTGGTCTCCTAACCAGCTAACGGCAGTTAGTGGCAGCATTTTTCTTCACACCTGCAGTGTCGCAACCATATTGGCTTCTTGGTCTCCTGCTTCTGGAGAGCGTAGGGAGGCAAGCTCGTTTCCAACAAATCTAGGCATCCTTGTTCGGACCTCTTCGGGACAAACAAAAATGGTGCAAGACAAGCAGAGAGGGCTGAGATACACAGACTAGATCGGTGTGGGAAAAATACGGGGGTGAGAATTATACACCATTACAGTCACAGCACAGCTGGTGGAACTTCAAAGTATAGCAACTATAAGGTCCAGGGCCATTGCTGAATGGATGAGCATACCAGAATAACTGGCACCAAACAAAACAAAGCGTGTTACAGCAAAGCTGTCAAGTCGCAGGCACCGGTCATCTACCCTAAAAGAAAGACAAACGAACAACAGAGGTACGCAAACCTGCTGTGACCATGTGCCATGACTTAAGGCGTGAGTACATAAGCACTGTCCAAGTACCACGGAAACAAAGCCTGCTACAGGGAAGCCATCATCTACTAGACATCTGCTACTTTCCAAAGAAATATATTTTTTTCAAACCAATTTTTAATATTTTTGATAGTAAAACAGTAGCACATAATATCGCAAGGTTACATAATTACCAGATTTTCATGTTGCCCACCAGCAAATTATTCATGTCTGAGAACAGTAAAGAAGTCAATGCCGGTATGAGATCATTGAATAAATACGAACAGTGCCAATACACAAACATAACAAAGACTTAATCCAGAACGAAAAACGGGCCTCACCTAAAAGCTTTAACGCTTTCCCAGAAGTGTTTTTGAAGCACAAATGAGCAGGGGTAAACCTTACCTACAGCATGCACCTAGTCTTAAAGTGCAATGTAGGGCAGACACACACACTTTTACAATCAACACCCTTTCCAAATAACTTTGTATGCACAAACGTACATCCAAAAGAATAACAGATTTTTTTAAAAGTGCTTCATTAGCGTAAGCTGTATACTGCCAACAAATTAGAATATTCATACCTATCATGCAAATATGGTTTCTGTGCAGTGTAACTCAGTTAAACTAAGTATTAAACCTGTCGAAGCCACTGAAAAATGCAAAATTTAGAAGAGCACAGACTGTAACCGGAAAATGTATTGAATTTGTTTCTACACTATACAGTAGGATCTCTGCAGGAACACAAAAATGCCACCCTGAACACACAGGAGGTATTTCAAATGCAGCTGTGGATGTCCTTATTGCATGACGTAGTATTCAAGTAGTAGAGTTTAATTGTTCGAAACCACCGGGTTTTGAAAACATTATACAAAGACTGGACATTTTTCTGTAGTGGGCTACTCTTCTCATTTGTGCCTACTAATCGCTCATTTGCAGAAGGAATTTGTAATGATTTTTAATGGTTAGAGCACGTGATGGGGCATTCGGCTGGAAAGGGTTTAAGTGCTTCTTTCTAGATCTAACTGCACGAAACTTGAAGATGCGTTGATATATCGAAAAAGGTGCGTGCGAATTCAGCATTATATTAAGCTACATAATGAGAAACGTTAGCACTGTTCTATAATTAAAAATGCGAGCGAAAAACTGCTAATGGTTCAGGCGACTCAGCCGAGCTCTTCAGAAGTGCGCAGCCACCCGAATACTGCACCGGATGACTTAACCTTCCCAAACAGCAGGGCCTGCCCTCAAGTAGCTGCTGGTCAGACAACAGTGTTACCATGGGGACGGCACCGGGCACACGAGGGACTCATTGAACGCGTGTTCGTCTCACCCTTTAAATGAGTGAGGTAATCTCAAGGATCAGGTTAGAATATTTTGTTATGAATAAGAGCCCACATTTATTTACCGGTGACCGTTTCTTGGCGCTACAGGGAAGGGAACAGAATCCCAGACATTCGCAGAAGAAGTAAACAGAAACATGATTACTGACGGGACCAGAGACTTCCAAAGAGTGTGAATGTAGAGAGAACAAGACGAAGAGAGCCAGAGCGGTTTCAAGGGACCCGTTAAAGAGGCAATGAATGCCAGTTATAGCCTTGTGGGCCCCAGAGCTGCTTTCGCAATGTTTTGTCCCTGTTCCTGGAGGAAATTAAAAGAGGCAGACTTTTAACTGCAATAATTAATTGCTTGCATTCCAAGCCAGCCTGGGAGCTGACTTCGGGAAGCATACAAAAGAATGCTAGGAGGGTGAATGCTGCAATAAAATGTAAGCAGCTAAGTCTGAGCACCCACAGTGTAACATGAGGTTGAAAACATAATAAAATAGTCCCACCACTAGCAGATCAACAGAACAAAGCGTAATGATATTGTACTAAGTCCCTGCTCCTTGGTGGAAAAAGGAAGGACAAAGAGGAAGGACTGGCCACTAGAAAGCAAGGATTTTTAGAGGACATTGAAACAAACAAATGAGAAGCAAGGAATGGCATTTGGCCCACAGAGATATATGTATACTAAATTATACAAGAGGTCGTACGCTTACGCTCGACCTAAAAACAAATAGATATTCTCTGTTTTTAGGTCTGGCCTAAAGACAACTTTAGCTGTCTTGCCACCCTCATGGTTTCCAAAACATATCATACAAAAACACATACATATTTAGGGGCTCTTAATCAGCACTCTTTCTTCTTTGGTCTGTTCAAATATCACTCAAATTATGCTCCCTCCCACCACAGCACAAAGTATAGATTAATGGACTAGCCCACTTCATCCATTGGATGCTTTCATTTTGAGTGACTGCATATTGTCTTTGCAAATGTATACATACACCTAAAATGAGTTCCCCAAAAGTAACATGTTTTAGACACTTCTTCACAGTGACTGCTAGTCTGTATGTATAATAGGGTGTCATCTTCTATTTCCATGACAATCAATACATTTGTTGTAATTTGCAATGTTGACTCATCACTATCAACAACCTTTGGTATATTTATTTATCCTATAGAAAATGAACACAAGTAGTTAGAGTAGCAAAGGTTTACATGCAGATTTCAATGTTGAAGCCACACCCGCTCAGCTTGGTGCAGGCCATTTGAAGGCAGTTGCATCTGACTTGACAGGACCTCTAGTAATGACTTGTTGAATTGCAGCTTCATGAAAGTATTTCAGTGCTTTTGCATCTAATTCAAGAGGGGCCTCTGGTAATGCCTCAAGGAACTGCAGCTCTGGGAAAGAAGATTTTGAAACTGGCTTCATGCAAGAATTTCGGTGCATCTACATCTGACTCCAGCGGGGTCTGTAGTAACGCCCCGAGCAACTACACACAGAAATTCACCAGTTATAGTTGGCAACGCTAACTATAATTGTGCCCCCTCCATGCACTGCTTATGACCTTACATATGACATCACTCATGACAGGTTCTATGCCATCATTTATGACATCACTGATGACACCTCAAATGAAATCATTGAGGACATCACTGATGACATCATCCACTGAGTGTGCTTGTTTGTTGTATAATTTAGATTGTGGTGGATAACTATCATATTACTTTTCCACCTAATTTTGTACAGTTTGGGTCCAACTAATGGGTGTTCGTATTTAGAAAACGCCTGTCCCCCAAATGCACTATAGATGTGTAGAGGTATTGAACACCTTATAAATATTTGCATTCAAGAGTAACTCTGTTGGAAAGTAACAGTTTACTTGTATTCATTATGCTCCACAGATTCTTTTGGTTCTGCAGAAATGGATTCCAACAGGAGAAAGATTCTACGATGTAGATACTAACATTTGTAAGGAGCCTTGAGCTATTAGACAGAATCATGTCAGCGTGATCATTTATACTTAGCATGGAAGAGTGTGCACACCAGGTACTAACCTATGTATGCATGCTTGTTTTGCTTCACAAGAAGGGCTATCTATAAAGCTTTCACTACAGTATAAAGGATGCAGGCAGTATGATATTTGGCACCTTCAGATCTTGGTTATTTTTAGCAAATAGTGTCTTTTTTGACAACTATTGCATGGCATGTACACTATTCTTGGTATATTATTTTGAATAGTCTGTGGTGTATTTCTCATGACAGTTTCACTGTTTGCAAACACTGTGGTATCGAGTAAACTTTTTCCATAGAGTAAACCTGTTTACAGTGCTCAGTTCTCTTCTGATATGAGCTGTATTCCTTAATGTAGGTTCGATGAGTGCCAGGGGTTTGATACAGATAAAAGCTATCCACAGTCGGGCATTTGTTTTAGAATTTGCATTCAATGTTTTGCCTTTCTCTGAACAGTTGTATATAGATTGAACACCGTACTCAATGAGGGTTTCCCATATATCTGTTGTTGGTTTTTATTGGTAACTATGCTGCGTGTAAAGCCACAGCAATTTATTAAGCAACATGCAGGAAAATGAAGCTTGGATGATGATATTAGTGAAGTTATCAATGATGGCATTTGAGATGCCATCAGTGATGTCATAAATGATGTCATAGAACATGTTATGAGTGGTGTCATATGTGAGGTCATAAGCAGTGCATTGAGGGGGCACAAGTTATAGCTAGTGCAGCTAACTATAACTGGTGAATTTTTGTGTTTTTTAGTTCAAAAGTTAATGTTCACACTCACATACTCACCTACTATAACTTTATTTAAAAAAACGGATCCTTTTATCCCACCTAACTATAACGTTATTTTAACCTTTGTGTTTTCCAGTGAACTTCTAAAGTTCTTTTTAAACAAAACCAGATCTTTTTATCACACCTAACTATAATGATACTTTAAACTTTTTTTCCAACGAATTGCTAGGGTTTTTTTTTTTTTAAAGTAAAATACATTGTTCAACTGTATGTATGTTATAATAACTGAATAACAATCCTGTGTGCTGACATTATTCTGAAATGGAATAGCTTTCAGATTGTAACTTAACAGGATAGGGTGCACACTTTGCAAAATGTTTCTAAAAATTAATTTTTGAGTACAAATCAGAGTAATACAACAATATTTGTGTTGAGATGTGTATCTCCTCAGTTGTTCTGACTCTCATGTTGAGACATTTTTCCAGCAAGTGAATTAATATTGCAATTGCATACTTTTCATAACCTTTGTATGTGTTTTTACATTAATGTCGTAATTATCATTGAGAGAGTAATTCGTTTTTTGAATACTGTATAGTATTAAGTTTTATTATATAAATCTATTTTTCAAGTGTGTGAGTTCTCACTACAGTTTTATATTTTGTTTTAATCTTCTGTTTAGAGTTCTTTTTCACGTGTTCAGTTATTATTTAATATTAATCTGTATCAGAGAGTCATTAAAATATGGTTGTAATATTCATTTTATTTTTAAAAAGTGATGAATCTCGCGAAACACTCGTGGGAGTCAAACACACACTCCCCTGCATGGACTCCGAGGGGTATGTATTTCATGTTCGGCTCTCGGGATCTACTTGTGAAAACGTGCATTTGGAATTAGGTTAATAAGATAGTTTTCTTGTAATTATGAACAAATTCAGACATTAGAGATGTTGATTAGCTTTGAAAAATGTACTATAAATTGTTCCATGAAATATAAGGCAATAATATTTTTATGAACTCGCGAGACGCTCGCAGGTATCTTGCTAGAGGCCCGAGAGAGGAACCACACCCTCACGAAGGTAGCATAAAAGATATGTATAGTGCAATATATATACATGCTGCAGCACTTCTGCACTCCCTGAAGATGGAACTGCCAGTTTTAGTCAACATTACAATACTGTATTTTTATTCAAATCTATACCACTATTGAACAAACAAATCAGCAGTAACTTAAACTTTTTTGTTACAAAAAACAATTTAACAATATTACAAAAGAGCAAGTACATTAACACACTATATCAATGATTATAAAACAAACAAAGCAACCAACTTTATTAATTCATAATGTCTTTGTCGCAAGAATAGAGTTTCTGATAGAAGGCCTGGAAGGCCTCCTGTTAATTGGGTTCCTTGATAGCCCATGTGGAATCATTTATTTGCAGCTTAGAACTGTGGGAACAAGCATGCTGCTGCCTTAGCTTGCGGGCCAATAGAGTGCTCACCTTGTCGCCCCCCTCAAAGTATTTTTGCTTGAGCTCTAATAAGGACTGTTCCGCCTTGTTAATCCAATGAGCTTGTAGTTGACCTCTTAGCAGAGCCAGTTGGTGTTTAGGCCATGCTGTAGGATGCTGCTTGCCCGAACATTCCAATGTGTTAATTTCTGCCATGAGATTAGCTTTGGAAGATGCAGGCCTCCTGTGCCCTACCTATAGAGATGGAGAACGTAACCCCTTAATCGTCCCCTTGAAGTCATCCCATAGCACATGGGGGGAAGGTCCGGCAAGGCATTGAGTTCTAAATATTCAGCCTTCGCCTCTTTGATGGATGTCTACCTGGTCAATTAGGAGCTGAGGGTATAATCACCAGCATGGAGGACCCCGATTGGTGGTCGCACATATAGACCATGTGAGCTCAACGTGACCGTGATCAGAAATAGAAATGTCTGAGATCTGCGCTTCTTCGAGGCCCCTTAGAAAAGAGTGCAAGAGAAAAATATGATAAATGTGGGAATAGGGCAGATGGACATGGGAATAAAAAGTATAGTCCCAAGAATCTGGATGCAAGTATTGCCAGGCATCAATCAGCCCAGCATCTGAGATTTCTCAGTGGACCTGCCCAGACATGGCCCCAGTACCCTGTAATTGTGGAGAGGTTCTAGCACGGTCAGGATCCCAGACTTAATTAAAGACCACCCCCTACTATCAGGTCACCTGAGCTGTGACCAACTGGTCCTTCTGTACCCTTCATAGGAATGCATCTTGATCCTGGTTCAGGCGTATAGATTAAGGAGAGTCACTGCAGATCTTCCCCTCTCCACTGTTAGGGTTAGAAACCGCCTGCTCGGGTCCCAGGATTTCTTCAATTCTCTTGTGCAGAATCCTTTCTTAAAAAGGATATCAACCCTGCGGTTTTAGTAGCAGTGTTTGACCATTGTGGGCAAGGATAGCGGGGATGGGGAGTTGAGCCCTCTGACATTTAGGAACACTAGTTTAATGTTGGACATAGGACCCATGGTCTAGGGTTAGCATGGAAGGTGTCTTGAGTGCAGCACAAGAGCCTGTACCTCTCAGCTAGGGGAAAACAGGGTGTCTTCACCCCTCAGGGTGGGCAGATAGTGGGAGAAAATGGGAACAATTTAAACTGGGGAGAAACCAGTAGGCAAACCAGGCCCAACGTGGTGGACTTCACCTTCAGGAATTGGGTATTCACACTCATAGTACCCTATAGAAGTCCCAACCTCGGCGGAGCAAAACCCCATGTGAGTGGGAAAGGTGGTGACCGGGATGGAAAGACTGATGCCAGCCCCCACGGGGTCAATGGTACCCAACCCTGGTGACATTTGCAATAAGAAAAACAATGTGTACAAATTTACATTAGAGCACAATACCAAACAAGGCAAAGCGAAAGAGGGAGTCTGGCTCCAAGTCCATGGGCCTAACTCTCAGGAAAAAGGCAATAAAGAGTAACTTTACATTGTGCCCTCAATCGACAACATACAGGGATTGGTGGGTGGGTGATCAAGGCGACGTGGAAGTGGACAGGGAGGCCTCCTGCTTCATGTTTTGTAAGTGGGAGATTCAGCATATGGCTGCTGCAAGTGTGGCCCTGACCCCCAACCATACTCCATACCGTAAGCAGACCCTCATGTCCCCTCGGGGAGCGGGCCGGGGACTACCTGTCTGAAGGGTCACCAGGATGGCCCAGCATGTGTATAGCTTCTGTCAAGGATCCTACTATTTCATTGAAAGTGGAACTCAAATGGGTAGACCCATTGATACTTGAGCCCCTGATCATGTAATTTTTCCATGATTGGGTTAAAGTCTCTCCTCTTTTTGAGTGTTTGGGGGAAAAATCTGGGAAAATCTGTATAGTGTGTCCTTGAAAGATGAGATATGCCTTGCCCATTGCTGCCGTCAGAATAGCCTCCTTTTCCTGGAAGAAGTGTACCTGGTTAGAATGTCTGGGGTACTATTCAGGCAGCCCGCAATGGCGCAATGCGATGCACTCTAAGAGTAGGGGCTTGTTGTCTGGGCCCCCATGAGTAGCCTGTAGTGGTGAACAGACATAATATCGAGGTTTTTTTTCGGAGTACCTTAATATCGAGTTTTAAATATCGAGGTACAAGAATATCGACTGCAAGAATATCGTGGACCAGAATATCGAAAGTAAGGTAAGAAATATTGTTTTTTTTAATATCGAAGACAGTAATATCGTTTGTAAAAATATTGTTGTTAATAATATCGATGTTTATATTAGTTATGTATTTTAGTATGTATTTTAAATGTATGTGTTCTATATATCTTTGTTTAAGTATTGTATTTATTTTTTAATATATGTATTACATTTTTAGAAGTTATAAAAAAAATGTAAGTAAATTTTGCGTTTTAGTTCCGTAGCGGGTTGAGGGTTTATAGGGGAATAGGGTGGGAAGTAATTTAATTATAATAAATGTAATAATAATTTTTAGAAGTTATTAATTTATTTTAATTAAATTTTGCGTTCTTATTCCGTAGTGGGTTGTGGGTTTATAGGGGAATAGGGTGGGAAGTAATTTAATCATGATTAATTAATTAATATTTTTGATTAATTAATATTTATATATTTCATATTTTATATTGTTAATTGTGGTAATTAATTTATTATCGATTCGTTATTAATTGGTTGTTAATTATTAATAATTATTTGGTAAATAAATTAATTGTGTTATTTTTTTAGGAGCGGGTTGTGGGTTTATAGGGGAATAGGGTGGGAAGTAATTTAATTATAATTAATTAATTATTAATTTTTATTAATTAATAATTAAGTATTTATGATTTTATATTGTTAATTGTTGTAAATAATTTATTATTAATCAGTTATTAATTGTTTGTTAATTATTCATACTTAATTGGTAAATATGTAAATTGTGTTATTTTTTTAGGAGCGGGTTGTGGGTTTTATAGGGGAGTAGGGCGGGAAGTAATTTAATAATAATTAATTTATTTATATTTTTAATTATTTAATATTTATGTATTTAAAATTTTAAATTGTACATTGTGGTAAATAATATATTGTTAATTATTTATTAATTGGTTATTAATAATTATTAAATAATTATTAATTATGTTATTTGTGTCATTTTTTTAAGAGCGGGTTGTGGGTTGATAGGGGAGTAGGCTGGGAAGTAATTTAATTTCAATATATTTTTTACATTTTTTTATTACAACATTTATTTTAAGTTGTTTTATACTGTTAATTGTGTGAATTAAATTATTATTTATCGTTTTTAAATTGCTTGTTAATTTTAATTAATTAATTAATTATGTCAATAGTGTTATGTTTTAGAACATTGGTGGTGTCATTTATAGGGGAATATGGTGGGAGGCAAAAAAAATTTAATTAATTAATTGTTTGTTAATTAATTTTAATTATTTTGCTTGAGTGGCAATAGTAAATTATTCCCCTATGCAATCCAACACTTTCCCTACTGTTGCACTTGCTGGAGTGGGAATAGTAAATTATTCCTCTTCGCTATCCAACACTTTCCCTACTGTTGCACTTGCTGGAGTGGGAATAGTAATTTTGAACCCTATGCTATCCAACACTTTCCCTACTGTTGCACTCACTGGAGTGGGAATAGTAAATTATTCCCCTCCGCTATCCAACACTTTCCCTACTGTTGCACTCGCTGGAGTGGGAATAGTAATTGTTACCCCTCCGTTATCCAACACTTTCTCTACTGTTGCACTCCCTGGAGTAGGAATAGTAAATTATTCCCCTCAGCTATCCAACACGTTCCCTACTGTTGCACTTGCTGGAGTGGGAATAGTAATTGTTACCCCTCCGCTATCCAACACTTTCCCTACTGTTGCAGTCGCTGGAGTGGGAATAGTAATTGTTACCCCTCCGCTATCCAACACTTTGGGGCGATTCCGATTCGGGCCGGAAAACGTACCGACCGACTCGGTACGGGAATTTAGTCCGACTGACTCGGACCGGCGCCGCATGACCCGGGTAGTACGATGAAATTAATGTGAAATCCGACAGACTCGGACGGAATAAAAAACGACCGACCGAGCCGGACGGAAACAAGCCATCCGGCCGGGAAATCACGCGAAACGAACCGACCGACACGCACTCGGATTGAACCCGAACGAAACGTACCCGCGAACTCCGACCCGCGTAGTACGATGCTGTGCGTGCAAAACACGACCGACTCGCCCGGAGCACAAGCCGTACGACCGACACGCATACAAAACCCAGCCGAAGCAACCCAATACTACGCGACCGACTCGTACGCCGCATATGAAACCTAGCTGACACACAGCGGGAACGAGTCGGACAAGATCGCACCAGACAACTGCAGCGTCCTACTCGGACACAAGAACGACTTGTACATGCACCAAAAACACCAAGGAATAATTAGAAAAAAAAGGGCCAAACAAGCAACCACTAAGCCAATAAATACAGGGAGGGAAAAAAATGGAACAAGGACACACCTCCAACTCCACCTACATAAAGGCCACAAATCCCTACCATGATCCTTTGCAAATTCCACTGACCTGCCAGCACACAACACCATCACACAGCAACCACAGACACACTCACAGCTCATACATCACACAAACCACACACCATTACCACACCTACAAATAGCACCCTCACACACACCCAGCTAAACCTACACTCACACCCCCCACCTGCACACACACACACACATCAATCACCACCACCACCCATCACCATGCCCCCAAAGAAGAACCATAAGTTCCTAGATTGTGAATTGGAAGTCCTGGTAGACGAGATACTCAGGGTAGAGCCACAGTTGTTTGGTACATTGGTACAACAGACCCCCATGTCGCAGAAAACCAAGATGTGGGCGAGGATTGTCGACAGGGTGAACGCACAATCACCATGTTTGCGCACAAAGGAAGACATCCAGAACAGGTGGTATGATGTGCGCAGGAGGGTCAGGGACCTACTCAAAAAGGACTACCTCCTCAGCCAGCACACCGGCAGTGGCCCTCCTGCAAAACCAGTATACCTCAGGCCCTGGGAGGAGAAGGTGCGGGCCATCCTACCACCAGTGAGCGTATACGGACTAACAGACATCCCAGAGCCTGGTGAGTACACAACTAATATATACAATATGGTGTGACAACACACACACATCACAGTCAAGGGGATAGGCAAACCATGCACACTTAGCAAATACACAGCAACCAAAAGATATTCATCCCAAGATGTGAATGCTAGTCAGACAAACACAATACCTGCCATCTCATAGTGACATGTAACTGTGTCATGACATCTACAAACCTAACAACAAATACAGCAAGGCAGTGGCACAAATAGAACCAACAAACACTCACAGATATTTACCCACCACTAGAACACCACCTCACAGGGAAGCTCACTCAAAGGAAGGAATCCTGTGTATGCTGGTCAAGTCAGTGTAGCCAATAGCATGATGGGAGTGGTAGTCACAGATATTGGTCACACCCACAATTGGCCCATCAACACCACTCTCAACCATGCTCACATCACAGGGAGTGGATAAGGACTCACAAGATGGCTGACACTGGGTACTGCTGTGGGGAGCACAAGGCCCTGCTGGGAACTGTGCACCAACAAACAGCACAACACCACTGCCTGACATCCTGAAAGCCAACTTGCACTCCCTGCAATGCAAGCACGTTGCATGGTGGGATATCTGGCTGGGTGGGAAGGAGGACTCACAGCACTGACCATAGTTACAAGCAGCTCTCCTCACACACCCCTCAACACTAACTCCACATAACCCACCTGGGAGAATGCAATGCCTCACAGCCTAACTGAAGATCCCACAAAGAACCACCACCCTGGGTTATGCTGTGTGAAGCACAGGGACACTCTTGGGACTTGTAGCCAAACAACTGCCAGGACAACACTCCCAGCCATCCTGTCAGCACAGGCACCCCACCCCACAGGGAAGCAGAGTCAAAAGGAAGGAAGGATGGCCATGGTGGGAAGGGGGGTGGAGGCAATAGCATGATGGGAGTTGTAGGCACAGATATTGCTCACCCTCACAATTGGCCCATCAACACCACTCTCAACCATGCTCACATCACAGGGAGTGGATAAGGACTCACAAGATGGCTGACACTGGGTACTG
The DNA here is from genome assembly GCA_963921515.1 of Calotriton arnoldi. NCBI lineage: Eukaryota > Metazoa > Chordata > Amphibia > Caudata > Salamandridae > Calotriton > Calotriton arnoldi. The sequence continues at coordinate 1,258,190 of CAWUFW010002952.1, forward strand.
CTGTGGGGAGCACAAGGCCCTGCTGGGAACTGTGCAACAACAAACAGCAGGACACCACTGCCTGACTTCCTGAAAGGCAACTTGCACTCCCTGCAATGCAAGCACGTTGCATGGTGGGATAACTGGGCTGGGGGAGAAGGAGGCCTGGATGGTAACCAAATACCACCAATGCTGGTCATGCACACACCTCAACATTCACATTGACATGCCACAGGTTGGCAGGACAATGTGCTACACCAATATCACTCACTGACTGTCACTATTTAGGAGAATGCAATGTCCTGGCCCACATCCAGAGGTACAGTCACAACTGTCAGGTGTTTGAACAATTGATGCCAGTAGAAACATAACATACAATCTGTGTCTCTCCCCAAAACAGGAGATGATGGGGACACAGCAGCAGACCAGGAGGACTCCCTGTCCCAAGCTCCGGGGAACACTGAGCTCACTGGTGTGGATCAGCCTCTGCACTCCTCGGATGGCGAAGAACCAGCTGGACCCTCCGGTGTGAGTCATCATGCAGCACCAGCAGGTCCAACATCTACACCGCCTGCACCCACCCCTCCAACAACTGCCAACACACAGGCCACCCCTGCCAACACGGACACACCAAGGACCACAGATGACAACAGCGCACAGACCCAGGCCCAAACTGGAGCTGCTGACAACAAGCCCAGGAACAACACCCAAGTGGGCCCACGGTCACCTGTGCGTGCCACTGCAGGTCCTGCACGTGTCACCAGGGGTGGTGTGAGGGGTGGGAGACATAGGTCTCTCCTTGCAGAGGGGTCTGGACTGTATGATGACCCACAACTGGCACGCATCGCGGATGCGTACCAGACTAGCACCGGAGAGGTCAGCCAGGTAGTGGGGATCCTCAAGGACATACAACATCAGCAGGCTGCCCATCATGCCCGCTTGGACTCCCACATGTCCCGTGTCGAGACACACATGTCACGTGTCGAGACACACATGTGTGGCATGGAGTCCAAGTGGGACACATTGGAACAACTGACAGCGGTGCATAGGGACATACTGACATGCCTCCGCCAGATCAGCACCAACATGGCCTCACCTCCCTGTGTGCCCACAACATCTGCTGCTGAAACAACTGCAAATGCCACAGGGAGGGAGGAGGACTCTGGCAGAGAGTCCCCTGCACCGCCGCAGCCTGCACCTGAGGGTCCCCCCCCCCCAAGAAGAGGGGCCGTCCGAGGAGGCCAAACTGAGAGGCCGATGTCCATCTACATCCCCCAGGAAGCCAACACCTGTTCTGGAACTTTTCCTCTGTGTGCATACTGCACGCCCTGTTGAAGCCAAGCCAACTCTCCCACATGACATGGGGAGCTCTAGTTGACCAAATGTATCAGATGACTGTGGACTTTACTCTGGACTTTTCAGCTACCAAGACTTCCAATTCACATGGGAACTTTGGATCCAAATTTCTATGTACAGCACCCACCATCCTGTGCACCATCCTCACACCTGTATGTAAATAAACTCACCAATACACCATATCTGCCTCTGTTGTGATTCCAACGTGGTTTTTGTCATGTAGATGTTGATCTTCTAAATTACACTGTGCATGCTAAATGCTACAGCAAGTCCAACACCGTCATGTCAGTCATGGCGACGTGACACATATGAGGGAGACACACCACTAGGGCCACAAAACACATACACACCAGGGCCATCAGACTCATCACCTATACTGATGTTGCAACGAAGTACAGTGGAATGTACAGACACGCCACCTATTCACAGTCACTGTCAACTAGACAACAGGTGCAGTAAGAAAATGTCAGTCAGATGTGTGACTACAGACATCGCACATCCCAAAGTCAAGCACAGGTTCCAACATGTAGTTTCCACTACAAATGCAAGCTAATCCAACCTGGCTGTGGCCACAAAGTCAAAAAGTGCAGAAGATAGAAAGTCCAGGGGTGTGTGGCACATCACCTGTAGGGAAACGACTGCTTCCACCTTGGAAGTTGAATCATGGATTCGGGGGTCCAAGTTGATCAGACAACTCCAGCAGCACCCTGTGAAGGACAGACATGACACACAGTCAAAACCACTGAAGAACAGCACAGAACGGCAATACTCATGTCTAATACATGTCTCGAGACAACTACACAAAACCAAGTTAGCATGTCAACACTGTTGGGCAGTACAGACCACCTGCAAGGACACATCGCTGCACGCATCCAGTCAAGTAGCACATGGCCACACTCAAACAGCACCAGAGCACCACACACACATATCATGCAAACTCAAATCATTGACATTACAACCCTATGGAGACTCACATTCAGCTGAAGAAGTTGGTGATGAGCTGTGTGCGGACATCATCATCATCATCATCTTCACTGGCATCGTGACCCAGGCCAGGATCTTCCACAGGTGGCGGACGTTGGTCATCGTCATCCAGGATGAGAGGCAACTCCTTCCGCACTGCCAGGTTGTGTAGCATGCAGCAGACGATGACAATCTTGCACACCTTTGCTGGGGCATATGGGAGGGCCCCTCCTGTCTTGTCCAGGCAGGTGAAGTGGCTCTTCAGCAGACCAAAGGTCCGCTCAATCACCCTCCTCGTCCGACCATGTGCCTCATTGTAGCGCATCTGGGCTGGTGTCACAGGGTTCCTGAGGGGTGTCAGCAACCACGGCATGTTGGGGTATCCCGAGTCACCTACAGACAGACAATTGCATATTAGCCGATTCGAAAATGTATGCAGAAAACAACATAGCAGAACACACACAATGGTACAAAGTCAGTACACACCAACAAGCCAGGCACGCTGGTTCGGCATCTGTGACATCATCCCCGGGATGCGACTACTCCTCATCACGTAGGCATTGTGTGCAGAACCGGGGAAACGGGCACACACATGTGAGATGGTCATATCTGCAAGACATACCACCAGAGCATTGATCGAATGGTAATGTTTACGGTTGCGGTATGCCTGCTCATGTGCCTGTGGTGGTATCAAAGACACATGTGTCCCATCAATGGAGCCAATTACATGTGGCATCCTCCCCAGGGCATAGAAGTCACTCTTGACGTCAGTGAGTCGTTGACGTGTTGGGAAATAGATGTACTGGTTGAGGTATCTCAACATTGCACCCAAAACATCGCTTAGCACACGGCTGAACATAGTCTGTGACATCCCACCAGTAGTTGCCACAGTGTGTTGAAAGGTACCGGTGGCAAAGAAGTGTAGGGCTGCCATCACCTTCACCTTGGGGGTCAGCGCTGTAGGATACGGCCGGCCAGGCTGCAAATGTGGGGCCAACCGCACTGCCAAATCCTCAATCAGCTGCCTGGTGAAGTGGTACCGTCGGATGCTGTCACGTTCCACCATCGTTGCCAGGTCTGGGAATGGTCGATGGACAGCAGGAGCCCTGCAGTGCATAGGTGAAGAAAGCAAGATTGTCAGTCACCCCACCAATGTGCCGTTCACCATACTCAATTTCACATGATACATCATCAACATACACAAGTACTTGATGTGTGTGTCGTCCCGTTTGGACATATATGGCACCTACATGGACATCATCTAACATCTCTCTGTTCAACAAGTGTTGACAACTGGTTCCAGGGTGTGCTATGGGACACCATTAGGCTGTGTCACAGTACACATTAACTGCTCTCACGTTCCACACACATACCACAGTGACATGTCTGGACAGATGCTCCACAGGCATCACAGCTCATTGACAGGTAGATTCCCAGGGAGCCTGTCTTGCCACATGGACACTGGCATGACATGGCGTATCATGTACACGTCAGAAAAACAAACATGACACCCACAGGTGGTGGCCCCTGTAGCCTCTGCAGGACAGACATGGACGTCTGTGACACACACACCATCAAAGTTCATGCACAAACCACGTGGATGTGGAGACTGACTCCCATTGTGCACATGGAGTCAGAGACATGTGATACACAACATGCACACAGACTGTGGAGGGACATCACTATTGTTGGAATGGGCCACCCTGTGACGTACATGCCTTCCCACATGTGAGCCTGGGGGTATGTGACATGTCATACACATACACAACCTGGAAATGTGACCATGACACATGCTCAGAAATGAAAAGTTGCACACCACAGTGGTCATGTGCACAACACACAAAGGACCCTGTCCCCATTAACACGTGCACAGCCTGGGTGTGTCTGCCCCCAAGTGCCACCCCAAAATCCACGTGTTCACCCCCATACACAGATAAGGTTATGCTGCCACACATGCCTCATAGACAGTGTGGACTGGGTGTGGTGTTGTAGGTGTGCCCCTGAGTCCCTGGAAAGTAAATGTGGCTGGCATAGGTTCACCAGTGACCAGCATGGTGACATATGCGTGTGACCTGTCCTGGTACGCGTTGTAGAGCAATGGACCGATTGGTGTGCCCGCACGGACCATTGCATTGAATGTGAGCGGGTACGCGTTGTACAGCAATGGTCCGATCGGTGTGCCCGCACGGACCATTGCATTGAATGTGAGCGGGTTCGCGTTGTACAGCATTGGTCCGATTGGTGCGCACGCATTGGCTGGGGCCTGGCATGGCAACGGACGCCTTTTTGAAGCTTCAACTAGTCTGATGCAGTGAATTCAGTTGGCCAGCCACAACAATGTTGCAAGTTCATGGGTGTCATGAAGTTGAAATTTTTGACGCATGCTGTGGGCGTGTCTTGGTGCTGCAATTCCATGGATTGGTCAGATTCATACGATGCATACGACTTGGACCTATCACTTTGGACACATGGCACAGTATCTGCCTCTGCAGCACACATATAATGCTGGCTGTTCCCCTGAGGGCTCACTTGCCTGCACTACATGCTCCAGGACGACATCTGCCACTACACTGCTGCTGTCTCTGCATCCTCTGGCTACTGCAATGGCACGTACTGTGGAGAGAGCCCCAGCCTTCACCCATGAGGAGAAACAGGCCCTGCTGGACAACCTCCTTCCACAGTACAGCAAGCTGTATGGGACACCAGGGGAGCAGGTGAGTGTGCTGTCCACTGCCTTACTAATTGTGCATGTTGTCTGACTAGCAGGATTTACAGTGTGCACACCACTGGCTCGCATGCTCACTGAGTAGTACTCACCCCCCAAAGTGTGTAGTCACATGCACTGAACAGGTACAATGGAGTAACAGTGCATTCAAACAAGGTTCACTTCCCATGCAATGATACCATGTAGTAACTGCTGGCAAACTGTCCATAACCCTCGTTGCACTGCCTGTGTACATCATATGCCCCTGTGATTGAGACATGTATTTCCAACTGTGTGATGCACGGATATGTTGCATGTGTAGTAATGGCCTTTTCACTTTGTCATCCTCACAGGTTGATGCCCATCAGAAGCAGGATATCTGGCTGGCCATCGTCCGGGCAGTCAGATCCGTGGGGGTCTACAAGCGCCGGATCCGGAACTGCCAGAAGAGGTGGCAGGACCTTCGGGGCTGGACTCGGAGGATTGCAAGGGTCCAGCTGAAGCTGTCGCCTCCTCGCAGGAGGGGCGGACACCGGACCCTGACCCCCCACATGCTCAAGATCCTGCCGGTGGTCTTCCCGGAGCTGGATGGGCAGCTGAAGGGCAGACAGCAGCAAGGAGGGGGTGAGTCAAAGACTGCACTGTGAACTCTGTCTGACATTCTATGTGCCCTCCTGTGGCGTCGTTAAACTTCCCCAGTACATCAGTCTTGTTGTCCAGTACCCATGTCCCTCTATTGTGACATGGCCACTACCCATCTGATAGGCCGGTGTGCTCCTTACGAGGATAATTGTGTCACTCGGGTACAGGGTCCTTGCATTTTGCTTTGCTCAAGGTGGGTGACAGCTTTTGTTCCCGTGATATTGTGTTAGCCTTCATGGGTGGGTCAATTGCTCACACAATGCCTGAGTCGTGCAATGTAGTCTGGGTGTAACTTTGATATGTGATCCACTTGCAGATCAGAATCACCACATGTCCCTGGGGTATTTGCCACACCCCCATGCTGCGGGTGGGTAAAATGTTTGGGCCTCAGGAGTATGTATGTCAAGTGTGTCACACATGCCTAGCCACCTGCCTACTGACCAGGGCTCATCCATCTTGCAGGTGGAGCCGGACAGTCATGCCTACCCCAGGGCATACAATACACTCTGTACTCCCACTCCCGTGTGTCAGCTGACATGCTGTGCTCAGTGAAATGTTCCCTCAGGTGTCTGCCTCTGTGTCGTTGTGCTGTGACTATGTAGTCGGGACTCCTGTGATGTTTATCGGTTAGGGGTCAGCATGCCATCTGCTATTGGACCATGTGAGACAAGACTTCTGTGACTTATAGGTGTTTGATCACATGACTGTGCAGACAGGTGTATGCCACTGTGACTTTCAGGCAGCTGTTTTTCACTCTCAGCACACTGTGAGGTGCTCATGTTCAGAGAGTTGTGTTTCATGTCCCCCATATGTCCAATTGGTATGACGTGGACAAATAGTAGTTCAGATGATGTGGTTTTTGGGGGATGGACATGTGCACTTGTCAGTTACATTTCTTGCCTTCCCCATGTCCTAGGATTGTGACACAGTGCAGACTGTTGTTGGCTGGCTGCCATGGCCATGTGACTGGAGACAGTGATGTATGACCTTGCAGGCATGCCTGTGTCATGGCATTAAACTTCCTAAGAGTGATCCTGCAGGGGAGTGACATGTGCAACATGCACCCCATTGTGGCATTGACTATCCGGACATGGGTGATTCATGGGGTCTGGTGCTGGTATGCATCACATGCATTTCTATTTAGACTCTGGCCGTCCATTTATACAGACACCTGCACTGACTCAGTGGCAAGAGATGTGACGTGGGCATGTTCACATACTTCACCGTGTTCTCAGCAATGTCCAACTACTGTGTAGGTGGTGCATGTGTCCACACTGGGGTATTACCATCAGACAGGCACCAGACCGATGGGTGCAAGGGCAGGAGGGTGTGAGTTCCATGGTTGACCATCAGACTGACAATTGGCTTCTCCTAATCTGTGTGATGACTTTTGGCAATGTACTACTAGAGATGCCAGGGCTTGCTCTGTGATGTGCTGTACTTACTGTGGTGTGTGCGGTCAGTGCAGGTGACTGATGTTTGTCTGTTTCCCTAATTGTTTGCAGATACATCCACAGCCACAGGAGGGGACAGCTCCACGGACCAGGAGGAGCAGCGGAGCCAGACTGGGTCAGCGTCCGATGAGTGGTCAGAGGGACCCAGTGGCACGGAGGGCGAGGGGAGCCACACCGAGGAGTCCTCAGCACCATCCACCTCAGCTGGGGACCACAGCAGCTCGGAGGATGACTCCCTTGTGGATGCGGGTGTCAGCAGCCACAACACCCCAGCTAGTCTGTCTGACCCTGCCACCACCACCACCACCGCCCTCCCATTGGCTCCCATTCCTGAGGTCCGTGGAGGCTCCCGTGCTCGGGAGCGTGTCTCCTTCAAGCCAGGCACCGCACCCCCTGCCCCTGTGTCCCCTGCTGCCCTGAGTGAGGAGTCTGTGTACCTCCTTCGGCAGCTCCATGTAGGGCAGACAGCAATGCTGACTGTCCTCCATGCACACACCACTCTGTTGACACAGCTGGTGTCGTTCAGGTAGGGCATCTCAACGGGTATGTCTGCCCTACAGAGGAGCAATAGGTCCATGGACTCCTCCCTGACGGCAGCAGTGTCCCTCCTCCAACAGTCCCTCACCCCTCCCACCTCTGCCCCATCCACACTTCCTACCACCCTACCTGTCCAAAGCACATGCACACCTGCACAATCACCCAAACACACAGACACGAGCAGCACACACACCCCAAAACTAAGGCAAGACGTGCACTCAAGCATCCTCAGGGGACTGATTCCACACACACAGGGGATGGGGAACTGACACACACACAGGCAACCACAGTCACTCCGCAATCCTCAAGATCCTCTCCCTCCAAGACCCCTTCCCTTGCCTCACCTGCAACCCCCCATACACAGCAGCTCTTCCTCTCTGACCTCGGCCTCTTCCCCTCCAATCCCGCTGATCCAGCATACCGGGGGAAGAGGAAGTCCACACACAGAGAGGGGAGTGCCCCTCGCCCCCGGACACCCTCCCCCAGGTGCAGGCAGAGTGAGCCCCCCACCCGCAAGTCCCCCCGGACCTGGAATAGCAAGACCCCACCACCGCCCTGCAAGTCACCCACCCAGTCTCTCACCTCCATTCCCCAGGCCACCACTCCACAGGTTCCACTGCCACACCCTGCCCCAGGTTCCCCCACACACCGATACCGCATCCCCAAACTGCTCAGGCCCTCCCCCTGCCACTTGCTCTTCCACCCCCAAACCAGACGCTCTGCCTTTATGTGCCACTGGTGTGGAGACCGTGTCCCCCTCTGTCCTGCCCAGCTCTTCTGCCCCCCTTCTACTCCCTTGGAGTCATGCAGTGCGGTGGAGTCCACAACAACCCCGTCTGACTCGGGCACTGCATTGGGGACCCAGTCCACTCCATTTGACCAGCCCACTGCAGTGGTTGCAGCACCAACACCATCGGACTTGGGCCCTGCGGTGGTGCCAGCCCCCCCTGAGTCAGACACCTCCACTGCAGTTGCCGTTGACACTCCTGCACCCACCTCACCTTCCCTGCCTCCTTCTGGCATCCCCTGATCCTGTCCCTGCGGTGCCTGGCCTGCCCCTCGTATGCCCCTCCATGGGGGATGTCCCCTGTCGGTACCTGTGCAGGCAAGCAATTGGTGACAAGTTGTCACACATCACCCTGTTGGAACTGTGTATTTGGACTGGACATTGGCCGTAGTTAATTTTGGACTTTTGATTTCAGTTGCACACTTGCTGAATAAAGCCTCTTTTTGTTTACTTGTGGTTAATCTTTGGTGGTACATGATGTAGATGTGTAGAATCATGCATTCGCTGTTGTAATTGTTTTCAGATCAGGTAAATTAAGTTTTGCTGTGATGGGCTCCATGTGATCCATGGGATATGTGTCCTAATCTAGTCTGGATCTATAGCATCCCTTGCTGCAGTCTGAGGGTGTGATGTTCAGCATTTGACACAGGGATGTACGTTTAGCATTTGTAGATTACCATCTTTGACCTACACTGTTGCACACGTGTTGGGCTTACCACTGTCCAATGTTCCTAGTACCCTGACTGTGTGCCCGTCTCCACTGGACATGCAGTTTTGCACATCAATTTTGGAGGACTCATCTGTGTATACAGTACAACTGGATTGCCACGTGTTTTGGGTGTATGCTGATGACTGACGTGACACTCCCGTACCCAGGCTGATGTGAGCAGAGGCTTCTGTGTGTTGTAGTTGTTGATTCACTGACGGAGTGTCCTGCTGATATGTTTGAGTCGTGCACAGACAAGGTTTGGCACAGTGGACCTTCCACAGGAGTGGAGTGCCCTCATGGCTGTGTGTAATCTGGTGACATTGCGTGTGCCCGTGTTGTGTGTTGTGTGAGCATGTCTGTGCATGTTCCCTTCCCTTTTCATACACAGGCTGTGTCCCTAGGGATGTTCCTGTTTGTGATGCTTGCAGAGTTGGTATGTGTTCATCCAGCATCTTGGAGCTGGTTTCTCCGTGATGTGGGTGCATGGCAAACTGATGTTCATGAGGTTGTCATCCCAGGTTGTCTTTGTTGTCAGGGCTGGGGATGTGGGCAAACGCTGATGGGACACATTCAGGATTCCCCTTAGCACTTGTTTACACAAGTAATGTGATTTTGAGTTTGTGGTAGCTTTCAGTGATTGTGACGCGTTGTGTGTGTGACTGCTGCCACTCCTCAGGGTCAGAGCTGCAATGTTGGAAGTTGTGTACGTGTGTTCTTTGTGTCTCACCTTGGCTTCTTCGTTGGTGTGTGACTATGGCCAGGATCCCATTGTTTGTGGTGGATTTCACATCATGCGCATGTACGGCGTACTGTGCTGTGTGTCATACATAGACGAGTCATGTTAAGTGGGCATGTGTGATGGGTTTCTGCACCTTAGTTCCCCCCACCACCCCTGGGATTGTCATGGGTGCATGTGCAATGTCACCAGTCCATGTGAGCTTCACTGCTGCACATTGGTGGAGATCAGGGTGTGTGGTGTTGAGTGTGCAAATGTGAGTTGTTGCACGGCTAGACCACTACCTCCATATTGGCCTTGGCTGGCAGGCCATGCTGATTGATTGGAGCTTGTGTAGGTGTGATGGTAGTTTGTAGCTGAGGACACATGGCTGTGGTTCACAGTGTGATCAACATCTACCTTTGTCATCACAGTGGAATTGTCATGCAGGCTAGTGTCTGCACAATGTGGGGTCCCTGGGGGTAGTGCTGTGGTGGGTGTGTCTCTTGCTGTGTTAGTTGTTGTTCCTACAAGCTTGTGTGACATGTGTAATTTGGGCTACCTCTCATCTTACAATGCCAGATTGCCCACATAGGGGAATCCAATCCATGAGTTACTTGTGTGTGGCACTGTATACACATCTGTGTCATTGGGATTCAGGCCTCCTCATGTGTTGTGTGGTTGCCTGGGGACACTGGCACACACCCCCATCACCTGTTGTGTTTGATATGCAGTGTGAGTCTGCCTGTTTGTGTTAGTGCATTTGCATCACTGCATTGGCATTTCTGTAGTGTGCCATTGGCTGTATGTTGTTTGGTGATTTTCCCCTGCTCTTCCTGGGACTCCTGGGTCATCAGTCAGCACAATGATCATGGTTTGTATGTCCCATTGCTGCCATGGTATGGTATTTGTTCACCTGACATCGACAGTCTCCACAGGTTATATACATTTGTGTGTCCATAGGTGCAGATATGTGGGTCAGCATCATGATGGTCACTTCTGTCATTGTGTAATTGGCTGATTGTTGGCAATGTGGTCCCCCATGTGTGATGTTTGTATGCACATGGCCAAAACGATGTTTCTGTGTCACTGCACTGTTAGCCTCGCCCAATCTATGTTGCAATGGGACACAAGCACTACTATGCCACAGATGTTTTTGTTGTTGTGTGACCAGGATTCATCCATACAGTTTGTCTTTGGCAGCTTTTACCATGCCTACACTTACCTTATGATCACCATGGTGATGGTGCTTTGGGCCCCATTGCCACACTGATCAAAAGGTGCATCAGCCTTGGACCCCACACTTACCTTTTGGTGACTGTGGTGATGGTGCTTTAGGCCCCATGGCCACACTGATCAAAAGGTGCATCAGCCTTGGACCCCACACTTACATTTTGGTGACTGTGGTGATGGGGCTTTGGGCCCCATTGCCACACTGATCAAAAGGTGCATCAGCCTTGGACCCCACACTTACCTTTTGGTGACTGTGGTGATGGTGCTTTAGGCCCCATTGCCACACTGATCAAAAGGTGCATCAGCCTTGGACCCCACACTTACATTTTGGTGACTGTGGTGATGGGGCTTTGGGCCCCATTGCCACACTGATCAAAAGGTGCATCAGCCATGGACCCCACACTTACCTTTTGGTGACTGTTGTGATGGTGCTTTAGGCCCCATTGCCACACTGATCAAAAGGTGCATCAGCCATGGACCCCACACTTACCTTTTGGTGACTGTGGTGATGGTGCTTTAGGCCCCATTGCCACACTGATCAAAAGGTGCATCAGCCATGGACCCCACACTTACCTTTTGGTGACTGTGGTGATGGGGCTTTGGGCCCCATTGCCACAGTGGCCATGGTCGGCTTGAATTGTGGAGGCCACACACTTTTATGTGTCACACATGTGATAGTGGGTCACATTGTATGTTCATTGTCATGTTTTGTGTTGTTGGCATTTGACATGGACTACACACGCTTGTCATGTTGTTTGGGTGGATGTAATTTTCTGTGATTCCTTATGTGGGAGTATGCTGGTTGTGTCATGCATTACCCGTCCTATGAGTAGGGGTGGTGGTAGTGGCAGGCATCCAGCCCCCCATGGGTAGAGGTGGTAGTAGTGGTAGGCATCTGGCACCCCCTGAGTAGGGGTGGTAGTGGTGGTGGGCATCCAGGCCCCCATGGGTAGAGGTGGTAGTAGTGACAGGCATCCAGCCCCCCCTGGGTAGGGGTGGTGGTAGTGGTAGGCATCTGGCACCCCCTGAGTAAGGGTGGTAGTGGTGGTAGGCATCCAGCCCCCATGGGTAGAGGTGGTAGTAGTGGTAGGCATCTGGCACCCCTGAGTAGGGGTGGTAGTGGTGGTAGGCATCCAGCCCCCCATGGGTAGAGGTGGTAGTAGTGGTAGGCATCTGGCACCCCTGAGTAGGGGTGGTAGTGGTGGTAGGCATCCAGCCCCCGATGAGTGGGGATGGTAGTAGTGACAGGCATGCAGCCCCCCATGGGTAGAGGTGGTAGTAGTGGTAGGCATCTGGCACCCCCTGAGTAGGGGTGGTAGTGGTGGTAGGCATCCAGCCCCCCATGGGTAGAGGTGCTAGTAGTGACAGGCATCCAGCCCCCCCTGGGTAGGGGTGGTGGTAGTGGTAGGCATCTGGCACCCCCTGAGTAGGGGTAGTAGTGGTGGTAGGCATCCAGCCCCCCATGGGTAGAGGTGGTAGTAGTGGTAGGCATCTGGCACCCCGTGAGTAGGGGTGGTAGTGGTGGTGGGCATCCAGGCCCCCATGGGTAGAGGTGGTAGTAGTGACAGGCATCCAGCCCCCCATGGGTAGGGGTGGTAGTAGTGACAGGCATCCAGCCCCCCATGGGTAGAGGTGGTAGTAGTGACAGGCATCCAGCCCCCATGGGTAGAGGTGGTAGTAGTGGTAGGCATCTGGCACCCCCTGAGTAGGGGTGGTAGTGGTGGTAGGCATCCAGCCCCCATTTGTAGAGGTGGTAGTAGTGGTAGGCATCTGGCACCCCCAGAGTAGGGGTGGTAGTGGTGGTGGGCATCCAGGCCCCCATGGGTAGAGGTGGTAGTAGTGACAGGCATCCAGCCCCCATGGGTAGAGGTGGTAGTGGTGGTAGGCATCCAGCCCCCATGGGTAGAGGTGGTAGTAGTGACAGGCATCCAGCCCCCATGGGTAGAGGTGGTAGTAGTGACAGGCATCCAGCCCCCCATGGGTAGAGGTGGTAGTAGTGGTAGGCATCTGGCACCCCTGAGTAGGGGTGGTAGTGGTGGTAGGCATCCAGCCCCCCATGGGTAGATGTGGTAGTAGTGACAGGCATCCAGCCCCCATGGGTAGAGGTGGTAGTAGTGGTAGGCATCTGGCACCCCCTGAGTAGGGGTGGTAGTGGTGGTAGGCATCCAGCCCCCATGGGTAGAGGTGGCAGTAGTGGTAGGCATCTGGCACCCCCTGAGTAGGGGTGGTAGTGGTGGTAGGCATCCAGCCCCCATGGGTAGAGGTGGTAGTAGTGACAGGCATCCAGCTCCCCATGGGTAGAGGTGGTAGTAGTGGTAGGCATCTGGCACCCCCTGAGTAGGGGTGGTAGTGGTGGTAGGCATCCAGCCGCCCATGGGTAGAGGTGGTAGTAGTGACAGGCATCCAGCCACCCATGGGTAGAGGTGGTAGCAGTGGTAGGCATCTGGCACCCCCTGAGTAGGGGTGGTAGTGGTGGTAGGCATCCAGCCCCCCATGGGTAGAGGTGGTAGTAGTGGTAGGCATCTGGCACCCCCTGAGTAGGGGTGGTAGTGGTGGTGGGCATCCAGGCCCCTATGTGTATATGTGGCATTGGTGATGGCCATCCCGCCCCTATGGTGCTGCTGTTGCTGGTGTAAGTAATTTCTGCATCCCTCTGTGTGTGTGTGATATGTCGGGTACGTGTAGTTTGTTTTTGTTGTTGGTGTCTGACTTACCTTCTGCGCCGTACGCGTCCGTGCCTGTTTCGGTAATAGATGTAGAATATTGGTAGGATCGGCACGATGGGATTCATGGTTGGTTCGTCTCGTTCGTCTTTCTCTTTGCTTCGCCTCGTCCTCGTCGCTGGCGTGTTCATCTCGTAGCCGTGGATCGTCTTGTGGCGCGAATCGGAGCTTATGTGCGCCTCTCCCGGATGCTTTGACGTGCCGTAGCGACGGGTTCGGCGCGTACGGAAAGCGCATCGTACTTGTCCGGCCAAACGGGGCTGCATTTTGGCTTCCGTGCGACTCGATTTTGCGTTTCCGGATCCGCCTCGGTCGGAGAACAGGACCTGTATTGGGTGAGTACGACTGGGTCGGGATTTGGGCAGTTGTGCGCATCGTACTTGCTCGTTCGGACGTATGTGCGAATCGGTCGGGAAACAGGCATTCGCCTGGCTTTTTTCCCGGCCGAATGGTATTAGGTGCGCCTCCGACCGGGATCGGAATCGACCCCAGAGGGGCCGATTCCGATCTCGGCCGGTAGGGCTCCGAATCGGATTCGGCTTTACCGGATCCGATTCGGAGCCCTGTTTCCCGACCGATTCGTACGTGCGTCCGGGCGAGCGAGTACAATGCGAAATCTCCGACCGACTCGTTCGCGAGACTCAACCGCACCGACCGACTCGTACGCGAAAGCCGACCGCTCCGACCGACTCGCTCGGACACGCCTCGCACCGTGCAATGGAGACGTTCCCGGGCCGGGCAAGTACGATGTGCGCCGCGAGCAATCCGACCGACTCGCGCCATCCGGCTCGAAGGAGCAGTCAGAGCCGTACTTCGGGGGTCCGTGTCGGACCCCCCTGTACGCGTAGCCGCGCGAGTCACACACAGGGGGGACCCATGGGACCCCCCTACCTGTGCGTGTACGGCGCATGTCACTTCGCCGCGTACACGCTGTAGGGGGCGCCCTTGTTCGCCTCGCACCCATTGAGTCAATGGGAGCCCGCGTACGCGTTGTACGACAGGCTCCCATTGACTTCAATGGGAGTCCGACCGAATCGGGTCCGATGGCATTCGTGCGCATCGTACTCGTTCGGTCGGGCTGCTAGTGTCCGATTTGGTCGGAAATCTCTCCGAATCCGGCTCGGTCGGAGAGATTTCCGGCCCGAATCGGAATTGGCCCCTTTGTCCCTGGAGTAGGAATAGTAAATTATTCCCCTCCGCTATCTAACACTTTCCCTACTGTTGCACTCACTGGAGTGGGAATAGTAATTGTTACCCCTCCGCTATCCAACACTTTCCCTACTGTTGCACTCGCTGGAGTGGGAATAGTAATTGTTAACCCTCCGCTATCCAACGCTTTCTCTACTGTTGCACTCCCTGGAGTAGGAATAGTAAATTATTCCCCTCCGCTATCCAACACTTTCCCTACTGTTGCACTCGCTGGAGGGGAATAGTAATTGTTACCCCTCCGCTATCCAACACTTTCCCTACTGTTGTACTTGCTGGAGTGGGAATAGTAATTTTATCCCCTCCGCTATCCAATATTTTCCCTACTATTGCTGTTAATGTAGTGTAAAATCTAATTGTAAAAGAATAAAAATATTTTAATTTATTATATATATATTTTATTTTTATTTTTATTTTACTGGTATATGTATATATATATATGTATTTATAATTTTTAATATGTTTCTAACATTTTATAATTTGTTATAAGTATTTATTAATATTATTAAGTAAATATATATATTATATTTTATATATGTATGTTTAATTTTTTTACATTATATTTATTATTTCTAATTTTAAACATTTTATAATAATTATAACTCTTTTTTTTATTATATGTATTATTTACTTTATTTTATATTATTTTTTAAACATTTAAAAAAACAATATTTTTAACAACGATATTTTGTACGATATTTTTTTTTCGCTATTTTTGTACTTGCCATGATGTAGATAGGATGTCGATATTCTTGAAATCGATATTTAGGTCCCGATATTTTGGGACCTCGATATTGTGGTCGTCGATATTCTGTCAGTGATTTGTCTGTAGTATATCTCTGATGAAAGTCAGGATATCATCACCTTCTGTGCCTCTAGAGACCCACTGTATGCGAATATTGATTCTACTGCTGCAATTTTCCAGGTCTTCTTGCTTAGCTTAAAGTTCAATTTGCTGGTTTTCCAGTGCAGCCACCCGGTGCTAGAGCAGTTCCTAATCCTCTGAGTGGGAGTCCATGGTGCGCTCCAGGTCATCCACCCAGGTGACCGCTTTAGTAATGTCTCTACGTAGGTCCTGCATGAAGCTTTTGAAGTCTGTCTTTAGTGAGCTGATTTCGAGTCTGATGTCATTGAGAAATTTCTTCATGACTTCCTGGGAGATTGGCGGAGCGGTGGCAGCCTGTGGTGTTGAATCACCATTTCTGCCGGCATGAATTTGGACCACAAGGAGACAACAGAGGCGTCCGTAGAGGCTCGGCCCCTTGGCATATGAGGGGCACAGGGAAGAGTTCAGTGGCAGGCAAGGGGAGAGAACTCCTCTGCACCGGGGGCCTGAGTTGCACAGGGCACCAAGTCACTTGCAGTTGTCGCCGGGAGGCAAGAAGGAGGGCAGGATCACCAAACACAGTTCCAGCAGTTCCAGCCGTGGGCAGAGTGCAGGTTCTGAGGGGTGAGGGGTGAGAACCTAGATATGCCCACCTGAGGGATGAAGAGGCGTGCTGGGCTCTGTTCTCCTCCGTAGAAATCCGGTGTTCTAGGGACTCAGTGTGAGGTTGCCAGGATATCCCTCTGATATGAAGGGCTAAAGTCCGGGTGAGGCGCACAATTTTCCAACAGCCAGAGCCCCTGTGAGAGTGACCAACATGTGATGACCCTCACTAGGACTAGTCGCTCAGCTCCCCTACTAAGGTCACAATCAGATTCCCAACGGAGGGCCACTGGCAGCACCCAGCTCAAAGCACAGTCAATAGCTCACCTCAGTGGTGGACCCGCTAGACACATTTTTGTCGGCCCCCTCATAGTATCTGAACCCAGTCAGAGTGCTCTCATACCATTACCCCACATTGAGAGCTCTGCAGGCGCCGGCTAGGGCATCCACGAGCCAGCCGTGGTCCCCTCCACAATGCCTCAGTCCATAGAGGTCCCACACCTTCCCACCTCAAGCTCCCAACCAGTATGTCTGCTCAAGGGGAGGGCCCCCAATCATCTGTGATGATGCCTGCATTTCAAAGCCCCAGGCCTGGCTGCCTGCACCGCCGCCCCTCACTCTCTGTTACCGTCGCTTCAAATGCTGTTCTGCATGGTGGACAGATAATGATGGCGGGAATCAGGAGGTGAGGGATCAGGCCACGCAACTCTCTCCTACAGGGTGCCTGGCCGGAATCTTGGGACCCCCTGTTGCAGGTCCCCCAAAGGTAAGCTGGGCTATGCTAGATTGCCGATTTGGGGCTGCTGTGCAGGCTCAAAGTGTGCTAAAAGTTTCCCACGGTAAACCGGAGCTCGGACCAGCAGTGTCCGACTCCATTCTCGGCCAAGCCATGCCCCCTGATTCTAGCACAGAATTTGACTGTCCTGCTTGTAGGGAATTCTGATTCCAAGACAATGCTACACATTTCTCATTATGGGCTTGCCCTTGGTACAGGAGACCAAATAATTAGGTATCTTCTGTTAACCTTTGATAGCCTTAAAAGTGTCCAAAAATGTGTACGGCATTTCCATTTTAAAACATTGCATGCTTTTTGTGCTAGTAATTGCAGGCCAACACCTAAGTCTTGAGCAATGTGATTTTACCTCTCTAGAATATTCTATTATGAGTATCATACTGCCTGAACCTCCAGTGGCACATAGTGTAAAATTTAAAAGATTATTTGAGACCATAACAACAAAAATCCAATCAGTAGAACAGGAGCTATGCAATTTTAAAGATTTAAGGGAAAATAGCGCTTAGAAGCACAAAGCACCAGCTGTGGTTGTCTGGACTCGCTGGGCCAGGACAAAGTCACAAGGTCAGGCCGACCGCGATGGAGCGTGGACAGGATACAGGGGCCAAGTTAGGCCCACTGAACAAAGTATCTTAAATCCTGGTTTGAGGAGCATTGCTAGATCCTGTGTCGATGATAAGATGCACAGTGGCGGTCTGAGGAAGCTGCGGTGCTGCAATGTGGAGTCGTGCGTCATCGTCAATAATACCATTGAGGAGGGGCTTGCGGAACGAAGTCCTGTTTCGAGGATGTGTCACACAGCAGCGGTTCCGAGGAAGCTGCGGGCTGTGATGCAAAGTCTTGCATCTTCGTTGGGGATGCCATCGATGAGGGGCTTGACATGCGAAGCCCTGCGTCATGGATGTGGCATGCAGTGGCAGTTCTGAGGAAGCTGCAGGCTGAGTTTTGAGGTCCTGTGTCAGATATTGATGTAGGAAGTCACATTGCATTCCGTTGTAACACATGAATGAAATGAAATGAAATGAAAGCAGCATTTGGTAAGCTCGTAGCTACCCAGGGGCATCCCAGCGCCATGGCAATAACTGAGAAAAACATTGCAGCACACTTAGGGGAAGAGCCAAGTTTTCAGTAGTTTCCGAAAGGCTAGATGGCTGGGTTCCCTCCATAGGCAGAGAGGGAGGGTGTTCCACAGCCTAGCGGCATTATAAGAGAATAGGCGACCGCCACTTCTGGCCCTCTTAATCCTGGGAACAGCGGCCAGATGCAGATCGTCTGAGCGCAGCCGTCTATTCGCCGCATAAGGCTGGACCATGGAGTAGTTGATCACAGGTCCATTCCCTGTTAACATCTTGTGGGCCTTAAAGTTAACTCTCTCCCGAACAGGGAGCCAGTGGAGGGACTTCAAGGCGGGCTTTGCAGATTGCCAGTTCGAGGTCCCCACAAGAATCCTCGCTGCACAGTTTTGCACCGTTTGGAGTTTTGTGAAGGTCGAGGCCGGAGCTCCAAGGTAAAGGGCGTTCCCGTAATCCAAGCGGGAAAGAATAAGTGCCTGTACAATAAGCTTTCTTGCTTGGAAGGGGAGGAGTGGAAGCACTTTATGGAGCATCCTAAGGATGCCGTAGCAGGAAGCCGCAACCTTCCGTGCCTGGACCAAAAAGCTGAGGTCTTGGTCAAGCCAGATACCCAGACTCTTCATCTGGGTCTTGGGGGCTGGGACGGGACCCATGCAGGTTGGCCACAAAACATCTGCCTTGAAGAGGGATGGATTACCAAGGAGCATCAACTCGGTCTTGTCACCATTTAGCTTTAGGTATGAATGATTCATCCATTTAGCTACCTCTTCTAGACAGGGACAAAGACCAATAGAGGCATTGTCAGAGTGGTTCAGAGCTACGACAAATTGGGTGTCATCAGCGTAGGTCACTATATGAACCCCAAATGGGAGCACAATCTCTGCAAGCGGAGTCATATAAACATTAAAAAGGGACGGACTAAGGGACGACCCCTGGGGGACTCCGCAATGGAGAGGCAGAGGTTTTGAAGTGACATCACCCTCGAAAACCTGGAAGGATCTCTCTTCCAAGAATGATTGCAGCCATGTTAAGGCTACTCCGGTCACCCCCAAACTTCTGAGTCGATGGATCAAAATTTGGTGGTTGACCGTGTCAAAGGCTGCGTTGAGGTCCAAGAGGATAATCGCTGTTGAACCTCCGGTGTCAAGAATCTTTTTAGACTCTTCGACAGCTGCCAACAACGCAGTTTCTGTTCCTTGACGCGGGCGAAAGCCGGTTTGGGAGGGATGGAGGAGGTTTTGGGACTCCAGATATGTCGAAAGTTCCACATTGACGTGTTTCTCTGCTATTTTACTAATCCCTGGGAGGAGCGACATGGGGCGAAAATTACTCAGTAGATCTGGATCAAGACTAGGTTTTTTCAAGAGAGGCTTCACCATCGCTCTTTTCCACAGGTGTGGGACCACTCCAGAGGAGATAGAGGCTTTGATCAAATCCAGGATGATCGGGGAAACTGTTTCGGACACTTGTTTCAGGATATTAGGTGAAGCTGGGTCTCGAGGCGACCCGCTCTTCACGAGTGCAGAGATGGTTTGGAATGGCTCACAATCCATCAGGGGAAATGCCTCCAAGGACCGAGTCTGTTAGTCGGGTGGAGAACGGATTAATTCCGGATCTTGAATAAGCCAAAGTCGCGGATTCACACGTGCAGCTGCTTTATTTGGAGACTGTGCATGTTAAAGGTTCAAGAATCACCGAGAGACATCTGGTTTTTATCAAATTTATGGTGCAACGTTATCGTCCTGAAGATGGTCTCGTGGATCATATAGACCGTTAATGAGACCGAAACGTCGACGCTACTACACCGTTTTGTTTTCATTTATGTGTGCTGAATGCATAATGAAACTAATGCAAACAACCAATTAAGCTGTATTGTATGGGTGATTTGATGTACTGTCCATACGTTTGTTCAAAACAAAAGGTGTTGGTCACTATTGTGTATTTTATATATACTGAGTCAGTAGCAAATTTATTGCCGTACACGAAATAATAAATGTATATATTTTTTGCTATTTTTTGATAAAATTGATTTAATCAAATATAAAAAGCATTAATTTATGCGAAATTCCCTGATTGCTGATTATTCTGTTCACATAGGTGACGATTTGAAATATTAAGTTATAGCTAAATGATTCCTCAAGGAACATTTGTCTTTTGTTATTGATGATACCCAGTTCCTTGGGGACTAGTGGGTTGCCCTATTTATGTATTATTTTGTAAATGATGGCAATCCCGCCACCTTTACCGAGACTCCCACCTATCCTCTGGATTAGGTAGCCTGGGGGGAGGGCTTGAACGATATCAGGATCCGATCCGGAATTAAGCCAAGTTTCAGTCAGAAACACGACTGCCGGACATTCTTCCTTTAGCAGAATAAGGATCTCCACTGCATGCTTGGGCAGCGATCTACAGTTCAACAGGAACATTTTGTATGGCTTTGGAAGGGGCCGCGTAGTTTGGAGGAGCGGTGATAGTCTAAATCGGCAGTGCATGCAGCCAGGGTACAGACTGCCCGGACAATGGAATGGGCACAATGCACCATAGGGGCTGTGTTTAACCATCTCAGGTGCTCAGCATTATAATGAAAATCATTTTTAGAGAAAGGGGCAGGGGTTGTGGCCCCTGGCCCCGGCCGGACGCAGACGGGTGCAGACGGGCTTGCCTTTAGTGCGCCGTTGGTACCCCAGCGGCACGCCCGCCGCGCGCGCCTGCTGCGCGTCCGGCACGGCATGTGACTTTAGTAGCCGGCCGGTGCGAATTGACCTGTGACCCGCTTCCGCCGGAAATCAGGCAGGTCAGGCGTATCTGCTTCCCACCACTCAATCGGCAGTGCCGTGGCGGACCGGGGGAGCGGAGACAGTGTCTGTTCCACCTAGGAGGCGGGTAAGTAATTTATATTTAGAACCCACCACGAGTAACCACAACAAAAGTAAAAGATAGGGCCAATAACATAAGAAAAGTTAAAAAGTTAAAAAGCAGTAAAACCAGGGTCGGATTAAAAGCTACCCTTGAATATAAAGTATAGCACCAAACGTTTCCTCAAAGAACAATCAAAAAGTGAGGATGCAGGTCCTTCTCACCTACTGTCAAGCTGTGCGTCTGGCCCGGCATGTGATTTTAGTAGCCGGCCGGTGCGAATTGACCTGTGACCCGCTTCCGCCGGAAGTCAGGCAGGTCAGGCGTATCCGCTTCCCTCCGCTCAATCGGCAGTGCCATGGCGGACCGGGGGTGCGGAGACAGTGTCTGTTCCACCTAGGAGGCGGGTAAGTAACTTATATTTAGAACCCACCGCGAGTAACCACAACAAAAGTAAAAGATAGGGCCAATAACATAAGAAAAGTTAAAAAGTAGTAAAACCAGGGTCGGATTAAAAGCTACCCTCAAATATAAAGTATGGCACCAAACGTTTCCTCAAAGAACAATCAAAAAGTGAGGATTCGGGTCCTTCTCACCTACTGCCAGGCCTTTACCACGCATGCATTACAACGCAAATGCCATTTTAAAGCAAACCTTTAACATGCATGTTATTGTAACGAATATGCCTTTACCAACCATGGCTTTACAACAAATTTCATTGTAAAAGCATATATGTTAAAGGCATATGCATGGCAAAGGTTTTCCTGACCCCTACCCTAAACCCTAATCACAATCCTTGGTGTACCCCACCCCCGGCCCCCAGCCCTTCTAAAAAAATACAGTTTCCCTGCCCTGAACCCTAAAAACCTGCCCCCTGTGCGACTACCCCGGCCCCAGCCCTTCCCCTACCCTAAAGCCTAAAGCACTACCCCTGCGCTCCCCCCTGGCCCCCAGCCCTTCCCCTACGCTAAACCCTTAAACACTACCCCTATGCTCCCCTCCATCCCCCAGCCCTTCTTTAACCCAAACCCCTAAAATAGTAGCCCCAGGCCCAATCCCCCTTACCTCTCTCCTCATTCAGGCAGCTCATCTGAGGGGCGATTCACGTTGTTGTGAGGAAGCGGAAGAGTCTCTCCTTTTCCTCTAACAATGTGGATTGCCTACCAACACAGCTGTTTCCACGCATATGCCCTTACTGCTACACATATGCCTTTACCATACATACCTTTACAACGAAATTCGGTGGAAAGGCATGCGTGGTAAAACATGCGTGTTAAAAAAATGTGTAGTAAAGGCTGTGTGTTGTAATGGAGCATGCGTTGTAAAGCATGCGTTGTGATGGCATGTGTGGAAACAGCCACGTTGTAATGGCAGTTTCCCGTCAGATATGGATTGCGCAGCAGCAGTTCTGATGCAGCTGCAAGGAGATGCATCGTACTGTGTCTGTTCTGCTCACAGGACCACAGTCGGGCTGGTAGAGCACCTTCAGGCCTATTTCCAAGGGCCCAGAACAGGGTTGTCACCACATGGGGAGCAAGACTCGTAAGAGGCAGAGTCTAGGTGCTGGGTTTAATTTGGTTGGAGAATTTTCTGTCCCTGATCAGGAGGCCAGCCAACTAGCCCTTGGAGTCACTCTGGTGTCCTTCTTGCAGAGCAGCACAGCAGTCCTTCTGGGTCTTCCACAGGTTCAGAGGTGTACTGAAGAGTTGGGTCTGAGGGTCTGTTATTTATACCTGGTACCTGCTTTGAAGTTGAAGGTTCTGGAGGTTTCCACACTAAGGAGGGTTTGCAATGTTCTGCCTCCACGGCTCCAGTTTGTCTCAGGTCACAAAAGACTAGTGTCAAACCCTTTGTCAGTATGCTCAGGCAGAGCCTTTCTGCTCTGCCAGTCTGATAGGTGACGGCTCCTCCCTCTCATCAAGTCAGAGATGGCCCATCCTCCCAACACATATGTCCCCCTTGTCTCATTGTCTGGTAGCAACACACAAAGACCAACTGCTAGCTATATCTAGTCATGTAACCCAGGATACATGCTAGAGGCACCAAACGGTTAGGACAAGAAAATGGCAACATTCTAAAAGTGAAAAGAACAATTGATGGATGGAATGCTGAACAATGCAAACATTCACCCCCAGTACAGAG
Organism: Calotriton arnoldi; assembly: GCA_963921515.1. Classification (NCBI taxonomy): domain Eukaryota; kingdom Metazoa; phylum Chordata; class Amphibia; order Caudata; family Salamandridae; genus Calotriton; species Calotriton arnoldi. The sequence continues at coordinate 1,281,491 of CAWUFW010002952.1, forward strand.
ATCTGGGCCTAAATCAATCATTTATTTGTGCTCACAATGCCATTCCAGTTTGTTCCCAGCAATATGCAAATCATTCTTTTTTTTTTTTGAAATCTTTTTATTAACACGGCTTATGAGACCATACATCATATAACTGCAGCAACAGTTCATCATCACGCCGAATACATATATCAGCAGGGATAGAAGCATGGGAGATCCACACTGGAGAATACCAATGACACTACCTCTCACTCATCTCCGGTTACCCCAGGATTCCTATACCTCTTCCAGGGCGCCCAGACCTTTCCCCATTTTTAGCGCACCCCTGCTCTTGTACACAATTTTTTCGGCCCTTTGGCACCAGTCCAGGTCTCGCTTCCAGTCTTCCAATTGCGGGGGTCCCTGCTTCCCCCAACATCGGGCAGTGTTGCGTTTTGCCACCCCCGCCACCAGAACCAGCCAGATTTCCGCATACCTGGGCCAAGCCTCTTCGCCCTTAATCATTAAAAGCAGCCACTTCGGGTCCATTGGGACCACCTGTCCCATCACCCTGGACATAGTGTCTGTGACCCCTGCCCAGAATGATGCAATCTCGGGGCATTCCCACAGGATATGGAAGAAGGAGCCCTCTTGATGGCACCCCCTCATGCAGAGCCCCGACTGAATTCTACCCCATTTGTGGAGGAGTGTGCGGGGATAGTATGTGCGATGCAGGATTTTTAACTGTACCAGTCGAAATCTGGCTCGTATTGCTACCTCTCTGGGGCTCTGTAGCGCATCTTGCCAACTTTCATCATCGATACTGCCCAGGTCAATAGTCCACGCTGCTCTGAGAGAGACCAATGGGTCCGGACTATTATTGAGCAGCTTTCGGTAGATCGTGGATGTGGGCTTTCCCGCAATAGGATCTAGCAGTAACCGGTCCTCCAGTGGGGAGTACTCCGGTATGGACGCGCCCCTCTGCACATGTACCCCAAGGGCGTGTACTAATCTGATGTAATGGTATCGTTGTGACTGGTGCATATCATATTCTTTCCGCATGTACTCGAACGAGCGGGGGGAATCACCCTTCCAGACGTCTCCCAAATACTCGATGCCTATTAACCGCCACCCTTTGAATCCCGTCAGAGCGGTCACCTCTCGAAGCTGGTCCCCCATCCACAGCGGGGTCCTACTGGTCAGCTTACTTTCCCACCCAAGGAATCTATTGGCATCCTTCCAGCATTGCACCACCACCCTAGTATGCTCCGGCCAACCCAGCAATGGCTTCCTGGCGTAGAGAAGGGACTCACAACTGCTTCCAGTCATGACCATCCTGTCCACCCGGTATGCCGGCTCGTTACAATCTGTGTATACCCAGTCATTTACGACCTGCAGTTGCGACGCCCAGTAGTATAGCTTGGCGTCCGGGATCGCCAGGCCGCCATCAAATACCCCCCTGTGGAGTTTGTGTAGTGAAATCCGTGGGGACCCTCCATCCCACAGCAGTGTGCGGACTGCCTGTGCAATCCGTTTAAAAGAGTGTGGGGGAACCGGATATGGCGTGTTTTGTAGTATGTAGAGTAGTGTCGGCAGAGTGAGCATTTTGAGTAGGGCCGCCCTGCCCATAAGCGTGAGCAGGAGGGAGCGCCAGTGACTCACATCTGTGCCCAGGCGAGACAGTTGAGGCTCAAGGTTCTTAGTCAGGAACTCATTCCTGTTTCGAGTAACATGGATCCCCAAGTATTTAAACCCTTCGGTAACTATCGGAGCAGCACAGCAAGACGGGAGTCGCGGGGGAGGGCCAGAGAGTGGAAAAACCACCGACTTAGACCAATTTATAGTATAGCCTGAGTAGCTGCAGAACAATTCGAAGATATGCAGCACACGGGCCAACGAGTGATACGGCCGAGCCAAGTACAGTACAATATCATCTGCGTATAGAGATACGCGCTCCTCCCAGCCCCCCGGTGTTGCAATGACCCAAATCATGGGGTCCCTCCTTATCCAGTGCGCCAGGGGCTCCAGCGCCAGGGCAAACAGGAGGGGGGACAGGGGGCAGCCCTGTCTGGTGCCCCTCCTTAGAGGAAAGGATCTAGACACCGCCCCATTGACTCGTACTCGGGCCACTGGTAGCACATATAGCAACTTCACCCAACTACAGAAGATCGGCCCGCACCCCAGCCGCTGCAGAACCATAAATAGGTAGGGCCATTCGATACTGTCAAAGGCCATGGAAGCGTCCAAGGCCATCGCCGCCGTCTGGGTAGATCCGACAGCTTCTGTCAGATGGAGCACCCCGTAGAGCCTCCGTAGGTTGTGGCGGGTGCTCCTCCGGGGCATAAACCCGGATTGATCTATAAGCACCAGTTCCGTTATGACTGACACCAACCGTTCCGCCAGGACCTTGGCTAGGACCTTTGCCTCCGCGTTTATTAGTGATATCGGACGGTATGAGTCGCACCGGTCTGGTGGCTTCCCTGCTTTATGAATTGTCACTATCATGGCTTCTCTCTGGTCCGGGGGGAGCCGCCCCACTTCGCGTGCCTCAGTAAACATCTGCAGCAGGGGAGCTAGTATCACCGCCGCCTGCCGTTGATAAATCTTGACCGGGAGCCCGTTAGGCCCGGCCGCTTTGCCGGACTGTAGGGAGCTCAGGGCTATTCCTAGCTCCTCCTCTGTGAAGTCGGCCTCAAGCCTCTCCCGTGCCTCCGAGGATAGCGTGGGCAGCACAAAGTTGCGCAAAAATTCCTCGCAGTCCGAGTCAGTCCTCGTGCAGACCGGTGAGTAGACCTGCTCAAAATGGGCTGCGAAAGCTTCGGCTATCTCCCCACTGGTGGAACACAGGGTCCCTGACTTATCACGCACCCCTGACACCCAGGAACGCTCTCTGTCTCGGCGCTCCAGCCACGCTAATAGCTTCAGCCCCTTATCCCCAACATCATATAACCGATGCTGTATGGCCAGTGCATAGGCTCGCGCCTCTCCCTCCGCCAGTGCCCTAAGGTCCTTTTGCTTCAGTGCCAAGTTATGCCTGAGTTCCACTGACGCCGTCAATGCGGGATCTCGTTCCAGTGTCTCTACCTCCTGCTCGAGCCGTCTAATCTGCATGGATTCCTCTTTCTTCTGTCCCCCGATTAACGCCTGTGTCTGGCCCCGCAGGACTGCCTTGTACGCCTCCCACATGGTGATCTGAGAGTCCACAGAGCCCCGATTTTCCTCAAAGTAGAGCTTGGACCCCTCGCGAATCTTGTCGCTTATGGCCGGGTCTCGGAGGCGCCAGGGGTCTATTCTCGGATACGCGGCCCTATTCACCACTGGGCCTCGAAGGGTAACGCACACCGGAGAGTGGTCTGAAATCCCACGCGCCATGTGCCTGGTATCAGTGAAGTCCCCCATGTGTGCGAACCGGGTAAAGAAGTGGTCAATTCTGGAAAAGGACCCATGTCTAGCCGAGTAAAACGTGTACTCCCTGAGCTGAGGGTGGTGTGCCCGCCAGAGGTCACACATGCCGAGGGCCGTGATAAAGCCCGCCAGGCCGCGCTCGTCCCGTGCACCCGTTGGAGAATTAGATCGGTCTAGGGATGGGTTCATAGCTGTGTTCGTGTCCCCTCCAAGGAGGAGAATTCCCGAGGGGAGATCGGCTAGGAAGGCTCCCAACTTCGGGAGGAAAGTGGAGTGTAGGCCTGGTGGGAGGTAGCAGGAGCATAGTACCACGGAGCGCCCTTCCCAGGCACCCACTGCTGCCACGAGGCAGCCTGTGTCATCCGCCCATGTGCCAGATATCACCAGGGGCAGGGTGTTGCGCACTAGGATACCCACTCCTCGGGCCCCGGAAGTGTACCCCGCATGTGCAATAATTTTATAACCAAAGCGATCTAGGGCCTTACACCTATTCCCCCGCAAATGCGATTCTTGGATCAGGACTACGTCCGGGGTGTGTCTCTTCAGGTGTTGTAGAACCAGTGTGCGCTTTATTTTGTTGCCCAACCCATTTACATTCCAGGTCCATACCCGCAAGCTAGCTGGGTCACCCATGTTCCTGGAGTGGTATCAGTCACGCCTCCCCCTCCCCCCGCTGTGTCGCCAGCCATGAACTGCCTCTGATGATTGCTATTGCGGTCTCGAGCTAACACCCCCCACCCCCAACAAAAGAAACAAACCCCCCCACACCCCCTCCCTGCAGCCCTGCTAGGTGAGTCCCCAACCGCCCACCCTTGAAACTGGCAGAGTGCCTGTCGCCCCATAGAATCTAGAACAAACAAAGGTAAGGGGCTGCACGCCTACAGCCAGCACGAAGATCTACTTATCAAATAGCTACAACAATTGCCCATAGTTCAGAGCTCAGCAGGACCCCTGGCTTCCAAGGCCCCTCTGTCCGCCCGGCCTGCGCACCCCTGCATATCCCATTTGAGATGAGTAGGGCTCAGTACTTCCAGCTATTGGCAAGGGGCGCCATCCAGCCCCCCTCTACAAATACGGAGCCGCCTCACCCCCCATGTCTCCGCCATGGGTCCAGTCAAGCACCTCTCCTGCAGAGGCCAGCTCCCAATGTACGGTTTGCCCCTTCCCATAGTCACTTATCTGGCCGCTGATCTGGTCTCTGGCCGTTAGGTCGCCTCCAATCTTCGGATTCAGTCTCGGCACGCTGCTGGTGAGGGTCGGGACGTTCCTGCCTGCCTCTCCGACCCACGGCGCGCCAGCCCTCAAGCCAGTCACTAGCCTCTTCCGGCTTGTCAAAGAAGTACGCTTTTCCGTCGTCTAGGATCTTGAACCTGGCAGGGAACAGCATCATATACTTCACTCCCTGCTCTCGGAGAGCCCTCTTTACTCCATCGAAGGAGCGCCGCAGGCGCTGGACCCGGAGGGTGAAGTCCGGGAAAAAGCGAATGGTGGCATTTTCAATGTGTAGGTCCCCGGTTGTGCGTGCAGCCTGCAGGATGGCGTCTCTATCCCGGAAATTTAGAATGCGGGCAATGATGGTGCGCGGGGGCGCTCCCGGCCTTGGTTTTCCGCCCAGCGCCCGGTGTGCCCTCTCCACCGAAAAGAAGTTTGACAGGCGTTTGGGCTTCAGGTGCTTGAGCACCAGGTCTTCGATGAACCAGTCTACGGACGGTCCTTCCATTCCCTCCGGGACCCCCACGACGCGTATGTTGTTGCGCCGGGCCCTACCTTCCTGGTCTTCAAGGCGGGCATAGATGTCTTCCTGGTTCTTGGTGAGGGAGGCCACTTGCACCTCCAGGCGCTTAGTCTTAGCTTGGAGGCTCCCAATGCCCGTTTCCGCCACAGAAACCTTCTCCGACATGTTTCTGAAGTCAGCTCGCAGGAGGTTCACCTCCTCTGTCACGGAGTCAAATTTTGGCTCAAGGGTACCTCTAAAGTCCCTGATGGCCCGCATTATGTCCTTGAGTGAGGGGTCTGGATCGCTGTCTTCCATCTCATGTGGGCCTCCTCCCACCGCTCCGTCTTCGCGACCCATGGCGACCGTGTACTCATTGATCTGGTTCGCCTGGCCTGGGCCCGATGGTTTGGTGCGGCCCATGACTGAGCACCAAGTTCTCGTCTGCTGGTGCCCGGCCGGGCGGCAGAGCCGCTGTCGGTCGCTTTTTACTGTTGAGCCCCTGTCTGCGTGGATATTAGTTCGGGCAGCGTCCGGTCCCCAGCCGCGTACTGCCCACTCCACCCGTGCGTAGACTTCTGCCCCGAGGCTTGCCTTCACCGGGGCGACCGGAGAGTCCAAGCGTCCACTGCCGGAGGCCCCGCTGGCTGCACCCCGGCTTCCAGGGACCAGAGCAGCCCCCCGGGCGAGAAACGTTTACGGCCTTGACCCCTTCCGGTGGCCAGGGGGTTCAGGTATCCCGGCGGTCCGCCGCCGCCCAGGCCCACCTCACACTGGCCCCTTGCTGACGGTCTTGAGGTGGATCTGGCAGTCTGCGCAGCCTCCCGCTACTCTCCGGCTGTCAGTCGTCCTGTCGTCCCCCGCAGCGTCTCTCGGCCACCTGAGCCCGCGACACCCTCACCCGCTGCAACCACACACTGCGTCTTCAGTTCGCCGCCGGGGCGCTGGGGAGACTCTGGTGTGCCCGGGCCCCCACTACGCTCGCTCACCTCAGGCTAGCCTCTCGATGATGGTCGTGAGCTGAATCTGGCTTGCTGTGCGGCGTCTCGGCGGTCCGGCGCGCCTCTGTGGGTCTCGCTATTCTACCGCTCTCCGTACTCCAGGCGCTCCCCGCAGCGTCGCTCGGCTGTCAGAGCCTGCGGCACCCTTGCTTACCGCAACCTCTCACTGTGCACCCGCCCCGCCGCCGGAGCGCTGGAGAGAGTCCGGTGGGTCTGCTGATTAAGCGGCGCCGGCCGCCATCTTGGGATTCGTTTTGACGCCGGCGGTTATCGGGCCCCCCTGCATTCATCCAGTGCTTCAGCGGCCACTAAGCACCTCCAGTTGTAGCCCCACTACTCCGGTGCACGATGATGTCATCAGGAGCCCTGCCAAGTGCCGGATTGTGTCGGATTTTTGGGCTAAATCGCCGATTGCAAGCGCAGCGCGATTAACCTGTGGCCATCTTCTGCGGCAGCAAGCCACGCCCCCCTATGCAAATCATTCTTGACCTTGCTCCATATGGGAACAGTCCAGCCTGAACGTCCAGACCAGGATCTCCCTGGACAGGAAACAAGCATCCTGGAAGCAGTTTCAGGGTATCACCCCTCATCAGCCATGCTAGCTTGACTCCAGTGGCATGGAGAGCACGGGCCCCACTTCTGGGTATACCCGTCCCCCTCGAGGTTGCTTTTATTCATTTCAGTTTGACTTGGATGGTATTTTACCAATCCAAGCTGTAATACTGTGCCTGGAGTGGTAAAAGGCTTTGGTCATTTTACTGCTCGGCATGGATAGCACTGTGCTAATCCTTTGCTTAAAAACTTTGCTGTAAATATGGCAAAATACTTTGTCCCTGTCTGACTCGGTGTGGATGGCTCTGTGCTAATCCTATGCTTAAAAACTTTGATAGAAAAGCAGACATTTGAGGTTAGCAAACTCAGAGTGTCCCTGGTGCTCTCCACCTTAACTTGGGAAGTACCCAGAGTGCTCTGCTACATATATATATATATATATATATATATATATATATATATATATATATATATATATATATATTATCTACTGGCGGTCGCCAGTAGATAGTTATAGTTAAAACCTATTATCCATAGGAAATCCGCGACATTCTATTTGAAATAACGTTGGCGCCGGTTAACGAATCTTCGCGAAAGTTTCCAACTTGTTGGGGCGCTCCGGTCCGCTCCTATCCTGAAAGTCTCGGGGTGATACGTCAAGCGGGGGCCGAGAAAAAGGGGGGTCCCAAAACGTGTTTTCCCCATTCATTTTTCCATAGGAACCTTTAGTCGCAGCTACAGCCCGAACTGCTGAACGGAATTACACCAAATTTGGCAAAGAGGTAGCCCTTGGTTCAGTGTCGTGCCTTTTGCTTAAATGGTGTAAATCCGTTCAGTAGTTCCTGAGAAAATCAAAAGTAAAGTCACATATATATCTGGGCGGAGCCTAACCACACATGTCATCGTGAGATCTGATTGGCTGTCAGCACTTCATCCTGGAATTTCTGGCAGCCATCTTGGGACCAATATAAATGATAGTACCTCATTGAAATGCATTGTAGTGAATAGAAGATTTTGAGGGTCACCAAAAGGAGAACTATAAAGGGTGATAACAGGCTTTAGTTACATTAGAATTTATTTGTTGACGGTACCATACTAATTTTAGGAATTGTGGTGTATTCCAAGGTGATTTTACCATGTGAAAAACCTTCTGCTGGGATATCATGAATCATGTTTGAGAGAACACTATTTTCTCATGCTTGTCCCATGGAGGTTTGGAAGGTGCTCCAGAAGCTAAAATGAGAGCATATTTTCTGTAAATTCACATTATCTTTCTCACTCATGTGAGAATGAAGTCTGACATTCTCAGTAAAACATATACATCCAACAAGGGCAGAGACTGTCAGTTGATTCCTTTGTGTTCTACTGCAGCTTCCCAGAGTGTTCTAAAGAACAACTAGAGTGCTAACAGCCTTACTTATGACAAAAGTATGGCACACCTGAAGCCATCTTGATTGGAATAAACTGGTAACACTTAAAACATTTCATTTAAAAAGGAACAAAATGATGGGGTTCATTTTGTCATAGAAATTATGGTTAGTGCTGTAGAAAGAAAAATTAGGACATGTTTCAAGTGTGATCTCAAATATCTTCCTGTTATATTTCAACAGGAGCAGCCTGCCAGTTGATGCCTTTGTGTTCTACTGCAGCTTCCCAGAGTGTTCTAAAGAACAACTAGAGTGCTAACAGCCTTACTTATGACAAAAGTATGGCACACCTGAAGCCATCTTGATTGGAATAAACTGGTAACACTTAAAACATTTAATTTAAAAAGGAACAAAATGATGGGGTTCATTTTGTCATAGAAATTATGGTTAGTGCTGTAGAAAGAAAAATTAGGACATATTTCAAGTGTGATCTCAAATATCTTCCTGTTATATTTCAACAGGAGCAGCCTGCCAGTTGATGCCTTTGTGTTCTACTGCAGCTTCCCAGAGTGTTCTAAAGAACAACTAGAGCGCTAACAGCCTTACTTATGACAAAAGTATGGCACACCTGAAGCCATCTTGATTGGAATAAACCGGTAACACTTAAAACATTTAATTTAAAAAGGAACAAAATGAGGGGTTCTTTTTTAAATAGAAATTATGGTTAGTGCTGCAGAAAGAAAAATTAGGGCATGTTTTAAGTGAGATCTCAAATCCTCTTCTATTTCATTAGAAAATTCTGACATGCAGACTGAAACAATCACTTTCAATACCAGCAGCAGACTACCAGTTAACTCCCTGGTGAGCAGTAGCTTTACTCCAGTGATCTAATGAGCAACTAGAGTGCTAACATTCTGAATTTATGGCAGATGTGAGACACATCTGAATACCTTCTTGATGGAATCAAAGTAAAAAACTGAAAGCATTTCCTACTGAGGAGACTGCAGTAAATGAAGAAATTCGGAAACTTCATAACAAAGAAGTCTTCCAAGATGGCCACCAGTGAAAAAAGAGCCCAAATGTAGCACAAATATTACCCAGATGTAGCCCACATATAGCCCAATGACAAAAGTGTGCAAAACACTTTTTATTTTTAGTTTTTTGCAGTTTTATGTAGTGCAGACTGGTCAGGTATTGGAGCATTGCATCTTAAAACATGACCCCCTACACTACAAAAACACCACTGCACTACCTTAAACCCTAAAACACTACCCCCAGCACGACCCCCTACACTACCCAAACACCACTGCACTAACCTAAATCCTAAAACACTACCACCAGCACGACCCCCTACACTACCCAAACACCACTGCACTACCCTAAAACATGACCCCCTACACTACACAAGCACCACTGCACTATCCTAAACCCTAAAACACTACCCCCAGCACGACCCCCTACACTACCCAAACACCACTGCACTAACCTAAATCCTAAAACACTACCACCAGCACGACCCCTACACTACCCAAACACCACTGCACTACCCTAAAACATGACCCCCTACACTACACAAACACCACTGCACTACCCTAAACCCTAAAACACTACCCCCAGCACGACCCCCTACACTACACAAGCACCACTGCACTACCCTAAACCCTAAAACACTACCCCCAGCACGACCCCCTACACTACACAAACACCACTGCACTACCCTAAACCCTAAAACACTACCCCCAGCACAACCCCCTACACTAGCCAAACACCACTGCACTAACCTAAATCCTAAAACACTACCCCCAGCATGACCCCTACACTACCCAAACACCACTGCACTACCCTAAAACATGACCCCCTACACTACACAAACACCACTGCACTACCCTAAACCCTAAAACACTACCCCCAGCACGACCCCCTATACTACACAAGCACCACTGCACTACCCTAAACCCTAAAACACTACCCCCAGCACGACCCCCTACACTACACAAACACCACTGCACTACCCTAAACCCTAAAACACTACCCCCAGCACGACCCTCTACACTACCCAAACACCACTGCACTAACCTAAATCCTAAAACACTACCCCCAGCATGACCCCCTACACTACCCAAACACCACTGCACTACCCTAAAACATGACCCCCTACACTACACAAACACCACTGCACTACCCTAAACCCTAAAACACTACCCCCAGCACGACCCCCTACACTACACAAGCACCACTGCACTACCCTAAACCCTAAAACACTACCCCCAGCACGACCCCCTACACTGCCCGAACACCACTGCACTGCCCTAAACCCTGAAACACCACCCCTTCACGACCCCCTACACTGCCCGAACACCACTGCACTGCCCTAAACCCTGAAACATCACCCCCAGCACAACCCCCTACACTGCCTGAGCACCATTGCTCTGCCCTAAACCCTGAAACACCAGCCCCAGCACGACCCCCCTACACTGCCCGAACACCACTGCACTGCCCTAAACCTTGAAACACCAGCCCCAGCACGACCCCCGACACTGCCCGAACACCACTGCACTGCCCTAAACCCTGAAACACCAGCCCCAGCAAGACCCCCTACACTGCCCGAACACCACTGCATTGCCCTAGACTCTGAAACACCAGCCCCAGCAAGACCCCTACACTGCCCGAACACCACTGCACTGCCCTAAACCCTGAAACACCAGCCCCAGCACGACCCCCTACACTGCCCGAACACCACTGCACTGCCCTAAACCCTGAAACACCAGCCCCAGCACCACCCCCTACACTGCCTGAACACCACTGCACTGCCCTAAACCCTGAAACACCAGCCCCAGCACCACCCCCTACAATGCCCGAACACCACTGTACTGCCCTAAACCCTGAAACACCACCCCCTGCACCGCCCCCTACACTGCCCGAACACCACTGCACTGCCCTAAACCCTGAAACACCACCCCCTGCACGACCCCCTACACTGCCCGAACACCACTGCACTGCCCTAAACCCTGAAACACCACCCCTGCACCACCCCTACACTGCCCGAACACCACTGCACTGCCCTCAACCCTGAAACACCACCCCCAGCATGACCCCCTTTACTGCTCGAACACCACTGCACTGCCCCAAACCCTGAAACACCACCCCCAGCATGACCCCCTACACTGCCCGAACACCACTGCCCTAAACCCTAAAACACCACCCCTGCACGACCCCCTACACTGCCCGAACACCACTGCACTGCCCTAAACCCTGAAACACCACCCCCTGCACGACCCCCTACACTGCCTGAACACCACTGCACTGCCCTAAACCCTGAAACACCACCCCCAGCACGACCCCCTACACTGCCCGAACACCACTGCACTACCCTAAACCCTAAAACACCACCCCCAGCACGACCCCCTACACTGCCCGAACACCACTGCACTGCCCTAAACCCTAGAACACTACCCCCAGCATGACCCCCTACACTACCCGAACACCACTGCACTACCCTAAACCCTAAAATACTCCCCGCAGCACGACCCCCTACACTACCCGAACACGACTGCACTGCCCTAAACCCTAAAACACTCCCCCAGCACGACCCCCTACACTACCCGAACACCACTGCACTGCCCTAAACCCTAAAACACTCCCCCAGCACGACCCCCTACACTACCCAAACACCACTGCACTACCCTAAACCCTAAAACACTAACCCCAGCACGACCCCCTACACTACCCAAACACCACTGTACTACCCTAAACCCTAAAACACTCCCCCAGGACGACTCCCTACACTACACAAACACCACTGCACTACCCTAAACCCTAAATCTACCCCCAGCATGACCCCCTACACTACACAAACACCACTGCACTACCCTAAACCCTAAATCTACCCCCAGCATGACCCCCTACACTACACAAACACCACTGCACTACCCTAAACCCTAAATCTAACCCCAGCATGACCCCCTACACTACACAAACACCACTGCACTACCCTAAACCCTAAAACACTACCCCCAGCACGACCCTCTTCACTACCTAAACACAACTGCACAATTTGTTACAGGCGTTGCAACGCAGGCCTGTGGTGCTTACTGGAAGTACGTGGTGGGCTGGTTGGGCCCCAGGGACTCTCAGGATTCAAGGTGACCTAATCCCCCAACTTAAAACGCGCCACGGGGCGCGTTTGCACAGTGGTGAAGGGAGGGGCGGGGCCTCAGGTGACATGTGCGCAAACACGCCCTGTGGTGCGTTTTAAGTTGGGGAGTTAATTCCCTTTGAATCCTGGGGGCCAACTAGCCCACCAGGTACCTTCAGTAAGCACAACAGAGTTGCGTTGCAGAGAGGTGAAAAAAGGTGCGTGGCCTCGGAACGCCTCTCTGCAACTCAGCTCTGTGGTCCTAACTGTAGGTACCTGGGGGGCTAGTTGGGCCCCAGGAGCCTCAGGATTCAAGGGGACTTAATCCCGCAACTTAAAACGCGCCATGGGGCGCGTTTGCACACATGTCACCTCAGGCCCCCTCCCTTCACCACTGTGCAAACGCGCACTGGCTCTGGTTAGTCAGAGTCAGTTACCACCAGTACCCGTCTGAAAAAGTTGTGGGCACAGGATGATTTTGCAACAAGGCCTCTTTCTGCTCCTCTGTTGGTTCTTTCTGCACATCGTTTGCTTCTTTCTGTGCGTTTTTTCTTCTTTCTTCACATGTCCTACCTCTGTTGGCATAGTTAGAAACTAGCATTTAAAAAACCTTTGAAATTCACTTAAAAAATCATAGGTTTCAGGCACGTTATAGTTAGAAATTAGCATTTAAAAAACCTTTGAAATTCACTGAAAAAACCATAGGTTTCAGGCACGTTATAGTTAGAAATTAGCATTTAAAAAACCTTTGAAATTCACTGAAAAAACCATAGGTTTCAGGCACGTTATAGTTAGAAATTAGCATTTAAAAAACCTTTGAAATTCACTGAAAAAACCATAGGTTTCAGACACGTTATAGTTAAAAATTAGCATTTAAAAAACCTTTGAAATTCACTGAAAAAAGCATAGGTTTTAGGGACAGTTATAGTTAGTTGGACATTGCACTCGTACAAAACCCGTGAAATTCCCCTGTTATAGTTAGTTCAGCTAACTATAACTCGCGCCCAGCAATGCACTGCTGATGACGTCACATATTACATCACTCATGACATGGTCAGTGACATCACTGATGACATCACTGATGACATCTCAAATGACATCACTGATGACATCATCCATGTGATAATTTCATGCATCTTCTCACACCCTAATATAACTTTTGATACACCCACTCTAAATTACAGACTGCCATTCTCAAAACCATAGACACTCCAACACCAAAAACTACATACCCACTCACTGATTCTTAGGTCTACACACACATCCACTCACTCACATGTACAGTCACTCATACTTACAGTCACTCAGTACAGGACTATCATATGCACTCATACACCTATATAAACACTCACACACCGCCACTCATCCATAGAGGTACTCACACACCTAGTCAGTCATGCAAAAAATTAATCACACACCCATTTACTCACCTATACAGTTATACACACACCAGCTCACTTACTCATACAAATACTAGCACATTCTTACGCTCTTATACAATAACTGATACAAGCACACACGCATCCATACAGCCACTCTCACAATAACACACTCTCACTTATAGCCATTTAAATACTCTAACACACATATATACTGCCTTTTACATATGTAGTTACTTGCACATGTACCACTGAGATATACATTCACTCACTAACACACCCATACACACACTCACCCACCCAAGCAGTCCATCACAGATGCACTCTTGAAATCATGCACCCAGTGAATCACCCACTCACACATCTATGTATAGAGTCAACACACCCCACCCACACAAACACTCAGGCAGCCATACAGATACTCAGAGAACCAATCAATAACCCATATAGACACTCATGTAGCTATTCGCAAATCCATGCATCCACTTACACACCAACAAACAGACGGATACAGACATTCACACAGTTTAGTCACTAACCCATGCATTCAGTAAGATACGTTTAATCACTCACTTGTAGAGTCAGTCACTCACGTACTAAATCATCCATTCAGACACTTATACACCCACTCATTCTTCAATACGCCTTTCCCTATATATATTAAACATATTTAAACTTTACAGAAACACACAGTCACTGGATGATGTCATCAGTGATGTCATCAGTGATGTCATTTGAGATGTCATCAGTGATGTCATCAGTGATGTCACTGACCATGTCATGAGTGATGTAATATGAGACGTCATCAGCAGTGCATTGCGGGGCGCGAGTTATAGTTAGCTGAACTAACTATAACAGGGGAATTTCACGGGTTTTGTACGAGTGCAATGTCCAACTAACTATAACTGTCCCTAAAACCTATGCTTTTTTCAGTGAATTTCAAAGGTTTTTTAAATGCTAATTTTTAACTATAACGTGTCTGAAACCTATGGTTTTTTCAGTGAATATATATATATATATATATATATATATATATATCTATATCTATAGCTATATACATATATACATATATAGATATATAGATATAGATATAGGGTGATGAATATTTCATTTATTTTTGGCGTGGCCACACAGGACGTGTTTTGGCTGGCTCCCCAGCCTTTTTCAAACTGGCTCAAAAATACTTTACGGCCAAACATTAATACAAGCAACGTGCTAATGTCACTATGAACATAAAAAAATTACTAACAGAGTACACTGTAAACTTATCATATTTGAGTCAGGGAAAATGTGCAAAAAGGCAGAAAAATGCGCAAGAAGGCAAATTAGAGTAAAGTAAATTGAATACATGGATGCATTCATGTAGAGACTGTTATAGATGTAAAAATAGAAATGGATTTTGATGCAAAAATTTAAAATACAGAGGGTAATCAATATTCGCCCTACCAGATTTATAATTAATATGTTTCAGCAATCTATTAAAAATGAGTGTTTGTTTATATATAAATAACAACCTCATTTCTATTAATCACATTCTCATTACACTGTCTCTTTCTCTCCTTACTCTGCCCAATATCTGGAATTAATTCCTTCATGATTAGTGGGGATTTGTAAGAGATGTATTTCTTATATTAATACAATTTTTTTTTAAATGTATAATGATTTTAAGTACAAAAAAGCCTTCTTTAGAATTGACAACAGGGACAATAATAGCTACTGACAAAAGACAAGTGGATGGCTGCTTGAAGAAAGACTATTATCGGATCAGTACTAAAGCATATTAGCATACTTGTTGCCTCATACTGGCGAAGCGATCCTACCTAGTAGTACACTATTATTGAAGGCTTAAATGCATTGATATGAACTGGAGTGCCAAAATCAGCAAATACATTAATAAAGCTTGATCTCATTATTGTCATGCTCAACATATCATCTATCGAAAGCTATTTGCTCGCTTTTGCTCATGGACCAGACCAGTTATTTCACATTCAACATCACTATTCATCAAATAAATCAAATCAATATGGGGTTAATAGTGGTGCCCAATGAAGACATACATATATAAATATGTACACACATGAATACATATACACTATAAATAATCAATATATATGTTGACCCCAATTGGGTCTAGTCCTGAGGTAACCGTGATCTACACAAATCTTAATAATGCGATCACATTGTTATAAAAATCCTGTGTTTTGCTTGAAAACCATTGGAAGTACCATCTGTCCTTTTTTTGCATGTTCCTTTTTTATAAAACATGTTGATTTTGTCCCCTAATGTACCTTGGTCTATGAAGTGATACTTTCGATCGCCATTACCATAGTTAATATGTTTGATATTATGAGCCTTAATGCTCAAAATTCATTTAATGACAAGCCAATGCAGCAGTCAAATAACATTATTATATGGTGTCTGTGTCCATTGTTGCCACATATCAAGAAACTGCTAATTAAAGTGCTAAACGTGTAAAGTGCATAGTGTGAAGAAAGTGCTTAGTGTAATACAGTACTATTGTAAGGAAGATTATTAGCAGCTGTAGAAACATATCTACATAATTTGTATTCTATATTAAACACTAGGGGTTTATTACTGCACTGTTTAAAATCATATTTTTGTAGGGAGTTTGCATAAAAACAACCATTTAAACTGTTTTTCGATTTTCACGGTGACGCCGGGCGTCGCAATGAAATCGGTAGTCGCGATCACCGCGAATAAGTCGTGGAACAACAAAACAAATGCAGACATTCAATAGCAACTACCACATTCAAAACTTATAACTGCAAAATTAATTATAACCAACACACTAAACACATTACTATCTAAAGGACTGTATAATAGCACGTACAACTCCCTTAATATCTCTATAACACAGTGCATAACTTTTTCAGTGTAATCTATGACTGCATTCATCTCTGTATCACTAAGTCTCTCATTCACTGTAAAAGTATTTGAGGGGATCTGTGAGACGATGCATCAGTCTATCAATACTTCTGTAACAAAATGCATGACAGCTTCAGTAAATCTATGAGTGGGTGCATCAGTGTCACAATGGGTCTGTGATTGGTTGCTTAAGTCTCCCACTCAATCTGTGAGTAGGTGCATGAGTGCCTTTGTGCATTTGTAAGCAAGTATAAGACTGACTGGATCTGTGAGTGGATACATGAGTGTCTAAGTGGGTGTCTGAATGGGTGAGTGAGTGGGTGCATGATTGTCTGAGTGGATCTGTGAGTTAGTGCATGAGTCTCTTAGTGGGTCTATGACTGGCAGTGTTAGTGTCTGAGTGGTTCTGTCAGTGGGTTCGAGGGTCTGTGAGCGTAACTGTGCAAGGGTACATGAGTTTCTGAGTGTATTACTAACTGGGTGCCTAAGTCTCTGAGTGGGACTATGAGTGGTTGTGTGAGTGACTGTATGGGTGTGTGAGTGTCTGAGTGGGTCCATGAGTGGATGTATGAGTGGATGTATGAGTGTCTGAGTAGATCTGTGAGTGGGTGTATGAGTGTCTCAATGGGTCTGTGAGTGAGAGCATAAGTCTCTGAGTGGGTTAGTGAATGGGTGCATGTATCAGTGTCTGAGTGGGTCTGTGACTGAGAGGGTGAGTGTCTGGGTGGGTCTATGAGTGGATGCATGAGCCTTGACTGGGTGAGTGAGTGGGTGCGTGTATATCTGAGTGAGTTTCAGAGTGGGTGAGTGAGTTTCTGAGTGTATGAATGACTGACTGAGTCCATAAGTCTCTGAGATGGTCTGTGACTGAGTGTGGGAGTGACTGTATAGGTGTGTGAGTTGGAGTATGAGTGTCTCAGTGGGTCTGTGAGAACATACATGAGTGTGTGAGTGGGTCTGTGAGTGGGTGCGTGAGTCTCTGAGTGGATCTGTACATGGGTATGTCATTTTCCGAGTAAGTCTGTAAGTGAGTGCATAAGTACCTAAATGGGTATGTGAGTGAGTGCATGAGTATCTGATAGGGTATGTGACTGGATGTATAAGTGTGTGAGTGGATATGTGAAAAGGAGTATAAGTGTCTGAGTGAGTTTGTGAGTGCATACATAAGTGTGTGACAGTGACCAGCGAGTGTGTACAAATATATATATATATTTTATATTTTCACCAATTTCCACGACGGTACATGGGGGGCCGCGCTGGCGGTCGCGGCGTCATCGCGAATATCACGCATGATTATAAAAATCAATTTTGGACACGACTTGTGTCACTAACACACCTATTTCTCAAACATGGGGTCAGAGTATCTCCACCCTGACCCCTTATGTTAGCTTTCACAAAATGGTTCAGCCCCGGGAACCGTTCCCGGATGATAAAATGGTGGCCACAACTCTCTGTTCAAGGTGCGTCCAGCCAATCAGAGCATTCCCATTAGCGCGTGCAGTCGTGATTAATCGTGAAACCACTGCAAAATATCCGCGGCCAGAGATATATCTATAATTTTTGGCTTACATTTCTCAAAAACTACTGGACTGATTTGCACCAAATAACAAAAAGCATAATCTGCACAACAACATCTACTTTTCTGCCAAATTTGGTGTAATTCCATCCAGTGGTTCGAGCTGTAGGTTCGACAATGAGTTCCTATGGGAATTAACATTACAAATGCACCCTTTTGTCACACACCTATTTCTCGGTCCCCACTGCACGGATCACCCCCAAACTTTCCATGACTCGCAGAACCTACTTTGACACTTTTGGGGGAAAATTTCATGAAGATTGGTCAAACGACGCCAAAGTTATAGGCAAGTCAAAATGCTTTTCCTATGGAAGCAAGGTCCTAACTGTAACTACCTGCTGGCAGCCATAGAATAGCAGCAGTTATAGTTACCTGAGCTAACTACAACTTACGCCCCCGCAATGCACTGCTTACGACCTCACATATTACACCATTAATGACATGGTCAGTGTCATCACTGATGACATCTCAAATGACATCACTGATGA
The DNA here is from genome assembly GCA_963921515.1 of Calotriton arnoldi. Taxonomy (NCBI): domain Eukaryota; kingdom Metazoa; phylum Chordata; class Amphibia; order Caudata; family Salamandridae; genus Calotriton; species Calotriton arnoldi. The sequence goes on from CAWUFW010002952.1 coordinate 1,299,952, forward strand.
CATCACAGATGAAAAGTGAGCCTGGCAATGGGGAAGGGGGATCACGCGGGGAGGGGGTTTAAATAATAAATAAATAAAATAAATTAAACTTACCTACTTTCTTGGGTCCCGCGTCTTCAGTCTGCTCCTGCTTTCCTGCCACCACAGGAACAGGAAGCAGGCAGCCTCCCTCCCCTCCCCCAAGACAATCACAATGCTGCAATGGCAGCGTTATGATTGGCTGGGATGCCGACCACACAGGCATCAATCGGGAGGCCATTTTCTCCATGTATGCTGCATGCAGTCTACATGGAGAAAAGAGAAAGTGTGCATGACTGGTTTGGTCGGCCCCAGAGGGCTGACCAAACAGTCAGGACCCGCAACATTGGGCAAGCCACTCCTCCCCTGCCCTTGAGCAGACCTGCCCACCTGCCTGCCCCCAACCGAACCCTTCTGCTTTCTCGCAGTGCGAGAAGCAGAAATATAAAATGTTATTTATAATACCATTTTATGTTTCTGCTTCTCGCACTGCAAGAAAGCAGTGGGGCGACGCTCCTCCGCCCACATGGAGGAGCCGCCCTGACTTTGTATAGTTTAAATTTTTGTGCAAACTTATAGAGACCTGCTCTTAGTTGTGCGTATTCTACTCCCATTGAGGGGCAAAAGGAGAGTCCTAATTTCAGAGTCTGGCGTTATACCTCAAAGAGTTCTCTTTTCAATAGATGAATTACCGTGAGTTGTGCTGTCTGGTCTTCCATTATTCCTTCATTTGTCCTTGGCTTCTTGTTCCCATTCCAGTGTTCTTCTCTTTTTCTGCGTTGTCATCGTTTTTGGTTTTAAATTTTCTGCCTTTCGCTCAGCCTCCTTGTTTGCCTTTGAAGGACTGTTTGTGATCTCCTTTTATCATCATGTACACCTCGGAAAGAGAAACCTTGGATGGCTGATTGTTTGTCAGGACTTCTACTGATCCCATATCCGAACTAAGATCATTACTGGACTCTTTTCTTCCTCTGTCCAAAGCCCCAACATTCCAGCCTAGCTTTATCAAATTTCCTTGCAAAAGTCAAGATTGTTCCAGTGGCATAATCTCTTTCGTCATGCTGAAACTTGCTTTGTTTTCCTAGTATCTCTTCTTTCTTGTGCATCTTTACTCTGTCATCCACCACTATGAGGGTATTAATCCACAAATCCTGATCTTCCTCTGATTTTAAATCATCTAATAGAGCTTGTATCTGGGTCATAAGTTCCTTATGTTCTTCCCAGGCATGCTGGGTTAATATTTCTTTTTTTCTTTTTGCAATCATGTGTAACAAACACTGTAGAAAAGTACATAACAAACAAATCATAAGACAAAACAGTAAACAGGTATAACGTGTCAAAACATGGCTAAACATGTAAGACCAGTCCCTTGCTACATTTGGAAACACTAGGCAGAAAAAATGTGGTCCTGCCAGTGTTTTTGGCTCTGGGAATTCTAGTTTTTGAGGGGTGTTGTCAATAGGAGAGAGATGTTGGTACAAAGGTTCTCTCGTGGCACACCCTGTAAGTGCCTTATCCCAAGAGCTGATGTCAACGTGTTTCAAACCCCAAAAGTGGGTGATTCACTGGGTGTATGGGTTCATGAGTGCATCTGCGAGGGGCTGTATGGGTGAGCGAGTGCACATATAGCTGTGTTGGTGAGTGAATGGATGTCTCAGTGGTATATGTGTGAGTAACTGCATATGTGAATGGCAGTATATGTGAGTGCTGGAGTATATTAGTGACTGTATGTGAGAGCGAGTGATTGTGAGAGTGGATGTATGGATCAGTGTGTGCTTGTGTCAGTGATTATATAAGAGAGTAGGTATGTGTTAGTATCTGTATGAATAAGTGAGGTGGTATGTGTATAACTGTATAGATGAGTAAATGGCAGTATGATTGACTCTTTGGGTGACCGACTAGGTGTGTGAGTAAGTCTATGGGTGAGTGGCGGTGTGTGAGTGTCTGTATGGGTGTATGAGTGCATATAATAGTGGCTGTATTGATGAGTGACTGCATGTATGAGAGACTGTATGTGTGAGTGAGTGGATTCATGTGTAGACCTATGAATCAGTAAGTGGGTATGTACTAACTGGTATTGGTGTGTCTATGGTTTCGAGAATGGTAGTCTATATTTTAGAGTGGGTGTATGATAGGTTATATTAGGGTGTGAGTAGGTGCATCAGAGGTTAAGTGGATGATGTCATCAGTGATGTAATTTGAGATGTCATCAGTGATGTCATCAGTTATGTCACTGACCATGTCATGAGTGATGTAATATGTGACGTCATCAGCAGTGCATTGCGGGGGCGTGAGTTATAGTAAGCTCAGCTAACTATAACGGCTGAATTTCTCTGGTTTTGTACGATTGAAATGTCAGACTAACTATAACGTCCCTGAAACCTGTGGTTTTTTCAGTGAATATCTGAGGTTTTTTAAATGCTAATTTCTAACTATAACGTCCCTGAAACCTGTGTTTTTTTCAGTGAATTTCTAAGGCTTTTTAAATGCTAATTTCTATCTATAACGTCCCTGAAACCTGTGTTTTTTTCAGTGATTTTCTAAGGTTTTTTAAATGCTAATTTCTAACTATAACGTCCCTGATACCTGTGGTTTTTTCAGTGAATTTCTAAGGTTTTCTAAATGCTAATTACTAACTACACCTAGATAGGTAAGACATGTGCAGAAAGAGAAAGAAAGGCACGGAAAGAAACATGAGAGGTGCAGAAAGAGGCAAGAGAGGTGCAGAAAGAGGCAAGAGAGGTGTACAAAGATGAAAGAGAAGTGCACAAAGAGGGAAGAGAGGTGCACAAAGAGGCAAGAGAGGTGCACAAAGAGGCAAAAGAGGTGCACAAAGAGGCAAGAGAGGTGAAGAAAGAGGAAGAAAGGCACAGAAAGAGGCAAGTGAGGTGCAGAAAGAGGCAAGAGGAGTGCAGCAAGAGGCAAGACAGGTGCATAAAGAGGCAAGAGAGGTGCAGAAAGAGGCAAAAGAGGTGTAGAAAGAGGCAAGAGAGGTGCAGAAAGAAGAGAGTGAGCTGCAGAAAGAGGCAAGAGAGGTATATATATATGTATATATTCAATCTCCTCTCACTCTTACAAGGAAGGAATCAGCACTCAGGTTGTAGTTTGGAAGTATTTAATCTGCAAAGGACGCGATCCATGCGTTTCGGCTCGTCCGAACCTTCATCACGATACAAGACGTCATTGTAGCTTCCTTTTTTAAATGTACAAATGCCTCCAGTTGCCAACATTCACAAAGGACTACATATTATATTAAACCAAAAAGCTGTCGGCCATATTGGCCTGGTCACGATGTGAAAATTCAGGAATTCATACAATAAAGAAAAGAAAACAAGTGTTAATATGCACACAATGTCATTTCAGCATATCTTGCCCTGTGACCGCCGTACCTGTATGTACGTCAACGTGACTTGTTAAGATAAACATACTTATGATTGCAAACATCAACATAAACAATGGACTACACATTACTTTAAAGTGAAAGGCTATTGGCCATATTGTTCTGGGCACATTGAGTATTATAGTGGTTCTTACACGAAAGAAAAGATAAAAAAGGGGTGTTAATATACACACACTATCCCTAAATAAAGTTCTAGCGATTATAGTTCCATTCCATTCACAGCTCATTTGAGATGTCATGAGTGATGTCATGAGTGATGTCACTGACCATGTCATGAATGATGTAATGTCTGAGGTCATAAGCAGTGCATTGCGGGGCGTAAGTTATAGTTAGCTCAGGTAACTATAACTGTTGAATTTCAAAGGTTTTTTACGAGTAAAATCTGAGTCTAACTATAACGTCCCTGTAATCTTTGTTTTTTTCAGCGAATTTCTAGTTTTTTTTACGTTAAGTAAGATGCCTATCACAATGGATGGTGGGGGGTTGGAAGCAGGGCCTGGCCTGGCATTGTGCTGCCCCACCCAAGCTTGCTGCTCCTGCCTTCCCTCCTCCTTGCCATCCATTGTCCAAGTGATTGCCCCTGCTCCCTCATTACAGCCCTGTGTGGCTGTTGTTTCTGCCACTGGCCTTCCCGCCTTCTCTGAACAGTTAGCTTGCTGCCCCATCCACTTCCTCCCTATCCTCTGTTGTCTGAATCCATGCACTAGCCTCCCCCCTCCTGCCATGCATGGTCTGATGTGCTGCCACTGCCCTCCATTTAGCATGATGCCCCAGTCCACTCCTCCTGCCCTCCTTTGCCCAATACCATGCCCCATCATTGCCCTCTGTGCTTAGCTTGCTGCCCCTACTCTCCTTCCCCCTACCCTCCGGTGTCTGTGTGCATGCCCCTGATCCATCCTTTTTTCCCACCATGTTCCATGGACCTGCTCCTCCTATCCACTCTGAATGTTCTGTTGAGCTGCCACTCCCCTCCCACCTGCATAGCATTGTCAGATGACTGTAACCTCTCCCTGCCACCTCTACCCTGCCTGTCCACGTTCCATGCCCCTATCCCCTTCCTCCTGTCCTCCATGGTCCATTTTACTGCCACACCATTCTGCCCTCCCTGGTCTGTTGTGCTGCTACTGTCCTCCTGCCTGCTACACATGGTCTGTTGTGAGACCCCTTCCCCTGAACTCTCTTGTCTGTGCCCAGCTCCTACCCCTCCCTTCTATCCTCCGTGGTCCTTTGTGCATGCCCCTGCCCCCTCCTTCTTGCCCATCATGGCCATTGTGCTGCCACTAACACTCTCGCTTGCCATGCATGGTCTTTTGTGCTGCCACGGCCCCTCACACCTTTCCTGTGTGGTCAGCTAGCTGCCCCTGACCCCCTCCCACCTTCCCTCCATGGTCTGTGTGTATGCCATTATAGTCTCACTGTTGCCCTCCATGGTGTGTTGTGCTTCTAGTGCCCATCCTGCCTGACGTCCATGGTCAGCTTGCTGCTCCTGCCCTGCCCCCTTGCCCCCTGCCCTCCGTTTTCCATGTGCAGACCCCTATTCCCTCCCATCTGGCTTGTCTATTCCATTGTCATGCCCCTGATCCCTCCCTCCTGCCCTTTATGGTCCGTTAGGCTGCAGCTTTCTCTCCTGTCTGTCCAGTATGGTCAGCTTGCTGCCATTGCCTCTTTCCCCTCTGTTCTCTGTTGTCCATGTGCATGGTCCTGTCTCCTCCCTATTGCTTTCCATGGTTTGTTGTGCTGCACTGCTGTCCCTCATGCTCTGTGTGAAGTATTGTGCTGCTGCAAACCCGGATGCCTGCCCTGTACGGTCAGTTTGGTGCACCTGTCCATGTCCCTCCTGTCCTCTGTTATCCGAGTCCATGTCCCTACCCCAATTCCTCCTGCCTTCCATGATCCAATGTACCATACTTGCTAACATTTTGAACTTGGTAAGAGAGAGATTTTGAAAAAAACTGGGGAATTGATTTTCCCCATTGACTTACATTGAAAAAGAGGAGATTGTAGACAAGAGACAGATAAAATAAAGCCCTTTTGGGCTTAAAAACATTGGGCGTTTCCTGCCTGAATTGTCTCTGTTGGCCTGTATGATTGTACTACCACTGCCTCTTACGTCTGCCCTCAATGCTCTATCATATTGCCACAGCCTCTCTTGCCTGTCCTGCATTGTTGGTTGTTGCCCGTGCCCCCCTTTCCACTGCCCTCCATGTTGTGCTGCCACTGCCCTTCCTGCCTGCCCAGTGTAGTCAAATTGTTGCCTCTGCACCCTCCTACCTGCCTTCAATATTCCGAGTCTGTGCCCCTGGCCTCCCAACAGTATCCTAATGAACAACTAGATTGCTAACATTCTATATTTATTACAAAAGTGTGGCACACCTGATATCATCTTGATGTAATCAAAACTGTAATACCTAAAGCATTTCCTTTAGAAATTATAGAAATGAGAGTATCTTATTTGCATAGAAATTATGGTTAGTGCTCTAAAAAACTAAAATGAGGACATATTTTCTGAGTTCTCAAATAGTGACAAAGCACTTTTACATTATTTGTTATCTTTATGTTTTTTAATCCAGTTGACCACTTGATTAAATGTTACGCTTAGGGGAGAGGATGTGGTGTTACTTCCAAAGCTGCAGACTTTGCAACTGGGGAACCATGTTGGAGTTTCTGCTTCAGCTCGACATTCTGTGATTCTGGTCAAATCACTTAATCTCCCCATGCCTACAACCAAAATGAATTTGTCCTTGTATGATGTAACCAGTGCTCATGTAAAGCACTCCAATACCTGACCAGTCTGCACTATATAAAACTGCAAAAAAACAAAGAATAAAAAGTGTTTTCCACACTTCTGTCATTGGGCTATACGTGGGCTACATCTGGGTGATATTTGTGCTACATTTGGGCTCCTTAATCTGATTTAGAAACATAGATCATAAAAGTGTACATAAAAACAGTAAATCCTCTTTCTTAATACAATACAATGAGAATTAATTAAAACCAGTAGGTAAAAACGGGTGTTACAAAACCCGGCTCAGAGCTACATGGGACTGCTGGGATTTGAATCATGCAAATCCCGTTGTGGCACAGAGGTACTGAAAATTAAACCGGACATTTGCCTTTCTGAGGCCCACTGGAGGGCTGTAAAACAATGATTTATTCACACTGGAAGTTGGCAGAACCCACCAAAGGGTAGAAATAATTCCCAGGCACTACAAATCCCAGCATGCCTTAGTAAGAACAATCACCTGTGAGGCGCTGTGGCAGGAAATGACATCACCAGAATAATGATGAAAAGGTGTGTCTGGGTGTGTCTGGCAAACGTGAACAGAACCTATGAGGAAGGAGCAGGGGTTCCGAAACGCGTCAGGTTGCAAAGAAATCAGGACTGCCAATGCCGGTTTCCCCGCAAATAAAGATTTTGTTAAATCAACCGCTGTGGAGTGCGTCCTCGTTCTTTGGACAACGATGGAAGCATATATATATCTATATATATATATATATATATATAGATATAGATATAGATATAAATATATATCAGTACACCATATGCATTAGGACCTTCATATCCATGATCATCTTTTTCTATCTGCTGGCAGACAGGTGTTTTGCAGAAAGAATCTAGCATTTTCTAGCTGACCCAGAGAATACCCTTTGCTTCCCTCTCATTACCCACAACCCCTGAGACGAAAGCACTTTATTGTTCTTTATTGGTTTGTGAAAGGTCACAGTCCCCTGACACCTTGCTCAGGAAAGAATTGTAAGTGTAATGTTTATAAAATGGCTTTTCCCTCTGTGACCTTGCCTCTCCCCGTGCCATTGGGGAATCTGGATCAAACACGAATTTCTCAATATATTTTCCTCTTTACACTGCAAAAGCGACAATTTCTAATGATGCACTAGTTAGCAATATTTTAATTGGAAATGGTGATATCTGTTATGCTTTACTTTGCAAAACTGCGCAATTCGGTATCAACACATTATAAATGTTTAATTTCCTGTACTCGCCCCTCCCCCCCCATAGCATCCATTGTTTATTCTGTTTATCATTTTATTGAATTAAGTGCAGCGTTGTTCCACATACCCAAGAAGTGTGCAGGCATAGTAAAAAGTGTTATCTTGTTATGGCCTATTAGAGGAGAGCCCAATAGATCTATGCAAACTCTATGGTCCCGATTCACATAGACATTGCTTTGACCTGCTTTTGCAGCACCCTTGGTATACTCCTGCATTCCAAGAGTTATCCAGAAGTACGTTCTCATTATACCTAGGATTCAGGGTTAAGCTGTCGAGTAAGTCATTGCTGCACACACCCAATTCGGGCATTATTTGTCAAGAGCAGAGGACATTGTTCAAGGGCACAACAAGCACTCTGGGCATCGCTGAAGCCCATTCTCAGGGGGCCCACAGCCAGCTGAACATTTCTGAAAAGCATTTTCAGCAGGTCCATGTGTGGGAAGGTGCTGAGAGCAAGGCTCACACTCAGAGCCGCCCAAGAGAGAGTGAATGTTTGTGTCAAGGTGGTTGTGAGGTGGCCTTCCTCAGTTCAGGTGCTGGCCAAAAGCAAGCAGGAAAATGCACCATGCATGAGCTCACTGAGCAAACCTGAATGCCATGCACAATGAGGGAGAATAGGATGCAGGGTCTTGATCCTACTTACAAGGCCACTCTCAGTACACGAAATAATGTTGCCGCCATCTGCACCCCCTTCACCATTAGGTCAGGGCTGGGGGAAATGTCAAACTCTAAGCCCAGTGCCTGAAAGGAACTGCTGAAGGGTATCTGCTCTGAGCAGCCTGTCTCCTTCCAACTAGTGCATGATGTAGTGTTCTGCTGGACACGTTCTGGTGTTCCAGGAATGTGCTGTACATACACCCTACAGCCACCCATCACAGGCATCACCGGTCAGGTGACCCTGCTAATAAAAGGTGCCAGGTGAAGGTGCCTTAGGACAGTTCAAGTTACTGTAATACTGTGTCTGTGTCATCTTTACTGCAGCATGTGGGTCTTGGGCCCAAGACTCTACACATACGAGTAGGTTAGGTTGTGCTCTCTCAGCACACTTTGGACTTTAGATGTGATTCAAATTTGTTAAAGCAGGTCACAAAGATATGAAAGCCCTTTAGTGTGCCATTTCATACAAAAAAAAATTATTGAACTATCAGTAGGAGTCCATGTAAATTAATCATGACTAAAATATCAATTTTCGATCCCAAAGATTACTATAAAAATCTATTAACCGATCTAGCAAATCAACAATCTATTAACCGATCTGAGCGCCATAGCCGTAGAACATTTCATCGGTTACCGCAAAGATATTCCAGTAAATGCACGTTAGTTAAAAAACAATTTGGATTGGAATATCACCTTGAGATATTTCGAAAGGAGATTAAAATGGTGTTACGATCAGTTAGACAAGCTAGAGGTCCCTGCTTGCTTACCTTTTTTCCTAACAAAAAAAGCTCTTTCAGTGATAAAACGTTATTTCTAGGGCTAACTCAACACACTGACGAACCGTAGTATCATTTAAATATAGTACAATTTTTTCCTAAAACGGATGCAGAAAAAGATCTATGGGCCTCATTTATGAGGTTTTGCCGTAGGGCAGTGCCACAGACCTGCCTGCGGCGCAGCCCTACGGCAAAAGAAAAGGGCAGGAATGTGCCGTATCTATCAGATACGGCGCATTCCTGTCCTTTTCCCCTGCGCCGGTTCACAATGGGCTGCGGTGTGCCAATGCAGACACCTCTGCACCATGGTGCATGGGTACCCGCCTTGCGGGCATGATTATTTTTGTGCAGGGAACTGCGTTAAAGGGAAGGATATTTACGAGGCAGCATTACGCCAAAAAAGTGGCTTAGTGCTGCCTCGTAAATATGGAGCAGGCTCCTGTGCCACGGAACGTCACAAAAAGTGACATTCCGGCAGCTCAAGGGGCCTCATAAATGGGGCCCTATATATTTTGATTGTGACTCTAATAGGCGTTCTCGATCTGTGAATTCCCTCTTTGAGATTTGGGAGCAATAGTTGTAAATGCTGTGCGTGAAAACCAGGTATAAAATCAATGAAAAACAATCACAGGGAGACATAAAATGTAATCAGGGAACACATTCATGAATAAAGAAAAAACAGTTCAAAGCTAAAACATAAGTGATGAATGTCCTGGTATTCTTTACAGAGTTTTTAGTTGGCAAAAGAAAATTACTATTTTACTGTTTAAGATATGTTGAATTAAATAGTTGTGGGTTAGTTTAATAGCATGGGTTAGGAACAACTTAAGACGCAGGGTAATGGTTCATTGAAAATTTTATTCTGAATACTTCAAATAAATAAGTATAATTATATTGCAATACAACAGGTGACTGAAATAATAAAAATAAATTAAACTTTAATTAAATTTAAAAACTTAAAATTAAAAAAGGTTTATTAAAGATTAAATAATGATTCATATAAATTACATGATTGGCATGAGGTTTGGAGAATGGTAACATATTGTAAATAATTTAATTTGAAAAATAATGTTGAGGTTTAGGATTGAGGTCAGCATTTGATAAATTGTAAAGGACCTATATTTAATTGCATTTCAGGTTAAAATAGCAGGAGTGCACTTCAGTCGGTTGTCGATTGAGTAGGGGACCAAGCTGGAATTTCCCCTTTCCAGATCCAGTTGGCTGTCTCCATGTTACCAATACCAGGCCAATTCAGAGCTCACAGTTTTGACAGAGGCCTGAATATATCCAGACATCAGCGCATTGTACATTATACCTCTTTATGCAGACAAGGTCTTACTATAGGTCTGGGACCCAGTTGCACATCTGTAGGCAGTTATGTAAATGGTTGATGACTTTGACCAGCTTCCTGGCCTCTGGAGAAAATTCAGCTTGCTTCCATGCACACGACAGGAGCTGAGGAACTGGGACACAGTTGACCTATTGTCCCTAGTATGTACCCCCACCACTTTCAAGTATTTAGTGATACAGTTGTAGCCTGAGGGCGGACAGAAGCTGGGAGAACTCCTGGTGTAAGCTACAACTGTCTGTCATAGGTAGAATAACTCTATCCAAGATGATGTTGCTCCCGCGTCTCCTATACCATTTTGTAAATCTCCCAGTTATCCTGAAAAATCATGAGCAGCAAACGAACACCGAAACACACACAAGAAGTCCATATAGTTAAAAAAAAATCAGAACAAGTACAATGCAGTAAAAGGAGCTTTTTAGTTCAACGCGTTCTTCTTTCCACAAGGATGATTTTATTCTTTTGCGTATTCAGTTTCTTGAACAGCAAAAAGGACAAAAGGCAGCCAACACATCTTTCATCCGTGGGACTTTTTCAAGGCTAGATACTCATCGGTGGTCGTGGAGGGCAGACTTGGGACTGAAGGTAAGAACGAACGGTGAGTTGGCTGGAGAGACAGGTGCATCTCGAATAGACCAGTCACTGTGAAGGATCGAAAATTATGCTCGTTGAGATGTGGTGTCCAGAGCGTTCCCGAGAAGTGTATGTAAACCAAAGTTCTGGTAAGCTGCAGTGGAGTGCGGAGAAGGCAACCTTTGTTACACAGATGTGCGATGGTCTTGGCATGGCCACCAACTGCTTTGTTGTTGTTTCCCCAAAAATTATTGTTGGGGGATTGGATTCTCATTTATATGATTTGATTTGCTGAAGTGGAACATGAGGGCTAGCGTTGAGAAAGATGTGACTAAATCAAACCAAAGGTGGAGAGGGAGCCCCGATTACAAACAATATTCTCAAGCTACAAAGCTACAGCATCTGGCCAGAGTGGGTTTACAGGAAGTTGCATTTCCAGAAAGTGTGGTATGTACAGGTACCCTGTCCCAGTCAATAGGTTATTGGAAGTGGCTCAGCATTGTTGGAACCAGTATATGAAAGGATCTTAATTGATGTCCTTACATGCACCTGAAATACTGATTGTATCCCCTCCTAGATTTCCTGAGGCAATGAGGACTCTGGACAAAGACAATGGTGAAACTGTTCATTTGAGGTGGGCAGTGATTTATACAGCTTTTTATATAGCTTGGGCATGAGTTGCACGTTTACAACTAACTGAGAAAAAATTGACATTGCAGTGTATGGTCAAATAACATATTCTGCTAGACTGATTTGGAAGTCGGGCACAGTTCATCCTTATAAATGGTAGCTGTGCTGTCATTGGTTGGCAAATCATTAAAAAATACAAAATACAAAATGGAGGATATATCGTTTCCATAAGGGAACTGCCCTAATCTAAATTAAGCAGCTGAAAGGGGCAAAGGGAAAATCCTAAGCAGCATGTGTCAGTCTGTAGTGAACCACGTTAATCTTCAGAGTGAAAGGCAAAAACGTTCAAGAGTCGAACTCGAGAACTTGGAATATAGGATCTCAAGTAGCAGAGTTAGGGAAGGTTCTTCCTTCAGTGAAGTCAGGATAGGGTGTGATCCAAATAAATCAAGAAACACAGATAAAATTAATACGTTTCGTTCAGAACTTCTTCCCACAGTCTCCGCAAAGATGGAGCCAATCAGGTTGCACCATCTTCCTGGAGCAGGTAAACTCCCCTCTTTCCCACCATCTAATAAAGGCAAACACAGCTGCTCGACCTTGAGTGTATCCATGGTTTGGACTGCCTGGCACAGGAGGATCTTCTCATCCCCTACACACAGTGTAAATCACAAGAGACTGTGAATTAGCATAACTTTCCTACAAGCAAAACAATGAGCTACTCTTTTACTCTGAAGGTCATCTAACTCCTGCAAGAGAAAGAAAAATGTGAAAGCACATTTTGGAAACAACTTTAGGTTAACAATGAAAACTAGTCTAGTCGCAGTAAATGCACATTCAGTTAACATGAGAAAACAACAAGCTAATGGATATACTTTATTTGATAAATTAGATGCTCTTTGGATCTATCTAGCCACACATTTGCACACAGATTTATATGTGATTAAAAGATTATGGAGCATAAAATGTGCATTGTTTCAAAGCATTCCTGTGCATGAGCTTAGTATTTTCGCGAAGACAATTGAAATGAGTAACTTTATAAAAATCATAGCCCAAAGGTCCATCATTCATAGAGTTACTAATTTCTTTGGGAATCAAACCTTAAATGAATATAGCCTTTAAATGTTACATTTCAAAGGCACCCATGTCCCTCTTTCTGGTACTCAGTGCTATACATTAAATTTGACCTCATGAGGATAGTTCAAACATTCTAATAATACACGGTTTAGTGTTATGTTCTTTTAAATGTACATTATTGAGCATAACACAGCTCTGCATTTGTCTAAACAATACGTATTTTAAGGCAACGTAGAGAGACGGGCATATTTGTCAAAGGTTTAGCGGCGCCCATGTGCCATGCAAGCGAACGCAGGGCGACGCAAAACCTAGAATGAGATTTACCAAGCCACGCAAGGCCACCTTGCATGGCCCTACGTGGCTGGATTAATCTGGAGTAACTCAAGGCAGCACAAGTTGCTGCCCTGTGCTACTCTGCCCCAGGGAAGCATTTAATAGGTGGAGCGTGGGTGTTCCCATGCATTCACACATGGATTTTGGCACGTTCCCAGATTTATCATGAGTGGTAGACCTGGGAATGCGTCAGAATGCTACACCTTCCCAGGTGAGGCGTAATGAAGAGAAATGCTTATTTCACTTTGATGTTTCCTCTTTCTACACTTACTGCATTCTGCAGCATAAATATAAAGAGGAAAATGCCTCAGAGGAATGTTTTCTGTGCGGGAAGATGTCCCGCTTTGCACTAAAGCAACCCTGCCTGCAATGCACGCACCCTTGCACCTTGATGCAAGGGTGCCTGGGTTGGCTCTAGACAGGACAAGGAGAGGATGTGAATGTATTATTTAATGGTAAATATGGTGCATTCCTGCCCGGCATCTCCCTGTCATGCAATGCATGGCAGCAAGGTGCCTTGCTGCGGTGCGTTGCGTTGCGTTGCATTGCGTGACATTTTGATATACTGCCCCTAAATCCGAGTAGGACTGTGGTGGAATACAGACATCAACTTTTCATGTTTCACAAGTTGTGCACATCATAAAAGCACACCCATGATATGACTGTAATGAAGCATCTGAGCATATTTTGTAGGATTTATGCAATTTAATGGTTGCAGATTCTATTACTTCCTTGGTCAAAACTTTATCCTTAGAGGGTACATAACGTGTTGTTCTAGTCTGGGACGTAAGGTGGTGTGTGACTTTTTTTTTTAATGCATTCTGGTTGTCAGGTGAACACCTAATGAAAATTTGCAGTCCTAAAACAAGTCTTTATTAGACATGCAATTTCATGAAATTAAAACATTTGAGTCTTCCCCGTCCAGTTCATATGATGAAAGGAGTACTTATTTGCATATTTTAGTATTTCGTCACACTACCTGCTTTGCCTCAAAAGCAGCAGCGTCTTTCCTCACTCCGACTACTCTCCATAAAAGCAGCGGAGTCTTTCTTCACACCGCCTGCTCTATCACAAAAGCAGCGCAGTGATCAATATGGAAACCTAGACCTTTCCTTCCCGCCACACCCCACTGCAGTCAAAATTACATATTGATCCTGGTTTTCATCTCGTTTGAGGCATTTGCCAGGTGCTCGCCTTTTCCATTCATCTCTAACAAGAAATAAATGCTGCACAGAATAACCAGCAGGGAAGACGGCGATTTTGTGTTTTTTTTAAATGTGAAGAGAATGCCTGAATTGTTTACCATTAATGCACCGTAGAGCCAAACAATTCGTTGTGGCAATCAACAGAGACACCATAACATGTCTGCAGAAGTACCCCACAAATATACACGCTGCATCATTTGCATATGAGAAAATGTAATGTAATGATCTGAAGGTTATATATATAATGTTTACCATCCACATTGAATTTTCAAAGGTGGAATTGCTATATTATTTTGGCGATTTCTTTGCATAACTTATTTCTTGTTTAGATTAACACTCTATACGTTTTAGACTTAATGCAAGTGACAGCTTATCAGTTCAGAATGTCGAGGTGAGAATCAATTGCAAACAAATTCAACCTACATGGGAAAGGAATCAGCCTATTAAAAGCCTGGCAACGACCAGCAATGGTTGAAAAATATCCACACTTATTATTATTCCTCTCACTAGAAAAGCGTTTATCAATCGTACCAATTTCACAATGCCTGACTGTGAGTCCGACTAAGGGCCTCATTACGATGTCGGTCGGTATGCCTCTGACCGCTCGTCAGAGGCTACCGACCGACACCGTAGGTTTACAGTCTGACCGCCGAATTTCAATGTCGGCGGTCGGAGTGTAAACTGGCCGACTGGCCGGTCAATTCGACTGTGTTCCAACGGGTTCAAGGAGCCTGTTGGCCAGTCGGAAACCTATCATAATGCCTTAATGACAGCATTTCCGCCATCGGGATTATGATGTCAGTTTCCTACAGCCTTTCCATGTTGGCCTTTCCCACATGAAAAGCCTGTCGGAAAGCGACTTTGGGGGCCCCTAGCAGGGCCCTCATCCCTCAGCGGCCTACGGTTGTGGGCCTGGGGGCACCTATGGTGCCCCCTTGAAAATCCCTGCACCGTGTGGCAGGCACCATGAGGTGCCTACCACATGGTGCAGGGATTTCCACAAACTCCCATTACTCAATGGGAGCTTGTGCGGTGGGCAGCAAACCACGAGCCAACCACCTTTCTCTTGATTGAGTAAAAACATCACAGCTACCACAGCAAAACGAATCTTGGGTATAGGTAAAACCTGATACCCGTGGATGGAGCTTACTGACTGACAGACACCAGAACACTGTTTTTTATTTGCCTATTCATATCCTGTGTGCTTTGGGTTGAATCAAGTCCTCTGACCTGCCCACCATTTTACTTCAGCACAGTTTTATTGCAGCCCTTTTCCCGGTCCTTCAATGACGTTTCTTCAAGGATGCAAGACATTACGGAACTGTGATTCTCTAAGGTGCTAGGCCCCAGTGAACTTTGCACTCCGCCTCTCTGGAATCTGATTGGCTCCCTTTTAGGATAATCACTACTCTGTCTTTGTTACATTAGGCTCCTGTAATCGCGGATCTGGAATTCTCCTTCATAATGACTCTGGCCATCCTTCCCGGAGTGTATTATTCCAGCTAGTTATATGAATGCACAGGGTGCAGTATCTCTCTCCAGTCCTTTCAGTGTCTCCTCTTGGAATCTTTGTTGATGATTATTTGAACTGGGGGCAGATGTATTCTGCCAGTTGGAGCGCTGCATTTCCATACCCATGTTATAGTTTATACATTTCTTTCCCTTGAGAGTTTCTTATTCTTGATTCGGCATTTCTTCCAGAGTGGATTCTGAACTCCACCACTTCATCTACTATTCATTGCAGTCGGTTCCAGATCATTATTTCTTCTCTTTGCCGAAACAGTTTCAGTTTTTTTCTCTTCTTAAAACATTTCTTTATTGGAATTTGTGACAACAGCAAACAGAAAGAAGGAAATTGCACAAGTAAAAAATTCACAGCACACAATCACAAAAAGAACACGGGGGTGAATTGGAAAGGGCATAGGGAAACATGGATAACTTGTGTACTTAGTTTTAATTCAGAAATATCAAACGAAAACCAGGGGCGTACTTGGTCATTATGATAGAGGGGGGTTGAAGCTTCAAATTTCCTAGCAGTCGCGCTGGAATATTTTGTTAAAATACATTATATGAGAAGCAGGACATGGGGGGGGCATAAGGAGCAGTGGAAAGAGAGAGGAGGGCATCTTCTTAGCTTCTTAGGGGCACTTAAAACACAATATTCTTCAAACGAATCAACATTTTTAAGGCCTTTAAAACAGAGACAAGAGCAGAGAGAGAGAGAGAGAGAGAGTTTTGTCAGTGTGTCCATGTAAAATTCACAGGTGAAAGCCTGCAGACACTTCACTATACCTGACTTAAAGCCATTGGACCCAACTATTTACTACAGAATACATGTTTTAATTCAAACACCTCCCCTTAAACTACGCCCCTGACGAAAGCATCCAAGTAGTTCAGATATAAAATCGTATTGATGTTAAATGGCTCACCATTAGTCCTACTATTAAGCTGAACGACTTACAGCAATAACTGTTGGACCTCACAATGACACTACCTTATTCGATGAGCTTGTGGCTCTACTCCCTGGAATATAGTCCAATCCCTCTGTTACTCCTGATAATATCCTAACCCAGCCTTTTTGCACCCATACTCTGCAGCCAACTGCAGCTAATCTTTCCTCATTTGTGCCCATCCATCTTTCCTTAATGTGTTTATAAATCTCAGGATTCCATGCCCAGAGCTAAAATAGGGTACTGAAGCCCTCATTGTGAGAATGGTTAGGGTTGCTGGCATCACAGATTAGGGTATAGGTAAAAGGAGGGGTGGGGAGCTAGGCTAGGCGTTACCAGACAAGTTCTGTTTTTCTGCTCAATGTTTTGGTTCCTTTTATTCTCCTAGCAGAAAGCTAAGAGCTGGAACCTTTATTTTGCGGGATTTGATGGGAAGTAAAAGCACAGTATGTCAGGGATGAAAATAGGTGCAATCAAGATAGCTAATTTAACCATTCAGTATGTTGGTGGGTGGGGGCACTGTAATAATATTTTAATAGAGAAGTTAATTAAACTCTGTAGCAGTTGAAAATTGTCCTAAAAGTAGCCCTTTGGCTGTTTTCAGTGTGAACAGGAAGAAGTGACAGGTCAGGCTATTTGACCGGTCAATATGTAATTGACATTTGGCTTGCTAAGAAAAGTTGTGTTTCATTTTCGCTTCACTGGTTTGATGATCGCACTTCAATAAAACGAAGTGAAGAAAAACGTCTCTTGAAAGAAGGCACCCTTCAGAATCAGAAGCAAGACGCTTGCATCTCAGCTCATTGTGATGGGTTAGTTCTTTTCAGTTCCTTGAAGACAAATGTCTTCAGGAAACTTCTCTCAAGAGGGAAGACATTGCTTATTAGTTTTTAAGAGCGCTAAATGCCCCCGATCAATATAACTGATGAATGCTGTGGATATCTGCTGCATACCCTTTCACAAGTGGCACATTCCTCTTGCAATCAATGCAGCACCTTTCACCCTGTGCATCTACTTCCAACCTGTGTAGACCCTTGTCCCCTGTCTCCTCATTTCACTCTACACCTTCTTGTGGCACCCTGCATACTCCCTATCTCCCTACCCTCCCATTGTGTCTTACACTCTCCCACTTGCATCCTGAGATCTCCCCTTATACTCCTTGCTCCCCCATTAATAATGGAAATCCTGTTAATATTCATACAGTGCAAAGGTATTCAAGCAAACCTCACTGATTTGCAATACTGGTTCAGCATGAGTAGCATTAGCCATTACACAGCACAAGAAACATGCAGGAGAAATGTATTCATCTGTTTCTCTCTCTGTGACTCTCTCTTTTTCTCTCTCTCTCTCATGCGCACATACACACATTCATATCTGTACATCAGCAGTACCAGGTTCCTCTGTTTTCTAAGGATCCACTACTAATATGCGTGTTCATTCTATCTTTCTTGTCTGCAAAAACAATAATCCAAAAAAGGAAACGACTTTCTCTGCATCCCAATAAAGAGGGGATGCAGGTGTCCTTCAGACCCAATTTACACATCAACAGGGTCAAGACTGATTTGCATATAGCTGGATCTGAACTGGGGTGGTGAAGTGAGCTAAAGAACATTGATGGCTTGAACCCTGATCTGTGACAGGGGGTGAGTGTCTGAAAAGTTTCAACACTCCGTCCATCATCTCCTTGTGTGTGCTTTGTTCGCATTAAGTTGGCAGGGTATGCCCAAATGTGTGTCCCTTGCTCACTTTGCCACTGGATTCAAGCTAGCCTGGCTGATGAGGGGTGTTATCCCAGAACCTGTCCCAGGAGGCTTGTTTCCAGTCCAGGGAAGACCTGGCTTGGCAGTTCGGGGTGGATTGTTCCCATGAGGAACAGGGCCAAGGCTGATTTGCATATGTCTGGGTCTGAACGGCGATGGCGAAGTGAGCTAAAGAACGATGAGGGATTCAACCCAGATCTGTGACTGGGGGTGAGTATCTGAAAAGTTTCAGAGCACCGTCCATCATTTCCTTGTGTTTGCTTTGTATGTAGTAAGACAAACAGGGTGTGCTGTAAAAGTGGGAAGTGTTATCCCAGGGAAAAAAAATATTTTTGGCTAAGGAGTCCAGAAGTCACCCCAATTTTGGCTAGTAAATCTCCCACAGCTCATCAGAACACTCTCTGGGCCTGTGGATAAACAGAAGAAGGACTTGATGGTTGACAGCTATGTGGAGACCTGAATGGCTGAACCTGAGCCCAATTGTACTCATGACTCTGAAGTTGACTACAAGGGTCAGTCAGCTGACCTCCCATGTGGCTACAGTGGCAAACTAGCTGCAAGGGGACTTTCTACTAAAGTGCCCAGCTGATCAGTAGCAACTGGACCTGGACTGCATCCTTTTGGTAGCTTCTGATGGAGTAAGCTCTGGTCCCTGAGTGCTGTTCCTGAAGTCCTGGGATCCTTAGAGGTGGCCAAGAGGAGCTGCTCCAGAAAGTCTGAAAAGTTAAGACATCAGCGGACCTTGCAGCAAAGGTGTTCAACTTCAGGAGGACTTAGTTGGTTACAGTGTGCAGGATGACTTGACTGGGCAAAAGTGTGAAAAGTATCTGCCCAACTAGAGGATGGCCATGAAACTTGATTTTTCAGAGCTTTTCCTGCCAATACAAGCAGAATGGGTGTTAATCCAAAATTATCTTTTTTGCCATGCTTGATGTCTGCACTGTTCAAGCTCGAGCTCAACCGTCACCCAAGGAAACCTACTAACCTTGTAATTTCTGCAAATTAGACAGAAAGGTGATCCCAGGGTGGTGTGACTTGCGTATCCCACAACATCTTCTTACCTAGAATTCCCTACTAACCTCAAACTTTGCCTAAAATCATGCATTTTCCTCACATTTCTGTGACGGAAATTTCTGGATCCTGTGCAGATCCAGAACATCCATACCACTCAGCGGTCCTACAGTTCTTCCGATAAAAACACTACCCCCACTGGTGTGGTTTGGCCTGGCACCCACGATACAAAAGTCCCCCAAAAGTAACAAATTACCTGTTTTGGCTACAGGGATAGCTGTGGTATATGGGCTCAGCCAACACACAGGAAAATCTACTAAATCCAGACAATTTGTAAAGTAGACACCCTGAGGGAGTCCAGGGTGTTGTGGCTTGTATGGATTCCACAACATTTTCTTACCCATGATGCCCTGTAAACCTCGAACTTTGCCTAAAATAATGCATTTTCCTCAAATTTCTGTGATGGAAACATCTCAAATCTACAGGTTTCCACAAAATTCCTACCGCACAGCTATCCCACACTTCTGTGGATAAAAATGCTGCTCCACTTGTGTGGCTCGACTGCACCATATACAGCTCCAAACATAAACCGCTCCAAATGTAGTGTGGAGACATCAGCATTTATTATAACAAATTCATCTGTTTTGTTGATGTGGCTCAGCTGCTATCCAGGGAACCTTCCTAACCCACACATTTTTTAAACTAGACCCCCAGAAGAGTTTATGGTAGTGTGCCTCGTGTTGATCCCACAAAGTCTTCTTGCCCACAATGCCCTGCAAAGCTCAAACTTTGCTTAAAATCATGCATTGTGCTCACATTTTGTGACTGAGACTTTCAGAATCTTTACAGAACCATACAGTTCATACCACCACCCTTCCCCGATAAAAATGTTACCCCACTTGTGTGGCTGGGCCTAGCACATGTGACAGGAGCAGACCAAGCCATGGATCATGGGGGTGATTTGAACCAAAATTCAGATCTGCAGGGAATTCTAAGTCAAGTAAAAGGATGTTGAAATGATTGCTACCAAACGATAGTGGGATAGCTTTGGATTTGAATCACATAAGCTCATATGATAAACATTTATTAGGCTCATTCGCATCATACATCTATTGACAAAACTGATCAATATCATTAGTTAAGACTGTTTCGCCCTTAGCTTAGGGGCATTTGGTAATGGGTTCTATATAACGATGTTGTGAATAACTCCCAATAGTATTTCCTGTCGTCACTTTATATTTCTTTCAAATAAATACATCTAGAACTGTTTGCGGGGAATTTTATTTTATAAAGTACTGTGGTTCTATTTTGTCTGACAGAGCGCTGTATAAAGAAATCTCAGAAGAAGAACGAAACATAAAACAACTATACATGTAGCATGTGGGATTCATAGCTTTTTTAAGCATATTTTTCTAACACGTGCTAAAACATTGACTATTTTATACGCTCAAAGTGAGAGCAACAGCATACAGCATTTTATAAATAACAAAGCTAGCATGCCCTGAAAGTAGGTGGTGCATAGAGCTGTCTGACAATGAAACAACGTACAACAATGTGTCTGAGCCTAAGGCAGTGGTTCCTAAACTGTGCGCCGTGGCTCCCTGGGGAGCCACCAAACCTAGCCAGGGTAGCCGCGCACCAAGCACTTCAATGCATTTAATGTTGAAAGGTCTGTTGGCTTCACTTAAACTAATTAGACTTAAACACATGATGTAGATGATTTGTAAGTGACATGCCTAAAGCTGTAAATGTAGTACTTAATTGATGGCAAGTTGAGGGAGATGACCTCCATATTTCACTGGATCTCCACGTTCCACCACTCCCAAAGTAGGCGGAAGATGCCTGATTTATTTTGTTAGACTCGTTAATAGTTTCCTTTTTTTCCAAATGCATTTTGCACCAATTCAAGTTATCAGGAAAGTACAGTTGCCCTGTCTATTAAACACGCTAAGTATTATTAAGTATTGACATTTGTACTTGAATCATAGGTACTTCCAGTACACATTTCTTTCAGTACACACACGTTTCCAGACAGACCTGCTCTCTCCTTGAGCACAGGGAAGTAAAACACCATATACATTTGGAAGCAAGAAAGAAGGACTTTAAAAAAAAAAAAATGAGAGGAATTTATTTTACTTGCATTGATTTGGAGGCAATTTTAGGGTGGAGACAGCAACAAGAAAGCTGTATGTGGTTTAAAAAATCGTGAGTCACCCTGCTGAGACAGGTGTGTTGGCACGTATGACATGGGTAGAAATAAAAGTGCATGCAAATATTCTTCAAGCGCAGAAACACTTTGGCAATGGGGCCTACATGCATAGGGGTGCTATCTAGCTATCTAGCACTGTAAGTGGGAAACAAAAGTTTGAGAGTGTACTCTAAAAAGGCATTGGCAAAGAAGTGTAACTAGGAATATTTTATTAGAGGCGCCACCTTAGTAATACGAAACACCCTGCGTATATGATTATAATACCTTCATCAGGTTCAACCCAATTATTTTCAGGGAGAAAAATGCAAGTACTCCCGAGGCTAGGCTTACATCCTCCCCACCCTCCATAAAAAAATAACAGTGGCCAATGGGTCAAGGGAGCTGCTGGTCAAAAAAGTTTGGAACCACTGGCCTAATGTAAACTCTGGGCAGATTTCCCTGCAGTGGTCCTCTTAGAGGGCATCGAAAGTCTGCCAATTACAGTCCGTTTCATGGCACAGGCCGATCCGCAGTCACAATGGTAGTTTGCTAAGTTGCTGTTTGATACATTTTTGCACATGTAGGAAATTGAATTAAACAGAAAGCTAATTACTTGTCAGTGGAAACCTTATACATGTGAAGAATAACAAACAGAATATATCAGATACCTTTAGCATTGTCCAGATAAAAAGTCAGTGAATAATCTTTGATATTTAAGGAACACCTTGTTGCCTGATCATCCCTTTTCTTCGTCAGAATACTGTTTCAGATATTGAAAATATGTGACTCTGACTGTGTGAAAAAAAAATTAAAAATATTTTCTGTCCGTTACTTGGGTGTAAATACACCTACAACTTTACCTGGAAAATCAAATAGGCCTATCTCTCAATATAGTCACCTCAGTGAGCAGCACACATTGGGGCATATTTATGACAAAATGGCACAGCACGGCGCTGTGGCAAATTTTGCAGCGCCGCATCATTTAAAAAATGCAAGGACGCGCCATATGTACAAGAATACAGGGCACCCCTGTGTTTTCCCTCGCGCTGGGGCTAAAAATAGCTGCCTAGCGCCAACACAGACACCCTTGCGCCATAGTGCAAGGGTGCCTGCGTTGCAGGGATGACTGTTTATGGGCAGGAAGGTGTCCCTTCCTGCACAAAAATTTTCATTAAAGGTGTTTGCCCACTTCATATAAGTGTGGACTACACCTGTGTTTCTTGTTACATCTGTAGAAGAATTCTGCTTTGTGAACCGTCTTCACCCACAGTTACCCAAGTCCTTGCTGAGGCTGATCCAGCTAATTCGCACTTTATTCCATTGCCCCCTTTTCATAAAGTTTTGCTCACTTCCTCCATCTTGAATGAATGATGGGAAACCCTCATGACTATGCAGATTCCTGCAGTAGCTGCAATTTCCCCTCCAGAAATTGAGAATATGCATTGTCATTCTGCAAGGTCTTCTTTCTTCTGCTGTGGTTACATTGTACACGGCTTGGTGCAATGCTGTTTTAGCTCCATTCGTTATAGTAAGAACTGCTGGCTTTATATATGAAATACTGAGACCCACCTACTGTGGTGCATAGTGGCAGACCCTGATACCTTTTGCTACCTGTGACACCTTTCCTGCTCAGTGGCATAACACAGGCCCCTGCAGCCCCTGATAAAACCCGGGGGTGGACCCGGGGCCAGGACGTACATTATTGGTTTATTTTCTGGGTAGGGGGAGCCCGAGGCCCCTTTGCAGAGCCTCCTGAAGGCCCCATAGACCCCAGCCCTCGGAATCATTCTGTATTTGAATGAGAAGCGCATGTGCGGCCCCATTGCCTGAGCCTCCAAGAGGCTCTGGGGACCCCATCCGAATGGCCACATTTAAATTTAAGAGTAGGGGGCTAAGCAGCCCCACTCCCTGAGCCACAATACGGTCTGAGGGACCCCATCCCTTGGGGTCATCTGTTTTTTAAGGAGGGGTATTCAGGCCCCCTGTTCCCGAGCCATTGACCAGCACTGGGGACCGCATTCCCCAGGCCCCAGAGCATGGTCAAGCAGCGTCCTGGGGACCCCTTTCCTGGGACACTGGGGTTTCCTGCTCGGGAGTGTGCAGACATTCCCTGCCCACACTCTCCCAGGCAGGGAACACAGCTTTGCTCTCGCCCAGTTGGGAGCAGAGAAAAAGCTGCTCCCGCCCAGCCAGAAGCAAGGCAGGAGCAAGGTAATGGAGCTGACTCCCACCAGCACCCAGTATAGTGTTGGTCAGGGAACCAGCCGGGACTGCTGGGGCCATGAGGCTCCCCCACAGCCCCTAACCATGGAAACATTGTGGGTGTCCCGGGTGGGCACCCGGGCACCCACCAATAATCAAAGTGGCCGTCTCCCACCAGGGGAGCCTGCAGGGGCCATAGGAGCTCTGAGTCTCCACCTGCAGGCTCCACTGAAAATAATACTGTGGATACCCCGGGCAATAAATGCTGGGTTCTGCCAGAACTCACAATAAGTGCCGGCTGGAGAGCCAGCACATGCCACGGGAGCCTTAGACCTCTCTCAAAGCCCTTATGTTTTAAAAAATAGGTGCTGGGGTACCGGAGCATCCAAAAATATATATAAAACAAATATTAAGATGAATAATAAATGAGCTGCAGGAGCCGCTCATTTATTTTTCACTTCTCCATAGTACGAACGCCCTGTAATGCCCTGCAAGGGCATTTTACTTATACTTCCTGGAGCATTGTGGTCACCACCAACCATTTTTCCAGCAAGATTAGAACAAGCATGTTTTTTAGCACTCCTAGCTGGAGCTCTATGCTCTTCAGCTGGAGTGCAGGGACTCCTTGTTGTGGGTTCTATGGCTGCACTTTGTGGCCTGAAAAATATCGTAAGGGAGATTCAAAGAGATTCAAAGACATGTTGATGTTTTTTTAAATACATATTTATTTTAAAATACTTAAAACAATCACTTTTGTCAAACATTGCAATGTGTGGAGTTATAAAATGGATATTTAATGACAATAATTGGTGAATTGTTGACAAAAACAGTAGGTCTGCTTTATATATGATGATGGGCTGCCCCCTAAATAATGTCAATAGGCTCACTTTTTATATTTTCATGTTCTCACCCTATGACAAAGTCAGTAGATCTTCCTTACTTAAAATAACACCCTTTGCAATGTTACATCACACAATCAGCCATGCACGCCTGCGGGAGTTGGGTGCAGGGCCTGGCTGCAGGCAGTGGCGGGTTGGGCACTAGCGGGGAGTTGGATGCAAGCCATGACTGCATGGACATCTTACTTTACATTTAAAAAAACATAGAAATTTACTGAAAAAAACAATGGTTAAAGTGAAGTTATAGTTGGGAATTGTAATAAAATGTTACTTTACATTAAAACAACTTTAGAAATTTACTGAAAAAAACAAATGTTAAAGGGATGTTATAGTTTGGTAAAATGGTCAGTTGAAACATATCATTTTAATTTAACATACCCACTGAAATTCACTATAGTTATCTCATGTAAGCTCATACTCCAAAGAAACTACAACTCGCGCCCTCGCCATGCACTGATAATTACCTCCCTAATTACATCACGTATGAAATATTTCATGACATCATTGATAACATGACTGCAACATCTGATGGCAACACTGTGCCTGGACACCTGTGGCGAACCGCCATTAACATGGCCAAAATCCGTGTGCAAAGTGGGTTGACCACCAGAGGAGTGTATGGTGCTTTACCTGGCTGCTGGACAGTCCCTGTGGCCAAGCCCTCGCTGTGCACAGCTGAAGGCCATACATAAGGAGGGCTGGCTGCTCTTGGTTGGTGCTGTGCATAGTTACATGTGACATATGATTAAAAAAACTAATTCACTGAAAAAACAAAAATTAAAGTGAAGCTTTGGTTATAACATTAAATTATGTTAAAAAAAACCTTAGAAATTCACTTTAAAAAACAACATTTAAAGTGCAGTTATGGTTACAAATTGAAACTGCAAAAACCAATGAAATTCAAACGTTTTGGTTATGACCACAGTCCATAACTCACAAATTAGTCATTCAAACCAAATCTCGCACATCTTGTCTGCATTTATAATAAGCAAAAGACACACAATTGATGGACGGAATGCAGAACAAATCAAAACATTCATCCCCAGTCAAGAGATCTGGGTTAAATCCATCATTCTTTTGCTCACCATGCCACCCCAGTTTAGACCTGGCCATATGCAAATCAGTCTTGACCCTGTGCCTCATGGGAACAGTCCAGCCCGAACTGCCAAGCCAGGTCCTCCCTGGACCGGAAACAAGCATCCTAGGACCGGTTTCGGTTTTTCACCCCTCATCAGCCAGGATAGCTTGATTCTAGTGGCACAGTGAGCCCGGGACCCACTTCTGGGCATACCCGGCGCACTTATGGCGAGGAAGCAAAAGACACACAATTGATGGATGGAATGCAGAACAAATCAAAACATTCACCCCCAGTCAAGAGATCTGGGTTAAATCCAACATTCTTTTGCTCACCATGCCACCCCAGTTTAGTCCTGGCCATATGCAAATCAGTCTTGACCCTGTGCCTCATGGGAACAGTCCAGCCCAAACTGCCAAGCCAGGTCCTTCCTGCACCGGAAACAAGCATCCTAGGACCGGTTTCGGGGTTTTACCCCTCATCAGCCAGGATAGCTTGATTCCAGTGGCACAGTGAGCCCGGGACCCACGTCTGGGCATACCCGACGCACTTATGGCGAGGAAGCAAACGACACACAATTGATGGACGGAATGCAGAACAAATCAAAACATTCACCCCCAGTCAAGAGATCTGGGTTAAATCCATCATTCTTTTGCTCACCATGCCACTCCAGTTTGTGCCATTGGAATCAAGCTATCCTGGCTGATGAGGGGTGTACTGTTACCATGAGGCACAGGGTTAAGACTGATTTGCATATGGCCAGGTCTACACTGGGGTGGCATTCTCAAAAAAGTCCTGCATGTAATACTTGTAGAAATGTGCACAGGGAAAATTGACAGGGGTACAAAAGCACAACTTGGAATACTAGAATTGGGCACAAACATTGATTACATCTGATCCCAATAATTCCAACTAGCTTACAATGAGGGAATTAGTAGCGCCACCCTTCTTCAATAACAACGCTATCTCTGTAATCAAATGCTTTAAATTACTCCTTTTTGGAATGAATCAAAAGAAATCGAATTCTCTTTTCCAGGGTATCTGGCTTCTACCCACTGTATTGAATTACGGGAAGAGTCTGACATGTTTTTATTTTGTACTTCTGCTTGAGCTATGATTTTGTTTTATAAGTATTTTGTGAAATATGTTTTAAATCATTTTAATGCATTTTAATGTAATGTATTATGCTTCGCTCTGACAGTTTTAGGTTCTTTATTACATGGCCTAATTCACTAGTTCCTTAATACAAGCAATGCATTCATGTTTTCAGCCAACAAATTGTTTTAAGTTGTAGTGGCCAAAACCAGGTGACAAGTGTCAAAACAGTATACACTATCTGAAAACGTTTTTTAACGATTGTATCTCATTACAGTGTTGTGTATAGAAGGAATCATACTTTTTTCAGTTAATAATAATAAAGCTTTGAAGAGATTGACAAAGAAACAGTACTTATAATCTTATAATACATCAGTCTTAATACTGAAAGTGACCTGAACAGTATAAATGAAACACCTGAGCCTTTTCTATTACGAAGTAATGTGCGTTAACCCCTTCGATGCTCATGACGGAATGGTTCTGTCATGAGCATCGGTGCCCCTGTGCTCATGACGGAACCATTCCGTCATGAGGCCAGGGGCACGAAATCCCTCTGCTGCAGACAGCAGAGGGATTTCTATTACTCCTCTGTGACCTCGGGAGCTGGGGAAGAGCTTCCCCAGCTCCCGAGGCCCCCTCCCTGGTTTCTGTGCAATGACGATCAGCGCGCACGTCGCGCTGTCGTCATTGCACAGAAACTGAAACTGAAATGAGCCTTTAGGCTAATTTCAGTTTCACTTTCTATGTGCTCAGGGGGCTATCTCAGCCCCCTGAGCACATAGAAAGACGGGAGAGGTATCATTGGAAAGGGGAGAATCTCCCCTTTCCAATGGTACCCCTCGCCAGTGGATCCCTGCTTGGGGATCGCCCCAGGAGGGCGATCCCCAAGCAGGGATCCACCCCATAGACACCAGGGAGGGGGGAGCGGCCCCTTGGGCAAGAGCCTTCGCTCCCCCCATAATTTATTGGGCACAATTAAGTCTTTCTGCCCCCCCGGGGGGGCAGAAAGCCCACTAAAAGCCAGGGATTTTTTTGGTGCATTTTCTTTTGGGTGGGGGCTTCCCAAAACGGGCACGCCAATGACCCCACCCCCGCCACCATTACAGCCGTTCTGCCCCCCCTGGGGGGCAGATGGGGGCAGTAGCCCCCAATCTGCCTCCCCGGGGAGGCAGAAAGCCCACTAAACGCCAGGGATTTTTTTGCGGCACCATTTTTTTTAGGGTGGGGGCTGCCCGAAACGGGCACACCAATGCCCCCACCCCGCCACCATTACAGACTTTCTGCCCCCCTGTGGGGCAGATGGGGGCAAGCCCACTTGACGCCAGGGATTTTTTTTGTGCAATTTGTTTTAGGGTGGGGGCTGCCCGAAATGGGCATGCCAATGCCCCCACCCCCCCCACCACCATTACAGCCTTTCTGCCCCCCCTGGGGGGAAGATGGGGCAGTAGCCCCCAAGACGCCAACGATTACGCTGGCTTTTTTTATGCGTGGGGGTGGGGGCTGCCCAGAATGGGCATACCAATGCCTCCACCCCCCAAAAAAATAGCCACAGTGTTTCTGCCCCCCTTGGGGGCATATCGGGGCAACCCCACCCCCGATATCCCCCCCAGGGCGGCAGAAATCCGACTAGGCACTGATTTGTTTTTAGCAATATGCCTACCTGTGGATTTTGGGCCCTAGCGCAGCCGGCACATAGGGAAACCTAGCAAACCTGTACATTTTTTAAAACTAGACACCCAGGGGAATCCAGGATGGGGTGACTTGACTGGCTCTCACCAGGTTCTGTTACCCAGAAATCCTTGCAAACCTAAAGATTTATCAACAAAAACACATTTTCCTCACATTTCTGTGGTGGAAAGTTCTGGAATTTGCGTGGATCCAAAAAATTCCACCCACTCCGCGTTCCCCAAAGTCTTCCAAGAAAAATGGTACCTCACTTGTGTGGGTGGGTCAAGTACCCGCGACAGGCAAGGGCCCAAAACGTATTGAGGCTACATCAAAATTGCCTATCACAAAAGGACCTGGTTTTGCAAGGGGGGTCCCATGACTTTTTGACTCGGGGCTCAGCGGCCACCTAGGGAAACCTACCAAACCCACACATTTCTGAAAACTAGACACCCGGGGGATTCCAGGGAGGTATGGCTTGCGTGGATCCCCTAACGTTTTCTTACCTAGAATCCCCTGCAAACCTGAAATTTAGCTGAAAAAAATCACTTTTTTCACACATTTTTGTGTGCGAAAGTTGTGGCATCACCGGGCTGACACAAATTTCCTACCACCCAGCGTTCCCCCAGGTCTCCCAATAAAAATGGTGCCTCACTCGTGTGGGAGTCCCAAGTACCCGCGACAGGCAAGGGCCCAAAACGTATTGAGGCGACATCAAAATTGCCGATCACAAAACAACCTGGTTTTGCAAGGGGGTCCCATGATTTTTCACTTTGAAATTGTGGTGTGTCCACGTTGTATTTTGCGCCGTTTCCTGTCGCGGGCACTAGGCCTACCCACACAAGTGAGGTACCATTTTTCTTGGAAGACTTTGGGGAACTCGGGGTGGGTGGAAATTTGTGGATCCACACAGATTCCAGAATTTTCCACCACAAAAATGTGAGGAAAATGTGTTTTTTTTTACAATTTTTTAGGTTTGCAAGGGATTCTGGGTAACAGAACCTGGTGAGAGGCAGTCAAGTCACCCCATCCTGGATTCCCCTGGGTGTCTAGTATTTAAAAATGTATAGATTTGCTAGGTTTCCCTAGGTGCCGGCAGAGCTAGGGTTCAAAAACTACAGCTAGGCACTTTGTCGAAAAAGGGTCATTTTTCACTGTGAAATTGTGGTGTGTCCACGTTGTGTTTTGCGCCGTTTCCTGGCGCAGGCACTAGGCCTACCCACACAAGTGAGGTACCATTTTTCTCGGAAGACTTTGGGGAACGCGGGGTGCATGGAAATTTGTGGATCCACGCAGATTCCAGAACTTTCTACCACAGAAATGTGAGGAAAATGTGTTTTTTTGGACATTTTGTTAGGTTTGCAAGGGATTCTGGGTAGCAGAACCTGGTGAGAGGCAGTCAAGTCACCCCATCCTGGATTCCCCTGGGTATCTAGTTTTTAAAAATGTATAGGTTTGCTAGGTTTCCCTAGGTGCCGGCAGAGCTAGGGTTCAAAAACTACAGCTAGGCACTTTGTCAAAAAAGGGTCATTTTTCACTGTGAAATTGTGGTGTGTCTACGTTGCGTTTTGCGCCGTTTCCTGTCGTGGGCACTAGGCCTACCCACACAAGTGAGGTACCATTTTTCTCAGAATACTTTGGGGAACGCGGGGTGGGTGGAAATTTGTGGATCCACGCAGATTCCAGATCTTTCTACCACAGAAATGTGAGGAAAATGTGGTTTTTTTAACATTTTTTTAGGTTTGCAAGGGGTGCTGGGTAACAGAACCTGGTGAGAGGCAGTCAAGTCACCCCATCCTGGATTCCCCTGTGTATCTAGTTTTAAAAAATGTATAGGTTTGCTAGGTTTCCCTAGGTGCCGGCAGAGCTAGGGTTCAAAAACTACAGCTAGGCACTATGTCAAAAAAGGGTCATTTTTCACTGTGAAATTGTGGTGTGTCTACGTTGCGTTTTGCGCCGTTTCGTGTCGCGGGCACTAGGCCTACCCACACAAGTGAGGTACCATTTTTCTCGGAAGACTTTGGGGAACGCGGAGTGGGTGGAAATTTGTGGATCCACGCAGGTTCCAGAACTTTCTACCACAGAAATGTTTGGAAAATGTGTTTTTTTTTTACATTGTTTTAGGTTTGCAAGGGATTCTGGGTAACAGAACCTGGTGAAAGGCAGTCAAGTCACCCCATCCTGGAGTTCCCTGGGTGTCTAGTTTTCAAAAATGTACAGGTTTGCTAGGTTTCCCTAGGTGCCGGCAGAGCTAGGGTTCAAAAACTACAGCTAGGTACTTTGGAAAAAAAGGGTCATTTTTCACTGTAAAAATGTGGTGTGTCCACGTTGCGTTTTGGGCCGTTTCCTGTCGCGGGCTCTAGGCCTACCCACACAAGTGAGGTACCGTTTTTCTCAAAAGACTTTGGGGAACGCAGGGTGTGTGGGAATTTGTGGATCCACGCAGATTCCAGAACTTTCCACCACAAAAATGTGAGGAAAATGTGTTTTTTTGGACAATTTTTTAGGTTTGCAAGGGATTCTGGGTAACAGAACCTGGTGAGAGCCAGTCAAGTCACCCCATCCTGGATTTCCCTGGGTGTCTAGTTTTCAAAAATGTATAGGTTTGCTAGATTTCCCTAGGTGCCGGCAGAGCTAGGGTTAAAAAACTACAGCTAGGCACTTTGCAAAAAAAGGGTAATTTTTCACTGTGAAAATGTGGTGTGTCCACGTTGCGTTTTGGGCCGTTTCCTGTCGCGGGCACTAGGCCTACCCACACAAGTGATGTACCATTTTTATCGGGAGACATAGGGTAATACAGAATTGTAGAGCAACTGTTATTGCCTATTGACTTTCGATGCATTTCTGCCTTCCAAATGAAAGACAATGTGTAAAAGAAGTCATTTTGAAAAATGACCTATAATTCTCATGCTAGTATGGGTGCTCCCAATTTCGGAAATGTGCAAATATCTACTGTTTCTAAACTCTATATTTTGTTCCCATTTCAGAAATACATAGGTGTCTTTCATACCGATTTTTCCATGTATAAATTTCCCCGGAATAATTGCTAGATACCCGGTACATAATAAAAAAACATTGCAAGACGCTGCTCAGTTATTGGCTCTGGGTTCGTCGGGTTCTTGGTGAACCTACAAGTCCTATATATCGCCACAACCAGAAAGGTCCAGCGGATGTAACGGTATATTGCTTTCAAATAGATGTCATAATTAGAAGAAGTTACAGGTGAAAACGTTGACACAAATGGCTGTTTTTTCCAACTAATTTTCAATTTTTCCTATATTTAACTGTTTGTTTCTATAAAGAAAACTTGAAGGATCTACACAAATGACCCCTTGCTGAATTCAGACTCTTGTCTACTTTTCAGAAATGTATATCTTTCCAGGATCTATTATTGCTTTCATACCCATTTCTACCATTAACTGGAAGGAGGTTAAAAGCACAAAAAATAGCAAAAATAGGCTATATCCCAGAAAAATGCCAAAACTGTGAAAAAAAATTGGTTTTCTGACAAAATTCTGCTTGTTCCTGAAAGCTGGGAAGATGATGATTTCAGCACCACATCCCCTTTTTTGATACCATTTGCAGGGAAAAAACCAGACGCTTTCATCTGTAGCCCTTTTTTCGCATTTTTTTCCAAAAAAACCAACATTTAGCTGTATTTTGGCTAATTTCTGGGTCCCCTCCAGGGGAATCCACAAACCCTGGGTACCTTTCGAATCCCCTTGATGGTGGAAAAAAAGGACGCACATTTGGCGTGGATACCTTATGTGGTCAAAAAGTTACAGGGGCCTAAGCGTGAACTACCCCAAATAGCCCAAAAAAGGCTTAGCACAGGGGGGGAAAAGGCCTAGCAGTGAAGGGGTTAAAAGAATTGGATGTAACATGCAACGAAAGAGTTTTATGTTTGCAAAGTACAACCTGAATGTGAGACGTGAAAATGTAATTTTTGAAACTTATCCGGCCTTGCTTTACAAGTTAGACTTGTTGGGCCCATTCAAAAAGCTATTTGCCTTTGTAAGGGCGATGTACCCTCAGAAATAGCTTAATTCCTGAGTAGTAACAACTTCTGGATTTCACCCAAAAATATTTTACACTTCTAAATGGATCTACTCACAAGGAGGTTTACAGGTTGGTGAATAGAATTGTTTCCCTTTGGGGGATGAAAAAAAAGAAAAAGTTAGCAACTTTGTTTGTGCTTGTCCTTTTTTCCTCAGGAGAAAATATGTGTCTATTTTTACAGGAGAAAAAGGAATTCACTATATTTTTCAAGGAGTTATCTAGTAAACTTCTCACTGGTGCTGCTTTACAGCTGCTCTTTATGAAAGTTTTGAATTTCCAAAAGTTATAAATCTGCGCCTGTCTGTGGGTGCAGATCTAAAACATGTACCAGTAATCAGGTCATTTTGACAGAATCACAAAAGCCCATAGAAAAACAATTACAGGTTTGAGCTTGCAGTATTACTCTTAAGTTTGTAGCAAATTTCTGACTTTGTAAAAATTCACAAGTTTGAACAGTAACAGATTTTAAAGAGTTTGTAAGTGTTCACCAACTTGCCAAATCTGCCCCCTCCCCAAATCAAAATATTCACATAGAAATTCCACCAAACTGGCAGAAATTCTGGAGAATTTCCATGTAAGAAAGTCACATTTGCCAGGGTAAACTCCCATTATTACTAATTCTGTGATTTAGAAATAAGATGTCCTTGCAAATTAATTTATTTAAGGACCTGGCTTGTCCTAAGATTGTCAAAGTGTTTTGAGAATCAGGCTTCTTGCATGGCCAGATATAGTGTGCCTAATTAATTTATTCCCGGTCCACAATCGGTAGAAATATGGTATGAGGAGGTAATTTAGTCTCAAATGGTTGCCATGTCCAAATATGGCAGAGGCACTCATTAGATCTAAGTGGATGAAGATATTTCTATGGCTTAAGGGGTATTATATGTCTTTTTGTTTTGGGAGATTTTTGATGAGTTTTGCAGATGTAATGCACACAAACAGCAATAAAGTGAAAACACAAGAAAAATCCTAAATCAATTTAGAAAAATGGAGTACATTTTTTTATAAATTATCTGACACCAAAACTCGAAAATCCAATCAGTAAGCCAGAATTATGAAAGTTTTAAGCAAAATCTAGCACCTAAAGATCAAAGCAGCAACCACAGACATCTGGTCATATGAGACTGGGTCAAAGTCGAAAGTAAAGACCAACCGCGATGGAGTGAGGTTCGGATACAAGAAGTGGATTGGGCCAAGTCAGCGTTTATCTTCAGACTTAGAAAACTTTTGAAAGAAAAATGTCTGGGAAGGTAGGAGTTCAGTGGGGCAAGGCCGCAGGAGTGTCCGAGGAGGGAGCGTCTTCGTCAGATGGTCGCACAGCGAAGCCTTGGTGAAGATTTTTAACTTTGGACTTAGTCGCCGAGATGGAAGTCGAAAGTCTCCTGCAGCATGACGCAGAGGGTTGTAGTCGAAGACAGTTCCACGAGGGCGGATGCCCCTTTGCCGAAGGACCACTGAAACAGATTTGCTGCTGAAGAGAATAACATAGCAGGAGAAGCCATGAAGTAAATCCAACCAGCGATGCACCTTGGGTGGATAGATGAGCAGGTTGGTCCCGGTCTCCTACTGTTTCTCAAAGCAGTCCTCAATTTTGGAAATTGGCCATCTGGGTACCTTTAGCACCACAACCAAGGGTCTGGGAGTAGTTGGAGACCTCCTGGGGTTCAGGACTCACTCAGGTTGGGTCCAGGTGTGGGCTCAAGATGGTGGGAACCTGTTATGTTACTGTGGCTCTAAATAAGAGGCCAGCAAACTAGCCCTTGGAGTCACTTCTGGCAGTCATGGGTGCAGATGAAAATGCAGGGCTTGACAGCAGTACTGGCCTCAGAGGGCTCAAGGTAGGCCCCAGGCAGCAAAGCAGATCTTCCAGGTACAGCAGCAGTCTGGCAGAGTGCGCAGCAGGTCACAGCAGCAGTCAGTCCTCTGAGAGTCCTTCTGCATGTCCAGTAGTGAAATGAAGAGTGGGTCTGAAGGTCTGATTTTTAAACCCTGGTGCCCGTGTCCTGGAAGGTGGGAGAAGCTTCTAGAAAGGTTGTTTGAAGAACATGGAATTCCCTGATTCCCCTGCCCTGGCTCCAAGCTGGCTGCAGTGACAATGCAGGGTTGTTAGTCCTAATTAGGGTTGGACGGTGCGCTCCGCTCCTCCAGCGGAGTTCACAGATTTTGCCTAATCCACGTTCCATTTGGAGTGCGGAGTGTGGCAAAACTCTGTCCACCACCGGAGGAGCAGAGTTTACTGGCATGCACTCCCTGGAATGACGGGATACTGTGTCCCTTTTGGGGAGACAGAAGGGTTGGCTGATGTGTGGTCGCCTTGGAGGCGCCGTCTACGCTTCCGGGCTGCAATTGGCTATTGTCTTCCTTTGCCCTTTGCCCTGTGCCTGACTCGCTTCCTGCTCCTCCTTGCGGGCACTGCCTGGACTGGGCAGCGCCCGAGTAGAGGAGTCACTCCGTAGCCTGCACTATCTGAAGGAGCAATACCGCCCGTCATCTGTGCCCTACTCTGCTTTGCCCCGCTCTGGCTGCTGGGCTGGCTAGGCATCGCCTATGTACTCGGGGGTCGCAGGACTCATGAGCAGAGGCAGCAGCAACAACAAGGTAAGAAAGAAAGCTGGCTTTTGGATGTGTAAAACAGTGACCCTAGATGCTGGATACATCCCTAGTACATGTCCAGCATCGTATAAAGGGCACCCCATTACAAGTGTTTTTTTATGTCTGCCACATTCTCTGCAAAGTTCTTTTAATTCGGCATCCAGCCGGCCTCCCATCTGTTGTGGGGAGGGTCAGTGTCAGCAGTCTGTAGGGGTCTAATGCTCTGCAGGTGGTTAACGGGGAGGAGGGGGGTGTCAGAGTCTCTTCTCTGCTAGTCCGTGTTTTGGGGTGTGGTACATGTTTCGTGTGCCTTGTTGGAGGGGCTGGATATGAAACCCCATGTTTTGGGGTGTTCTGGGCACTATCACCAGAGATGTGTATGTGGGGCATATGCTTCACTGGCTAATTTTAGGGGGACTATGATATCGTAATGACCCATGTATCTCACCAAGGTCTATGGGGATCTGATGGGCCGCTGGCTCATGTTTGGGGAGGCTCTGATATTGGAATGTGTATCACCCTGAGGTTTGGAGTCTGATTGATTGGGCCGCTGGCTCATGTTTTGGGGGGGCTCTGATATTGTAATGTGTATCTCTCCAAGGTTTTGTGGTCTGACAGGCCACAAACTCATGTTTCAGGGGCACCGGATGGCCTCCAGTCTTTATTCTGAGCTCGGTAGGGTGGAGTGGAACTCCGCAGAATTCCACTGAATTTTTATGGAACACTGCGGAATTCCGCGTAGTGCAACTCAGTGAGCTCCGCCCACCCCTACTTCTAATGTGAGGAGACAGGACACAGCATATTCAGCTGCAAGTGGGGCTGTCCTCAGCTCCGCCCCCCATCCTGTCAGTGATGGCCTATTGAGGCACACCTAATCCCTCAATTGTGTGCCTGTCTGGGAGGAATTCACAAAGTCTAACTGTCAGCTACACCCAGTCATGTGACCCAGGCCAGGCGGCAGGCACAAAATACTAAGGGCAAGAAGATGCCAATGTTTTAAAGGTGGCATTTTCAAAATTGTAATGAAAAATACGACTTTAACATTAATGAGGGTTTATCATTACATTTCTGTGAGAAGTTGGCCTGGTATATGCTGTTCACTAGTTAAAGTGGACACCTTGCACCAGTACAATTCGACTCTTATGGTAGGTAGGTTTAAGACAACCTTTATAGAAAGCTATCCTAGTGGTTGCTGTGGAGAGCAGCCTTCAGGCTAAGTCTTGGAGGAATGTAAAGCAGCTTGTTTTACCACACAATCTCTTGAATCACCAAATGAAAAGACACCACACAGGTATATATATCAAATATATATGTATTTATTACTAAACAACTCTCTACTAATCTCTTGTGAGATTAGAAGTCAGGAACATATGAACAAATCAACGTTTCACAATAAATTGAGCACAAATATGGCTGGGGCCCTAGGGGCGTACCAGACCATATACTAAAAAAGAGACTTAAGAACAACGACTTGCAAAGGGACAAGGCCTAGGGCCTTCAGAAGTGCTGGGGCCTCACGAAACCACCCAAGGCAGGTAAGTAAAGGACCCACGGGGGACGCGTGCAGTGAGGGAACACAGGCACGGATCGCCGTAGACTTTAATGGGGCAAGTCGCGGTTGGAAATTAAGAGTTTAAGGGCACTTCGGGAGTAGCTACAAGCAAGTCACTTACAGGGTAAGTAGTTCTAGGGCCAACACCCACAGGAGCACCGTAGTGCTGGAGTTACCTCACCCAGGGAAGTCGGGTGCATAGGTGTCCTTTGGTGTCGGGTCGGGTCGCGGCGTCGTTTTCAATGGGAGCCAATGAAGACTTGCTGCTTGTGAAGCCAGAAGAAGTGTCCGGTGGAATCCAAGCCTGGATTCAGAAGGAGGCAGACCTGAAAGCAGAGGGGACAGTGTTCAAAGTCACTTGGCAGTGAGCCGGGGCAAGGAAGATGAATGCCCACCGTCGTTGACAGATTCAGGTCGTTCACGGGTGTCTTGACTCTTCGGCCACGAGGTCCAGGAGGCGTCGAGGACAACCAGGAGCTGGATTCAGAGTGACCCACGAAGTTTGCAGCTGACTGCGGTGTTGGCGACCCGATTGGAGCCAACAAGCCTTGGTAGCAGCAAGTCTTGTGGAAAAAACAAAAAGTCAATGGTGCAGATCAGCAAGGTCTGGGGGACTCACCCAGCAAGGGTAAGTCAGGGCAGGCCTGGAGCAACCAGGGGAGCCCTTTGGTTCTGTAGAAACGTCTTCAGGGGACCCACAAGCTGGCTGGCAAGGGATCGCGAATTCGCCTCAGGAGGATTCATTCAACAGGGGCTCACGGTCACTTGGGACGGGGTAGACCTCTGATCTTCAGAGAGATTCCTGCTAGAGGCTGGGACCACATGTGGTCCAAAGCACAGGTTCGTAGAATGTCGTGAAGGGGTTGCACTTGACAATAGTGCACAGTACCCAGGGACTGCGGTTCCTCGTCACTCGTGGGGTCCACTTGCCTCAGCTTCGCTGGGGACTCACGATGGCCTTGGAGAAGTCAGGAAATCTTCATCTTGGGCTGCAGGGACCTCGGGCTCCGGCGGAAGCGGCATAGTTTGCGACCGTTGTTTCAGTTTTTGGTGCCTGCCAAGCAGGGGAGTCACTCCTTGACTCCAAGGGAGATTCTTCAGTCTTCCAGAGGTAGTGGAACGTCGAAGGTCCAGGATTCTTCTTCAGAGCATCGTCCAGGGATATCTAGTTTGCAATGGCAAGGGTTCCCTACCTTATACTAAAAAGGAAGGGAGGGACTAGCTCTAAGACCCCACCTATGGGAGGGTCAGGGGAGTGGGTGGCAACACCCACTTCCCTTTGTCCAGTTTCGCGCCAGAGCAGGGGCAGGTAGCCCCTGAGCCAGTTTGAACTGGTGTATGCACAGAGGAGCCTTCTGCTCCCCCAGTGCAGGACTTCAAAGCACTCTAGGAGTGCACCCACCCAGCCCCAATACACTAAACCCTGTCTGGGAGGTGGTCACACCTCCCTGGGACAGGATACCTATTGTTGGGCTTCCTCCACTGCGAGTTTCGGTCATCAGCAGGAGGGCAGCCCAGTGTCTGTGACTGGTGGCATCCATTTTGTGATGCCAGGGCTCTTCAGGATTCTACTGCGTTTCCACAGTAGGTACATGTCTCTCCCTCTAGAAGGGTGGAATGCTACCCCCCCGCCAGAACTGGCGGGGGGTAGTATTCCAAGATGTTTGACACCAAACACAACATGTTTCCGTGCAGCCATCCCAAAGTTAGCATTTAACGCGGGGTTATAATGCGCTTAAGAGTATATGGTCAGGCTGCACTACAAACAGCATCAGAGAAGGGTCTACGAATGCTGCAGAGGGGCTCTGCTCATGCAGGGGCACCCTCTCACATAGGAACCAAGCACTCTGCCTTCAGGATTGATAAGGCCTGCCATAGGAGTGACTTATAGGTTTATATGTGTGTATCTATGTAGTGATATAGGTAGCCTATATCACAGTAAGGAGTGCATGCACCACCTTACCCAGGCTGCAGTAGCAGACCTGTGGTGTCAGATTTAGTCTGCTTCCCAGGGGTGGCATAATACATGCTTCAGCCCCTGGTAGGCCTGTGAAGTACCTATGCCCTTGGTACCTAAGGTACCATATACTAGGGACTCATAAGGTACCACAGTATCCAATCACTAGTGCACCTAGAGTGCACCCCAAGTCGTTTAGAGAGAACAGAGAGGCTGGGGCACTGATTGGCAGGGTCCCAGCCAGACTATAGCCAGAAACCAGTGTAAACATCAGAAAAAAAGTGGGGGCAACATAAGAGGCAGATCCTACTCTCCTACAATTTCCATATGTACCAAACATGACATATCTACCGCCACTCAATTTGGAATTGCAGCTTATTAAATGTAATAAGGAATCCCCAATGTTATCCTCCACATCATTAACATGAGCATAAAAGCTTTATTCTGAAGTATGTAAATATCCATAAAAGCACATACAATATTGCATCAAATATAATTCATAATATTTAATCTAACAAAAGTTAAAAAATGGTATCCTATTGGAGGGATTGTCCTCACAGTAGTGAAAAAAGAATTTGGGAGTTTTTCACTACCACAGCAGGTACAACTTAAAAGTGCATGTCTTATCTTTTAATTACACAGCACCTTGCCCTATGGGCTACCTAGGGCCTACCTTAGGGATAACATATGTAATAAAAGGGGAGTTTAAGGCTTGGAAAGGTGGTTTAAATGCCAAGTCAATATGGCAGTGTGACACTGCATTCAGATTGCAATAGTAGGCCAGTGACAAGTTTTAGAGTGTAACTTCAGTGCGTGGCACAATAAGTGCTTTAGGCCCACTGGTAGTATTTAATATACAGGCCCTGCATATATGATATACCACTATACAAGGGACCTACAGGTAAATTAAATATGCCTATTAGGTATATGCCAAACAGACTATGTTCAGAGGAGTGAGCACAAGCACTTTAGTACTGGCTAGCAGCGGTAAAGTGCACAGAGTCCTGAAGCCAACAGAATCAAAAATCCAGCAAAAATTGGAGGCAAGTAGGCAAAGGGTTTAGGGGACGACCACCCTAAGGCTAACAGGTCCAACAGGAAAAGTCATGCTTCTCTATTGAGAGACGCATCCATCTCCACCCCTGTGAAATGTGTGGATATTACATTTTCTATCCCTCCCCAGAAGCACACTCCCTCCTGAGCTTTGCAGAAGCATTTTTACATGTGCTTACTGGATTTATGTAAACGAGGATTAAGAGGTAGGCATCCTGCGCCCCAAATCTCCAATTTACTCAATCAATATCAGCTGTCATGTTGTTTTGGATTTTTGTCACACAGTGGAAAATTTCTTGGCTGTTGCAGACCTAGTTACAGCTTCTCCTAGATGAGCAAATGCATCTGATAACAGTGAGCCTAATTTTAGAACATTTTTTGTAGAATTTGTATTTGCTCAACAGAGGATGCCATGTATAATACATTTTTGAGAACTTATATTATATTATGAAATGTTTATCAACAAAGTGCTTTGTTGCCTTGTCAGGAGTGTAACACCAAAGAATACAAAACGTGACGGATGGTATGCTGGAAATAATCTCAGCCACTGGTAATTACTCGGGGCACATCCAAATCCACTTCTATTTTGAACACCATGCCACCTCAGCTTGGAACTAGCGATATGCAAATCAGTCTGGGTCCTGCTCCAATGGAAACAGTCCAGTCCAAACTGCAAGCTATGTCCTCCCTGAATTGAAACACAAGCAACCCATGACTGGATTTGCCCTTGTTATGGGCTCATCAGTTAGATATCACTTGATTCCACTGACACAGTGTGCATGAGACTCACGTCTGGGCATACCTATCCCACTTAGGGCGACACACAAACGTATACAAAAAGTGATGGTTGGAATGCTTGAAATAATTTCAGCCACTGGTAATTATGCTGGGCTGCATCCCAATTCATCGTTATTCTGCACACCACGCCACCTCAGTTAGGACCAGCCATATACAAATCTGTCTTGACGCTGCTCCAAAGGAAACAGTCCAGCCCAAACTGCCAAGCTACAAATCCCTGAACCAGAACAAAAGCAACCCAGGACCTGTTTGGCTATTTTTATGGATGGGACCATCAGTTAGGTATAGCTTGGTTCAATTATAGTGTGCCTGAGACCCTCATCTGGGCATACCCATCAAACTTAAGGTGACACACTAAAGTATATAAAAAGTGATGGATGGAATGCTTGAATTAATCTCAGCTGCTGGTAATTACTTGGGCCGCGTCCCAATCCATCGTTATTTGGCACAAAATGCCACCTCAGTTTCGACCCAACATATGCAAATCAGTCTTGACTCTGCTCCGGTTGTCAGGAGTGTATGGCACTATTCAAGTAGTACAATGTAATATAATACAATTCTGTGATATTGAGGTGATCTGCAAAATGCTATTTTAGGATGATTTCTTATTGACATTGGTAAATATATATGTATACTTCAGTTCTTTGAAAAATTGATAGATGATAGTCAGTGTCAAACATATTTCTTCTTTTTTCCCCAGATATTCAGAAGATGCTGGCTGGTTTTTAAGAAAGCTTCTAGTAAAGGACCACGAAGGTTGGAAAAATTTCCAGACGAAAAAGCAGCATATTTCCGAACTTTTCACAAGGTATGCTTTTGCGTCTATCTGACAACATGGTGATAAGCAATTGTATAGTCTCTCTGGCTTTAGATAGAACATAAATCATCTTCTTTCTATACATAACTACCTCTATGTAACTAAATGCATATCAAAGCCACAAAAACAAATAATCAAAATCATTCACTTGTGTATAAAAAAAAATAACATGTAAACATTTAGGGACTAATTTATAGCACAGTGCAACAAGACACCTTGCTGCGCTGCCCTAGGCCAAAGTGAAAAGGCAGGAATGCACCATATTTAAGCAACACAGGGCATTCCTGTCCTTTCTGCCTGTGCTGGCGCCATTTCGGCAGACTCGTGCCAACATAGGTACCCTTGCACCATGGTACAAGCGTTCCTCCATTGCAGGCAGGATTGCTTTTTTGCAGGAAGGGGCAACTTCCTGCACAAAAACAATGCTACGGGGCATTTTCTTCTTACTATGTGTGCTGCAGAATGCAGCCCACATGGAAAGAGGAAAAAAACAAGTGGAAGGCATATGGATTTGATGCTTCCACAGGTTTACATCTCTTTGTAAATCTGGTGCAGTGTCAAATTCCATGGGTGTTGAGTGGGAAAACCCACCGCAACACCCATGGAATTCCTCCAAGGTGCAGAGTAAGGTGATGATTTATGAGGCCACTCAAAGCCATACAGGGTGGCTTTGCATGGCTTCATAAATCTTTATGAGAGCCCTGCGTCACGTATGTATCACTTTACATGGTGCAAAAGTGATGCAGGGCTCTCATAAATGAGCCCCTACTTCTCATATTTTCATAATATCTTTTACTAAAAATTAGAATCCATTACTTCAAATATCTCGACACATCACAAAACATTTAACAGTACAGCAAATACACTTTTCACTTTGGCTTTTTGGACTGAAATGTGCTGTTGAAACCATAGTAGTATTTTACGCATGCTTCATTTAAGACTTCTGAGGTGTAACATTTTGCAATGAAAATTGAAATGGGAACATACATGCATATAAACAGAAAGTAATGGTACCAGAATGAAGTGAGGATAAAGATTTAATCATATAATATATTTTCATTACAATATATGCGTGACATCATAAATTCCTGAATAAAGTGCTCTTACAACAGTGCAAAATGTGCCAGTGCGCCGGGCTTTCCACTGGTGTACATTTAGGATTGGGGCAGCCAAGAGGGCAAAAATAAGTGAACACACACTAACTTGCATATTTTTTGGGTATTCACACAACTTAGTAATTAATTTGCTATATTGTGCTCAGTTTTACACTGTAAATGGCTTGAGTAAGGGTGGGGAAAGCACCCTTAACTACTGGGTGTGTAGTCAAAGATGTTTCTCACTGTTACAACATATTTTCCTTAAATAGAAAAAAGTTATTTGCAAGAAGGAGAGTCCTCATCATTTATGCTTGTTGATTTTTAAATCTGCATTTATAGGCTTAGCAATTTGGAGAACTTAAAAGTTAGGCCCTCATCTACGGGGGAATTGGGGTAGGGCAGTGCCGCAAGGTTTCTTTCATGCGCTGCCCTACCCCAATGTGAAAGTGTAGAAATGCACTGTATTTAGAAAATATGGTACTTTCCTGTCCTTTCTCCCTGTGCTGAAGCACAATTTGCTGCCTAGCGTCATTGCAGGCACCCTTGCACTATGGTGCAAGGGTGTCTGCATTGAATGCTGGATTGTTTTTGTGCAATAAGGGATACCTTCCTGCACAAACATAATCCTGAGAGGCATTTTCCTCTTTCTATGTGTGCTGCAGAATGCAGCACACATGGAAAGAGAGAAAAACGGAGAGAAATAAAAATATTTCTCCTCGTTACGCCTGCTCTGGGGAGGCGTAAGGTTTTGGCGCTGCCCAAGGCTTGCATGATGTAAATATGGGGCTGAATCAAAATCCATGGGTGCTGCTTGGGGAATCCCACCACAACACCCATGAAACACCTCCTTGAGACAGGTTTTGTGAGTCAGGCCTTATGTCAACTGCCACAATAATGTGCAACTGTTTACAGCCCAGAGTTTTTGTATATGTTTCGCCTTTTGATGATGACTGTGTATTAGGGGCTGCATTTTAGGTATGATTTACATAATGTGAATTATGTGTTTTGGTATCTCACTTATTTCTATTTTAAGGGTCCCTTCCTGGCATGTGTCACTTTTTGATATGAAGTAGTTTCCAACAATTAAATTATTTTTAAGAACACATTCTGATTATCTAAGGATAAAAAAGAAACGTACCATAGTGTATTAATAATTTTCTATAGCTGCTGCCAATTCAAAATTGCTGAAGTGGAGCACATGTTCACAGTTTTTGAATCATAAGCGAATAAATATTGGTAA
Source organism: Calotriton arnoldi (assembly GCA_963921515.1). Classification (NCBI taxonomy): domain Eukaryota; kingdom Metazoa; phylum Chordata; class Amphibia; order Caudata; family Salamandridae; genus Calotriton; species Calotriton arnoldi. The sequence continues at coordinate 1,343,490 of CAWUFW010002952.1, forward strand.
AGTCAATTGGCCTTGATTTGCCAATGTGTTTTGGTCTCTACTGTTGACGTTGCCAATGCTTTAAAAGTACACTTGCATTGGCTAAGCCAAAAACAGCAACCAACCATCTTGAAAGTGCATTTTCTATTCCTTCAAGTTGGCTGCAAAGTTGCATGACTCAACATGGTGTGACACAGTTTCACAGCCATCTTGAAAGTATATAAAATTAACCATTTTATACTTTCAAGATGGCTTCCATGTTGCATCCTGCTGTTGTGCATCGTGCAACATAGTGATCATAATGAAAGTATTGAAAACTGTCAGACATCTTGAAAATACAGAAAATACACTTTCAAGATAGCAGTCTGCTGTCGCTGGTCTTGCCAAGCCAGCACAATTTTGAAAGCATCTAACATTGGCATAGCCAATAATGGTGAACTGTGAGCAGCAGTGAGCAGGAGATGGGTGACAGTAGAGGAGCATAAGAAGGAAAGAGAGGAGGAGGAGAAAGTGAAGGTGGGAAGAGGTAGGGAGAAGCAAAGGAAGAGACATAAAGTGACAATATGACACGTAGCTGCAATAGTGCTTGGTGTCAGAGGGAGGAGAAGGAGGAACAGGAGGAGGATTGGGGAGGAGAGAAAGTGCACAAGAATGACCTCATAGAGCAAGAGGAAAGAGCAAGACATGGCTCCCTTGGAGTGCTAAATTACAAATGAAAACAATAGTTCTGTGATTTCAGCAGTGGAAGGATTCATCACATTAAATCCAAAGGGATGGTAAAGCAGAAATGCTCCAGCGACGGGACACACACAAGAATAGGGAGGAAAACTATTGAATCAGGAGTGGGGAATATGACTGAAAAAGACATCCAATCAAGAGATAAAGCCTGAAGACAAAAAAAACACTTTATGGTGTATTGTATGCAATGCTGTCTGTAACAAGATGTCAAAAATGAGTATGCCTTATATTGTCATTGCATATTGCTATGAAAATTCCTCTTCATAAATAAGGACATTTCATTACATTGGGCCCAATTGACAAAATAAATGGAAATCTGTACCCTCAGATTTATGGCCCCGCCTGGGTTCTGATTTCTGGTTCTGCAGTCATAAATGCTCACAGGTGGAACTTAAGATCAAGTTATAACTCCTATAACTTTAATGTATATATCTCTTTAAAAGCAAATATACAAAATCAAAACTATAGGCTGATATTTGTTCAAAAGAAATATTTTCCTTTATAAAGGAGCTTTCCAGTCTGATTGAATATTTTGATTTTGTGGTCTCCGCTATTAGAGGATCAATAAAATGATTAGTTTTGTACCCATTCAGTCCGAGGTTACTCCTATCACTGTTCTCTCTGAGTATGAGCTTCATATCAGGATTCACGTTCTTACATCAGGTTTGTCTCAGAACCTTTGATTCTGCTCATTTTACAGAAAACTAACTCCCTATCATCACTGTTCTCTACCTTATTCTCAGTTTATCACTTTTCACGTGTACTGAACAAACATGGTTTAAATCGACTGTTCTGACCCTCTTGGGGAAGAAGCCCTCAGCCGGATTAGGTGATTGGGCAGTTTCAGGCCAATTGAACTTTTGCCCACTGCCTTAATGTTCTGAGCCACAGGTGTAAAACAATGATGGTTTCTATTAAAAAAGGTTGGTTTTCATCATAACATATTAACAGACTCAATTGGGTTTGCTACATCTGGTATTACTGGACTTATCAGCTGTATTTGATTCCATTAACCAATGTATGCAGACCAGTCCGCTCAAGGCAGGTGGTATATCTTTACCAGTGCCTGAAATGCTGACCTGTGGTGTCCCCTAAAGGTACGGATGACCCTGATATTGTCTTCCTTTGGATGAAGATATGGGTGTGACAACTATATGCTATTGAATATGTACGGCAGAAGTCTAAATTTAATGGCTTCAGCTGAACTTTGAAAATATGAGGGAAAGGTGGTGGGTGGAGGTAACCTCTGGAACTCAGCATCATGCCCATATCCTATTGAGGTTGTCAGGAATCATTACAATAACATCAATGCCCAATGAGTTATCTCTGGCCCCCTCATAGAATCTTACTTTCATAAGATGCACTTTTGACATTACATTTTGCCATGTCAAAACCTCATTTGCCATATTTCCTTCCCTACAGCTTGTGTAACTGTCAACTTGATTATTGAAAACCTCTCTAATTAGATTTTACCCTCAGGGATTGTTCCAGTTAAAATGGAAAAAACTGCTAGATCCTTGCAAGGTGCTTTCTGTTTTGTCCAAGTGACCCCTCACCTAATACGTTAAAATTTTACCCTGCCTGGTGAATGATATTAGTGCCTAGAATCCATCTGGCATGCACGGGACGCCGTTCCTTCACTTATTTGGGCCCAAAGCTATGGAATGACCTCCCGAAAGCCTTGTGAAGCTGTACATCTCTCACTGTGTTCCATGACAACCTTAAGATATGGTTCTTTTAACATGGGGGCCGATTCATCCTACCTGATCTAGATCCGGGAAATGTTGTGGGGTAGCTTCACGCTTTTTAAGACACAATAATAATAATCTACTTTATGAAATTTTTCAAGCCCATGTGCATTGGAAGCCTTACCATGTTTAACCAATCCCTTCATTTTAGATAATGTAAATCCACAGTTTTTTTAAATTTCTTTATTGTTTCATCACGTAAACAGCAGTCATTAACCATTGTATGTCAGATATTCTATACATCATATCATCAGTTACAGTATAGCAATCAGTTTAGTACAATAACAATTCCACTTTTTCACTGTACTCCAAAACTTTGGAGGTCATAACTTTAAAACACCCCTCTACCCCCTTCCCCCACCAGCTTCTGTCTTCCGATGTTAGGTGTATTTTTATTTTTATTTTCAATTGTCAGGAGTCATCTTGTGTGTCCCTAGCTTGTCCTTCCCGTCTTTGGGAGTCCTCTATATCTCGTTGCTCTTCCTCACTTGGGTCTAGTTGTGATGACTGGGGTGTGGCCGCTATCTGCTGAATCATCATCCCCCAGGCTAATAGTACCTCTGGTAGTTTCTCATCTCGTCTAGTTTTCCTCATGTGTTCCTCCTCTGCCGTCGTCCATTCCTTAAGGTCTGTCTTCCATTTGTCTATGGATGGACCCTGTGGAGTCAGCCAATGAATTGCTATTTGTCTCTTTGCTATCGTGAGCCCTAGTATCAGTAGTTGTTTTACGCTTAGGATTGCTAGGTATCAGTCCCAAAAGGCTAGTTTGTATTTCTAGCACTATCCTACATCCTGTCACCTTATTGAGTTGATCTAGTACTTCCGTCCAGTATTCTTGTATATGGGGGCACTGCCAGACCATATACACAAAATTAGCCTGTGTGAACCTGCATCTAGGACATCATGGGTCTCGCGTTGCATTGATCGTGTGTAGTCGGCTGGGGGAAAGGTACGTCATATGTACTATGTTGTATTGTATTTACTTAAATCTGGCACTTATTGACACCTTACGGACTCCCTCATGGATTTTCTTCCAATCTGACAGCGTTAGTGGATGATCGCTAACCTCCTGCCATCTTTCTTCTATCTTAAGGTGCTTGCCTTGTCTATCTTCCCTCAATGCCCGGTACCAGTGGGTTACAAACTTATGACCTCCTGCCATAGAGATCATGGTGATTAATGTTTGTGAGTGTTCTGGAGCTTCTGGGAAAGTCGGCCAGAGCTGTCTAGCCGTTGCAGCTATTTTATGCATATTGCCAGAATTGTCCTTCTCCTAACTCAAATATTTCTACCGCATCTTGGTAGGTTATAAACCTACCTTCTAGGTATGGTTTCAGAATGTGTACCCACCCAGACCCATCCCCTGTACCTTTCATCAATCCAGGCACCAGCAGAGTGTCCTTCGACTCCCAAGCACCATCCCCCCTGCCTTTTTTACTCACAGTTCCTTATTGACTTTGTTCTTGTTCTCGAACCCCCATCTGCCACAAGGGTGGACTCTCCGGTCCCTCCTTATCCTTCTGGGGTTCCTTCTATCTGCGATTGAGTTTCTTGCACCAGGCAAAGAGGGGAGAACTGATTCGGGAGCTGTATGGCTGCCGATTCTGCTCGTAAAGTTCCATCCGCGTTGACCAGGATGCGTCCCGTCCCTGGCGCCTCTTGCGGGGGGGGGTTTGTTCCATGACGTCTCAGCGCTGCCCTCCCTGTCGCCGGCGGTGTGTCTGCTGTTCTCGCCATCCCTGGTTCTGGTCTGGTCCTGCCAGTCCTATCGACTCCATCCAATCCGCCACATCTTGTGGCGTATCATAGAAATGGACCTTGTCCTTATACTGTACACAGAGTTTCGCAGGAAATAGCAGGCTGAATTTAATGTTATGTGTTGTATTGTCCATGTTATTGATGCGTGATGCGCGCGGATCTTGTCTGGATTCTGGAGTGTGGAATCCAGAGAAGATCAGTGCGGTTACTGACGGCGGAGGACCTGCGTGTCCCGGGGGTTTGTTCCTACAATAAACTTCGTTTTTCTTCTACGACTTTGTGGATCGAGTCTACTTTTAAAAGTGGCGACGAGCGAGAGCACCGGTTGAAACAAGAACCCTGTTCCTGCAAGAACCCCCGGGGCGAACTTGAAAGCAGAGAAACGTGTGAAGTACGGCGGTGGAATTTGAAACTATACTGTGGGGATATTGCTGTTGATTACCAACGCTTTCAAGGTACTGTTACATTTTTTTTTAGTTATTCGGATACGTCGGATTGTTATTGGAAACCTATATGTAAAAGCCAACAAGTACAACGGAAACATTTTTAAATCATCCCACGCAACAAGCGCGTGTTTTTACCTGCTGTCCACGACACGAGCTTTCCGTTCTGATGCTCTGTGGTATTCTACTCGACGTCACACTGCATGCAATATCCATGAAGCATTGTGGGATACGTCATGACGTATTACACATGGCGGTCATCTTAGTTGAGTGTTTTGAAGATTTCCGTTTTTTTTTCGTGCTGATCTAAAGTGAAGGCTGATTTTGACGTATGTTGCGACACTCCATTCAGTGATTCGCACACTTTGACTCGCTTATTCTGTACAGCTCTAAATCGGTGATTCACACACCTGTCACAAGTGAGTCATCGCGTTATATGACAACTTCTTTCATTTCACAATATTTTAAATACGTCATTTCCGAAATTCAGAGTCATCAGTGACTACTTTATTTACTTTAACTTGTTGTGTTGCCAAGCGATTGAGTTCTACTCCATTAAGACATCGGTGACTACTTTAGTTATTTTAATTTATTGTGTTAGTTACTGACTTTTTAACCATTGTATTGTGTTTGTTCCTTACTTACACATTATATATATACTTATTCTCAATTAGTCATGGAGACCACATCTGTATTAGCACCGCCTACATTTTTACAAAATCCAGGCATTCCCCCTATGGCATGGGAGGATTGGCAAGAATCCTTTGAGACTTACCTTGAGGCAATTGGCGGTGACACCTTCTTAGCTTCGCGCAAATTGGCTCTTTTAAAGCATAATCTAGGGGTTGAAGGCAGAAAAGTGTTAAAGACCTTACCAAAATCTGCAGTTGTAAATTCCACCACTAGAAGGTGAAGAAGGTAGTTCAAATAGTGAAGAAATTGTTTTTGATAGTTCAAGTAGTGAACGGTCTGTCTCTGATGAATATCTAGTGGCATTAAAGGCTCTAGAAGATAATTATGGTAAGAAAACCAGTATTGTTGTAGACAGACACAAATTCTTTTCCAGAGCGCAATTACCTACTGAATCTGTTGAACAATATGTAGCTGTATTGAGAACACTTGCAGTGTCATGCAAATTCAAGGATCTCCATGAAGAGATTATTAGGGACCAGCTTATAAATAGAACCAATAATTCAAAAATTCAGGAGAGGTTACTAGAACTAAAAGACCCGTCCTTACAAAAAACCATTGATATAGCCAGGAGAGTTGAGAACACTTCTTGTTATGTCAAAGAACTGAGTAATGAACACACCAAGGACAAAAGTGACGTATGTGCAGTTAGTAATCGCAAACCCAGGAATTTGAGTGAAGTTTCCAAGAATCACAATGAAGTCACTAACCCAAAATTAAAATCTAATTCGTTTAATGAAAAAGTTAATGTGCAAAATTTTCCCCGTAGTAGACCATCCAATGTTAGAATGCCTCTCACTACCAATAAGCGTTTCTGTTTTAGGTGTGGGAGTTTTAGACATTCTGCTGATTCTCCATGGTGTTCAGCTACCAATGTTTCTTGTTTTAAGTGCAACAAAATGGGTCATTTTTCAAAAATGTGCAGGTCTGGGGATCGTGAATTTGGGAAACGTTCTGTGAATGTAGTTAACATCATCGGTGAAATGTCTCAAAATGATAGTGATAGTGAAGTTGAGGTACTTGTTATATGGGATAATGAGGTCAATGAAGTATCCGGAATGTATCAACCACCAAAATGTGTTCTTTCCCTCAACCAAGTCAGTGTATCTTTATGGGCTGATTCATGTTCCCCCTATACTATAATTGATAAAAAGGTTTGGTAGTCTACTGGCAAATGCAATCTTATGACATCTGATGTTGAACCAGTAGGATACTGTGGGAATAAGGTTCCTGTGTTAGGGTATTTTGTTGGAAATATTGTATACAAAAACAAAAGCACTCAAGCCCAGATATATGTGGTTGAAAAAGGTAGAGCTTTATTGGGATGGCAGGAACAGAAGAAATTGGGAATAATATTAGATCCCAATCATCCTGACCAAGTTCTTTTAACTCAAGACTGTATTGCTTCAAGATGGAGCACGAGGTATCCGGATTTGTTCAGTTCTAAGCTTGGATGTTTGAACAAATTTGAGCACCAAATTGTGCAAAAGGCAAATTCTATTCCGGTTGTTCACAAAGTTCGGAATGTGCCATTTGTTTTAAGACCACAATTGAAACTGGAATTGGATAGGTTATGTGAAGCTAAAGTCATTGAACCCATAGAGGCGTCAGAATGGCTTAGTCTGGTGGTTTTTGCACGCAAACCCAATGGAAAATTGCACATGTGCGTGGACTTAAGAGATCTAAACAAAAATATTTGGGTTGATCGCCACCCTTTGCCACGCATCAACGAAATGATAGCCACTGTCAAGGATGCCAAATTCTTCTCGTCTATCGATTTTTCCAATGCATACCATCAGATAAGACTGCACCCTGATTCTCGTCATCTCACATCATTCATAACTCCTGAAGGAGCGTTTCAATTTTTACGAATGCCTTTCGGGTTGGCTTCTGCTTCTGCTGTTTTTCAGAGACTTATGAGCAGCATTTTAAAGGGGATCAATAATATGTTGGTTTTTCAAGATGATGTGTTAGTTTGGGGTAAGAACGAATTGGATCATATGTTATCTTAAATGAGGTACTGATGAAATTACAACTTGCTTGTTTGACTGTATCTGCTGAAAAGTGAAAATTTGCGGTGACACAAATTGATTATTTGGGTCACACTCTTTCTACTGAAGGTGTTAAGCCTAAGAGGAATCTATTGGAAGCCATCGAAAATGCTCTGCCACCTTCAGATAAAGAACAATTACGTTCTTTTCTAGGGTTAGCAGAGTATTATTCTAAATTTGTATTACATTTTGCGTCCAAAGTACACTGTTTGAGACTTCTTATGAAGAAGGGGGTCAATTTTGTATGGAGTGCTGAGTGTCAGTTAGCGTTTAACAGCATAAAGAATGAAATTATCAAAGCTGTAGCACTTAAACCTTATGATCCTCATAACAAATCCATTATTGTGGTAGATGCCAGTGCATATGGGTTGGGGGCGGTCCTCATGCAAAAGAAGGACAACTCTGAATGGGTAGTAGCTTTCGCCTCACGAACTCTCAGAGGTGCGGAAGCCACATATTCTGTTATTGAAAAGGAGGCTCTGGCCTGTTTTTGGGGTGTCAATTATTTTAAGACCTATGTATGGGGCACGAGTTTTGAATTGAGAACTGATCACAGGCCATTGGTAGACATCTTTGCCACAAAGAGGGCAGGTAAAGCCACCCCCAGAATAGCCAAATGGCTGTATAGGTTGCAAGAGTATGATTTTCATATACAGTATGTACCTGGTCTTAAGAATGTCAATGCAGACTGTTTGTCGCGATTGCCTCTTCCTTTGAATGCAAATGATGGTAATGAAATGGAAATTGAAGAAGAATGGTTGGTGGCCACAGTTGGCGAAGCAAGCAAGGGTGCAATCAGTGTGGAAGAATGGAAACAAGCCACCTCTGGTGATCTCATGCTACAACGTGTGATTTCCTGTTTATCTGAATGTTTTGATCGTCGAGTTTTAATTGATAAGGATTTAACCGAGTTTAAGATGGTGTGGTCAGAATTATCTTGTGACTCCGAATCAGGTGTGGTCAGGAGAGCAGATAAATTGATTGTACCTTCCGGACTACGCTCTAGGTTACTAGAACTTTTGCACGAGGGACATTCTGGTATGTCAGGCATGAAAAGGAGGGCAAGGTGTGATTTCTGGTGGCCAGGTATGGACAAAGATATTGAAAGGTGTGTAAGGAACTGTGTTGCATGCATGTGTAGTGACAAATCTCATGTATCCAAGGACACCACCATTACCCCTACCATCTTTCCAGAGAAACCTTGGCAAAAACTAGCTATGGACATTTGCGGTCCATTTAATGTCAGTGGTATCGCTGGGAAATATGCTCTTGTTTTAATGGATTATTACACCAAGTGGCCCGAAGTAGCTTTTGTGAAAGAAATTAGATCCTCTAATGTTATCAGTTTTTGTGAGGAGATATTTCACAGGGAAGGTTATCCTGAGAGTATCACCACTGACAATGGTCCACAGTTCATAGCTACTGAGTTTCAGGAGTATTTGAAGGAGTGTGGTGTGGTTCACTGTACTACAGCTGTCTATAATCCAAGGGAAAATGGCATGGTTGAAAGATTCAACCGTGTTTTAAAAGAATGTGTACAATTAGCAGATGCTGAAGGTGTGGATTGCAAAATTGCTGTTAAAAAAATGATTTGGAGTTATCGCAACACACCTCATACTGCCACTCAAGAGACTCCTTTTAGTCTCCTCAAAGGACGAATGGCGTGCAGTAAGGTGACACCTGCATGGATGTGCAAGGCAAGCACGCAGCAGGTTTCCAAGGAAGTTTTGGAAGGTAGGGTGCATGTTTATCAACGCAAGTACACTCAGAGACATAATGACAAAATTAGGGGTTACGTTCGAAAGTTCAAAATTGGTGACTGGGTGAGAACCTCACTGCTGGGGAAGCTAAGGCCAGGTTCATCTAAATGGTCCAAGCCAAAGGAGGTTTTAAAGGTTGTGGGAAATTGTGTGTGGTTGGATGATGGTCAGAAGTGGAATACTAGGAAAGTAACTATGTGCAATGATTTAGAACGTAACATCTGGTTGAATAACAAAGATAATTTCTGCATTTCTGCTTCTAGAAACCCTTGTGTTAGTGAATCTGGAGGTGTTGTTAGAAACTGTGCAGTCGCTGACAATCCTGTAGTTAGAAGGATGTCTGGTCGTATTACTTCCAAACCAATATGGCACAAAGATTATTATTAGGCATAGCATATATTTTTTTTTATTTTGTTTTGTTTGTTGTTTGTTCTGGGGGGGAGATGTGTTGTATTGTCCATGTTATTGTTGCGTGATGCGCGCGGATCTTGTCTGGATTCTGGAGTGTGGAATCCAGAGAAGATCAGTGCGGTTACTGACGGCGGAGGACCTGCGTGTCCCGGGGGTTTGTTCCTACAATAAACTTCATTTTTCTTCTACGACTTTGTGGATCGAGTCTACTTTTAAAATGATGTTACCGTAGGCACCTTTTGATTCCTAGAAAGCCGTTCTGAAGCTCTTGAACTTTCCTAGTGTAATCGGGATATATTTGGATAGCCCGATCTTCATACTTTGGTGGCCCATGGGTACGGATATGCTGGAGAATTATATCTCTGTCTCTGTAATTAAACAGGTGTGCTATTAGAGCTCTAGGCGGAGAGCCCGGGCTTGGCAGGGGTCCGAGGGCACGGTGGACTATTTCAATGGCAAAAAATTTGGAGAGTCTGATATTATCTAGGGCTGTGGTGAGAATATATGTTGTTACTTAGCAGACCATTACTTCGTAAGTTTTTACTACGATGTTTTTACATCGCAAATACCATTACTACGCAAGATTTAACTGCGCATGCTTTTAGTTTGCAAATACATTTTAAAGTACTAAATATGCATTTACTTCGCAGTATATTACTAAGTATACAACTTCAACGCATTTTTGACTCTTTTTAACTATAATAAACACAGTAATAGAAACGTATCCACTGTTACGGGATGACATGGTAATATGTGTTTAGGGTGGGGAATATTTTTAGAAAGCGACAATTAAATCAATATTCCTTTTTTAAATAAATACCCTTTTTTTTTTTTTTATGAAAAAATTAAGTATTTGTTTCATTACACAAATTTAATATGCCCTTCACCCTTTCTTAAAATTAAAAAAAGATTTATTTTTTTATAAATAATTTAATAGTTAATTCTAAATTCCCAAAACAAACATACAACATATATATCATTATGCAAACGATTTAAAATGTCTTTATGTTAAGAATACAATTTCTTTTCAAACTAAATTGTACCACCTTCCACTATTTCTACACATTCTCAATAACCAATAAAATCACAACACTACCCTTACCCTCATACACTACACTACCCTACACTACCCAAACACCACTACACTACCCTAAACCCTAAAACACTACCCCCTACACGTCCTACCCCCTTCCCCCAGTCCTGTCCCTACTATCTTACTGTGAGAGGGACGGGCGGAAGAAGAAGCGAGGAGGCCGGATTACGGGCTCAATGGTGTTATTTTATTGGAGGTTACAACGCCGACAAAAGCAAATAACAGTCAATATGGAAGGGATGTAGGCCTCTTCTCCCCGTATGGTGTCTGGATCGTCCGTTCGGTGGGTCTTGGATGTTCCTTCGGCGAGGAGGGGGGGGGTGTCCCAGAAGGCTCGCAGGGAAGAGAAGCAACATAAAAAGAGGCGATTAGTAACCCTGTCCTTGCACTGGTTTGGCAAGACAGAACCCTTCACCGTAATAGAGGAGCCCGTAGGGGTGCAGCGGCTGTAAAGAGGAAGTTGGTCTACAGTGCAATAACAGAAAAGGGGGGGGAGAAGAAAGGGCGGTGTCAGCGAGGACGAAACCATCCTCCAATGTGTGGTTGCTCTACCACTTCCTGAGACGTGTCTGACCTGTTACACTCGGTCAGCACAGAGGCAATATACGACCATCGGGAGGCAACCTTGTTCCTCCACTAGGGCTGTGATATGACGTGAGGGAACAGGGTGGGTGAAGGAGACAGTGGGGGCACACACACATGCACGCTGTGAAAAACACTCGGTGATCCCTTTCCTTAACTTCCCAGTTAACCCTCCCTATCACTCCCTCCCTGCACTCCCTCCCAAGTCACTTACCGCCTCAGCCGCAGCTCTCCGGAGCTGCGGCGGCTCTCCAGCGTCCTCCGGGGGTGTCCACCACTCCTCCGTCCAGGAGTCGAGTCCTCCGTCTCCCTCTGAATCCTGAAGGTGGGGGCTCTCCGTGATCTCCTTCCCGTCGCTCGCAAAGCTCTGCTCCCGGCACGACTCCTGCAGCACAGCGTTTTCCTTCTCCTCTCTCTCCTCCTGGCACAACAGCGCGTCTTCCTGGTTCTCTGGCCCTGCCTTTAGGGGGTGTGGCCCGCCCCTCTGTGTCCGGATTGGTCGGGAGCGCTCAGCTGTCCGTGACATCCCTGTAGGCGAGGAGAGGCAGGCGGCGTTAACTCCTGGCTTCCCGGTCCTGGGGTAGTGCTGTGCATGGGGTTCCAATCGACCCCCTCACATCCCCCTTCCCTAACTTTGTTGCCCGCAAGAAAAAGGTGGAGGGGATGACGTGACAGGTAATCTGCATTGCCCTGTTCCTTCCCCTTTCAATGTAAGGTAATAAACCGGAATGGTTGGAGAGCTAGAAACCACCTCATGATCCTGTCGTTGTGACCCTTGTGACGAAATAACCACTCTAAAGGGGCGTGATCCGTGTAAAGGGTAAACTCCCTTCCTTCTAGGTAGTAGTGGAGAGACTCAATCGCCCACTTGATAGCCAGGGCCTCTTTTTCTATTACCGAGTAGTTTTTTTCTCGGGGGAACAGCTTTCGGCTGATGTATAGTATAGGCCGTTCTTGTCCGTGGGGGTCGGTTTGGGACAGAACAGCACTTAGCCCTTGTTCTGATGCGTCCATTTTGAGGATGAAGGGTTTTCTATAATCGGGGCTCAGGAGTACGGGTTTGGAGGTAAGGGCTTGCTTCAGTGTCTGAAATGCCTGTTGGAGACATGGAGAGGGGCATTGTAGCTCTTTTTCGGTGTTTTTATGTTTTTGTAGGAGATCGTCAAAGGGGCTGTTGTTCGAGAGAATCTGGGAATAAAACGCCGATAATAGCCCAAGATACCCAGGAAGGCCCTCAGCTCTCTTTTGGTGCGGGGGAAAGGGATGTCCGCTATGGCTGCGATCTTCTCTTTCTGGGGTTTGATGAGCCCTTCCCCCAAGAGATACCCAAGATATTTCACGGACCTAGAGGCCAATCGGCTTTTAGCGGGGTTGATAGTAAGGCCACCCTCCCCTAGGGTCCGAACGACCGTGGTTAGGTGATTCAGATGTTGTTCCCATGTACTGCTGTGAATGACTATGTCATCGATATATGCTGCGGCATACCCAGCACAGGGCCTGAGCAGGGTGTTCATCAGCCTCTGGAACATGGCAGGAGCCCCATGCAACCCAAAGGGCAGCACGGTGAACTGATACATCCCTCCAGGGGTCGAGAAGGCGGTTTTGTCTCTATCTGTTTTTGTGAGGGGGACCTGCCAGTATCCTTTGCATAAGTCCAGCGTGCTGATGTATTTTGCCTTGCCCAACCTCTCAACCATCTCGTCCACCCGGGGTAGCGGGGATGTGTCAAACTGTGAGATTTTGTTAACCTCCCTGAAATCTATACAAAATCTGATGGAGCCATCGGGCTTTGGAACCAACACGATGGGTGAGTTCCATTCACTTTTAGATGGCTCTATAACACCCATCCGAAGCATTTGCTGTACTTCTTGTTCCACAGCCTGCCGACGGGACTCGGGAAGGCGATACGGACGTAGTTTTACCCGCTTCCCAGGCTGCGTGATTATTGCATGTTCAATCAGGTTGGTTCTCCCTGGGGAGGTGGAAAACACCGCCTGAAGAGGCCTCAGACAGGCGTCCAGGGTGTTTTGCTGTTCGTCAGTCAGCTCGGGATCCATGCTTCGGAGGTATAAGGCTGGGGAACTCGAGGTCAAGGCCACAGGGACGGGTACGTCCCCGTCCCACTGTTTCAGAAGGTTTATGTGGAAGATCTGCGTGTTACTTTTCTTTCTGGGGTCCATTTCGAGGCGATAGGTGACCGGTGTCACTATCTCAACAACCCGAAAGGGACCCTGCCACTGGCCCAACAACTTGTGGTCGGAGGTGGGCATCATGAGAAGGACGTGGTCGCCTACTTTCAGGGCACGTGCTTGGGTTATTTTGTCGTATTGTCGTTTTTGCCTCTCCTGTGCGTTTTCTAGATGGGTTCTACATATACTCCGTATCTCCTGCAGGTGAGTCTTCAGGGCCATGACGTATTCAGGGAGAGGTTTGGTCCCTTCGGGTCTTTCTTCCCACTCTTCCCTGGCCATGTCGAGAAGGGTGCGGGGTTGCCGCCCATACAATAACTCAAAGGGTAAGTATCGGGTGCTGCTCTGGGGTTTGCACCGTATAGCAAACAATGCAAGGGGCAACATGTCCTCCCATCGGCGGGTCTCTAGATCTAACATTTTTTTCAGGGTGGTTTTAAGAGTAGCGTTGTACCGCTCTACTAGCCCATCCGTTTGGGGGTGGTATGCCGCCGTACGGATCTGTTTTATTTTCAGCTGGGAGCAAACCTGTTTCATGAGTTGGGAGATGAAGGGTGTGCCCTGATCGGTTATCACTTCCCTAGGGAACCCCACCCGGGAGAAGATGTTCACCATGGCCTTGGCTATCTGCTGGGCATTGGGATGACGAAGGGCCACTGCTTCGGGAAACCGGGTGGCGTAGTCTACTAACACCAACACATATCTGCATCCACTACGGGAGGGGAGTAAGGGACCGATGATATCCATCCCAACACGAGAGAAAGGGTCGTCAATGATAGGTAGGGGATGTAAGGGGACTTTGGGAGGTCGGTACCAGCTGTTCTTTTGGCAAATGGGGCACTTTTTACAATATTGACGAACCTGTTGGTATATGCCTGGCCAGAAGAATTTCCCTAAGATGTTTTTTTCTGTCTTTTCCTCTCCAAAGTGTCCCCCTAATAAGTGACTATGTGCTAGGAACATCACTTTCGCCCTATAAGGCTGGGGTACAAGTAGCTGGAGTGGAAGGTTCTTACCCCCTTTTCTATAGATCAGTCCTCCCTTGATAAGGAACTGGGGACCTACTGTAGGATTCTCGGCGCCTGTAGCCTGGTTCCAAGCTTCTCTTAACGTTGGGTCGTCCCTCTGGGCAGCGAAGAAACCCCTGTCGTACTGCCAAAGGGGTCTTCATTGATTTGGGTCAAAGGCAACCCTAGTCCAGTTCCGTTTCTCCTTTTTCTTCTGGTTTCTGCTTTTTGGGATTTTACCTGACGGGTGGTCCAGGACAGGTTCCTGGGAAAAAGGAGCGGATTGGCACCAGTCGTCTCTATCTATATCTTGCTCCGGTACTACAGCGGACAGGTGGGGATAGTCGGAGCCTAGGACCAACGGCTCGGGCAAGCGAGGTACCAACCCTACTCGCAGGGACACGGGTTGATAGGAGGGCCCATGTTGTATCCGCACGTCAATAGTGGGATATCGTTTATTGTCACCATGGACGCATTGGATATTGACCTCTCCTGTAGTTTGGGTGACTCCTCCAGGTATAGCAGATGGTTGCATCACGCTTTGTAAGCAACCCGTGTCCATCAGAGCCCTTCTGTTTTCCCCGTTCACCCTGACGGTTCTATGGTAGCGGGGTCTCTTTCCCATGGGCTTGCAATAGTATGACCGGGTGAGTCCAACCTCCATCGGTTCCTCCTTCTGAGGACACATCCGGGCAATGTGGCCATAGACACCACAGGTGAAGCACTGAGGTCCGGGATGGGGTGTGGGTGGTCGGGGAGAAGGGGTTGCGAGGTGTGGTATGACAGTCACCGTCTCCGGGCGATGGGGTGGAGGGGGCCTGTTGGCTTGTGACAGACCCCCACCTGATGGCTTCCAATGGGGCTCTTCCCTACTGCGCTGTGACTCCTGGGCTCTGTGGAAGGCGCCCGCTATCTCAACGGCTCTCTCAAATGTCAATTGGGTATGCTGCCGAACCCACATTTGTGCGGCGGGATATAAGGAGGAGAGGAACTGCTCCAAATAAATCTTTTCCAGTATGTCCTCTTTGGTGGATGTCAGGGGCTTCAACCACCGGTTTGTCAGGTCCCGGATACGGTAGGAGAGAGCGCAGGGCGTTTCTTGGGGACCCTCCTTAAGCTGGCGTAAGCGGATCCTATAAGTCTCTTCGTCCAATCCTAACCTCTCCAGTATGTCTCTTTTTACACCCAGATACGGGGTAAGGCCCAAGGGGTTTGCCTCCTGATATGCTGCCTGCATATCGCCCGTTAAAAGGGGTCCTAAGTACTGTCCCCATTTGTCCTCTGTCCACCCTGCGGTCCGGGCCATGCGCTCAAAGTTAGCAAAGAAAAAGTCGGGGCCTCCCCACTGACGTATTTCTGTAGGACCATCGATGGTAATGGGGCAACACCTCTCTGTTGCCCCAGGGTGTCAGCCAGCCGACCGAACGTGGTTTCCTGGGCTTGATTCTGCTCTGTCAGGGTTTTATGCAACTTCTCCCGATCCTCCTCAGCAATGGCCAGGAACTTCTCCATGGCCCGGCCCAGCTTTTCCTGCCCCTCCGCCATTTTCTGCATCGCGGCCTCCATCTTCCGGGATCCCACTTCTGACACCAGGTGTGAGAGGGACGGGCGGAAGAAGAAGCGAGGAGGCCGGATTACGGGCTCAATGGTGTTATTTTATTGGAGGTTACAACGCCGACAAAAGCAAATAACAGTCAATATGGAAGGGATGTAGGCCTCTTCTCCCCGTATGGTGTCTGGATCGTCCGTTCGGTGGGTCTTGGATGTTCCTTCGGCGAGGAGGGGGGGGGGGTGTCCCAGAAGGCTCGCAGGGAAAAGAAGCAACATAAAAAGAGGCGATTAGTAACCCTGTCCTTGCACTGGTTTGGCAAGACAGAACCCTTCACAGTAATAGAGGAGCCCGTAGGGGTGCAGCGTCTGTAAAGAGGAAGTTGGTCTACAGTGCAATAACAGAAAAGGGGGGGGAGAAGAAAGGGCGGTGTCAGCGAGGACGAAACAATCCTCCAATGTGTGGTTGCTATACCACTTCCTGAGACGTGTCTGACCTGTTACACTCGGTCAGCACAGAGGCAATATACGACCATCTGGAGGCAACCTTGTTCCTCCACTAGGGCTGTGATATGACGTGAGGGAACAGGGTGGGTGAAGGAGACAGTGGGGGCACACACACACGCACGCCGTGAAAAACACTCGGTGATCCCTTTCCTTAACTTCCCAGTTAACCCTCCCTATCACTCCCTCCCTGCACTCCCTCCCAAGTCACTTACCGCCTCAGCCGCAGCTCTCCGGTGCTGCGGCGGCTCTCCAGCATCCTCCGGGGGTGTCCACCACTCCTCCGTCCAGGAGTCGAGTCCTCCGTCTCCCTCTGGATCCTGAAGGTGGGGGCTCTCCGTGATCTCCTTCCCGTCGCTCGCAAAGCTCTGCTCCCGGCACGACTCCTGCAGCACAGCGTTTTCCTTCTCCTCTCTCTCCTCCTGGCACAACAGCGCGTCTTCCTGGTTCTCTGGCCCTGCCTTTAGGGGGTGTGGCCCCGCCCCTCCGTGTCCGGATTGGTCGGGAGCGCTCAGCTGTCCGTGACATCCCTGTAGGCGAGGAGAGGCAGGCGGCGTTAACTCCTGGCTTCCCGGTCCTGGGGTAGTGCTGTGCGTGGTGTTCCAATCGACCCCCTCACACTTTCACTACCCTGCACGACCCCCCCTTCACTACCCTTAACCCTTAAACACTACCCTACACTACACAAACACCACACCACTACCCTAAACCCTAAAGCACTACCCTACACTAAACAAACACCACAACACCGCCCTAAACCCTAAATCACTACCCCTGCACGACCATTCCCCTTCCCCCACTCCTGTCACCACACTCAAACACAACCCTGCTTGACCCCCGACACTACCCTAAACCCTAAAACACTACCCTACACTACACAAACACCACAGCAGTACCCTAAACCCTAAATCACTACCCCCTGCACGACCCTCCCCCTTCACCACAACACTACCCTAAACCCAAATACACTACTCTACACTACATAAACACAACCCTAAAACCTAAAAGACAACCCCCTGCACGACCCCAAAAACTACACTGTCCCACTTACCTCTCTCTCCTCGTAGTCCCTCGCTTCACCGTGCTTCCTCTCTTCTCCTGCTTCAGGCGTCGTCAGAGCTGCACATCGTTGTCCTCTCTTCTCCTGCTTCAGGCGTCGTCAGAGCTGCACGTCGTTGTTTGGAAACGGAAGCGCCTCCTTTTCCAAACAACGATGTGAATAGTCAGCAAAGTAATTGACTTTGCGAAGTAACGGTATATGCGAAGTAGAAGCATGCAAACTTAAAGCATGTGAAGTAAAATATCCTGCTAAGTCAAAAATGCGTAGTAATGGTAAGTCGTAGTAGTGGCCGTGAAGTAATGGTAGATTACCCTGTGGTGATCCATCCCTCCAGGAAAATATCCGCTGCCGGTCCCTCAGCTTTTTTGGGAAAACCCACGAACCTAAGGTTGTTCCTCCTCGAACGCCCTTCCGCATCTTCCACTCTGTCTTCCATACGATTGGACTGGGTTTGTAGTGTGGAGACTGTTGTGTGGAGCCGTTGAACCTCTTCCCGCATTGTCACTACTTCTTCCTCGGTGTTGGTGACTCTTTCCGCCACCTTCCGAAGATCTAGGCACAAATGATTAATGTCCATCGCCATTGTAGCCATCTTTGTTTCTAATGCCACCCGGGAATCTCTGATGGCGTTCAGTATATCTGCTGTTTCTTGCGCCATTGCGTCGTGACAAGTCGAGTAGCCCGTATCCCGTCTGGGCTGTTCCGTTAGGCCGGGTCCCGAAACTGTGTACTGTACAATTTTGTTGGATTGCCCACCTCGTGCTGGCTTATCCTTGCCCATTGCGGGACCGCACCTTGCTGTCATTTAAGAGGGTGCAGGGTTATAACTGCTGTTCAATCTTGTTCCGGGCTTGTCCCCCTCGCTGCCCGACTGGGTCAGTCTCCAAACGTCGACAAGTAGAGGCAGAGGGGGCCTCCCCTGGTCAATTCAAGCCATCGCAGGCTCACAACGGTCCTGCCTGATCCTCAAACTCCGGTCTTCAACCGCGGTCATTGTTTCGCTTTATTAGTTGCTACCATAAGGCGTAGGCCCTATTTCTTGTTGGTTTCACTTGGGGCCTTCTGATTACCCTGTTGGCCGCCTCTGTATTTTCTCTGTGTGTGGGGCCACAAGCGTCTCTTCTACAGTGGTGCTGAGCTTACTGTGTGATGATTTATCTGTGCGGCCTTCCGACATGCCCTTTGCTAATTAATCGGCCTGCTTGCCTGCTTTGGGTGTTGTGGCTTCGGAACCTGCATCCAGGGGCATGTTTCCCAGGTCTTCTTCGTGTAGCAGGGCCGATGCCCCTGTACTCAACTTAACGGGCACTGCTCGGTGTCAAGGCCTGGGCCCACATCAGCCTTCCTGCACCTCACTCTGTTTTGTAGCGTTTCCAACCTCAGACCTCCTCAAGGGCTCGTTGATCCTCTGCTGGGCGTCCGAGGTCCTCGGCACTGCCGTGAAAACCCCTCCGCCACTACTGCGGTCCCTCCCAGGCCTTAGGGACAGCGTCAGGCCACTCTCAGCAGGCCTACCTAGACTCCAGCCCTCCAGCCTGTGATGCACGAACCTTCCACCGGGCCCCACCTCGGGCCACTCTACTTTATTTCCAGGGGGGTCTGGACCATCAGGGAAGTTGCCTCCGCCCCCGGGAGCACCCTCCAGCCTCCGGCCGTGGCACAGTCTTTTTACGCCGTACTACTCGTCTCCGGCTTCAGGGTCAGGCGCCACCATTGCCGGGTCAGGCACTTCACGATTTGCCGGATCTCAGACGGTTATTCCCATTATTCTTCGGCGGCCAGTCTCAGTTTTCTGCACTTCTGGGTCCAGGTGAGCTGCAGCAACTATTCCTGGGGCTGCGCTGCCAGTTCCGCTAGGATAATTGCAGGATTCCTTTTTTCGCGGGACGGAGCTCCGCTCCGATGCGTCTACTCGGCCATCTTAGCTGGCCATGGGATCGAAAATCCACAGGTTTATATTCATAGCCTTTCACATTCGTTCTAAGCATTACTGTACATACATCAGTGACTGACATACTCATAAGTGGCCCAATAAAGCGATGCCGATTATAAGAAGCCTCTGTAGCATTACTCAAATACAAAAACACACAGTAAATGTACAGGTTGTAGAAGAATAATTATAACATTTTATGAAGTATAATTATTTAAAATATTGTAACTCTGCAAGGAGCATACCCAGAGAACAGTAGTCCAGGTTCTTGTCACCTCTAGACTGGACTACGGTAACATTCTTTATCTGGGGACCAATAAGGAGGTGACTCATAGGCTGAAGATGGTTCAGAACTCTGCTGCAAGATTACTTTGCCAGGTTCCTAGAGCTATCTCTGCTTCCGGTCACCTGCGTGACCTTCACTGGCTCAGGGTGGAGAACCGAATTAAGTTCAAAGCCCTGAGCTATATGTTCAAAATCAAAATAGGTGTGGCCCCCCAGTATCTGCAGTCCTTGGTTCATCCCTATGTGCCTTCTCGTTGTCTTCGCTCGTCCACCCAAGGGAAATTTTCTGTGCCCAGAGTCAGACTTTCCCGGATGGGCGGCCGATCGTTCGCATATCTTGGTCCCTCCTTATGGAACTCCCTCCCTACATCAATTCTGAATGAAACGGTGTATGTCCAATTCCGCAAATCCTCAAAAACTTGGCTTTTTAACCAATAATCATTAAGCTGATATCTGTTCCTTGGCCTGGTCGGCGCCGAGAAACCCTTTTGGGTAGCTGATGCGCCTTTTAAATTAAATTATTAATAATAATAATAATAATAATAAGGAGATCTTACATAGTCGAGAGAATTAACTCCACAAAACTCCTCCAAAGAGCTCTTCAAAATTCTAAAGGAATTAACAAATCCGATTAGCTGTAATCTTACTATACCTATCTCGAAATCTCATTGCGATAACCTCGCAGCACATTTTGAACATAAGATTAACAACATATACAACTCTTTTGCAAACAATATAACACATAAGATCCAGGATCCTCAAGTCCCCCCCCCCCAGTACTCTACTCTGGATTCTCTCTCTCTTGTTACAGAGGATCAAATACAGGCCAGAATAAATACCATAAAATCTGGTTCCCCATTAGATTCTGTCTCCCCTTATGCGATTACCACTCTGACCTCTATTCTGCTTACCTGTGAGAAGTTGGCCTGGTATATGCTGTTCACTAATTAAAGTGGACACCTTGCACCAGAACAATTCGACTCTTATGGTAGATAGGTTTAAGACAACCTTTATAGAAAGCTATCCTAGTGGTAGCTGTGGAGAGCAGCCTTCAGGCTAAGTCTTGAAGGAATGTAAAGCAGCTTGTTTTACCACACAATCTCTTGAATCACCAAATGAAAGGACACCACACAGGTATATATCAAATATATATATATTTATTAATAAACACTCTCTACTAATCTCTTTATGAGATTAGAGGTCAGGAACATATGTACAAGTCAAATATTATCAGAATAAGTTTAGCACAATCGAATATCACAATCTTAGTTTGCTAGACCTAGGTCTAGGGCATCTAGAATCGAGGGACCCCCAAGAACCACCCCAGGTAGTTGTAGGAGACCCACAGGGGACGGACGTGGTGACCTGGCACCGGTGCGAGTCCTGTACGAGTCTATGCGCTCAGACGCGATTGGGATATCAATGTTTAGGTCCCTTGCGTGTTCGAGGCGAACACACCGATCGGTCCTTGTACGAGTCGAAGGACGCGGTAATAGAAGGAATTGCAAGGGAGATGGACGCGCTGTGTCTAACACAGACGCAAACCTTGTGCGAGTCAGTGCAATGGAGATCTCAGTGCTACAGGCCCTTTGTGTGTTCGAGGCGAACACCGATCGGACTCAGTACGAGTCGAAGGATACAGTTCTAGATAGTGTTGCTTCGGAGATGGACGCGGTGTGTCTAACACAGACGCGAACCCTGTACGAGTCAGCGCACTTGTCGCACTTAGAAAGTTAGAGTTTTAGGACACTTCTAGGGATGCTACAAGCAAGTCACTTACAGGGTAAGTAGTTCTGGGGCCCACACCCACACGAGCACCGTAGTGCTGAAGTTACCTCACCCAGGGGAGCCGGGTGCATAGGTGTTCTTTGGTGTCGGGTCGCGGTGTCGTTTTCAATGGGAGCCATTGAAGACTTGCTGCTTGCGGCGACAGGAGAAGTGTCCGGAGGAATCCAAGCCTGGATTCGGAAGATGGAAGACCTGAAAGCAGAGGGGACATTGTTCAAAGTCACTTGGCAGTGACTCGGGGCAAGGAAGATGGATGCCCACCGTCGTCGCAAGATTCAGGTCGTTCACGGTTGCCTTGACTCTTCAGCCACGAAGTCCAGGAGGCGTCAACGACAAACAGGAGCTGGATTCGGCGCGTCCCACAATGTCTGCAGCTTACTGCGGTGTCGGCAACTCGATCGGAGCCAACAAGCCTTGGTAACAGCAAGTCTCTGGGAAAGTGTGAAGAGGCAATGGCGCAGACCAGCAAGGTCTGTGGGACTCACCCAGCGAGGGTAAGTCAGGGCAGGCCTGGAGCAACCAGGGGAGCCCTTTGGTTTCTTTAGAAAGTCTTCTGGGGACCCACAAGCCGGCTGGCAAGGGATCGCAAAGACGCCTCAGGAGGATTCGCTCACAGGGGCTCACGGTCACTCGGGACATGGTAGGCCTCTGATCTTAGGAGGGATTCCTGCTAGAGGCTGGGACCACATGTGGTCCAAAGCACAAGTTCGTGGAACGTTGTGAAGGGGTTGCACTCGACAATAGTGCACGGTACCCAGGGGTCGCGGTTCCTCATTACTCTTGGGGTCCACTGGCCTCAGCTTCGCTGGGGACTCACGATGTCCTTTGAGAAGTCAGGAAATCTACGTTTTGGGCTGCAGGGACTTCGGACTCCGGCGGGAGCGGCATAGTTTGCAACCATCATTTGTAGTTTTTGGTGCCTGCCAAGCAGGGGAGTCACTCCTTGACTCCAAGGGAGATTCTTCAGTCTTCCAAAGGTAGTGGAACGTCGAAGGTCCGGGATTCGTCTTCAGAGCGTCGTCCAGGGAAATCTAGGGTGCTATGCACAGGTTCCCCCTCTTATACTAAAAGAAGGGGAGGGACTAGCTCTATGACCCTACCTATGGGAGGGTCAGGGGAGTGGGTGGTTACACCCACTTCCCTTTGTCCAGTTTTGCGCCAGAGCAGGGACAGGTAGCCCCTGAGCCGGTTTGAACTGGCATATGCACAGAGGAGCCTTCTGCTCCCCCAGTGCAGGACTTCAAAGCACTCTAAGAGTGCACCCACCCAGCCCCAATACACTAAACCCTGTCTGGGAGGTGGTCACACCCCTTGGGACAGGATATCTATTGTTGGGCTTCCTCCACTGCGAGTGTTGGTCATCAGCAGGAGGGCAGCCCAGTGTCTGTGACTGGTGGCATCCATTTTGTGATGCCAGGGCTCTGCAGGATTCTACGCGTTTCCACAGTAGGTACATGTCTATCCCTCTAGAAGGGAGGAATGCTACCCCCGCCGCCAGGACTGGCGCGGGGGGGGTAGTATTCCAAGGTGTTTGACACCAAACACGACATGTTTCGATGCAGCCATTCCAAAGTTAGCATTTTACCGCGAGGATATAATGCACTTAAAAGTATATGGTTTTAACCGCATCCACAAACAGCACCAGGCAGAGGCACCCCCTCACATAGAAGCCAAGCACCCTGCCCTCAGGATTGATAGGGCCTGCCTTAGGGGTGACTCATAGGGTTACATGTGTGTGTAGGAGAGATATAGGGAACCTATATCTCAGTGAGGGGTGCTAGCACTTCCTCACTCAGGCTGCAGTAGCAGGCCTGTGGTGTCAGATTTAGTCTGCTTCCCAGGGGTGGCATAATACATGCTGCAGCCCCTGGTAGACCCCAAGGACCTCAAGAACTTCCGACCCATCTCTCTGCTCCCCGCGAAGGTCACCGAGAAAATCATCAACAAACAACTGACCCGCTACCTCGAGGAGAACAACATCCTGGACCTTTCCCAGTCCGGCTTCCGCAGCAACCACAGCACCGAAACCACCCTCATCGCCGCCACCGATGACATCAGGACCCTGCTAGACAACGGAGAAACAGCAGCCCTCATCCTCCTGGACCTATCAGCCGCCTTCGACACGGTCTGCCACCACACACTACGAACACGCCTTCACGACGCCGGGATCCAAGAGAAGGCCCTGGACTGGACCACATCCTTCCTTTCCGGCAGAACACAAAGCGTCCGCCTCGCCCCCTTCCGATCCAAGGCCACCAAGATCATCTGCGGCGTACCCCAAGGCTCCTCCCTCAGCCCAACGCTGTTCAACATCTACATGGCACCCCTCGCCCACGTCGCCCGACAGCACAACCTCAACATCATCTCCTACGCCGACGACACCCAGCTGATCCTCTCCCTCACCAAAGACCCTCACACCGCCAAAGCCCACCTCCACGAAGGAATGAAGGCCGTCGCCGAATGGATGAGGACCAGCCGCCTGAAGCTGAACTCGGACAAGACGGAGGTCCTCATCCTTGGTTCCAACCCTTCAGCCTGGGACGACTCCTGGTGGCCAACATCACTGGGAACAGCCCCGCCACCCACCGACCACGTACGCAACCTAGGGGTCATCCTCGACCCCACCCTCTCCATGACTAAGCAGGTCAACGCCATTTCCTCATCCTGCTTCAACATCCTCCGAATGCTCCGCAGGATCTTCAAGTGGATCCCCACCGAAACAAGAAAAACAGTCACCCAGGCCCTCGTCACCAGCAGGCTGGACTACGGAAACGCCCTCTACGCAGGAACAACGGCTAAGCTCCTGAGACGGCTGCAACGCATCCAGAACGCCTCTGCACGTCTTATCCTCGACATCCCCCGACGCAGCCACATCACACCCCACCTGAGAGACCTGCACTGGCTCCCTGTCAACAAGAGGATAACCTTCAAGCTCCTCACCCACGCACACAAAGCACTCCACAACTCCGGACCAGCCTACCTCAACAGACGACTCAGCTTCTACACCCCCACCCGCCAGCTCCGCTCGACCAGCCTCGCCCTCGCCACAGTCCCCCGCATCCGGAAAACGACCGCCGGCGGCCGATCCTTCTCCCACCTCGCCGCCAAGACCTGGAACACCCTCCCCACCAACCTCCGACAGACCCAAGACCTACTGGCCTTCAGAAGACTCCTCAAGACCTGGCTCTTCGATCAGTAGCAGCACCACCCCCTCTTCCCCCAGCGCCTTGAGACCCTCGCGGGTATGTAGTGTGCTTTATAAGTGACATGATTGATTGATTGATTGATTGATTGATTGGTAGGCCTGTGAAGTACCTATGCCCTTGGTACCTAAGGTACCATATACTAAGAACTCATAAGGTGCCACAGTATCCAATCACTAGTGCACCTAGAGTGCACTCCAAATCGTTTAGAGAGAACAGAGAGGCTGGGGCCCTGATTAGCAGGGTCCCAGCCTGACTATAGCCAGAAACCAGTGTAAACATCAGAAAAAAAGTGGGGGCAACATAAGAGGCAGATCCTACTCTCCTACACAACCCCCCCCCCAAACGCAGGGACACTAAACTAACCTTGACCAGTTGAGTCTTCGTGTTCAAAGTGGAAATACCTTGAGAGACCATCTGCATTGGCATGTTGGGTCCCAGGTCTATGTTCCACTGTATAGTCCATCCCCTGTAGGGAAATGGACCACCTCAAAAGTTTTGGGTTTTCTCCTTTCATTTGTTTAAGCCATAGGAGGGGCTTGTGGTCGGTCTGAACTATGAAGTGAGTACCAAACAAGTATGGCCTCAGCTTCTTCAGGGCCCATACCACAGCAAAGGCCTCCCTCTCTATAGCTGACCAACGTTTCTCTCTAGGGGTCAGCCTTCTGCTAATAAAAGCTACTGTCTGGTCTTGACCTTCATCATTCAGTTGAGATAGTACAGCTCCCACACCCAGCTCAGAAGCATCTGTTTGGACAATGAACTTTTTGGTGTAGTCTGGACTCTGTAAGATGGGGGCACTGCACATGGCCTGCTTTAGGTCTTTGTTAGAACTGGGGGTCTCTAGTTGGCAATGGTTTGCACCTTTGTCCAAATAGGGACCCTTGCTTCTAGTCAGGATAAGGGGGAAACACTCCTAAAATAACCCCTGCTCACCCCCTGGTAGCTTGGCATGAGCAGACAGGCTTATCTCAGAGGCAGTGTGTAAAGCATTTGTGACCACATACAGTAATACAGTGAAAACACTACAGATGGACACCACACAGGTTGTTTATGTAAAAATAAGTAATCTTTATATAGACTTATCACAAGACCCAATAGCAAAAATCCACAATACAGTACTCAAAAATAGACTTAAAATGATAGAGACAGTTCACGTTATCGTCAAAAATAGGATAGTCACTCAAATAAAGCTTGTAGCAACAAATAACTCCACTTGGAGTTATCACGACGTCGTGACCGGTGGAAATCCCAAAGTACGGCGCCGACCGCGAGGTGCGCGGCGTCGGGCCCGGAGTCGAGCAGACCCACAAAGAACAGTACCTGGAATTCGATGAAAACAAAGACGGTGCACGGCGTCGGGGAGGTGATGCTTCGTTGGCGCCGGCGGCGTCGGTTCCTTACGACCCCAGGGGAGGTGATGTCTCGGTTCCTTACTGCAGCGCAGGGAGGTGAGGCGTCGGTTCCTTACTGTGTCGGGGAGGTGACGTCACGGATGGCGGCGAGGCGTCGGTTCCTTACGATGGTGCGGCGTCGATGGATTCGGGGGTCACCCACGTCGAGGATCGGCTCCGCGATGATGAAGCCCTGGCGTCGGTGAAGTCGGGGCTGCGGTGCGAGTCGGGACGGTGCGTCGTGAACGTCACGAGCGGTGTCCTCGGCTCCGGTGCAGGCAGCGGCCTCGATGACGGCTTCGGAGTCGATGTCGCACGGCGTCGGCAGGCGTCGGGCCTACGGTGCAAGTCGGGGCGGTGCGTCGTGCTCTTCACGAGCGGTGCCCACGGCTTCGGTGCAGGTTACGGCGTCGCTCGTCGGCGTCGGTGTTGCAATTTCCCTCTGTTAGCAGCTAAAACAGCAGTTCCAGATGCAGGCAAACAGAAGGGGTGAAGTCTTTGTGTCCCTGTGACTTCAGGCAGGAGGCAAGCTCAGTTCAAGCCCTTGGAGATTCCCTTCTTCAAGATGACAAAGCACAGCAAAGTCTTTTCTCCTGTCCTTGGCAGAAAGCAACCACTGCAGGCCAACCCCAATCAGCAAAACAGCACAGGGGCAGTACTCCTCCTTCAGCTTCTCCGGTTCTTCTCCTTGGCAACAGGTTTCTTGATTTCCCAGAAGTGATCTAATTTCCTAGGGGTCTGGGTCCCCTTTTTATACACAGTTTTCCTTTGTTCTCTGAAGGCAGAGAGGCCTCTGCCTAGTCCAAAACCAGTTCTGGTCAGTCCTGGAGCACTTTGTTTTTCTGACTCCTTCTTTCCTTTGTGAGTGAGGGGCAGAGCCATCAGACGCCCGGCAGGAGGTGGAGCCAGCATTGTGGAAGGCAGGCCTTCCTATTCAGCCCTGTGCTGACTCACCCTGTCTCCTGTAGCCACCCCCAGCCCCTGTCACTCAATCTCCAGACAAGGAATACACAACCTAGCAGAGGCAGGCTTGGAAGTTTAGGCAAGAAAATACCCACTTTCTAAAAGTGGTATTTTCAAACACAGAATGTTAAAACCAACTTCACTAAAAGATGTATTTTATCATTCTGAGTTCAGGCATACTAAATTCGTTTTTCTACCATGTTCCCTGGGTCAGTTCTGACTATAAAGTGTAATAGTCAGTCTGCCCATTCTGGCCTATGGGGAGCAGGTAGCCTTGCAATAGTGAAAAACGAAAATGGCTGTAATTCACTATCAGGACATGCCACACACACCAGGGCATGTCCTACCTTATACTTACAATGCACCCTGCCCTTGGGCCTACCTTAGGGGTGTCTGATATGAAGATAAGGGAAGGTTTAGGGACTGGCAAGTGGGTGCACTGGCCAAGTCGACATGGCAGTCACAGACTGCACACAGGCTCTGCAATGGCAGGCCTGAGACATATTTTACAAGCCGCTTCTGTGGGTGGCACAACCAGTGCTGCAAGCCCACCAGCGGCATTGGATTTACAAGCCCTGGGCACACTCAGTGCACTGTACTAGGGACTGACAAGTAAACCAATCATCCAATCATGGAGTCACTAATCCATAACACAATTTACAGTAGGGAGCACTTGCACTGTGGCACTGAACAGCAGTGGCACAGTGCCCAAAAGCATCTAAAACCAGCAAAACATAAGAGGCAACAGCAAAAAAATGGAAGGGAGACCCACGCCAATGGTGCCAAGTCTAACACGTGTCCCCTCCAGCTGAAATGTGGGGAGAACTACCCTTCCTCCTGGGAGTTCTCATCACTAAGGCGGAAAAATCTGGACAGACCATCAGCATTGGCGTGTTCTGTACCAGGGCGGTGTTCCACCGTAAAGTCCATCCCCTGTAGGGAAATGGACCACCTCAACAGTTTTGGATTCTCACCCCTCATCTGCATTAACCATCTGAGGGGCCTGTGGTCTGTCTGAACCCGGAAGTGAGTCCCAAACAAGTATGGTCTCAACTTCTTCAGTGCCCAGACCACAGCAAATGCTTCACGTTCAATCGCACTCCACCTCTGTTCCCGTGGGAGTAACCTCCTACTAATAAAGGCTACAGGTTGGTCTAGGCCCTCCTCATTCATCTGTGAAAGCACAGCCCCAACACCATGCTCTGAAGCATCTGTCTGCACAATGAATTCCCTTGAGAAGTTGGGCGCCTGAAGCACGGGCGCCGTGCACATGGCAGATTTCAGGGCATCAAAAGCCTTTTGGCAGGCATCAGTCCAGTTCACTTTCCTGGGCTGCTTCCTGGAAGTCAGCTCAGTCAAGGGTGCAACAATGTTGCCATACCCCTTGACAAACCTCCTGTAATACCCGGTGAGTCCTAAGAAGGCCCTCACCTCTGTTTGGGTTTTGGGGGTTCCCAAGCCAGGATGGTATCTATCTTGGGCTGTAGGGGCGCCACCTGGCCGCTCCCTACCTGGTGTCCCAAGTACACCACAGAACCCTGCCCGATCTGGCACTTACTCGCCTTGATCGTGAGGCCTGCCCTCCGCAGCGCCTTCAACACTTCCCAGAGGTGGTGCAGATGTTCCTCCCAAGTGGCGCTGAACACTGCAATGTCATCCAGGTAGGCGGCACTGAAATCCTCCAGCCCAGCCAACACCTGGTTGACCAACCTCTGAAAGGTGGCAGGGGCATTCTTCATCCCAAAGGGCATCACCCGGAATTGGTAGTGCCCATCTGGTGTGGAGAATGCTGACCTCTCTTTGGCCCCATCAGTTAAGGCGATCTGCCAGTATCCAGACGTTAGATCAAACGTGCTGAGGTACTGGGCAGCCCCTAACCGATCAATGAGCTCATCAGCTCTGGGGATGGGGTGCGCGTCAGTCCTGGTGACTGAATTGAGTCCTCGGTAGTCCACACAGAACCGGAGTTCAGGTGTGGCACCAGGCGCGGCAGCCTTTGGGACCAAAACCACTGGGCTGGCCCAAGGACTGTTAGAGGACTCAATCACCCCTAAGGCAAACATCTTGGAGACCTCCTCCTTGATGCAAGCTCTCACCCTGTCAGTCACTCTGTAAGTTTTGTGCTTTACAGGAGGACTGTCCCCAGTGTCCACATCATGGATGCACCATTCAGTGATACTGGGAGTCAGGGAGAACAGATCAGAAAACTGTCCCAACAGTTGGCGACAGTCATTCTGCTGCTCCGGGGTCAGGGTGGGAGAGAGGTTCACACCATCCACTGACCCATCTTGCTCTTTTGCATACAGGAGATCAGGAAGAGGTTCAGTCTCCTCTTCCATCCCAGCATCTGTTGCTAAGAGCATGCCCACTTCAGACCTCTCAAAGTGGGGCTTCAGGCGGTTCACATGCAGGACCCGCAAGGGGTTCCTGGGAGACTGCAAGTCCACCAAGTAGGTGACATCACTCTTGCGCTCCACCACCTCAAATGGTCCGGTCCACTTATCCTGGAGCGCACAGGGCTCCACTGGGGCCATGACCCAAACCTTTTGTCCAGGCTGAAACTCGATCAGAGTGGCGTTCTGATCATGCCAACGTTTCATCTCTTCCTGGCTGGCTTCCAGATTCGCCTCAGCGAGTTGTCTGAAACGCCGAGTCTGGTTCCTGAAGGCCAGCATGTAACTAAATACATCCTGGGGAGTTTTCCTGGGAGCTTTCTCCCAGCCTTCCTTGACCAGACTCAGAGGTCCTCTTACAGGATGGCCGTACAGCAGTTCAAAGGGACTGAACCCTAAGGACTTCTGGGGCACCTCTCTGTAAGCAAAGAGCAGGCATGGCAAGAGGACGTCCCACTTACGCCTCATGGGTTCTTCCAGACCCATAATCATGCCTTTCAGGGTCCGGTTGAATCTCTCAACCAGCCCATTACCTTGGGGGTGGTAAGGAGTGGTGAACTTATAGGTTACACCACACTCCTGCCACAGGGACTTCATATACTTGGAAATGAAGTTAGTACCACGGTCAGACACCACCTCCTTGGGGAACCCCACACGGGAGAAAATCCCCATCAGTGCACGTCCCACCACGGGGGCCGTCACTGTCCGAAGAGGGATGGCTTCCGGGTACCGGGTGGCATGGTCCACCAAGACCAGGATGAACCTGTTGCCCATGGCTGTCTTGGGATCCAGAGGCCCCACAATGTCAATACCCACCCTCTCAAAGGGGGTGCTGACAACAGGGAAAGGTTGGAGAGGAGCCTTGTGCTTCCTCCCACTCTTACCACTTGCCTGGCAAGTCTGACAGGTCCTGCAATGAGTATCTGAACTCTTGCGCATTTGGGGCCAATGAAAGTGGGTGACAAGCCTTTGAAAGGTCTTGTCTTGCCCCAAATGTCCTGCTAAAGGCACATCATGAGCCAGACCCAGTAGGAAGGCTCTGAAGCGCTGGGGTACCACCAGCACACGGGCTGACCCAGGCTCAGCAACCTTAGGCTCACTATACAGGAGACCATTCTCCCAGTAGATCCAGTGTGATCCAGACTGATCACCTGCTGCCTGGCTTACAGCCTGTTGCCGCAAGCCCTCAAGAGAAGGGCACTTCTTCTGCTCCTCGCAGAATTCTTCCCTGGAGGGGCCTCCCTCCTGCTGCCAATGGGTCAGCTCAGGCAGGTCCCCCAGTTCAGCCACTTGTTCCCCTGTAGGTTCCAGGGCATCCCCCTCAAGGTCTGCCTCCTCCTGGACCGTGGGAACTTCGGGGGCCGGTTTCCCGCGCCCCCTGCCTCCTCTCTTTAAGGCAGGCACCTGGGCCCTTCTTCCAGGCTCCAGGTCCTCTTGAATACCCTTACCGGCTGCCATTGACCGAGTGGTCACACACGCCCACTCTGGCAGACCCAACATCTCCAAATGAGACCTCCGCTCCACCTTCGCCCAAGGGGAGCTCTCCAAATCATTGCCTAGCAGACAGTCAACAGGCATGGCTGGCCTCACAGCTACTTGAAGGATACCTGAGACCCCCCCCACTCAAAGGGAACCTGGGCCACCTTGCAGTGGCTCTCTGAGTTGTCAGCGGCAACTACAGGGTAGAATACGTTGGGGACCACCTGCTCCTCAGACACCAGCCGACAACTGACAGCTGTCACACTGGCCCCGGTGTCTCTCAGAGCCTCCACCCTATGGCCATTGATGGTCACCCACTGCCTGTATTTCTTAGTGTTATCAGGCAGCTGGGTCCTAGGGACCATCTCACTGTCTCCTAAAGAGACCAGGGACATCTCTGCGGGACCCCACCCACCTTGGGCACCCAACTCCTCCCCCAGGGCTACACTAGCCATCTGCCGGGGTGGTGCACCAGTGGGTGCAGTGGTCACAGTATTGGGACACTTGGGACTTCCTACAAAGTGACCCACCTGACCACAACTAAAACATGCTTTGGGCCCCTTCTGAACAGACTTATCTGTTGGGACCCATGGTCTTTTCTCAGTGGGAGGCTGGGAACCCTTACCTTGGTTCCCTTGGGGTTTACTTTGGGGCCCTTTTTGGAACTCCTTCTGTTTACCCTTGTCCCCCCACTCTTCTGCTGGGGACCCTGCCCACCTTTGGCGGAGTCTCCCACAAGACCCTTGTGGACCCGGGTACTGACCCAGCGGTCCGCCTCCTCAGCAAGCTTCCTAGGATTAGTCAGCTTACTGTCAACTAGGTGCTGGCGTAGCTCTGGAAAACAACTACTGGACAAGTGCTCCCATGCGATTAAATCATAGAACTCCTGTAAGTCATTTACTTTGCTACCCTTCACCCATCCATCCAATGCTCTGCAAAAATAAGACACATACTCCACCCAGGTACTAGACTCCAGCTTTTTGCAGTTCCTAAACTTCTGCCTATAAAGCTCTGGAGTTAACCCATACCTTGCCACTAAAGCTTCCTTCAGGTGGGCATAGGACATCTGATCCACTGTGGGCAAGGCTAGCAAGGTTTCCCTTCCCTCACCTGCAAAGCGGCCCCACAACCCCGCTCCCCAATCCTTCTCAGGGACCCGGTGTGATGTCATGGCGATCTCATAAGCTTTAAACCATTGCCCAATGTCCTCCCCCTTCATGAAATCCTTAATAACCTCCTTGGGGATGTACACTCTACTTTCTACAGGCACTGGAGGTGTGCTGCCACCAGAGGGAGTGATTTCTAGGCTCCTAGCCTTTAGCTCTAGCTCCCTCACCACTCTCTCATGCTCTAAAAGCATCTTCTTTTCTTCCATGGCCAACCTCTTACTTTCTAACTCCAATTTCTTATGCTCAAGGCTATCATGGCTTCCCTGTTTCAGTTTGGCCATTTCCATTTCATGCATCCTGCTTTTGTCCCTGTCCTCCAGCTCCTCTGGAGACAGGCCCTTTTGAGAAACACTGCTGCCCTCCCTGGAAGGCGCTCTCCTCCCAGTTAAGCCCAATGGCCCCTCAAGCTGCCCATCTAAATTCTCTGCCTCCTCCACAGGCTCCTCGGACTGCCCACTGGCATTCCGTGCTTCCAACCAGGCCCTTAGCGCCTTGTGAAACTCCTCCTTCCTGGTGAGGCCTCTCATAGAGATTTTAAATTTTTTGCAAACAGCTTTGAGTTCTGTCACAGTGTAGGTATCAACCCTATCTTCTTCAAATTCAATATCTGCAGGTGCAATGGATCCTTTTTGCTCATGGTGAAAATTGGCAGTTCTCAACAAAAATAAAGGTTCCAAGGAAAAAAGTCCTATCAAAATGTATGTGGTCGCGTATTGGTCTGCACTCACTAGTAGTGTACACCAATCACTGTATATGAATCACAAATGCAAGTCCAAATCCTCACCGCTGACCACCAATGTTAGAACTGGGGGTCTCTAGTTGGCAATGGTTTGCACCTTTGTCCAAATAGGGACCCTTGCTTCTAGTCAGGATAAGGGGGAAACACTCCTAAAATAACCCCTGCTCACCCCCTGGTAGCTTGGCACGAGCAGACAGGCTTATCTCAGAGGCAGTGTGTAAAGCATTTGTGACCACATACAGTAATACAGTGAAAACACTACAGATGGACACCACACAGGTTGTTTATGTAAAAATAAGTAATCTTTATATAGACTTATCACAAGACCCAATAGCAAAAATCCACAATACAGTACTCAAAAATAGACTTAAAATGATAGAGACAGTTCACGTTATCGTCAAAAATAGGATAGTCACTCAAATAAAGCTTGTAGCAACAAATAACTCCACTTGGAGTTATCACGACGTCGTGACCGGTGGAAATCCCAAAGTACGGCGCCGACCGCGAGGTGCGCGGCGTCGGGCCCGGAGTCGAGCAGACCCACAAAGAACAGTACCTGGAATTCGATGAAAACAAAGACGGTGCACGGCGTCGGGGAGGTGATGCTTCGTTGGCGCCGGCGGCGTCGGTTCCTTACGACCCCAGGGGAGGTGATGTCTCGGTTCCTTACTGCAGCGCAGGGGAGGTGAGGCGTCGGTTCCTTACTGTGTCGGGGAGGTGACGTCACGGATGGCGGCGAGGCGTCGGTTCCTTACGATGGTGCGGCGTCGATGGATTCGGGGGTCACCCACGTCGAGGATCGGCTCCGCGATGATGAAGCCCTGGCGTCGGTGAAGTCGGGGCTGCGGTGCGAGTCGGGACGGTGCGTCGTGAACGTCACGAGCGGTGTCCTCGGCTCCGGTGCAGGCAGCGGCCTCGATGACGGCTTCGGAGTCGATGTCGCACGGCGTCGGCAGGCGTCGGGCCTACGGTGCAAGTCGGGGCGGTGCGTCGTGCTCTTCACGAGCGGTGCCCACGGCTTCGGTGCAGGTTACGGCGTCGCTCGTCGGCGTCGGTGTTGCAATTTCCCTCTGTTAGCAGCTAAAACAGCAGTTCCAGATGCAGGCAAACAGAAGGGGTGAAGTCTTTGTGTCCCTGTGACTTCAGGCAGGAGGCAAGCTCAGTTCAAGCCCTTGGAGATTCCCTTCTTCAAGATGACAAAGCACAGCAAAGTCTTTTCTCCTGTCCTTGGCAGAAAGCAACCACTGCAGGCCAACCCCAATCAGCAAAACAGCACAGGGGCAGTACTCCTCCTTCAGCTTCTCCGGTTCTTCTCCTTGGCAACAGGTTTCTTGATTTCCCAGAAGTGATCTAATTTCCTAGGGGTCTGGGTCCCCTTTTTATACACAGTTTTCCTTTGTTCTCTGAAGGCAGAGAGGCCTCTGCCTAGTCCAAAACCAGTTCTGGTCAGTCCTGGAGCACTTTGTTTTTCTGACTCCTTCTTTCCTTTGTGAGTGAGGGGCAGAGCCATCAGACGCCCGGCAGGAGGTGGAGCCAGCATTGTGGAAGGCAGGCCTTCCTATTCAGCCCTGTGCTGACTCACCCTGTCTCCTGTAGCCACCCCCAGCCCCTGTCACTCAATCTCCAGACAAGGAATACACAACCTAGCAGAGGCAGGCTTGGAAGTTTAGGCAAGAAAATACCCACTTTCTAAAAGTGGTATTTTCAAACACAGAATGTTAAAACCAACTTCACTAAAAGATGTATTTTATCATTCTGAGTTCAGGCATACTAAATTCGTTTTTCTACCATGTTCCCTGGGTCAGTTCTGACTATAAAGTGTAATAGTCAGTCTGCCCATTCTGGCCTATGGGGAGCAGGTAGCCTTGCAATAGTGAAAAACGAAAATGGCTGTAATTCACTATCAGGACATGCCACACACACCAGGGCATGTCCTACCTTATACTTACAATGCACCCTGCCCTTGGGCCTACCTTAGGGGTGTCTGATATGAAGATAAGGGAAGGTTTAGGGACTGGCAAGTGGGTGCACTGGCCAAGTCGACATGGCAGTCACAGACTGCACACAGGCTCTGCAATGGCAGGCCTGAGACATATTTTACAAGCCGCTTCTGTGGGTGGCACAACCAGTGCTGCAAGCCCACCAGCGGCATTGGATTTACAAGCCCTGGGCACACTCAGTGCACTGTACTAGGGACTGACAAGTAAACCAATCATCCAATCATGGAGTCACTAATCCATAACACAATTTACAGTAGGGAGCACTTGCACTGTGGCACTGAACAGCAGTGGCACCGTGCCCAAAAGCATCTAAAACCAGCAAAACATAAGAGGCAACAGCAAAAAAATGGAAGGGAGACCCACGCCAATGGTGCCAAGTCTAACAGTCTTCAAATGCCTTCTGACAGCTAGCTGTCCACTGAACCTTTTTTGGCATTTTCTTTGAGGTCAGATCATTCAAGGGGGTCACTATAGATCCATATCCCTTGACAAACCTCCTATAGTACCCAGTCAGGCCTAAGAAGGCTCTCACCTGTGTCTGGGTGGTTGGAGCAACCCATTCCATTATGGTTTGGATTTTGCTCTGTAAAGGCTGAACCTGGCCTCCACCTACAAGGTGGCCCAGGTACACAACCTGACTCTGCCCTATCTGGCACTTAGTGGCCTTGATAGTGAGGCCTGCTTTCTGCAGGGCCTCCAAAACATTCCTGAGGTGGACCAGGTGATCCTGCCAGGAGGAACTAAAGACAGCAATATCATCTAGATAAGCTGAGTAATAAGTTTCCATCCCTGTCACAACTTTATTCACCAACCTCTGGAAAGTGGCAGGTGCATTTTTCAATCCAAAGGGCATCACCACAAAGTGGTAGTGCCCACCAGGGGTCGAAAATGCTGTTTTGGCTTTTGCATCATCAGCTAACCTGATCTGCCAGTAGCCAGCTGTTAGGTCAAACGTGCTTAGATACTTGGCTGAGGCCAAAGTATCAATCAGCTCATCTGCCCTTGGTATGGGATAGGCATCAGTCCTAGTGACTGCATTGAGGCCTCTGTAGTCTACACAAAACCTCATTTCTTTCTTACCACCCTGGGTATGAGGCTTGGGTACCAGGACTACTGGACTAGCCCAAGGGCTATCTGAAGGCTCAATTACACCTAGCTCCAACATTTTCTGGACTTCAGTCCTGATACAGTCCCTGACATGGTCAGGTTGCCTGTAGATTTTATTCTTGACAGGCAGACTGTCTCCAGTGTCCACCTCGTGGGTGCAACAGGAAGTCTGACTAGGGGTCAGGCTAAACATATGTCTAAACTGTTGCAGAACTTGTCTGCACTCAGTTTGCTGATGGTCGGTGAGGCTGCTTGCCAAAGCAACACCATCTACTGACCCATCATCAGGGTTCTGAGAGATCAGGTCAGGGAGAGGGTCACTCTCCTCCTCCTGGTCCTCATCAGTTGCCATGAGCAAGCCCATGTCAGCCCTGTCAACATATGGTTTTAATCTGTTGACATGGAGCACCCTCAGGGGGCTCCTGGGAGTTCCAAGATTCACCAGGTAGGTGACTTCTCCCTTCTGTTCAACTATTGTATGGGGGCCACTCCACTTGTCCTGGAGGGCTGCTGGGGCCACAGGCTCCAACACCCACACTTTCTGTCCTGGCTGGTATACAGTCAGTACAGCCTTTTGGTCATGCCAAGCTTTTTGTAATTCTTGGCTGGCCTCCAGGTTTTTGGTTGCCTTTTTCATGTACTCTGCCATCCGGGAGCGGAGACCAAGTACATAGTCCATCACATCTTGTTTGGGGGGCTTGAGAGGTAACTCCCAGCCCTCTTTTACCAAACACAGTGGACCTCTCACAGGATGCCCAAACAGAAGCTCAAATGGGCTGTAACCAACCCCCTTCTGTGGAACCTCTCTGTATGCAAACAACAGGCAAGGAAGAAGAAGGTCCCATTTCCGCCTAAGCTTCTCTGGGAGTCCTTTAATCATTCCTTTCAAGGTTTTGTTGAAGCGTTCAACTAAACCATTGCATTGTGGGTGATAGGGGTGGTGAACTTGTAAGTTACACCACACTCCTTCCACATTGCTTTTAGATATCCTGACATGAAGTTGGTACCTCTGTCAGAAATGACCTCCTTTGGAAAACCAACTCTGGAGAAGACTCCAATGAGGGCTCTTGCCACCACAGGGGCTGTGGTGGTCCTCAGGGGAATTGCTTCTGGGTACCTGGTGGCATGATCCACTACCACCAGGATAAACCTGTGCCCAGATGCAGTTTGAGGGTCAAGGGGACCAACAATGTCAATCCCTACCCTTTCAAAGGGTACCCCCACCACAGGTAGTGGTATCAGGGGGGCCTTTGTTGTGCCACCTGCCTTACCACTGGCTTGGCATGTGACACAGGAGTGACAAAACTCCTTTGTGTCCTCTGACATATGTGGCCAATGAAAATGTGGAGCAAGCCTGTCCCAGGTCTTGTTTTGGCCCAAGTGTCCTGCTAAAGGGATGTCATGTGCTAGGGTCAAGAGGAACCCCCTAAACTTCTGAGGTATTACCAACCTCCTGGTGGCTCCAGGGGCTGGGTCTCTACCTTCAGAATATAGGAGCCCCTCATCCCAATAAACTTTATGGGACCCACTAGCACTCCCAGCAGCCTCAGCAGCAGCCTGCTGTCTGAGGGGTTCAAGAGAGGGGCAGCACTGTTGCTCCTTACTCAGATCTTCCCTAGAAGGGCCCCCTGCCCCCAAGAACTCAACCTGATCAGGCTCAAGTCCCTCTGGGGCAGTTCCTTCTTCAGGAGCTGCTTCACCTCCCTCTGGGGGTGAATCTGTGATCTGAGACAGAGGGGAAGGCACTGCCTTTACCCTACTGCTCCTCGTCTTGGGAAGCATCTGGTCCATTGTTCCAGGATCCAGAGCTGGTTCAGTGTCATGCATTCTTGCTTGTGACCTGGTCACAGCAAATACCTCTGCAGGGATGCCCAACATCTCAGCATGAGTCCATAACTCTACTTCAGACCAGGCTGAAGTCTCTAGTTCATTGCCCAATAGACCTTCGACAGGGAGGTCTGCACTGACTACAACCTTCTTGAGGCCAGTTACCCCTCCCCATGAGAAATTCACAACTGCCAGACTATGGTTGGTCTTGACGTTGCTTGCATTGGTTACCTGGTACATTTCGCCCAGGATGATCTGTCCAGGGTCCACAAGATCCTCTGCCACCATGGTGACACTAGCACCTGTGTCCCTAAATGCCAAAGCCTGTTTGCCATTTATTACAGGCTGCTGTTTGTATTTGCCCAGATTACTGGGACTCACTAGGAAGGACATATTAAGGTCTCCCTCACAAATCAGCATTGCCTGAGTGGGCACTCTGACTAGGTCAGAGCCCACTTCAGAACCCAGGGTCAACCCTACTACACCCTTATTCTGAGTACCACCTCCACCAGTAGCTGAACTAGGGGGAACAGTTGCCTTAGGGGCAGGAGTGGTGGTGGTTTGGTCTTTGGACTTGTTACAGTCAGAAGTCCAGTGCCCTTTCTGTTTACAGAATTTGCACCAGGGCTTCTTTTGGCCTTTTCCCTTGTTGGATTGTGACTCCCCACCAGATGCAGATTTTTGGGGCCCTTGTGAAGACTTCTGGTCTTTTGACTTATCCCCACCTTTCTCAGAGCCCTTAGGATCTTGCTTCTTGGTGTCACCCCCTTGGTTCTGGGGTTTCTGCCTCACCCTGGTTCTGACCCATTTGTCTGCCTTCTTTCCCAATTCTTGGGGAGAGGTCAGATCCGAGTCCACCAGGTACTGATGCAACAACTGGTTCTGGCAATTATTAAGGATCTGTTCTCTCATCATCAGATTATACAATCCCTTGAAATCAGTAACCCTACTGCCAACCAGCCAACCCCCAGAGCCTTGGTTGCACAATCAACAAAGTCAGTCCAGTCCTGAGTCTGTGCCTTCTGGGTGTCTCTGAACTTCAACCTGTACTGCTCAGTGGTTAAGCCAAACCCATCTATCAGTGCACTCTTCAGGACTTCATAATCATCAGCATCCTCTTCTCTAACAGTGAGGAGCTTGTCTCTACCTTTATCTGAAAAGGAGAGCCACAAGATTGCTGCCCACTGCTTTTGGGGGACCTGCTGTACTCTACAGGCCCTCTCCATAGCAGTTATCCACTTGTGGATATCATCCCCACTCTGGTAGGGAGGAACAACCTTGCTCAGGTTCCTATGGTCTGGAATAGATTCTCTGCCTCTAGGGACACTGTTGCTGCCACCAAGGGGTTCTAACCCCTCTCGTCTAGAAGCTCTCTGGATCTCCAGGGCTTCTCTATCCAGTGCCAACTGCTTGGTTCTGAGGGCAACTCTTGCTTCCTCATACTGCAGCAGTTTGCACATTCTTTCAGAGGAGGTCTCTCTTATGGGAAAGTATGAGTTCCTCTGGTGGACAAATTCTCTGCCAGAGTGATAAGAGTGCTCAGATTCCCTGGAAGGGGACATATGCCTCTCATCCACTCTGTCAGTTCTCTTAGGGAGAATTCCTCTGTCCTTTTCAGGCCCCTTGAGGCCTGGCCCGTCAATCACAGAGTCCTGGTCATTTGGATTTTCATCATCTGACCCAGATACTGTAATTGACCCACCCACTGATTCAGACCCATTAGCTCCTAGAGCCAATCTAAGATCATCTGCTGTCAGCAGATCTATCAGGTGTAGGGTTGAGGGACTCTGTCCTAGCCTCAGGTGTCTTTCAACACACATGGCTCTCAAGTCAGAGAAAGCCATGTCCTTATACTGAGGCTGAGTGGATCCACTGGTTCCACCCTTCAAGGACATTCTAGTGTTGTGCAGTGTTGTACTACCTACACTAGTTTGTGGCCTACTGATACTAGCTTGAGCTGTAGAAAGGGTGTGCTATCCCTTGGCCCACAGCTCTAAGTTCAGTAGAACTTATCGATACTAAGCTTGACTTTATATGTACCTTAAGTACCTATAGTGGTTTTCAGTTAGTAATTCAAATAGAGATTTTCTGGTAAAACAATAGCAAGCTGGAATCACACACGCTGCCCACCAATGTGAGAAGTTGGCCTGGTATATGCTGTTCACTAATTAAAGTGGACACCTTGCACCAGAACAATTCGACTCTTATGGTAGATAGGTTTAAGACAACCTTTATAGAAAGCTATCCTAGTGGTAGCTGTGGAGAGCAGCCTTCAGGCTAAGTCTTGAAGGAATGTAAAGCAGCTTGTTTTACCACACAATCTCTTGAATCACCAAATGAAAGGACACCACACAGGTATATATCAAATATATATGTATTTATTAATAAACACTCTCTACTAATCTCTTTATGAGATTAGAGGTCAGGAACATATGTACAAGTCAAATATTATCAGAATAAGTTTAGCACAATCGAATATCACAATCTTAGTTTGCTAGACCTAGGTCTAGGGCATCTAGAATCGAGGGACCCCCAAGAACCACCCTAGGTAGTTGTAGGAGACCCACAGGGGACAGACGCGGTGACCTGGCACCGGTGCGAGTCCTGTACGAGTCTATGCGCTCAGACGCGATTGGGATATCAATGTTAAAGGTCCCTTGCGTGTTCGAGGCGAACACACCGATCGGTCCTTGTACGAGTCGAAGGACGCGGTAATAGAAGGAATTGCAAGGGAGATGGACGCGCTGTGTCTAACACAGACGCGAACCTTGTGCGAGTCAGTGCAATGGAGATCTCAGTGCTACAGGCCCTTTGTGTGTTCGAGGCGAACACCGATCGGACTCAGTACGAGTCGAAGGATACAGTTCTAGATAGTGTTGCAAAGGAGATGGACGCGGTGTGTCTAACACAGACGCGAACCCTGTACGAGTCAGCGCACTTGTCGCACTTAGAAAGTTAGAGGTTTAGGACACTTCTAGGGACGCTACAAGCAAGTCACTTACAGGGTAAGTAGTTCTAGGGCCCACACCCACAGGAGCACCGTAGTGCTGAAGTTACCTCACCCAGGGGAGCCGGGTGCATAGGTGTTCTTTGGTGTCGGGTCGCGGCGTCGTTTTCAATGGGAGCCAGTGAAGACTTGCTGCTTGCGGCGACAGGAGAAGTGTCCGGAGGAATCCAAGCCTGGATTCGGAAGATGGAAGACCTGAAAGCAGAGGGGACAGTGTTCAAAGTCACTTGGAAGTGACTCGGGGCAAGGAAGATGGATGCCCACCGTCGTCGCAAGATTCAGGTCGTTCGCGGTTGCCTTGACTCTTCAGCCACGAGGTCCAGGAGGTGTCGACGACGACCAGGAGCTGGATTCAGCGTGTCCCACGATGTCTGCAGCTTACTGCAGTGTCGGCGACTCGATCGGAGCCAACAA
Organism: Calotriton arnoldi; assembly: GCA_963921515.1. Classification (NCBI taxonomy): domain Eukaryota; kingdom Metazoa; phylum Chordata; class Amphibia; order Caudata; family Salamandridae; genus Calotriton; species Calotriton arnoldi. Next base: position 1,384,749 of record CAWUFW010002952.1, read on the forward strand.
GCCTTGGTAACAGCAAGTCTCGGGTAAAGTGTGAAGAGGCAATGGTGCAGACCAGCAAGGTCTGTGTGACTCACCCAGCAAGGTCTGTGTGACTCACCCAGCAAGGGTAAGTCAGGGCAGGCCTGGAGCAACCAGGGGAGCCCTTTGGTTTCTTTAGAAAGTCTTCTGGGGACCCACAAGCCAGCTGGCAAGGGATCGCGAAGACGCATCAGGAGGATTCGCTCACAGGGGCCCACTGTCACTCGGGACGTGGTAGGCCTCTGATCTTAAGAAGGATTCCTGCTGGAGGCTGGGACCACACGTGGTCCAAAGCACAAGTTCATGGAACGTTGTGAAGGGGTTGCACTCGACAATAGTGCATGGTACCCAGGGGTCACAGTTCCTCGTTACTCTTGGGGTCCACTGGCCTCAGCTTCGCTGGCGACTCACGATGGCCTTTGAAAAGTCAGGAAATCCACTTTTTGGGCTGCAGGGACTTCGGACTCCGGCGGTAGCGGCGTAGTTTGCGACCGTCGTTTGTAGTTTTTGGTGCCTGCCAAGCAGGGGAGTCACTCCTTGACTCCAAGGGAGATTCTTCAGTCTTCCAAAGGTAGTGGAACGTCGAAGGTCCGGGATTCGTCTTCAGAGCTTCGTCCAGGGAAATCTAGGGTGCTATGCACAGGTTCCCCCTCTTATACTAAAAGAAGGGGAGGGACTAGCTCTATGACCCTACCTATGGGAGGGTCAGGGGAGTGGGTGGTTACACCCACTTCCCTTTGTCCAGTTTCGTGCCAGAGCAGGGACAGGTAGCCCGTGAGCCGGTTTGAACTGGCATATGCACAGAGGAGCCTTCTGCTCCCCCAGTGCAGGACTTCAAAGCACTCTAAGAGTGCACCCACCCAGCCCCAATACACTAAACCCTGTCTGGGAGGTGGTCACACCCCCTTGGGACAGGATATCTATTGTTGGGCTTCCTCCACTGCAAGTGTTGGTCATCAGCAGGAGGGCAGCCCAGTGTCTGTGACTGGTGGCATTCATTTTGTGATGCCAGGGCTCTGCAGGATTCTACCGCGTTTCCACAGTAGGTACATGTCTATCCCTCTAGAAGGGTGGAATGCTACCCCCGCCGCCAGGACTGGCGGGGGGTAGTATTCCAAGGTGTTTGACACCCAACACGACATGTTTCGATGCAGCCATTCCAAAGTTAGCATTTTACCGCGAGGATATAATGCACTTAAAAGTATATGGTTTTAACCGCATCCACAAACAGCACCAGAGAATGGACTCTGAGAGCTGCAGAGGGGCCCTGCTCAGGCAGAGGCACCCCCTCACATAGAAGCCAAGCACCCTGTCCTCAGGATTGATAGGGCCTGCCTTAGGGGTGACTGATAGGGTTACATGTGTGTGTAGGAGAGATATAGGGAACCTATATCTCAGTGAGGGGTGCTAGCACTTCCTCACTCAGGCTGCAGTAGCAGGCCTGTGGTGTCAGATTTAGTCTGCTTCCCAGGGGTGGCATAATACATGCTGCAGCCCCTGGTAGGCCTGTGAAGTACCTATGCCCTTGGTACCTAAGGTACCATATACTAGGGACTCATAAGGTGCCACAGTATCCAATCACTAGTGCACCTAGAGTGCACTCCAAATCGTTTAGAGAGAACAGAGAGGCTGGGGCCCTGATTAGCAGGGTCCCAGCCTGAATATAGCCAGAAACCAGTGTAAACATCAGAAAAAAAGTGTGGGCAACATAAGAGGCAGATCCTACTCTCCTACATTACCTCTATTACAGATCTATGTAATCATTACAGTCAGCTACTATTCCTTCTAAATGGAAGACAGCATGCATTAAACCTCTTCTTGAGAAAGCTACAGCAGACCCTCTGTATTTGGTAAATTACAGACCTATATCCTTACTTCCTTTCATATCCAAAATACTAGAGTCCTCAGTTAATCATCAATTGGTGTCTTACCTCGAATCGAACCACCTGCTGGATGCATCTTAGTCAGGTTTCCGTGCATCCCACAACACGGAATCAGCCTTAGGAGAGGTTACGGATACCATCAAACTGGCTTTAGACCAGGGCTCTTCAGCTGTGCTGGTTCTCTTGGATCTGTCAGCGGCTTTTGACACCATCTCCCATCAAATCTTAGTCCAAAGACTAGGGGAGATTGGTGTCACGGGTAAAGCTTTGGAATGGATGAAGAATTTCCTGTCTGAACGTACTCATCTGGTTCAGCTGGGTGACTATTCTTCTGTATCCATGGTCCTGGATAAAGGGGTGCCGCAGGGCTCAATTTTGAGCCCCACTTTGTTTAATGTCGACGTGGAACCCCTGGCAAAACTCATCCAGTCATGTGGGTTTGAAACCATCTCTTATGCTGATGACACACAATTGGTCATCACTATGGACCAAAATCCAATGCTGACCAAAGTCTAATTTAAGAACTGTTTACTAAGAATTTCTATGTGGATGACTGATAACATTTTTCAGCTTAATACGAACAAAACTGAGATCCTTTTGTTTGGAAAAGCTCACTCAGTCGGGTCAGCCGACTTATGGCCATTGGAGTTGGGCCCACCACCTATCCCAAAAAAATGTGCAAAGAATCTGAGAGTTCTCATAGATGATAATCTCTCCATGAGTGAGCATGTTAAAACCATCTCCAGAACCGGTTTTGGTCTAATGTGAATGCTTAAGAAAGTCTTCCAATGGACCCAATTGCAAACCAGGAAAAGTCTTGTTCAAGCCTTGATAATAAATCATATTGACTATGGCAATGCCTTAATGGTAGGAATTAATGAAATCCTCCTAACTAGGCTCCAGGTAGTGCAGAACTCAGCTGCATGCCTGGTCTTGAACCTTCCCCCTCGGTCTCCTTCGGAGCCCACCCTCCATTTTCTCCATTGGCTTCCGATTAAAAAACGCATCCTTTTCAAACGTCTTTGTCTGGTCTGTAAAACTCTCCATGGTAACGGCCCCTTCACCTCAGAAACAAACTTCAGCCATACATCCCGGTCCGCCAGCTTAGATCCAGTGATCTATTACTCCTACGTCCCAAAAGTATTAGAAGGACCAGGTTTGGGAGTCGCTCTTTCTCCTACCTTGCCCCTTATCACTGGAATCAGCTGCCCTTGTCCATTCCTGCATGCTCTGACCTCTCCCTTTTTAAACAACTCCTGAAAACCTGGTTATTCACCTTATAATTTCATCTCGTACTGTATGACACCCCAGCTGTAAAGGCGCCTAGAGATCCTCTAGGGGATGATTCATGTGCCAAATAAATGAAAAAATAAAATAAATACTTGAAAAAAGGATCAGTTGAAATTGGCAAAAATGATATTGAATTGTTATTGCTGTTGTGACTTTTTCCATACTAAAAATGGTTAAGTGAAAAAGGGTTTGCTTTTATATCCTGGTGCAGACCAATATAAATATCACAAATTTCAAAATATTTAAATGCTAGTAAAAAGATGATGTTAAGGACGTTTATAAAAATAGGCTTAAATAATAATGCTTGCGACAGACTGAGAAATGTGTTAAATATTTCAGGTAGAACTTCTGAATCTGTGCGACTTACCTTTTACATTCCAATGGGAGTGTACATATAAAGATGCACAGGCACATCTTTTAAATCATGTGGGCTTACATGACTTCGATGTGAAAGTCTTTTGCACTTCAGCAATAACATAGAATATAAATGTCAAGGAGAAGATGGCATGTTGAACTTTGTTTCACAGTTTAGTCTGCAGAGGAAAGCAGGTCTACCTAAGCTTTCTCTAGCTCACCTTTAGAATTTATGCCGCAGGAACAGAAAAGCACCCTGAATAATGCATGTGCTATTGCATAATCAGACAATGATAATATTATGAAATAAATAACATTAAAGGTCAACCAAGGTTAGGTAATAAGAATCAAGCTAAATCAATTAAAGCAAGGTAAAAATAAGTTCAAATGAAACAAAGTTATGGCAAAAACAAAATTGTTAAAAAGGGGCTAAGATTGAACTTAGGAAAACAATTGCTTGGTGAGCACACCACTAGCCAGTGGGCATACTCGGTCATTCTCAAGATCCACAAAGACCTGACCAGTTCCCCCGGATGACCCATCATCTTGGGGTTTGGCTTAATTTTGGAACCTTTGTCTAGATTTGCGGATGCATTCCTCAGACCAATGGTTCAAAATACTAGCACATATTTAAAATACACCAAAGATGTGTTAATCATCCTGCGCGACATTGATTTTGACCCAGACTCCCACCTCTTCCTGGGCCTTGACATTCAAAGTCTTTACACAAGCCTCCCCCAACCAGAGAGACTAGATATAATCAAGAAGGTCCTCTCTGAAGTGGACTGTGATTACCACATACCCAGGATTGTAGTTATGGAATGCTGCAATAGGGCACTGGCGATTATTTTTTTTTTGAGTTTGGAAGACTCTCTTTCTACAGAAGCATTGGCCCAGCATGGGAAGCACTTTTGCGCCCAGTATCACTGGCCTTTATGAGCACCACCTAGAAACCCATAAAATCTTGAGTCCCGGGAGCCCCTTTTTGAACCAAATCAAGCTCTGGAAGAGGTACATTGACGCTGTCCTGATCGTATGGGCAGGCAATGAGATGACAGCTAGGAATTTCATGAGCTGGTTGAACACAAAACAAATTCCTCAAGTTCACACACACCATAAGCAACAAAGAACCTGGTGTTACATAATAGCAGACCAGGGCACCCTAAAAACAACCACACACTAGAAACCGATGACCAAGAACTTCCTTCTACTTCATGACAGTTTCCATCCACTATCTCTAAGTGAGACCCTTACCTTTGGCAAATTTGTGAGGTTGAGAAGAAACTGCTGGGATATACGAGATTATGAGGCACAAGCAGAGAATTAAGCAACTAAGCTAAAGGCCAGAAAGTTCCCACCCAGAATAGTGGAAAAGGCAATGAAATGGGCCCGCAACAGGGATGCCTTGTTGGACCATGTCTCACAGAACAAAAAAGGAGGACAGGTCAATTTGTATTACAACATTTAATGTATAGCATCCGACAGAGTCAATAAGATCATTAATAAAAAATTGTTGGATCCTGAATAGCAGCCCTATTAATCTACCAAAACCTATGTTTTCCAATAGGTGAGGCTAAAGTCTGAGGTTCTCCCTAGTGCACACATGCCCCCAAAAACAACCACAGACACCAGACAAACCCTGGGGACACTGCTGCAGGTAGTTGGTCACTATCCTTGCAGTGGTTGTAATGTGTACCACCTAACGAAGATTACCAAATCAGTCACTTTCAACAGTAAAACCACATGGGAACTGATCAACCTGACTAACTGCAACGCACAAAGGGTAGTGTACATGATTACCTGCCCTTGTAACGTACATTACAGTGGGATGACTACCCGGAAGGTGAAAACCAGAATAGGATAGCACAGAAGCAACCTGAGATGTCTACACTTTACATTGAGAAGAAACATAGAATTACAGCCTACCAGTGGGTGGTTCTGGAATGCATACACAAGACAGTCAACTGCGAAAAAAGACTCTTTAAGAGAGAGCAAAGATGGCTTCTCAGACTCAATACCCACAATGTGGGCCTTAACAGTAACATCCTGTAGGGCCAATTCACAATATAATACACACTTATAATACCCAAGCCCCTGTCCCTTTTTACATCCTCCTATTCAAGACTTTATGTGAGTTCTTTTGCGACATTGCGTAGTGTCCCCATGATTCTTGGTTCAAACTATAGAGGCTACCAGCCTTCCCTCCACATCCTTTGCTAACCTCTTATTTATCCTGTTTGTTTATCTTTTTTATGACAAACTCTGCAAAATTTGCCAAAGATTGATTTAGTTGTCTTTTATTTTTTTATTTGTAGTTTCATTCTTCACTTTTCATTTCCTTTTATTAATGTTATTAGTTTATTCCCCCTTTTTCACACATTCAAACACGTTAATGACAGCTGGCGCACCCCCCCCCCCCAGATGCAGAGATGCTACCGATGTACGTCACTAACTGCAGCCCGTGGCAGCCCGATGGGAACCAGGATATGGTTCCATAGGGACTCGCGATTTTGTCCCCGAGTGTGCAGACTAGTTTTCAGCTCCGATTATATAAAGCAGCACCACAGGACAAGGAAGGTAACATTCAGGCCCAGGGGTAGTTCCTTTAGGTTATTTAGCCGAGGGGACTCATTGATGCAGTGAGTACGGCGTTTTGAGCCACATGGCAGGACCATTTCTTTACATGCTCAATTTTGATTGCCCTGATATGCTTATCAGGGCTCGAAAAAAACACTCACGCACTCGCTATGGTGAGCCATAATTAATCAGGACAAGCTCATTTAAGGGCCTACCCGTCCATTCTGGCGAGCTTATTATCTTGTCACATTTGCTCAGCTTTCAGAGACAGAGGTCAAAAGTCAGTTTCGTGTTCCTACATTTACTTTTCTTTCTGTGACTGAAGTTAGAGGATTTTGTAAAGTGAACTGTGTGACAATCATGCTCTGCAAAGCATGCAAAATGAAAGGCTGTAAGATTTCAGGCTTTGTTCTAACACAACACTGAAAAAGCTAATAAGTGTGTTGTTCAAACATTTCAAATATATTTCACTAGTTCAATAGTTCACATTTGTGTACTTCTGTGGTGAAAAAAAATATTTTTTATAGGATCAAAACAAATCAGAATACTTTACTTGGTGATGTTCAAATTTTAAGAATGTTTGCTGAAACCCAATTTCCAAATATTGTTTATGCACTATATAGTTTTATCAGTAAAACTACATGTTAGTGTGAAGGTTGTGTGGCCATTTCCATAGAAAATGTACTATCTGTAAATGGCAGTGCACTACCACAACATGCTTTAGTAAGATATTTATGAAAGTGAGTTTTTAAACATGAACTGGGAAATATTCCTGCTCCTGCCCAGATGACAATGCAATTAGTGAACTAAGCGGCAAGCCAGGGATCATGTGTACCCTATATGTGGGCTTGATCTTTATTAGACATGGAGCAAACATTTAGTCTAATAAATAAAAGGAGTACTTTTTTGTACACCAGAAATAGTGAATTTGCATATTTGAAGGTGCTCTCTTATGTGATTTAGAAGAAAAAGGTGGCTCCATAAGATAACATATTTGCCTAGAATCACACAATTTGAGACCAGTTCACGGGTAAAGTACATTATATTTAGATTGAGTTGATTATTCAAGTTACTAGACCTGCAGGTCTAGTAACATTTTTATGATTTTTCGTGCCCTGCTTACATACAGAGTGTGACTGCAGGCATGCTTTGCGATCGCAGGACTTATGGAGCAAAACCTTTGCTTTATTTTTTTAGGTAGTGTACTCTTTATATGTTTTTTGTATGTTAAGTTGTTGTTTGCAATGTGAGTTCAAATCAAAGGGGTTATCACTATTCCTAATAGATGTGTTCACCTCAACACCTCATTAAGCATCACTTCCTAAGCCTGCATGGACTTTTATTCACTTTGAGGTGTTTTTAAAGGTATTTAACACAGCATGCTTTGCTTAGCTAGTTGATTGAAGCGTCCTGTTACTTTGGAGTGGAAGAGGTGTGGCGCAGCAGCCAGGGCGACTGACTCCGGATCCTCGGGCTCATGGTTCGATCACCGGCGCCAGATCAGCCCAGCACCATGTGACTCTGGGCAATAGCTCGCTTAATCTTCCCGACGGCCCCCAGCGCCGGGACACCTCTCCGGAGGTAGCTGTACGCTTTACAAATACTGGACATTTATCTGCCATACCCTATGGCAGGCTAATTCTCTTCTTCTATGTTGCAGGTTGACAGACATTAACACCAAGGGGCCGATTCCGATCTCGGCCGGTAGGGCTCCGAATTGGATTCGGCTTTACCGGATCCGATTCGGAGCCCTGTTTCCCGACCGATCCGTACGCGCGTCCGGACGAGCGAGTACGATGCGAAATCGCAGACCGACTCGTCCGGGCATCCCGACCGCTCCGACCGACTCGTTCCCGGCTCGAACCGCACCGACCGACTCGCTCGGACTCGACTCGCACCGCGCAATGGAGACGTTTCCCGGCCGGGTGAGTACGATGCGCGCCGCGAGCAGTCCGACCGAGCCGCACACTCCGGCTCAGAAGAGCTGTCGGAGCCGTGCTCGGGGGTCCGTGTCGGACCCCCTGAGCACGCGTAGCCGCGCGAGTCGCACACAGGGGGACCCATGGGTCCCCCTACCTGTGCGTGTACGGGGCGAATCGCTCGCCGCGTACACGCTGTGGGGGCGCCCTTGTCCGCCTCGCACCCATTGAGTCAATGGGAGCCCGTGTATGCGTCGTACAACAGGCTCCCATTGACTTCAATGGGAGTCCGACCGAATCGAGTCCGATAGCATACGGACGTATCGTACTCGTTCGGTCGGGCTGCACGGGTCCGATTCGGTCGGAAATCTCTCCGGGTCCGGCTCGGTCGGAGTGATTTCCGGCCCGAATCGGAATCGGCCCCCAAGTAGGCGATGAGTATATTCTTAAGCATGCAGAGTGTGTGAAATCACTTTCTGTCAATTATATTATTGGATCATGAGTGGAATCAGGGAGTTACAGGCACATGCATCATCCGAAAATCGGGTCGCAAACGGGCAGATTCGCAGAATCTGCTCCTTTGCGACCTGTATTTTTGCGTTTGGGATGCATCATCCCAAATGCAAAAATCGCAATTTAAGGAATCGCACAATTGCGATTACTTAAATTGCGATTGCATTTAAGGAATCACAAATTGAGATTCCTTAAATGCAATGCAACAAAGTTAAAAATTGCGATTTCGCTACTAGAGGCGCAATTTACCATGAAGTTGAACTTCATGGTAAATTGCAAAAACTTAAAAAATGCACTAAAATCAATTTTTAAGTTTTAGGTTACACACACACACATGCCCTTGGGGCATGTGTGTGCGCAACATGGGTGCACATCATAATTTCAGGGGTGCAACAGGGTGTCATTTTGACACCCTTGCACTCTGAAATTGCATGAGCAATTTGCGAGTACCTCCTGGTACTCGCAAATTGCTCATGCAATCTCCAATTCATTCCTATGGGCCTGTAGGCCCATGGGAATGAATGGGACGGCATTCCTTAATTGCGACTCGCAATTAGCGAGTCGCAATTAAGGAATGTTTAGGAATCGCTATTTTTATAGCGATTCCTACATGCATAGGCTTTTGCGATTCCTTAATTGCGATTCCTTAATAATTGCAATTAAGGAATCGCAAAAGCCTACCTTGATGCATGTGCCAGTTAGTTCCTTGGTCCTGAAGAAAAGCCATGGGGAATGGCATGAAACATAAAGACCTGTAAAAATGAAGGGTCATTACATCTATAGTTTCTATTTGTCTCCTACCAGGCAAGTATTTTTAATTTTCACCAAAAAAAACCCTCCTACTCCTATTCTGTCACCATCAAGAGCATACTATTCAGTGCTCCTGTGCAATTTGCGGAACTGGAGGAACCCTATGTTTAAGCATGCCACCAGCATCTCCAACCCCGGTACTTTTTTCTACCCTGCAGGAGGTTAGCACACACTACAAAGACAAACTCTTTTTTCTTGAGACATTCTTAGCACCACACAGGTCTTTAAGGAGTTCTTGCGGACATCCAGAGAGGGCTGGCTTGACCAGATGCCAAAGATTCACACCACAGGTTGTTATGACTCTATTAGTAGCCCAGATGGAGTTAGTCCAGAATTTTCCAAGGACATTGCATACTTCTATGTCAAATTCCATGACGAAGGGTAATTTCAGCAAGCAGCTTTCCTAGTGGAAGTAGATTCAAATATCTCAATGGCCCAGATGAGGGGACTAGCTATCCCATTTCAGAAGCATAGTCCTTTACATAGAGATTCAAGTCATGGAATTGAACAAAATCTTCATGTGTTCTCTTGGCAGGCAGTAGAAAGTTTTTCTCTGTTTTTTAAAGCAGGTAACACAGAGTCTTCTTCTGTGGATCCAATCAGGTGGACCACCTAAGGGTTTTTTAAAAGAGGAAGAAACATTTAATTGGCAGTTGAACTAAAATTAATACAATCACTCTTTTACTCCAGAATTATATGATTTGTGCCTGTTGGCTTTGTACCTCTCTCTAAGTGTTTGGTGGTCTAATATCCAAGATGGCTAGAGTTAAGGAGGTATTTCCTAACTCCCATCTCCAGCCACAACTGACCAATGCAGCTTAATATACATCAAAGGAATTTCAGCACCACCACCAAGTCTCTTCCAGGACGTCATGCTGGTCAGTGAATATTTTAGGTCTGCCGGCCACCTCTCTTTCAAAGATACTAAGGGGCAGATTTACAAGCCCCTTGCGACACTTTTACGCCACCGTTGTGTCACTTTTGTGACGCAGCGGCGGCGTAAACCATGCGCCACGTTGCGACTTATTTACAACGTGACGCATCTAGGCAGATGCGTCATGTCGTAAAGCACTGCGCCACATGAAACCAGCGTCAGGTTTCATGTGGGCATTCCGTCGCAGTGTGGGCGTTCCGTCGGAGGAAAGCCTCGGAAAAGTGACGCAGTGAAATCTACAAGATTTCACTCAGTCACTTTTCCGACGCCGCTGCGTCAATACCTTGCGCCTGCTTGAAGCAGGCGTAAGGCGTGACGCAGCATGTTGGAGATAGGCCGGGTTGGAACAGTGCTGGAGTTGCGTCGCGCCCGCGACACGACTCTCGCACTGCGCCAACCTTACGCCGGCAGATACGTCACGCATCTGCCTATCCGTGCACCAGGGCGCGCCGCATTGTAAATGCGGCGCATCCATGGTGGCGCACGGGTAGTTGTGCGTGACGCATCTTTCTTGGCGCATCCCTGCTGATTTGCAGGGATGCGCCAGAAGTTGTAAATCTGCCCCTAAGTGTGATTCCCTTCGTTCTCTAACAAACATCTAGGCAGCATATCAAGGACTACTCACATCCACTTGCCTTTGTCTGTGTTACCTTCGAAGCATGAGCACACATGACTGGCACGCAGCTTGTGATGAAACTAAACTGCAGACAAGTGATAAAGGTGTGAGAAGTATCAACTCAAATATGCAACTACGGGTGGATTTGGCACAAATTATTCCCTAGTAATCTCACAATTCATAGAACTAAAGCTACTCAATGCATATTACCTTTTTCTGGCCAATTAACAATTAGGATATATTTTTGATGCAGAATGTATTAATCAACCTGTGATCCAAAATAATATTGAGGTCACAATTTATTTAGAGAGACATCAGACGTGGTCTTAACTTTCAGAATGTCATTACAACATACAATCTTATCATTAAGGGAGTGACTCAGTTGATGATTTATCCTGTTCCAAAGATTTCATAAGTAACCTTTGAACAGTACGACAGGCTGTGTAAGAAATTGGGTTACTGGTTGCGGGGTGAGACCCTACTCAGGCAGGAACCACAATCTTTGTCAGGGTGAATTCACAAGGAAAACCTAAATTAACCTGTGCTCAACCCTGGGTAGCTTAGCACAGAGCTGTCAAGCTTAACTCAGAGGCAATGTGTAAAGTATTTGTGCAACACTTCAAACAGTAACACAGTGAAAAAAAACCACAAAAGGATCCCACACCAGCTTAGACACATAGAGTAATTTTTAATAAACAAACTAAGACCAAAACCACAAAAATCCAAATAGTACAACCATAGCTATGCAGGTTTAAAGATTATGGTAAAGATAGCACTAAAAAGCACAAAGTACCAACTGTTGATATTTGGTCGTAACGGACCGGGAAAAAGTCACAGGTTATGGCTGACTGCGATGGAGCGCGTGTCGGTTACAGGGGTATAGGTACCTTAAATCCTGGTTTGTGTAGCATTGCAAGGGTCCATGTCAAAGAGGCATCGTGCAACCGAAGCGATGCGTTTGTTCCGATATGCGGCAAGGTTGTGGTGTGAGGTCGTGTATTGTCAACGATGGTCCCATTGATGAGGGTTTGCAGTTTGAAATCTGGTGTCGAAGATGCGTCACACAGTCAGGGCAATGCATCAGTTCAAAGGAACTGTAAGGCTGCGATGCAGAGTCCTGCATCGTGGTCGAGGCTGCCTTGACTAGGGTTGCGAGGGCCTGCACTGAGGATGCGTTGCACAGCAGCAGTTCCGATGAGGCAGTGGGCTGTGATGCGATGCAGGTATTTGTGACGGAACCGACCCATGCAGCAGCACTGATGTATCGGTCCTGCTTGGGGTTATGCCATGCAGCAGAGGAGATGCATCCATTCTGCTGGTTCCACAGAGGCTTGCAGAGCACCTTAGGCCCACTTCCGAGGGGTGGCACCACTTGGCAGGGTAGACTCACAAATGGCAGAGTCCAAGGTGTTGAGTTCAAGGTTACTGGAGCCTTCTGTCCCGGAGACTCTAGTCAGGAAGCCAGCCAAATAGCCCTTGGAGTCACTTTGGGGTCCTGGGTTCAACATATGCTGGTCATGTCCTTCTCACTTAGGCAGGAGGACAGCAGGTTAGCAAATAAGGGCAGCCGGCTTTCAAAGAAGCAGTCCAACAGAGTGGCAGTCCTTTCAACAGCACTGCAGTCCTTCTTCCTGGAAGAGCATCCACAGGTCTGGAAGTGTATTGAAGAGGTGGTATCCAAGGTCCAATATTTATACCTGGCACCCTCCTTCTGGAAGGTGGCAGAAGATCATAGATGTTTCCCTTTGAAGTCCCCAGGCATCCTGCCTCCCCTGTCCTGGGTCAAGACTAACTACGAGGGGTATGAAGCCCTTTGTGCTGAGGCAGGACACAGCCTATTCAAGTGCAGGTAGGTCTGTGCCCAGCTCTGCCTTCCCATCCGGCCAGTGATGGCCCATCCACACACACCTAAGCTCTCTATTGTGTGTGGCTATCTAGGAGGAATACACAAAGCCCAACTGTCAGCTACTCCCAGTCATGTGATCCAGTGACTGGCTAAAGGCATTAAATGGCTAAGGCAGGAAAATGGCAAATTTCTAAAAGTGGCAGTTTCAAAATTGTAATTTAAAATCTGACTTTACCATAAGAGAGGATTTTTTATTATAATTCCAAAGACACCACACATGAACTGGTTACCTGATCCCATTTGGAAATTACAGCTTATTAAATGTAATAAGGTAACTCCAATGTTATCCTATGGGAGAGGTAGGCGTTGCAGTATTGAAAAACAAGTTTAAGAGTTTTTATCTACCAGAACATGTAAAATGTAAAATTACATGTCATACTTTTTAGATACATTGAACCCTGCCCTGTGGGCTGGATAGGGCCTACCCTAGGGCTGATTTATATGTATTCAAAAAGGAAGGTTTGGGCCTGGGTTTATTTTGCCAGGTCGCAATGGCAGTTTACAAACTGAACAATCGCTGCAATGCAAGACCTGAGATATGTTGGAAGGGCTACTTAAGTTAATGCTGGAGGTACACTAGTAGCCTTTAATTTATAAGGCCTGGGTACAGGTAGTGCTACTGTGCTAGGGACTTACAAGTAAATTAAATATGCCAATTGTGTATAAGCCAATTCTATCATGGTTAGAGGAGAGAGAACAAAAGCACTTTAGCACTGGTTATCAGTGGTAAAGTTCACAGAGTCCTAAGGCCAACAAAAACAAATTCAGCAAAAATAGGAGTAAAGACTAAAAATTTGGAGATGACCCTGCGGAAAGGTCCAAGTCCAACAGGCCGCCTGCACTAATACTACTGAGTTCTTGGGAATTAATTATTATTATTTTGACAGGTTAGACAGGCCTGCTTAGTAGGACTTCAGCTTAGAGGGTAAATGCATAGTTTGTTCAGGGAACAATGATATGTGGCCTGATTGATAGGCCCTTTTCTTCAACAGGGGTAAAAATGCATAGTTGAAGGGCAAAATGCCAGTGGGAAACAAACAAACGTTGATGCTGATATTGACAGAGGTCAATTGCTGCTTCTGTGTATTCTTGCATTTGCCATTAACAGTTTTCCCCACAGGGGCCACACTGTGAACCTCCATATCAAATCACAGTTCTAACTGTCATTATTTATTTCCTAAGTCATGTTAACTTACAAGCATCATAGGTTCTAGTACCTGTTCTCCACATAGATTTAAGTAGATATTATTTTTTACCCTACATTCTAAAAGGTTCTAAATAGAGGTGGATTCAATATGTAGGGATATTAGTTAGTTAGTAGTTAGTTAGTAGTTAGTTAGATACTGTAGTTAATTAGTAATTGTTTGTAAAGTGCTAGCTTTTGACAAGAATTACTTTGTAGCAGTATTGTTTGGTTTGGATCTTGGTTTGCCCTGTCCATTTTCCCATCCAAGTGGATCCCTGGATGGTAGATAAGCAGTTACCAGAAGGTTACTCAATTTCAGGCTTTACTAGTAGCTTGCTTTCCATTCATCCGGGGCCCTACTCCTAGAGGGGAGGTGAGGTTCCATAAGAAGATCTTGCAGAATGGAAAAGCTTCTTTGAACAGACCAGGTGTCCAAATGTTCAATAAAACTGCCAGGACAGTATGATTACTGATATCTGGACACATCATGAACCAGATAAGAGCACCCAACATCTGCCAAGATCCCTCTTCAAGTTTGTTATGGTTGAATGTAGTTGGTAAAATCAGGTTTGTCTTGGCATATCTCAGGTTCTAGCAGGGTACTCTGTGTGTGAACATCTTTTGAAGAAATCTTGGGCCCAGACCATCTGGAGCACTAAAATTGGAGCATTGATGTTGATCCAGCGTTTCAGGACTAAAAATTTCTTAAGACAAGGCCCATTTTCCATTACCCAACAAGTCCCTTCACGCTGGGTTAGTGTAATACCAAATTTAATCCAAAACTTACGAATTGCACCTATATCAAAATTTGGCAATGCAATATTTATATAGTTGATTACATTTTGCAAATAAAACCTTAGAAATAAATCACTCCTAATAAAGACAGACTCATTTGTAAATTTATAATGTTTATCTAAATAATGTGAAATAATGCTCTTTGGTACAAACATACAGCACAAACCATTGATCGTCACAAAGCAAACAAAATCAGAAGAGAAAATGACAAATTCATATCAATGACAATGCATTAAGGAGTAGATAGGAGAAGAGACAAAAGATTCAAAGATAATATACATTTGCAATTGTTTATGCAAAATCAGATTTCAGTCTATACTAACCCAAATAGGAATAGGAAATCTACTCCCTGGCCATGAGAGCAGAATGGCCCCTCAAGAAGATTTGAAGAGGCAAAGACTAAGTCAGTATTCAGTAGACAGGAAACAGAAACAGCAAACCGACGACAGCGACGATCTCCCAACAGTCTCACAAGTCAGTCTCCTAAACCCCTCCCACCAGGCACCTCAATTATACCCTAAAACCCAAATGTCCAACCCACACAAGTATAAAACTAAAGGTTTTCTTCACATTTGATTGGTTAGGGAAAGGGGTGTATGGTCACACCATTCTCAGCATGTCCGCCACACTAAATGTCCCATTGTTTTTATTTAATCAATGACATAAACTTCCAGGAAACGCTAATCTGAGCCACCGTTATTTTCTTCCTCTTCTCTGGCAAAATGTTGCAGACTTTGTATATCTTTCTCGCTGAGCGCCTCTCTGCAGAGGAAGCTTCCCTCTATTTGTCGCATTGTTCTTTTATACTGGTTTTTGGCAGGCACTCAGAACTTGAAGGATAGAATAGCATCCCATCTCCTTATTCACTCTTGGATTTCATTTAAACGCTTCTATTTTCCAGTGGCTTCTGAACCCATTATTTGACATGCAGAATTTGCGAAGCGTTTCTTCTAAACAGAGCAAACACAAACATTATTATTCACTTATAATGCTTTTTCTCTACGCACCAACCCAATGCTGGATTAATCCCTGCGCAACCCATATTAGTTATCATTACTTTTTCTTAGTAGACGTTAATAACGTGCAGAAAAGCAGCATCAGTAAGCATTAGTCCTATTTATTTGCGTTAATCAAAAGCATTTGCAGCCTACTATTATTACTTTAATACACGTTTGTGCATTAGCATTATTCCACATGTTAGGCTTTTTCCGTCTAATTTTCACTGCACACAGTTAGTAAATATTACTGAGGGTTCAATCCGAGAAGGGTTTTATTTTCGCGAAAACCCTGCTCCATCAATCCCCCCTTTGATGGCGTTTTGAGCCATCACCAAAATACCCACCAATACAAATTGTCACTTATCAGAAAACAGATGTTCTCTCACGTTTTATCATTATTCCATCTAAATCCTTCATGACTTCATAATAATTTCCTTTCATATCTTCTAATTCTATTTCCTCTCTCTTTCTCTTGCTTGCTTTTCGTTTATTATCTGGTGATTCTCTTTTACATCTACAACACTTATAGATCAGAAAAATCATTAGTATTGCTGTAGTCACTGCAATAATAGGTGTTCGTATTCTCCCTAATACACTATTTCCAAAAGTAGAAAACCAGTTACCCACAGCGGAAAAACTCTTACCAAGTTTCTCCCAAGCACCATCAACCTTCAATTCAGACAAATCTTGATGAAGATCTGTAATATTCTTAATATACCCCTCAAGACTCTTACTCTTATCAGGGATATAAGTGCAACATTGTTGTATTTTCAACATATTGCAGACTCCACCCTCTTTAGCCAATAATACATCAAGGGCAAGTCAATTCTGTAAAACCATAGACCTAATTGCAACCATTTCAGTATCAACCATTAACAACCCACCAGCAGTGTCTGTTGATAAGCGATCAACCACTGTAGACAATTTCCAAATTTTGTGTGAATTTAGAATAACTCCAACTGAAGGTATCAATGCTCCAAAAACATCCCCAATTATTTCTGAAAAACCTGCTCTTTTATTACGTATTAGTCCATTCTTTATTTCATTGATTCTATTATTCTTATTCTTGTGATAAATCTTCGGAAATACTATTGCTAAATAACAACACCCATACCAATGTTCAGGTAGACTATAGTAAGCATTGTTATCACACATAATAAATTCCTGGAAAGACAGGATGAGTTCCTCCTTTTATTCCCCATCCTCCCGTAATTAGGAAAGTATAATCACATTCACTAGAACCAATGAAATAATTGTTATAATCAGTTTTCTGTCTAAGTGAACAAAGTTTCTCTCTATGATACCAGTCTAGGGTCATGGCAGCGTATGTCTTGCCCTTCTTATAGTTTCCTTATCTGAAAGCCCATGGAGGTACATGAGACTTTTGCTCAGCAGCTTTCCTCTGAAACTCTTGTCTTCTATCTTCAACCATATTAAGGAATTCTATTTCTTCAAATCGTAATCTACAGGTTGAATTGTGTCTATGTGCATATACTGTATCAGTTGTTTGTGTAGAATGAAAAAATTCCCCCATATATTCTGCATTTTTAGCACTATATATTCTATTCATGTTCTTTCTAATAAGAATTTCTGAAAATACTAAATCCATGTTAGAATAATAATACTGCAAACTTCCCTTCCCATAAAACAGACTAGTTAATACACTACAAGACACACCATATGTTAACCATAGGTGAAGGTAAGTCACCCCCTCTGAGACAGATGACGGTAATTGCATGCACACATAACAATCCCTCACATCCATTGCATCCACATATTCATAAAGTAGTTTTGTGAAAACATTTAACGAAAAATCATTAATTGATTTATCATGATGATAGATGCTATCCTCTTTCATCTTTTCTAATTTAGTATGTGAGTCTTCTTCAAAATCTTCAGTATCTACTTTATTACTCATCACACCATTAGTATTAGTATTATTTTTGTGATTAGTTACCATTAAGACGGGTACAATAACAATTAATGTTAACCACACCAACATTAGTAGAAAAATACTAAATAAGCAAGCATTAATACATCTACGTTTAAAACGACAATTCTGATGTCCCAGTCTCTGCTGTATTTGCCATTTCTAAAAATATTTGTATTAATTCTAAAAACTAAAAAAAAACTAAGAAAAACTCAAAAATCTAACTCAAAATTCTATCAAAAATCTAATCTATAAAAATTTTGTAAAATCTATCCAAAGTAGTGTATCCTCACACTTTATAGCTTTCTTCTTTACCCCCTCTTTTTTTTATATATTTTTTTTATTTTTTCTTCATCAGATCTTCCGCTTTAATTTTCTGTATTTCTTTCAATGAATTTTCAATTTTCTGGATTCTACACCTTATTTTACACAGTTCTTTTAAGGTGGTTCAAAACCGTTTCTTTACTTTGCTCTGTCCCAACGTCTTCTTTGATCTGATCTGAATTTTCAATTTCTTCCAACATTACATATGTCCATTCTGGAGCTGTGTATTTCTTGTTTGGAACTCTTACTCTTTCCGTTTTACGAACTGATTCATCTTCAGACTCACTTTGCTCAGTCTGATCTTGAACTTCAATTATTGTCTCAGGTGATCTTTATTTCGGAGTATATTTCAGTCTTTTCACTCCTTCTTGCCACACATCACCTTTTCTTGCTTTCTTTATTTGTACTGTTTTATTAGCGTCAGTGTCAAATTCACAAGTTCTTTTATTTAATCCTTTTCTTCGTTTCACTTGCTCTTGATTTTCACTCAACACTTTTCAATTGTCACCCTCAACAGCAGTCTTATTAGACCCAGTAGCTGGTGCCCACTTTATTCTACTTCTTTCTTGATCAAGCACATGTTCAATACTTTCAAAGTCTGTAACTTCAGACCCTGCAGCTTCTCGTTCTTCAGCTTCTGGTTCTCCTTGTCTCTCCACCAGTTGCTGCTCTTCTTCTTGTCTTTCAAGTGGACTTGGGACTCTTCTTGTATGACTTGCGTGTATTCAATTCGGCAAGCCACCACACTTCACTGCTGTCATTGTTACCAATATTATTTGGTTAAGGCTGTGCCATCTAGGTTCCAAACACGACTTTCGCACATGTTTCTTCACCAGGATCCACTCACCTGGACTTAAATCATGTGCTTGCTCCTGCTGTGTTGTGTTTGCAATTTCTCCAACCTGATGGGACACAGAACACACCACATCAGCCAATCCTTTGCAATAATCAAGCACTAGATCATCAGTAATATTCATCAGTTGATTTGCTGGTACAATCGGCTGTCTCATTGCTCTTCCCATTATAATTTCATGAGGTGATAATCCAGTCTTTTTATCAGGAACACTTCTCAAACCCATTAATACCAAGGGTAAAGCATCTGGCCATTTCAATGTTGTGGATGCATACACTTTGGACAATCTGGACTTAATAGTGCCATTAATTTGCTCGACCACACCTGAGGCCTCTGGTCGATAGGCACAATGCAGCTTTTGTTCAATTTGTAATGCAGCGCAAATCATCCAAATTATTTCATTATTAAAGTGAATACCTCTATCTGTTTCTAAAGAGACTGTTAATCCAAATTTAGGAATAATCTCTCTCAAAAGCAATTTAGCAACTGTTAGACTATCACTCTTCTTGACGGATATGCCTCTACCCAACGACAAAACAGACAAACAACAACAAACACATATTTTAATCCATTACAGGGAGGAAGTTCAATGAAGTCAGCCTGCAACCTAGTAAAAGGTCCGGCTGCTTTCCCAATTCTGCCCCAACTAACAACTGTTTTTCTGCCTGGATTCTGCTGCTGGCACACTACGCATCTGTGGCGTAGACTCTCTGCAATAACCCTAAATTTAGGATTATACCATGACTGCTTGAAGAGTCTAATCATGGCATCTCTTCCCGCATGTGTAATTCCATGGTACATTCTGGCCATTTAGGAAAGTAAACAATCTGGCATTACTACTCTGTCATCTGTATACACCCATATTTCATCATCAGGTCTCCTTACACATCCTGATTTGATCCAAAGTTCTTTTTCTTCCTCACTGGCTTCCTCCTGCAACTGTCTAATTTCGTCCCACGTTTCAATAGTACAGAACATCAAGTGACAATCTGTATTCTTTTTCTCTGATCCTTTGTTAATTGAGAATGAATTTTGTGCACAGAAGCGAGCCACTTGGTCAGCGTATCTGTTTCCACTGGTCACATAATCATTACCTGATCTATGTGCCGGGCATGTACCCACTGCAATCTCTTTGGGCAATTGCAGTGCATTCAATCATTCTTTTACATCTTTACTGTTCCGGATCGGTGATCCTGAAGAAGTCAGAAATCCACGTTGCATCCACAATTGACCAAAGTCATGCACCACCCCAAAACCATATTAACTATCCGTAAATATGGTTATTCGCAGATTTTTGCCAATTATGCACGCCCTAGTCAAAGCGAGCAACTCAGAAATTTGGGCTGAATTTATCCTTTTTAGACAAGATGCTTCAAGAACCATGGCCACTGTACATACAGCATACGAAGCACGCAGAACACCCTTTTCATCTCTCAGACATGAACCATCCACGAAAATCACACAATCTGACTCTGACAGCGGTACATCTTTTATGTCAGGCCTCGGCTTCGTGCACAATTCTGTCACATCCAAACAATCATGATCAGCTTCATCTTTCACTTCTTCACAACTTGAACTCGGCAACAAAGTTGCTGGGTTCAATGTAGTACATCTTGTTACTGTCACATTTTCAGCACCCAAGATCACTCTTTCATATCTGGTCAAACGGCTGCTTGTCATATGCTGAGTCCTAGTACGTGTCAGCAGGATTTCAACAGAATGTGGCACATACACTCTCACTGGATGTCCCATTACAATCGACTCACTCTGCTCCAGACTCACACAAGTTGCAGCCACCGCTTTCAAACAACCTGGCAACACTGCAGCCACCGAATCTAAGGTAGCAGAGAAATATGCCACTGGTCTTCGTGCCATTCCATGTGTCTGTGTCAGGCCCGAAAGTGCACACCCATCTCTCTCACAACAGAACAATGCAAACTCTTTACCATAATCTGGCATTCCCAATGCAGGCGCTCGACATAGACTATCTCGCAATTCCATAAAAGCTTTCATACTTTCCTCATCCAACTGAATTGGATCGACTACATCTTTATGAGTCAATCTCTGTAATGGCTTAGCTGTCAATGAAAAACCACTAATCCACTGTCTGCAGTATCCAACCATACCCAAAAACATTCGAACTTCTTTCTGCGTTTTGGGAGGTCCCATTTGCAAAATCACAGCAATTCGATCTTGTGATACTCTCCTAACTCTTTTTTCAATTTTGTGTCCCAAATATTGAACTTCTTTTTGACAAAATTGTAATTTTGCTGGTGACACTTTATGCCCATGTACTGCCAAATGGTTCAGTAGAGCAATGGTATCTGTCACACATGCCTCTCGTGTCTTTGATGCCACCAATAGATCATCGATGTATTGCACCAATACTGAGTCTTCTGTCATTACCAATGACTCCAGACACTTTTTCAGAATTTGATTGAAAATTGAAGGTCTCTCCATATACCCTTGAGGAACTTGGCACCATGCCAAAACACGATCTCCAAACCGGAAAGCAAAAAGATACTGTCTATCCGGATGCAGGGTATCGAGAAAAACGCTTGACACAAATCAATCACTGTGAACCACTCCGCATCACAAGGAATTTGATAAAGAATTACTGCTGGATTGGGCACTATTGGACAACAAGGTACCACTATCTTATTAACCTTGCGCAAATCTTGTACAATCCTATACTTCCTACTCGGTTTCCTAATTCCCATAATAGGTGAATTACAAGGACTCTCTAGTATTTCTCTCAAAATACCTTGTTCAATCATTTGCTCAATCACTGGAGTGACTCCCTCTATTGTCTCAGGACTCATTTTATACTGTGGTGATTTTGGAAATTCTGCACCTTGCTTAACCATAATCTGAATAGGATCAACATTTTTCATTAATCCGATGTCTTTCCCTGAAAGATCCCATCCATCAGCTGTCACAGTATCTCTTAATTCAACAGGCAAATCACTTGTTGTAAACATAGGATTTAAATCATTCACTTCTGTCCCTTACTTTGCTAACATTATCTTAAAAGCAACATCCTCATCTGGTGTTTGGAATGCAATACCATCAGGTGTACAATAGTTTGTGCAATTAATTTTGCACAGTAAGTCCCTACCTAAAATATTCACTGGACTCGAGTCACACACCACAAACTGATGCAAATCTTTGAATTTCCCAATATGAACCTCCATTGGTTTGGTTACTGGAGTCTTAATAAGTCTATTTGAGACTCCTACAACTTGGATAGTTTCTCCCGAGAGGGGTTGGTTTGGAATTTCTGCTGTTCTCACAGTAGAACGGGTAGCGCCAGTATCCACAAGGAATGTAATATCATTACCTTCCACTTTCCCTTCCACAAAAGGACCTGACTGATCTACCTCTAGAGATGCGCCAAGCACGCACTCTTCCTCCCCCTTCAGGCACCGTCATTGAGATGAATCTGAATCACTCTCAGAACATTGCAACCAGTATAGCAAAGCCATTTGTACATTTTTATTCTTACCAACCTGTTCACTCACGTGAAAACCAGAATCCGCACTGTATCTCTGCACCTGCGCATTCACATTATTTGGCATAGGTGCTTGAGGCACTTGTACCTGTTGTACCTGTGGTGAAACTAGGTGTTGCTGTTGTTGTTGATTCACAACCACCTCATTCTGCATCTGTTGATTGAAATTTTGAACCATTCCATTATTACTCAACAAAGACTTACACTCGTTCCTCCAATGCCCTAATTGACCGCATCCATGACTCGGAAATTTCTTTTTCATTTCTTCTTTATTACCCTTGCCTCTTCCTTTCCCTGGACACTGCACTTGAACAAGCCCATTCGGTACGACATTCATTGGTACCTGACTCTGCCCTTTCATTTGGTAACCTGTTTGCGAACCATCAACAAAATTCCCATTATTCTGTTGCGCCACTTTCACCTGTGCCCACATCACTTTTTCCTTCAATTTCTTATGTCTTGATTCAATATCATCACTACAATACTTGCATATCTCGGAATTTCATCCACTGTCTTGTTTTGCCAACAAATCAAATGATGCTGAATCATATTATTAATCTCCAGTTTCAATCCAAACACAAACTTATAGACAAAATGTCCCATATCTTTATCAGTAATGCTTTCAAAACCACTATACTGTTTGAACACCTGTAACAACCTTTCATAATAAGCATATACTGATTCTTTTGATTCCTGCGTCGCTCTGTCAATCTTAACCCAATCTGTTTCTTTTGGAGAAATCTTACCTTTCAAATAAGTAATCACTTGGTTATATTTTTTCATCACCTCTTCTAAAGGCGCTCCTGTTTTAATATCTCTAGGATATTCGTCTTTTGGCCAATCAACTGCAATTTTACATTCAGTCCATAAATCATCTGGAACTACAATATCAAAACAAGCCATCCAAATCTTTCAACAAGACTTTTGAAACTTTTACAAATCTCTCTACCTGTTTATACCATTCGACACACTTTTCTCTCAATCTGGGGAAATCATTCGTGAAAGACAATATATCCTGTCTTGACCAAGGGATATGAACATAACCACCACCCGGAACTTCTCTCATTGGATATATAATTTCAGCAGACTCTGTTTCTCTTAACGGAAGTAAAGGATAAGCAGTCACACCCTTATTCATATTCGTTTCTTCTTTCTTTCTCGTCCATATGCCTTTCCAACGTTCCACATCACCCCATTTTTTCTGAGTATTTATCAGCTCCTTTATTTGCAATCGTTTTCCAGAAGCTTTCAAACTCTCCAGATCCCTATTACTAAAATCCAACCTATACGTCTTTTGCAAAGCCTTTGCCTTTTCTATATCCACACCATATTCTTGTGCAGCCTCTGCCAACTTCTCATGCAAATCTTTCGCTTTCAATGTAAAATGTTTACACATGAATAACTACTCTTCATCCTGATATTTACTCAATCTCTCTGGACTAATTGTACCAATAATCATTTTTTCCAAATCTACTTTCAACTTCCCTAAATCCATATTTGATTTAGATTTCTTAGACGCCATTCCTCTTATCCATTCATCCAACTCCTCCGGCGAAGGTCCTACCGAACTAGAACCCGCTGATGTAGAAGTTGTATCTCTCGAATTTGGCAATATTTTCCTAGGATCTATCTGAACACTTCTTTTTGGCGCTTCAGTCACATTTCCATTTACTGGAAAATCGATCAATGACGTACTTGCCTCATTTGACTCTGAGTCACTAACATTCCTAACACCATTCACCCGAACTGTTAATGCATGTACTCTTGAAATATTTTGACCCTCACTATACAATGGAACTATAGGACCAATCGTAACTGGAACTGACAACGCTTCTGCATTTAAACTCATCTGCTTAATTTTCTGAGACAATTCGTCTTTTGCTCTATTAAGCATCTCAATCTCCTTTTCCTGCGATATTCGGGTAACCTGTGAAACCTGTGGAATTTGGGAAGCTTCTATTTCAACTAATGGTACATTTGGAGTAACCCTGTCTGGATTCTCCTGATACGGTGGAGGTCTTTTCAGTAACATCTCCTCTAATAACTCATCATCAATTTCATTTGGGTCTGTATCTAATTCTGAAGTTTCTATATTATTCTTTTTCTCCTTACATTTTCCACCAGCCTGATTCTTAGCAATCATTACTGGATATAATCCATCTAGAATTACATCTCTCCTCCATCTCTTCATTTGAGCATCCCACTTAGCCTCTGAAAACCATCTCATCGTATTTTTGTATTTCAATCCATTCCTGTCTCTCTCCCTTCTGTACCCTTCATGATCCCATTTCTCAAGCGCCTCATACTGTATAGGTCTAGGATTTGGTTTCAAAGAATTCATTCGTCTTCGCAAATTTTCAAAAATTTTCACAATAAATGTACCATGCTCTGGGAAAGCTAACACTCCATCATCCTCTGTATATTTCACCCAGTTCTCTAACCATGTACACGTATGATATCCACGCACTAACATCATAAAGGAAGCAGACGATCTTGGAGGAGGTACAAGAATTCCCTCTCTAATCACAATCGGTTTGTCCTTCTTAAAGAAATCCTGAATGGCTTTAATCAACTTAATTTTTAACACTCCTTTTCTTCTCTCTTCACCAACTATTTCGGAAAACTAAGGAAATCCTTCCGTTATTCCACTCACTTTATTGGCTCACGCTCGTCCAATCTCAGTGCGGCTCACACCAACCAACCAATTACAGCACAATACACACCCGCTATTCTGACCAATGCCAGCGCGTCTTTTGTGACGTCAGTATAACTCCTAATACTGACCCTCCCTTTACAAAAATATTTCGGCAATGTAAAACAACGTTTTTCTAACTAAATTCTTATTAGAAATGACACAAAACAGCGCCTTTTTCTGCTCCACTAATAAAGAGATAGTTCAATTACTCTAAAAGATTTCCTTTTGCTTCGAGTAAAGTAAAGACCAGCGTCACTCCAATCCCAAACAAGTGAAAAGAGGTCTTAGTACTCCTCTAGGGATAAGGCCAAAGTTTCGAAGAGGACTTTTTCTTAAAAGAGGTCTTGGTACTCCTTTGGGGATAAGGCCAGATTTTTCTCCTTACAACAGAGTAAGTCCCTAAAATAACATCAACAGCCTTTCACTGTTCGATATTACAACAACAGACAAAGAACTTCCAGTGTGATATTTCTTCACACTGTGACTTACAGTGTGGTATTTCTCCACACCACGACTATGCCACAACGGCTTAAATTAGCATCCTGGGATCTTAGGCAACTCCGTACCCGTACTTCCAGACTACATAAAAAAAGAGACAATAACTTTCTGTATTAATAATCAATAATCTTAAATCAATAAATCAATCATTGATTTGCCAAAATAACCAATATAACCATCAATTTCTGCTACCAAAACTGATCCAGCATATCAGGACTAAAAATTTCTTAAGACAAGGCCCATTTTCCATTGCCCAACAAGTCCCTTCACGCTGGGTTAGAGTAATTCCAAATTTAATCCAAAACTTACCAATCGCACCTATATACTCTCATATCAAAATTTGGCAATGCAATCTTTATATAGTTGATGACATTTGGCAAATCAAACCTTAGAAATAAATCACTCCTAATAAAGACAGACTCATTTGTAAATGTATAATGTTTATCTAAATAATGTGAAATAATGCTCTTTGGTGCAAACATACAGCACAAACCATTGATCGTCACAAAGCAAACAAAATCAGAAGAGAAAATGACAAATTCATATCAATGACAATGCATTAAGGAGTAGATAGGAGAAGAGACAAAAGATTCAAAGATAATATACATTTGCAATTGTTTATGCAAAATCAGATTTCAGTCTATACTAACCCAAATAGGAATAGGAAATCTACTCCCTGGCCATGACAGCAGAATGGCCCCTCAAGAAGATTTGAAGAGGCAAAGACTAAGTCAGTATTCAGTAGACAGGAAACAGAAACAGCAAACCGACGACAGCGACGATCTCCCAACAGTCTCACAAGTCAGTCTCCTAAACCCCTCCCACCAGGCACCTCAATTATACCCTAAAACCCAAATGTCCAACCCACACAAGTATAAAACTAAAGGTTTTCTTCACATTTGATTGGTTAGGGAAGGGGTGTATGGTCACACCATTCTCAGCATGTCCGCCACACTAAATGTCCCATTGTTTTTATTTAATCAATGACATAAACTTCCAGGAAACGCTAATCTGAGCCACCATTATTTTCTTCCTCTTCTCCTGCAAATTGTTGCAGACTTTGTATATCTTTCTCGCTGAGCGCCTCTCTGCAGAGGAAGCTTCCCTTTATTTGTTGCATTTTTCTTTTATACTGGTTTTTGGCAGGCACTCAGAACTTGAAGGACAGAATAGCATCCCATCTCCTTATTTACTCTTGGATTTAATTTAAACGCTTCTATTTTCCAGTGGCTTCTTAACCCATTATTTGACATGCAGAATTTGCGAACCGTTTCTTCTAAACAGAGCAAACACAAACATTATTATTCACTTATAATGCTTTTTCTCTACACACCAACCCAATGCTGGATTAATCCCTGCGCAACCCATATTAGTTATTATTACTTTTTCTTAGTAGACGTTAATAACGTGCAGAAAAGCAGCATCAGTACGCATTAGTCCTTTTTATTTTCGTTATTTCAAAGCATTTGCGGCCTACTATTATTACTTTAATACACCTTTGTGCATTAGCATTTTTCCACATGTTAGGCTTTTTCCGTCTAATTTTCACTGCACACAGTTAGTAAATATTACTGAGGGTTCAATCCGAGCAGGTTTTATTTTCACGAAAACCCTTCTCCATCAATGTTTAAATTGTAACCCATGCACCACTGGTACCTAGTAAATATTGTTGAGGGCTGGAAAAATATGTTCTCATTTCTTTAAGTTGAGGCATAGCTTTACTGCTTGAAGATGAATGCTCTGTAGCTTTGCAGTCCAATTCTTGGGGCTCTCATGTAGACAATGTTACAGTTCTCTAGTCTCAAAAACACCAAAGCCCTAATCAGTTATGTGGGTTGGTATCGGGAACATGAAATGAAAGCTTGTATTTTTCAGCACCATTGTCATTTGTTTATTAAAGGGAAGTTCCTCATCAATCCATGTTAAAAGGTTCACCTACTGTTTACGCAAAGCTTGGGAACGGCTCCTAGTTTGTGTGGCGACATGAATGAAAGACTGTTATTCCATGAGTTGCCTACTCTCAGGATCCTGCTCTTGGAATCATTCAATGGAGTCTTTTCTGGTCTTCTGATGAACCCAGCTGCATTTGTAGCTAAATGTTGTCTGCTTGTAATTCAAACTGTATATAATGAATGGTGGTAGAATTCTAGCTCTGAGTTCATAAAGATGGGAGTACAATCCTACATGCGCAGAAACCTTTTCTGCCATCGACAAAATGTACACATTTGGATGCTTCTGAAAATTCTTTATTCTGCTAGAGAAAGTTTCACAAACCAAATGTATGCAAATAAACTTTGAGAATCACACATATACAGTGGCTACATTTGCATAGCTTTCAAGTGCTGGTTTGTCAGGAGGGTAACTTACAGCTAATTCTGTTTTCTTCAGGCAACAGCAGAAAGCATGCTGGCACTTCTACAGTTGCGGAAACTAAGGCTTTGGCTTAGCTCTGCAAGGATGTTTTCACACCCACGGGTGAGGCGAGTGGACTTAGTTCAATGAACCAACGCTTGAGTGTGAAAGACAGGGTATTGTAGCCCAGCAGAACCCCATCCAAAACATAGTTGAATTGTTATCAATGCCTTTGGGTTACTAACAGTCCCCCAGGGATGAAGTGGTGACTGGGAACACACCTATTTCATTGTCTTCAGTCCCATTCACACAAACTGCACTAAGAAAAACACTTTGACTAAAAAGCGTTTTATTTCAACAGTTTCCTTCTGTTGCTTAGCACATCTGAAACAACCACTCAAAATATCATTAAAACAGCGCAAATGAAGATTGAGAACAATCAGAATAAAATGAACATTACTACCAT
Source organism: Calotriton arnoldi (assembly GCA_963921515.1). NCBI lineage: Eukaryota > Metazoa > Chordata > Amphibia > Caudata > Salamandridae > Calotriton > Calotriton arnoldi. Next base: position 1,413,177 of record CAWUFW010002952.1, read on the forward strand.
AGTTACAATGCTATCTAAACACGTAACACCCTAAAACCTACTTCTATGACTACTTTAGGAGAGCATGGAGTAGTATAACTTGCAGCTAGAGTTTCTTTGGCAGAATCAGCACACTGCATACCTGTTTACAACAAAGCACTGTAGTTGTCAAAAGTTGGGGAGTCCATGTTCCCTGTGAAAGGTAAATACATGTCATGTCAGCTCCTCTCCTACTGGTCTTGGCTCAATATCAGCTTTCAGTAGAAAGTGCGATGGGGGAGCAGCTCTGGCAGTAAAGATCTTCTCTGGCAGTATCTGGCGCAATAATCTGAACCGAAGGACCTCTCTTCACAAGAGGTCAAGTGGCAGCCCTTTATAATCTATCTTATCTGAGATGGGAATTTTTGACATAACTTTAGGAATGTCTGACATAACCTATGTGCATCTATGTGCATCAAGATGTAGTTCTTAGACACATTCTTATAAACAAATAAGGAAAAAACACATCAATTCAGACTACATTGTTTTGGCTATTGTTCTTTTCTGACTTTGAAATAGAGATAACAAGGCCCTTGCCCCAGACTGTTGCATCAGGTGTCTTATCAATATCATTGTATGAGTGACTTGACACTTTCACAGGATCTTGGAAAGATAAGTATAGATGACAAATGAGTCATAGGCAGACATGTTGATGATTCTGCCAAAATAGAGAAAATTGAGTCTTGTCATGCTCAAGATGGAGTCTGGCCTTACGGTCTTTACTTCAGTATTTCGCTACTTACAATGGGAAAGGGAAAAATGCCCCACACTTTACATACTGGCTGAAAATCACCTTCATGTCATGGTGCGAGTTGACAATTTGTATAGCTTTATAAAAGTGTTGTGTGACTTTCACTGCTGCAGGAAGGTGGCTCAGTGCAGCAGCAATTAACAGCCATTAGACCGGAAGCAGGAATCCTTTCTAAATGACAGGCTGCTTTCAACTACTCTGGAAGCTCTGACCATAATGAGCACTTTCCTTCAGCACCAGTAATTCATTTTAGTATTGATCACTCTCATAATACAAATTGCTGAGGACAACCTGAAAGGATGAGTCTCATAATTAAATGCATTTTATTTATAAGAGGCAATTCCGACTCAGTGCAGGTAATTTCTCTGGTCACGCATTCTAACACCCCAGTTAATGGCCATACTGTACATTACTTAGTAAAGATCATTTACCGCTCACAAGTGGGGATTCGCTCGGGCCAAGGTGGCTTTGTTTTTCATTTACAGGGCTCATGAAATCACTGTAATAAAAGCTTATGTCCACATTGTGATATAAGGGGATTTGTGATGAGATTAAGGCCATATGCCTCTGTTATCTGTGCTAACTCATCATAAGCTATTACTGACCACTGCTAAACTGCATCTAAACCTTCAGAACATCAGCCGTATTAGAAAATCTCCCTCTGTCTTTTTCTCACTCACTCACTCACTCACTCTATCTATCTATCTATCTATCTATATATCTATATATCTATCTTTCTCTGCCCCTCTCTCTAAGCCTCTTTCTAACATTATTTTACAATCACTCTGCTCTATCTTGCTCTTGTTCCCTTTATCTTCTTTGCTCGCTCTCATCACATCTCTCCCTTTCTGTATCCCCTTGCTTATTTTTCTCTCTTCTCTCCCTTTCACTCTTTCACACTCTTTATCACTCTTTTCCCCTTCTTCATTCTTTTTCTTTTTCTATATCACCATCTCTTTCTCCGCTTGTGCTCTTTCTCTTTCTCTCACTCTTTTTCTTACTTTCCCTTTGTTCCTCTTGGTCTATTACTCTTTCTCTCTTTCTCCCTCTTTCACTATCACTCTCTCTACTTCTCTCTTCCCCTTCCTTACTCTCTTTCACCTGGTCTCCTCCTTCCTATCGTTCTCTCACTTTGGGGTCAATTCCGATTCGGGCCGGAAAAAGCACCGACCGACTCGGAGCCGGAATTTATTCCGACCGACACGTACCTGTGGCGCCCGACACGCCAAGTATGATGCAAGGCGTGCAAAATCCGACCGACACGTACTGAACCCAAGCCGAGCGACCGAGCCGCACGGAAAACAGCAATCCGGCCGGAAAAACACGCGAATCGAACCGACCGACACGCACCCGGAACAAATCCGACCGAAGCGTACACGCGAACTCCAAACCGCAAAGTACGATGCAAGGCGCGAAAACCACGACCGAGTCGTACGGAGGACAAGCCGTACGACCGACACGCATACAAAACCGGGCCGAAGTAACACAAAACATCGCGACCGACGCGTACGCAGCATAGAAAACTGCACAAACACAGCATGAACGAAACGGAGAAGACCGTACGAGACAACTGCAGGATCCGACTCGGTCACAAGAACGTTTCCAACATGCACAGACAGTACTAAGGAAAAATTACACAAAAAAGGCCAAACAAGCAAATACAAAGCCAATAAATACTGGGGGGTGGGGACAGAGAACAAAGACACACCCACAACTCCACCCATATAAAGGACACAAATCCCAACCATGATCCTTTGCAAATGCTATTCTACTGCCAGCACCCAACAGACAGCAACCACACACCCACAGCTCATCCCTCACACAAGCCACACACCATCAGCACACCAACAAATACCTACCTCACATACACCCAGCAAAACACACACTCACACACCCTCACCTGCACACCAACACACACATCACTCACCATCACCACCCATCACCATGCCCCCAAGAAGAATCACAAGTTCCTAGATTGTGAATTGGAAGTCATGGTAGACGAGATCCTCAGGGTAGATCCACAGCTGTTTGGCACACTGGTCCAACAGACCCCCATCTCCCAGAAAACCAAGATGTGGGAGAGGATCATCAACAGGGTGAACGCACAATCACCATGTCTGCGCACAAAGACTGACATCCAGAACAGGTGGTATGACGTGCGCAGGAGGGTACGGGAGCTGCTCAAGAAAGACTACCTCCTGAGCCAATACACCGGCAGTGGCCCTCCTGCCAAGCCAGTATACCTCAGGCCCTGGGAGGAGAAGGTACGGGCCATCCTTCCGCCAGTGAGCGTCTATGGACTAGAGAACATCCCAGAGCCTGGTGAGTACACAACAAATGTACACAATATTCTGCCACAATACACACACACATCACTGTCAAGGGGAGAGTCAAACCATGCACTCATAGCAATTACACAGCAACCAGAACAGAATCATCCCAAAATGTGTATGTCAGTCAGATAAACACAACACATGCCATCTCAAAGTTACATTTAACCGTGTCATCACATGTACAAACACAACTACAACTACAGCTAGGCAGTGGCACAAATATAACTAACAAACACATCCAGACATGTAGCCACCACTACAACACCAACACACAGTGAAGACCACTGAAAGAAAGGAATTCTGTGTATGCTGGGCAAGTCAGTGTAGCCAATAGCATCATGGGAGTCGTAGTCACACATATTGCCCACCCCCACAACTGTCCCATCAACACCACCATGAACCATGCGCACATCACAGGGAGTGGAAAAGGACTCACAAGATGGCTGACACTGGCTACTGCTGTGGGGAGCACAAGGCCCTGCTGGCAACTGTGCAACAACCAACAGCAGGACACCACTTACTGACATCCTGAGAGACAACTTCCACTCCCTGCAATGGAAGCACGTTCCATGTTGGGATATCTGGCTGGGTGGGAAGGAGGACTCGCAGCACTGACCATAGTCACAAGCACCTCCCCTCACACACCTCCTCAACACAAACTCCACAGAACCCACCTGGGAGAATGCAATGCCTCACATCCTAACTCAAGATCCCACAAAGAACCTCCACCCTGGGTAATGTTGTGTGAAGCACAGGGACACTCTTGGGACTTTTAGCCAAACAACTGCCAGGACAACACTCCCAGCCATCCTGTCAGCACAGGCAGCCCACCCCACAGGGAAGTAGAGTCAAAAGGAAGGAAGCATGGGCATGCTGGGAAGGGGGGTGGAGGCAATAGCATGATGGGAGTAGTAGGCACAGATATCGCTCAGCCTCACAACTGGCCCATCAACACCACCCTGAACCATGCTCACATCACAGGGAGTGGATAAGGAATCACAAGATGGCTGACACTGGCTACTGCTGTGGGGAGCACAAGGCCCTGCTGGGAACTGTGCACCAACAAACAGCACAACACCACTGCCTGACATCCTGAAAGCCAACTTGCACTCTCTGCAATGCAAGCACGTTCCATGGTGGGATATCTGGCTGGGTGGGAAGGAGGACTTGCAGCACTGACCATAGTCACAAGCACCTCCCCTCACACACCCCCTCAACACATACTCCACAGAACCCACCTGGGAGAATGCAATGCCTCACATCCTAACTGAAGATCCCACAAAGAACCACCACCCTGGGTTATGTTGTGTGAAGCACAGGGACACTCTTTGGACTTTTAGCCAAACAACTGCCAGGACAACACTCCCAGCCATCCTGTCAGCACAGGCAGCCCACCCCACAGGGAAGCAGAGTCAAAAGGAAGGAAGCATGGGCATGCTGGGAAGGGGGTGGAGGCAATAGCATGATGGGAGTAGTAGGCACAGATATCGCTCAGCCTCACAACTGGCCCATCAACACCACCCTGAACCATGCTCACATCACAGGGAGTGGATAAGGAATCACAAGATGGCTGACACTGGCTACTGCTGTGGGGAGCACAAGGCCCTGCTGGGAACTGTGCACCAACAAACAGCACAACACCACTGCCTGACATCCTGAAAGCCAACTTGCACTCTCTGCAATGCAAGCACGTTCCATGGTGGGATATCTGGCTGGGTGGGAAGGAGGACTTGCAGCACTGACCATAGTCACAAGCACCTCCCCTCACACACCCCTCAACACATACTCCACAGAACCCACCTGGGAGAATGCAATGCCTCACATCCTAACTGAAGATCCCACAAAGAACCACCACCCTGGGTTATGTTGTGTGAAGCACAGGGACACTCTTTGGACTTTTAGCCAAACAACTGCCAGGACAACACTCCCAGCCATCCTGTCAGCACAGGCAGCCCACCCCACAGGGAAGCAGAGTCAAAAGGAAGGAAGCATGGGCATGCTGGGAAGGGGGGTGGAGGCAATAGCATGATGGGAGTCGTAGGCACAGATATCGCTCAGCCTCACAACTGGCCCATCAACACCACCCTGAACCATGCTCACATCACAGGGAGTGGATAAGGACTCACAAGATGGCTGACACTGGCTACTGCTGTGGGGAGCACAAGGGCATGCTGGGAACTGCACACCAACCAACAGCAGGACACCACTGTCAGCCATCTTGCCATTGCTCTCACACCCACACACACTGAACTCCCCACAAAAGCAAGTAAGTATGCGAATGCTGGGAAGTGGGGTGGAGGCAATAGCATGATGGGAGTCATAGTCACAGACATAGCTCACCCCCACAACTGTCCCATCAACACCACCCTGAACCATGCTTACATCACAGGGAGTGGATAAGGACTCACAAGATGGCTGACACTGGCTACTGCTGTGGGGAGCACAAGGGCATGCTGGGAACTGCACACCAACCAACAGCAGGACACCACTGTCAGCCATCTTGCCATTGCGCTCACACCCACACACACTGAACTCCCCACAAAAGCAAGTAAGTATGGGAATGCTGGGAAGTGGGGTGGAGGCAATAGCATGATGGGAGTCATAGTCACAGACATAGCTCACCCCCACAACTGTCCCATCAACACCACCCTGAACCATGCTCACATCACAGGGCGTGGATAAGGACTCACAATATGGCTGACACTGGCTACTGCTGTGGGGAGCACAAGGCCCTGCTGGCAACTGTGCAACAACCAACAGCAGGACACCACTGACTGACATCCTGAGAGACAACTTCCACTCCCTGCAATGGAAGCACGTTCCATGGTGGGATATCTGGCTGGCTGGGTGGGAAGGAGGACTCGCAGCACTGACCATAGTCACAAGCACCTCCCCTCACACACACCCTCAACACAAACTCCACAGAACCCACCTGGGAGAATGCAATGCCTCACATCCTAACTCAAGATCCCACAAAGAACCTCCACCCTGGGTAATGTTGTGTGAAGCACAGGGACACTCTTGGGACTTTTAGCCAAACAACTGCCAGGACAACACTCCCAGCCATCCTGTCAGCACAGGCAGCCCACCCCACAGGGAATCAGAGTCAAAAGGAAGGAAGCATGGGCATGCTGGGAAGGGGGGTGGAGGCACTAGCATGATGGGAGTCGTAGGCACAGATATCGCTCAGCCTCACAACTGGCCCATCAACACCACCCTGAACCATGCTCACATCACAGGGAGTGGATAAGGACTCACAAGATGGCTGACACTGGCTACTGCTGTGGGGAGCACAAGGGCATGCTGGGAACTGCACACCAACCAACAGCAGGACACCACTGTCAGCCATCTTGCCATTGCTCTCACACCCACACACACTGAACTCCCCACAAAAGCAAGTAAGTATGGGAATGCTGGGAAGTGGGGTGGAGGCAATAGCATGATGGGAGTCATAGTCACAGACATAGCTCACCCCCACAACTGTCCCATCAACACCACCCTGAACCATGCTCACATCACAGGGAGTGGATAAGGACTCACAAGATGGCTGACACTGGCTACTGCTGTGGGGAGCACAAGGGCATGCTGGGGACTGCACACCAACCAACAGCAGGACACCACTGTCAGCCATCTTGCCATTGCTCTCACACCCACACACACTGAACTCCCCACAAAAGCAAGTAAGTATGGGAATGCTGGGAAGTGGGGTGGAGGCAATAGCATGATGAGAGTCATAGTCACAGACATAGCTCACCCCCACAACTGTCCCATCAACACCACCCTGAACCATGCTCACATCACAGGGAGTGGATAAGGACTCACAAGATGGCTGACACTGGCTACTGCTGTGGGGAGCACAAGGGCATGCTGGGAACTGCACACCAACCAACAGCAGGACACCACTGTCAGCCATCTTGCCATTGCTCTCACACCCACACACTCTGAACTCCCCACAAAAGCAAGTAAGTATGGGAATGCTGGGAAGTGGGGTGGAGGCAATAGCATGATGGGAGTCATAGTCACAGACATAGCTCACCCCCACAACTGTCCCATCAACACCACCCTGAACCATGCTCACATCACAGGGAGTGGATAAGGACTCACAAGATGGCTGACACTGGCTACTGCTGTGGGGAGCACAAGGCCCTGCTGGCAACTGTGCAACAACCAACAGCAGGACACCACTGACTGACATCCTGAAAGACAACTTTCACTCCCTGCAATGCAAGCACAGTCCATGGTGGGATAACTGACTGGCTGGGTGGGAAGGAGGGCCGGCTGTCAACCAAATACAACCAATGCAGACGATGTTCACACCCCAACAAATACATAGAAATGCCTAAATAATGCAGGACAATGTGCTACACCAATATCAACCCCTGACTGTGACAACTTAGGACAATGCAATGTACAGGCCCGCAACCAGAGGCACAGTCACAACTGTCAGGTGTGTCAACCATTGATGCCTGCAGAAACATAACATACATTGTGTGTGTCTCCCAGAAACAGGTGATGATGGGGACACAGCAGCAGGCAGCTGAGGAGTCCCAGTCCCAGGCTCAAGAGGATGCGGAGCTCACTGGTGTCGTACAGCCTCTGCCCTCCTCGGACGAAGAAGACCAACCTGGCACATCCGGTGCAAGTCAACATGCAACACCAGCAGGACCACCAGCTGCAGCACCAGCAGGACCACCAGCTGCACCCCCTGCACCCACCCCTCCAACGACTGTCACCACAAATACCATCCCTGCCGACATGGACAGAACAAGGAGCAACACCAGCACAGGGACCCTGGACCAACGTGGGGCCATGGAGACCACCACCACCACCAACCCCCAAGGGGGACCAGGGTCATCTGTGCGTGCCACTGCACGCACTGCACATGTCGGCAGGGGTGGTGGGAGGGGTGGGAGACTGAGGTCGCTGCTTGCAGAGGTTGCTGGTGTGCATGATGACCCACAACTGGTACGCATAGCCGATGCGTACCAGTCCAGCACCGGAGATCTCAGCCAGGTAGTGGGGCTCCTCAGAGACATGAAACAGCAGCAGGCTGCCCATCATGCCCGCTTGGACTCACACATGTCCCGCGTGGAGTCCAAGTGGGACGCACTGCAAGAGATGACGGCGGTGCACAGGGACATTTTACAATGCCTCCGCCAGATGAACAGCAACCAGTCCACACCTCCCTGTGTGCCAACAACATCTGGTGCTGAACAAACTGCAACTGCCACAGGGAGGGAGGATGACTCTGGCGGAGAGTCCCCTGCACCGCAGCAGCCTGTACTTGAGGGCCCCCCAAAGAAGAGGGGTCGTCCGAGGAGGGGCAAGTGAGAGGCCGATGGCCAAGTGCAACTCCCAGGAAGCCTGAACCTGTTCTGGATGTTCACCTTTGTGCACAAACTGTTCACCCTGTTGACGGCAACACAACTCCCACACATTACATGGGGAGTACAAGTTGGACCAATGTCTCAGACAACTGTGGCCCCGATACTGGGGATTTTGTCTACCAGGACTTTCATTTCACCTAGGAACTTCTGATTGCAAGATATATGTACAGCACTAACCATCCTATGCACTATTCACACAAATGTATCACAATAAACACACTAATACACCATACTTGCCTCTGTTGTGATTCCAACGTGGGTGCTGTCATGGGGATGATGAACTGCAAAATTACACTGTGTATGCGGACTGCAACAGCAAGTACAACACAGGCATGTGAGTAAAGGCAACGTGACACATATGAGGGAGACACACCACCAGGGCTACACAACACATACACACCTAGGCCATCTGACTCATTGCCTACACTGATGTTGCCAGGGAAGACAGTGCAATGCACAGACACCACACCTATTCCCAGTTGTAGTCAAGTAGCCCACAGGTGCAGTAAGCAAATGGCAGTCAAATGTGTGACCACAGACAACGCACATCACAAAGTGAAGCACAGGTTTATTACACAGTTGCAAGATGTCGTAACCACTACAGATGCAAGGTAATCTCACCTGGCAGCGGGCACACAGTCAACAACTGTAGAAGGAAGGAAGTCCATGGGTGTGGCGCACATCACCTGTAGGGACACAACAGCTACCACCCTGGAAGTACAATCACGTCGTCGGTGGACACAGTTGACCAAACGAATCTGAAAGTACCCTGTGAAGGACAGAAATGACACACAGGCAAAAGCAATGGAGAACAGGACAGAACACCAAAACTCATGCACAATACATGTTACAAGATACCCACCCAGAACCAAGTTAGCATGTCAACACTGTTGGGGAGTACAGACCACCTGTAAGCACACATCGCTACACACATCCAGTGAAGTAGCCCATGGACACACTCCAACAGCACCAGAGCACCACCTACACATATCATGCCAACTCACATCATTGACATGACACCTCAGGATACTCACATTCAGCTAAAGAAGTTGGTGATGAGCTGTGTGCGGACATCACCCTCATCATCATCATCATCACTGGCATCGTGGTCCAGGCCAGGATCCTCCACAGGTTGCGGATGTTGGTCATTGTCATCCTGGATGAGAGGCAACTCCTTCCGCACTGCCAGGTTATGGAGCATGCAGCAGACGATGATAATCTTGCACACTTTCGCTGGGGCATATGGGAGGGACCCTCCTGTCTTGTCCAGGCAGCGGAAGCGGCTCTTCAGGAGACCAAATGTCCGCTCAATCACTCTCCTGGTCCGACCATGTGCCTCATTGTAGCGCATCTGGGTTGGTGTCACAGGGTTCCTGAGGGGTGTCAGCAACCACGGCATGTTGGGGTATCCCGAGTCACCTACGGACAGACAAGTGCACATTAGCTGACTTGGAAAAGTGGGCGGAATACTACAGATCAGATCACACACAATGGCACAAAGTCAGTACACACCGACAAGCCAGGCACGCTGGTTCTGCATCTGTGCCATCATCCTGGGGATGCGACTACTCCTCATCACAAAGGCATCGTGTGCTGAACCAGGGAAACGGGCACACACGTGTGTGATGGTCATATCTGCAAGACACACCACCAGTGCATTGACCGAGTGGTAGTGCTTGCGGTTACGATAGAGCCTGCTCCTGGGCCTGTGGTGGTACCAAAGCCACATGTGTCCCATCAATGGAGCCAATGACATGCGGCATCCTCCCCAGGGCATAGAAGCCACTCTTCACGTCAGTGAGTCGTTGCAGTCTAGGGAAATAGATGTACCGGTTCAGGAATAGCAACATTGCCTCCAAAACATCGCGGAGCACACGGCTCAACATGGTCTGTGACATCCCACCAGCAGTCGCCACAGTATGTTGGAAGGTACCGGTGGCAAAGAAGTGTAGGGCTGCCATCACCTTCACCTTGGGGGTCAGCGCTGTAGGATACGGCCGGCCAGGCTGCAAATGTGGAGCCAACTGCACTGCCAAATCCTCAATCAGCTGCCTGGTGAAGCGGTACTGTCGGATGCTGTCCCGTTCCACCATCGTTGCCAGGTCTGGGAATGGTCGATGGACAGCAAGAGCCCTGCAGTGCAGAGGAGAAGAAAGCAAGATTGTCAGTCACCCCACATATGCGGCATTGAACACACTCAATATCACAACATACATCATTATGAGGCACAACTACATGAAGTGTGCAGTTCCGTAAGGACATGTATGGTACATACATGGCCAACATCTGTCATCACGGTTCAACAAGTGGCATCAATAAGTCCCAGGTTGGCCCATTGGATATCATGAGGCCATGTCACAGTTCCTATCTCCTGCTGCCGAGTCACAATCACCCCCCACAGTGACATGTGAGGACAGATGTGCCCCAGGCATCACAGCTCAATGACAGGTACATTCCCAGGGACCCTGTATTGCCACATGGACACTGGCATTACATGGAGTATCATGTATACACCACAGCAAAACAACCATGACCCCCACAGGTAGTGGTCCCACTTGCCACTGCAGGACAGACATGGACGTCTGTGACACACACACGCACAACATCAAAGTCCATGCACACACAACGTGGATGTGGAGACTGTCTCCCATTGTGCACATGAAATCAGAGACATTGTAAACACTACATGCACACAGACTGTGGAGGACCATCACTATTGTGCCACTGGGACACCCTGGCTCAAACATACCATCCCACATGGGACTCACGGGGTATGTGACATGACATACACATACACCACCGTGAAATGTGACCATGGCACATGCACAGATATGAACAGTTGCACATCACAGTGGTCATGTACACGTAACAGCCAGGATCCTGTCCCCATGAACACGTGCACAGCCTGGGGGTGGCTGCCCCCAGGTGACACCCACAGGACAACATGTACACCAACATACACACAATAGGAAATGCAGCCTTACATGCCTTATGATACAGTTTGGACAGGCTGTCGTGTTGTAGGTGTGCCCCTCACTCCCTGGGAGCTATCTGTGGCTGGCATATGTTCATCTGAGACAGGCATGGTGACATATGCCAGTCACTTGTACAGGGATGCGTTGAACAGCAATGGACCGATCGGTTCCCCCTTAGCCGGCCCATTGCATTCAATGTGTGCGGGTCACGCGTTGTACCCCTGTACGCGTTGATCAGCAATGGACCGATCGGTGCCCCGGCCGGCCCATTGCATTCAATGTGTGCTGGTACGCGTTGTACCTCTGTACGCGTTGAACAGCAATGGACCGATCGGTGCCCCGGCCGACCCATTGCATTCAATGTTGCGGGTGCAGCGTTGTACCCCTATGCGCGTTGAACAGCAATGGACCGATCGGTGCCCCGGCCGACCCATTGCATTCAATGTGTCGCGGTACGCGTTGTACCCCTGTACGCGTTGATCAGCAATGGACCGATCGGTGCCCCGGCCAGCCCATTGCATTCAATGTGTGCGGGTATGCGTTGTACCCCTGTACGCGTTGAACAGCAATGGACCGATCGGTGCCCCCGGCCGGCCCATTGCATTCAATGTGTCGCGGTGCAGCGTTGTACCCATGTACGCGTTGTACCGCAATGGACCGATCGGTGCCCCGGCCGGCCCATTGCATTCAATGTGTGCGAGTGCAGCGTTGTACCCCTATGCGTGTTGAACAGCAATGGACCGATCGGTGCCCCGGCCGGCCCATTGCATTCAATGTGTGCGGTGCAGCGTTGTACCCCTATGCAGCGTTGAACAGCAATGGACCGATCGGTGCCCCGGCCGGCCCATTGCATTCAATGTGTGCGGATGCAGCGTTGTACCCCTGTACGCGTTGTACCGCAATGGACCGATCGGTGCCCCGGCCGGCCCATTGCATTCAATGTGTGCGGAGTGCAGCGTTGTACCCCTGTACGCGTTGAACAGCAATGGACCGATCGGTGCCCCGGCCGGCCCATTGCATTCAATGTGTGCGAGTACAGCGTTGTACCCCTGTGCAGCGTTGTACCGCAATGGACCGATCGGTGCCCCGGCCGACCCATTGCATTCAATATGTGCGGGTATGCGTTGTACCCCTGTGCGCGTTGAACAGCAATGGACCGATCGGTGCCCCGGCCGGCCATTGCATTCAATGTGTCGCGAGTACGCGTTGTACCCCTGTACGCGTTGAACAGCAATGGACCGATCGGTGCCCCGGCCGGCCCATTGCATTCAATGTGTGCGGGTGCGCGTTGTACCCCTATGCGCGTTGAACAGCAATGGACCGATCGGTGCCCCCGGCCGCCCATTGCATTCAATGTGTGCGGGTGCAGCGTTGTACCCCTGTGCGCGTTGAACAGCAATGGACCGATCGGTGCGCACCCATTGACAATGGCCTAGCCTGGCAACGGACGCGTTTTCGAAATTCGAACGAGTCGGTTGCTGGAAATTCAGTTGGTCACCCACAACAATGTTGCAAAGTCTTGTATGTCATGAAGTTGAAGATTTGAAGGATGCTGTGGGCGTGTATTGGTGCTGCTATCCATGGATTGGCCAGATTCAGAAGATGCAAACGACTTGGACCTATCACTTTGGACACATGGGACAGTATCTGCCTCTCCAGCACATATATATTGCTGGCTGTTCCCCTGAGAGCTCACTTGCCTGCACTACATGCTCCAGGACGACATCTGCCACTGCACTGCTTCTGTCTCTGCCCCCTCTGGACCCTGCAATGGCACGTACTGTGGAGAGAGCCCCAGCCTTCAGCCTTGAGGAGAACCAGGCCCTGCTGGACAGCCTACTTCCACAGTACAGCAAGCTGTATGGGACACCAGGGGAGCAGGTGAGTGTTCTGTGCACTGCCTTTCTGAATGTGCATTTTGTCTGCCTAGCAAGGGTGAAAGTCTGCATGCCACTGGCTAGCAGGCTCACTGAGTAGTTGTCACCCCCCATAGTGTGTAGTGACATGCACTGGACAGGTATGGTGCAGTGACAGTGCATTTGAACAAGGTTTTACTTCCCATGCAAGGATACCATGTAGTGACTTCTGGCAAACTGTCCATGGGCAGCGTTGCACTGCCTGTGTACATCATGTGCCCCTGTGATTGAGACATGTATATACAACTGTGTCATGCACGGATATGTTGCATGTGTAGTAATGGCCTTTTCACTTTGTCATCCCCACAGGTTAATGCCCATCGGAAGCAGGAGATCTGGAAGGACATCGTCCGGGCTGTCCGGTCCGTGGGGGTCTACAAGCGCCGGATCCGCAACTGCCAGAAGAGGTGGCAGGACCTTCGGGGCTGGACCCGGAGGATTGCACGGGTCCAGCTGAAGCTGTCGCCTCCTCGCAGGAGGGCGGAACACGGACCCTGACCCCCACATGCTCCAGATCCTGGCGGTGGTGTTTCCAGACCTGGATGGGCAGCTGAAGGCAAGACAGCAGCAAGGAGGGGTGAGTCAAAGACTGCACTGTGAACTCTGTATTACATGCTATGTGCCCTCCTCTGGCCTGGTTAAACTGCCACAGTACAGCAGTCATGTTGTCCAGGAGCCATGTCCCTCTATTGTGCACTGCCCACTCCTCATCTGATACCCAGGTGTGGCCCTTACATTCAGGGAATTGTGTCACTTGGGACTGTGTCCTTGCAGTTTGCTTCACTCAAGGTGGGGGACAGCATCTGTTTCCCTAACTCTGTTGTGGGCATCATGGGTGGGTCCATTGTTCACACAACGCCTGTGTTCGGACATGTAATCTGCGTGTTGCTTTGATATGCGGTCCACTTGCTGAGCTGAGCCACCACATGTGCCTGGGGTATGTGGCACACACCCATGCAGCGGGTGGGAACAATGTTTGGGCCCCAGGAGTGTGCAGATTACGTGTGTCACACATACATAGCCAGCTATCCACTGTCCAGGGCTCATTCATGTGGGGCAGGACAGTCATGCCTACTCCAGGCCATGCAATGCACTCTGTACTCCCACTCCCGTGTATCAGCTGACACATTGTGCGCAGTGATTTGACCCCTCAGGTGTCTGCCTCTGTGTCAGTGTGCTGTGGATTTGTTGCCAGGACTGCTGGGGTGTTTCTCGGTAGGGGCTCAGCATGCCACTGGAGATGTGACCATAGGAGACGATACTTGTGTGTCACATAGGTGTTTGATCAGCTGCCCGTGCAGACTGGGGTATGCGAATGTGAAGTTCAGGCAGCTGTTTCCCATTCACAGCAGATTGTGAGGGGCTCAGGTTCAGAGGGTAGTGTCACAGGTCTCCCATATGTCCAATCGGTATGACCAGGACAGATGAGGGTTAAGATGATGTGTTGTGTGGGGGATGTACATGTGCACTTGTGCAGCTCCAGGACTTGCATTCTCCATGACCTACTATTGTGACACAGTGCAGAGTGTTGTTGTCTGGCTGCCAAGTCATACATCACTGAGACAGTGATGTATGACTTAGCAGTCATGCCTCCGCCATGACATGTGTCTACTTATTGGTGATCCTGCAGGGGAGTGACATGTGCTACATGCACACCATTTTGGCGATGGCTATCAGGACATGGGTGCATCATGGTGTCTGTCGCTGGTATGCATCACATGCATTTCCTATTTGACTCTGGGCATCTCTTTCATCCGGAAACCTGTACTGACTCAGTGGCAAGAGTTGTGATGTGTGCATGTCCACATGCTACACCGTGTCCTCTGCACTGTCCAACTACTGTGTAGGTGGTGCATGTGTCCACACTGGGGTGTTGCTATCCAACAGACACCAGACAGATGGGTGCAAGGCCATGTGGGATGTGAGTGCCATGGTTGGCATCAGACTGACAATTGGCTTCTCCTGTTCAGTTAGGGCACTTTTAGCAATGGTCAACTAATGATGCCAGGGCTTGCTCTGTAATGTGCTGTGCTCACAGTGGTGTGTGCGTTTGGTGCAGGTGACTGATGTCTGTCTGTTTCCCCATTGTTTGCAGATACATCCACGGCCACGGAAGGGGACAGCTCCACGGACCAGGAGGAGCCGGAGAGCCAGACTGGGTCAGCAGCCGAGGAGTGGTCGGAGGGACCCAGTGGCACGGAGGGCGAGGGAGCCACACCGAGGAGTCCTCAGCACCATCCACCTCAGCTGAGGACCAGAGCAACTCGGAGGATGACTCCCTTATGGAGGCGGGTGTCAGCAGCCACCACACCCCAGCTAGTGTTGCTGTCCCCGCCACCACCAGCACCACCACCGCCCTCCCATCGGCTCCCATTCCCCAGGTCCGTGGAGGCTCCCATGTTCGGGAGCGTGTCTCCTTTGGGCCAGGCACCGCACCCCTGCCCCTGTGTCCCCTGCTGCCCTGAGTGAGGAGTCTGTGTACCTCCTTCGCCAGCTCCATGTAGGGCAGACAGCCATGCTGAGTGTCCTCCATGCGCACACCGCTCTGTTGACTCAGCTGGTGTCATTCATGGAGGGCATCTCATCGGGCATGTCTGACCTACAGAGGGGCAATAGGTCCATGGACTCCTCCCTGACGGCAGCAGTGTCCCTCCTCAGACAGTCCCTCACCCCTCCTGCCTCTGCTCCATCCACACTCCCCAGCACCTTACCCGTCCCAAGCACACACACACCGGCACAGGCACACACCAGCACACACACGTCCAGCACACAGACACACACGCCACAAACAATATGCACACGCACGCACAGCCAGGGGACTGAAACCAGACTCACAGGGGATGGGGCCCTGGAACACACACACGCATCCACGAGCACTGCGCAGTCCTCAGTTGCCTCTCCCTCCAAAGCACCCTCCCTTGCCTCACCTGCAACCCCAAAGACCCAGCGGCTCTTCCTCAGTGACCTCGGCCTCTTCCCCTCCGATCCAGCTGATACAGCATTCAGGGGGAAGAGGAAGCCCACCACACGGAGCAGAGTGCCCCTTGCCCCCGGACACCCTCCCCCAGGCGCAGACAGACTGAGGCCCCCACCCGCAAGTCCCCCGGAGTCGTAAGAGCAAGACCCCACCGCCGCCCTGCAGCTCAGGCACCAGGTCTCCTTCCTCCATCCCTCAGGCCCCCACTCCACAGGTGCCCCCACCACACCCTGCCCCAGGTTCCCCCACCCACAGATATACCATCCCCAAGAGGATCCGGCCTTCTCCCCCTGCCACTTGCTCTCCCGGCACCACACCCCCGCTGCGCTTGTCTGTGCCACTGATGTGGTGAGGGTGTCCTCCCCCTCTGTCCAGCCCACCTTGCCTGTTCCCCATTCTCCTCCCCTGGTGGTAGGCACTGCAGTGGAGTCCACTACCACCCTGTCTGACTTGGGCACTGCAGTGGCGGACCTGTCCACTCCATCTGCAGGGTCCACTGCAGTCGTGCCGGCACCCACAACATCTGAGTCATGCCCCCCAGTTGTGCCGGCACACACCATGTCAGACACCTCCACTGCAGTTGTCAGTGGCTCTCCAGCACCCACCACCCCTTCCCTGCTTCCTCCTGGTGAGCCCTGATCCTGTCCCTGCGGTGCCTGGCCTGCCACCCCGGTTGCCCCTCCTAGTGGATTGTCCCTGGTTTTGTGCAGTGCAGGGATGCGTAGGGTGACATCTGCCACTGTCACCCTGTTTGGACTTTGACAATGGACTGGCCATTGGCCTTTGTGTTTTTCTGGACTTTCAGTTTTCAATACACACATATGCTGAATAAAGCAACTTTCTGTTCTCTAGTGCTTATGCTTCTGATGTACATGTTGTTGATGATGCTAACCATGCCCTTGCTGCAGTGATGGTGATATTTGGTCTCATGATAATGAAGTGTTACTGTGCAGGAACCCATGTGGTCCAGGGGGAATGTGTCCTATCCTGTGGTGTATCCATGTCATCCATAGCAGCATCTGAGGGTGTCATGTGTTCAGTATTTGGCAATGGGATTTCCTACTTACATTAGCAATTTCACATCTGTGGCTTCCACCCCTGCACATCTGTTGTGCCTGCCATTGTTCAATTCGTCTACTTCCCTGACCGTGTGGCCATCTCCACTGGACATGCAGGTTTGGGCATCAATGGGGAAGGACTCATCTGTGTTGTCAGTGCAACATTGCTATACAAGTGTGTTGGATCTGTGCTGATGATTTCGTTGGCACTTCCATGACCAGGCTGATGTGACAGGAGCCTTCATTTGGTGCTAATTGTTGATTGTGTGACCAAGTGCTCAGCTGACATGATGGGGCCCTACTGAGGCAACATATGGCACAGCTTTCCTCACACAGGAGTGGAGTCCCCTCAAGGCAGTGTGTACTCCTGTGACATTGCCTGAGTCCAAGGTGTGTGTTGTATGAGCATGTCTGTGTGTTCACTTCCGTTTAGCTGTGCATGCTGGGATCCCTAGTGTTGTACCTGTTTGTGATGCTTGCTGAGTTGACCTATGTTCCCCCAAAGTCTTCTCCCTGGGTTCTCTGTGATGTGGGTGCATGGCACATTACTGGTCATCAGGGTGTCACCCATAGGTGTGTTTGCTGTCAGGGCTGAGTTTGTGTGCAGACGCAGATGGGTCACAGTCAGGTTTCCCCTTGGCACTTGTTGTTTGCCCCTGTCATGTGATTTCCAGTTTGTGTTATCTTTCAGTGATTGTGACACGTTGTGTGTGTGACTGCTGGCACTCCTCAGGGTCCGGGCTGCAATGTTGGTTGTTGTCTATGTGTGTTCTTTGTGGGTGACCTTGGCTTCTTCATTGGTGTGTGACTGTGGCTGGGATCCCATTGGTTGGTGTGGTATTGCCGTCATGTCCATGTACAGCGTAGTGTGCAGTGTGTCAGACATTCAGGAGTCTTGTTGAGTGGCCATGTGTGATGTGTTTCTGCACCTTGGTTCCCACCCACCACCCTGGAATAGTCATGGGTGCATGTGCTATGTCACCAGTGCATGTGTGCTTCACTGCTGCACATTGTTGGAGGTCGAGGGGTGTGGTGTTGAGTGTGTGCAGATGAGAGTTGTTGCCCGGCTATGCCCCTGCCTCCATGTTGGCCTTGGCTTACTGGC
Source organism: Calotriton arnoldi (assembly GCA_963921515.1). Lineage (NCBI taxonomy): Eukaryota > Metazoa > Chordata > Amphibia > Caudata > Salamandridae > Calotriton > Calotriton arnoldi. The sequence continues at coordinate 1,431,697 of CAWUFW010002952.1, forward strand.
CGCGCTGATTGATTTGTGCTTGTGTAGGTGTGATGGTAGTTTGTTGCTCAGGACACATGACTGTGGTTCACAGTGTGAACGACATTTAGCTTTGTCATCACAGTGGGATTGTAATGCAGCCCAGGGTCACCACATTGTGGGGGCCCTGGGGGTAGTGCTGTGGTGTGTCTGTGTCTTGCTGTGTCAGTTGCTGTTCCTACGTGCCTGTGTGACATGTGTGATTTGTGCTCCCTCTCATCTGACAATGCCTGCTTGCCCACATAGGGGATTTGGATCCATGAGTTACCTTTGTGTGGCACTGTATGCACATCTGTATGATTGGTATTCAGGTCTCCTCATGTGTTGTGTGGTTGCCTGGGGACACTGGCACCCCCCTCACCTGTTGTGTATGATGTGCAGTGTGGGTCTGCCTGTTTGTGTTTGTGCATCTGCACCACTGCATTGGCATATCTTGGGTGTGCCATTGGCTGTATGTAGTTTGGTGGGTTTCCCCGCTGTCCCTGGGACTCCTAGGTCATCGGTCAGCACAATGATCATGGTTTGTGTGTCCCATTGCTGCCATGGTGTGGTATCTGTTCACCTCACATCTACAGTCTCCACAGGGTATCTGCATTTGTGTGCCCATTGGTGCAAATATGTGGGTCTGCATTCTGATGGTCACTTCTGTCATTGTGTCATTGATGAATGTTGACAGTGTCAGCCCCCATGGGTGTTGTTTGTCTGCACATGGCCAAAGGTATGTCTTATTTGCACTGCAGTATTTGCCTCCCCCAATTTATGTTGCAATGGGACACATGCACTACTTTGCCACTGATGTGTTTTATGTTCTGTGACCAGGAATCATCCATGCAGTTTGGCAGTTGCAGCTTTTCTTTGTCAACACTTACATTTTGGTCACTGTGATGATGGGGGTTTGGACCCCATTGCCACAATGTTCAAAATGTGCTTCAGCTATGGACCCCACCCTTACATTTTGGTCACTGTGATGATGGGGGTTTGCACCCCATTGCCACAATGTTCAAAATGTGCTTCAGCTATGGACCCCACCCTTACATTTTGGTCACTGTGATGATGGGGGTTTGGACCCCATTGCCACAATGTTCAAAATGTGCTTCAGCTATGGACCCCACACTTACATTTTGGTCACTGTGATGATGGGGGTTTGGACCCCATTGCCACACTGTTCAAAATGTGCTTCAGCTATGGACCCCACCCTTACATTTTGGTCACTGTGATGATGGGGGTTTGGACCCCATTGCCACACTGTTCAAAATGTGCTTCAGCTATGGACCCCACACTTACCTTTTGGTCACTGTGATGATGGGGGTTTGGACCCCATTGCCACAATGGTCATGGCCTGCTTGCATTGTGGGGGCCACACACATATATGTGTGGCACATGTGATAGGGGGTCACATTGTATGTTCAAAGTCATGTTCAGTGTTGTAGGCATTTGACACAGTCTACACACGCTTGCCATGGTGTTGGGGGGATGTCTTTTTCTTGCATTCCCTAGGTTGTGGTGTGCTGGTTGTGTCATGCATTGTCCATCCTATGAGTGGGGGTGGTGTTGGTGGTAGGCATCCAGCCCCCATGGGTAGAGGTGGTAGTAGTGACAGGCATCCAGCCCCCTGGGTAAGGGTGGTAGTGGTGGTGGGCATCTGGCACCCCCTGGCTAAGGGTGGTAGTAGTGGTAGGCATCCAGCCCCCTGGCTTAGGGTGGTAGTAGTGGTAGGCATCCAGCCCCCTGGCTTAGGGTGGTAGTAGTGGTAGGCATCTGGCACCCCCATGGCTAAGGGTGGTAGTAGTGGTAGGCATCCAGCCCCCCTGGGTAAGGGTGGTAGTGGTGGTAGGCATCCAGCCCCCTGGGTAAGGGTGGTAGTAGTGGTAGGCATCTGGCACCCCCTTGGCTAAGGGTGGTAGTAGTGGTAGGCATCCAGCCCCCTGGGTAAGGGTGGTAGTGGTGGTGGGCATCTGGCACCCCCTGGCTAAGGGTGGTAGTAGTGGTAGGCATCCAGCCCCCTGGCTTAGGGTGGTAGTAGTGGTAGGCATCTGGCACCCCCCTGGCTAAGGGTGGTAGTAGTGGTAGGCATCCAGCCCCCCTGGGTAAGGGTGGTAGTGGTGGTAGGCATCCAGCCCCCCTGGGTAAGGGTGGTAGTAGTGGTAGGCATCTGGCACCCCCATGGCTAAGGGTGGTAGTAGTGGTAGGCATCCAGCCCCCCCTGGGTAAGGGTGGTAGTGGTGGTGGGCATCTGGCACCCCCCTGGCTAAGGGTGGTAGTAGTGGTAGGCATCCAGCCCCCCTGGCTTAGGGTGGTAGTAGTGGTAGGCATCTGGCACCCCCATGGCTAAGGGTGGTAGTAGTGGTAGGCATCCAGCCCCCTGGCTAAGGGTGGTAGTAGTGGTAGGCATCCAGCCCCCTGGGTAAGGGTGGTAGTGGTGGTGGGCATCTGGCACCCCCTGGCTAAGGGTGGTAGTAGTGGTAGGCATCCAGCCCCCTGGGTAAGGGTGGTAGTAGTGGTAGGCATCTGGCAGCCCCCTGGCTAAGGGTGGTAGTAGTGGTAGGCATCCAGCCCCCCTGGCTGAGGGTGGTAGTAGTGGTAGGCATCTGGCACCCCCCTGGCTAAGGGTGGTAGTAGTGGTAGGCATCCAGTCCCCCTGGCTAAGGGTGGTAGTAGTGGTAGGCATCTGGCACCCCCCTGGCTAAGGGTGGTAGTAGTGGTAGGCATCCAGCCCCCCCTGGGTAAGGGTGGTAGTGGTAGGCATCTGGCACCCCCCAGACTAAGGGTGGTAGTGGTGGTTGGCATCCGGCCCCCCTGGGTAGGGGTGGTGGTGCGCATTCAGGCCCCTGTGTGCATATGTGGCATTGGTGATGGGCATCCCGCCCCTATGGTGCTGCTGTTGCTGGTGTAAGTAAATTCTGCATCCCTCTGTGTGTGTGTGTGATGTGTCGTGTACGTGTTGTATGTGTTTTGTGGTTGGTGTCTGACTTACCTTCTGCGCCGTACGCGTCCGTGCCTGTTCCGGTAGTAAATGTAGAATATTGGTATGATCGGGACGAAGGGATTCATGGTTGGTTCGTGTCGTTCGTCTTTCTCGTCGCTTCGCGTCGTCCTCGTCGCTGGCGTGTTCGCCTCGTAGCCGTGGATCGTGTTGTGGCGCGAATCGGAGCTTATGTGCGCCTCTCCCGGATGCTTTGACGTGCCATGCGTAGCGACGGGTTCGGCGCGTACGGAAAGCGCATCGTACTTGTTCGGCCGGACGGGGCTGCATTTTCCCTTCCGTGCGACTCGATTCTGCGTTTCCGGATTCGCCTCGGTCGGAGAACAGGACCTGGATTGGGTGAGTACGACTCGGCCGGATTCTGTGCTGTTGTGCGCATCGTACTTGCTCGTTCGGAATGATGTGCGGATCGGTCGGGAAACAGGCATTCGCATGGCTTTTTTCCCGACCGAATGGTATTGGGTGCGCCTCCGACCGAGATCGGAATCGGCCCCTTTGTCTTTTTTTTGTTTGTCACCCACCTCATTTATCTCTCTTCCACATCTGTTTCTCTTTCACTCTCTTTTATTTGGAACATTACGGTCCTCAGTATCAATTACTCTCACACTCTCGCAGAGATGATCGTAAGGACTGGAAGAAAGGACATTAAAAATCATATTTTGACTTGCAGACCAAGTTCGAATTGCACCTTATAATGCGTTTAAACTGCTGCAGAAATGTGCCTGCTTTATAACATGAAAGAATCCTTTTAAAATACATTGTTAAGGCTGCAAATAATATTAATTGCTCATATATAGGAGAAAAGAGTGCTTACTGAACTGTATACGAAATAAATGTAAAGAATATATTTTTGTACTAGGGTGTCATTTTTAAATGTTCCCCTTTAGGTAGGCCTAAAGCCTTTTCTCTCGTCTATGATCATATCTTGATAGACGTGTATTTAGAACATTTTGTCTAGCATCAGTAACTTGCTTAAGAATGTGCTGACTTCAATCTTATGTTTCTTTAGCTTCATCACACCATATTAGATCACCTACCCTAATACAATGAGCTTTGCTGTGATTGTTGATTAAATAATGATTTAGATATATTTTATGAATGCTTCACTGAATATTATTGCTAGTTTACCCCATCATATCTAGTTGCTATGTATTCACAATAAGACAGATAGCTTAGGTAAGAAGGTTCTCTTGAGAACTTTCCTCCATTTAAAAAGTCCTGAAACGATGTTTTACACTATATCAGCGTGAATGTTTACCATGGGAATTTTGCTAGAAGAAGCATCAAAAGTTGATGACACCATCGATGATCAGTTTCCGTTGAATGAGAGTAACTAACATCTAATAAGTTTCGATACATTATTGGGTGAATTATATTAATCAGTGTTCCTTGCTAGTTAGGAGAGACGATTCACAGGGATCCAGATTCTCCCCTGCTTTGCAACTCTTCTACCAGAGAGTTGCTCCTTTGCTTTGTTGCCGACAGCTATTGCTAAATGTTACTTTATACTTCCTTTATCCAAAGACCTTATTTTGATCAATGCTACTGCAAGGATCATTCCATTATTGACAGTTGCTACTGCAGCTGTACGGTTAGGCTTCTTAGTTAGCTTAGTGTCAATTTTCCTTTATGGAACACTGCACTTGATTTATGCTGGCACTAGTCAATCTTTTATAGATATTTCTGTAAACCAACTAATCTAAAATAAAGATGACAAAAACAATACTAATCCTTTAAGATAAATAAAGGTGTTGAAAACTTCATCAACCTCTCATCATTGACTGCACATTAATAATCTGACAGTTGATTATATATTCATAATAGATGTTTTCGTTCCAGCTCATTCTAAAATGGTGGCAAAGGTCCATTTATCTTTCAAGAGCCATCAGAATTTCCCAAAGGACGAAATCTGTAAGTTGGGTGTTTAGTCTTAAGTACCATTCTTGTCTAAACCTCAGGCTTGCGCATGACTTTCGGTTCTAATTCAGTCCACAGTCACCCATAGTCCCTATGGCATAGCAAGTGAGGCAGAGGACCTGGTGCAAGCAAGGAAAATGCCCCAACCCCATCACCTGGTTAGGGAGTACAATGCATCCATAATTGGTGTTTGGGGGCCCCAAAGGTTTCCTTGTCCCCCCTTTCCACTGGCTGCACCATAAGTAGCTATGTTGTTGCTAGGCTTTATCAAGTCTGAGAATGATTTTTACGTGAATATATGCATGTATACAGAATGCCTATAGAGCACACCTTGCCAAAAGGCAGCAGAACACTGTATATGGTCAAACACCACAAGCATGAAGTCAACAAGTAAGAGGAGATGGAATTAAGTAACACAGTGATGTGGTGTTCTTTGAAGAGGCTAGTCTTCAGGTCTTTCCTAAACTGGAGCAGCATTGGTGCAGTCCTGCTTGATGCCAAATTTATTGTACCAGATCCCAGGTGCATAGATGGAAAAGGCCTTCTTTCTTTTTTTACTTTTTTACACTTCTTAGTCTGCAGTATGATGATGTCTTGGCTGTGAGTTTCCCAAGATCCACCACAATGGTGAGTTTGTTTGCAAGATAATTGGGGTTGCTGGTCGTAATAGCATCCCCAAAGCACCCATTATCTATTATCATATTTTACAATAAACCAAACAAATATATATACTCCCATTCCACACCCTGCATAACCACAATATAAGATCCTTTATTAGATCCTGCGGTTTTGAGACGATATCGTATGCGGACCACACTCAGGTGATAATCCCCATCGAGTCAGATCCCGCGGCAACCAGAGCTAAGTTTAAGTTCTGTATGTTGAAAATAGCCACATGGATGAGCAACAATTTCCTTCAGCTAAACTCCAATAAAACGGAGATTCTCTTGTTTGGGAAGGCTGAGGAACTATGGTCGGCGGACTGGTGGCCTGTGGAACTTGGGGAGGCACCCAGTCCAACAAAGCAGGCAAGGAAACTGGGAATTATGATCGATAATAAACTTTCTCTGGAGGAGTACGTGAAGACAGTCTCGGGTACATGCTTTGGAATAATGCGGATGCTGAGGAAGATCTTTCCGTGGATCCCCCTTGAGGCCAGAAAGACCTTAATACAGGCACTGCTCGTTAGTAGACTAGATTACGGTAACGTACTACTAGTAGGAATGAGGGAGGATCTATCATCTAGGCTGCAAGTTGTGCAAAACACAGCAGCGCGGCTGGCTCTCAACAAACTGGTTCGTACCCCGTCACTACCTCTTCTGCAAAAGTTGCACTGGCTGCCCATTAGGAAGAGAGCAGTGTTTAAGCTCTTGACTTTAGTGTTTAAAGCACTGCAAGGGACGGAGCCCGGCATACCTAAGGAAGAAGTTAATTCCCTATGTTCCTGTACGCCAACTTAGATCGAGCAATCGGAAACTGCTCTGCCCCTGTAAAATCAGTAAAATTAAAATGGGTGGGCGTGCTTTCTCTCATCTTGCTCCCTTCCACTGGAACAGACTACCAGATGAGATCCGAGCCTGCACAACGTTGGTGCAGTTTAAGAAGCAGCTTAAAACATGGATGTTCTAACGGCCATATTGTCATAAGTTACCGGTAGTGTGCAGCCAAGGCGCCGAGAGATCCCTTTGGGGATGATTCGTTGCGCAATATAAGTTTTAATAATAATAATAATAAGCTAACTAAGATTACATAAAAAGGATGAGATAACACCACAGAAAAGTCAACAGTCCACACCACCCTTCCATGCCTCTTGATTTTGCAAACTACCTCACCTGACCAAAGCTCCTCACACCACTCACCAACAAACCATAAATATCAAGCCACCCAGCATCAGACCACTTAATACCACAACATGGAACACAACAACCCAGCCAACATACCCCTACCATAACCCTAGCATACAGCACTCTAACATAATGTACAACACACACCACCTCATTGCATTGTACCACACCATCAATACCATTTGGCAGCCTACTACCTGTTTAACTACGTCACACCATACATATAAGCTTCATAACACTACATTCCATGGATACACTTAAAAATGATATCATAACTTCTCCATATAATACCTAATAATACAGCATAGACTACAGCACTAAAATTCAGCTCTCCACATTTCTCTATTCTTCTTTTCTATATTTCCTCCTTCTCTTTCTCCTCCTTCCTATTTCCTCTCTCTGGTTACAACTTTCTCTCTCTTCCCTATTTTCTCTGTCCTCTAACCCCCCTTGTCTCTCAATTTTCCACTTCTTCCTCACCCCTCTTCCACCACACCACGCAACAATGCATTTGCCAGCTCACTACCTGCTTCCTCCACCATGCATTCCTAAATCCAGTTACTTCATGTCTTTTCACTAACCATGAAGAGCATATCCCCTCCAACAGCAGGCTGCATTTATTGGCACTGTAAAATGATATTACAGTGTTTATATTTTACTCTGATTGGATTCAGGCCTTTGACAGGTTTAAATCTTACTTGCCCTGGATAGGGTGTTTTTGGTAATAGATGTGTGTACTTGTAGGGAGCTGGAGTCCTAATGTGTATTTTGCTCTACCCTCCAATCATAACAATCCCATTCAAGAAATGCCATCCCCAAGCAGATCCTCCAGTATCCCTTATGTGTGTGGAAATGAGGCCATAATTCCCACCAACAGATGACTAACAGTAAAAAATGAGATCAGTCCTTGTACTGCTATGGGAGATTTCATTGTGCTGATATCCCTGGGTAGCAAAGCAGCTGGAACTAGAGGGAAGCAGTCTATTGGCTTGAAGGTTGAAAGGGACATGAGTGAACCCGGGGTGTTTTCGTTGCACTATGTCCAGTAGCAGAGTTAGGGGCCCTAATGGATGACTCCAGTTAACAGTAAGTGGAGGTGAGACAGCATGGTCTTCGTCCTATTCTAGGTTGAAAATTGAGACTGACACTGGGAGACAGGGGCTTAAAGACAAAAAAAGGTCTGGACATAATTCACTAATCATCGGCATCCTGGGCAAAGGAGCATGTGTACTGGCAATCTCTGGTTATAGGGAACCAAAACATTATAGGGTTATAGGGAACCCAAAAGGAAAGTGCCCCTTTTTGCATGGTTACCTCCCACTGTTTCTCTGATATCTGATGCCCTATTTGCCTGATAGCTGATGCACTTTGACTGAGTGTGCACTGGGACCCTGCCAATCAGGTTCACACTGCCTGTGTTGTCTCCCAAAACTGTACCTTTGTTTCAACAATTGGCACACCTCTGGCCCACAGGCAAGTCCCTTGTAAAAGGTACCAGTGGTACCAAGGGCCTTGTGACCAGAGAGGGTCTCTAAGGGCTGCAGCATGTATTGTGCCACCCTCAGAGACCCCTCCCCAAACACATACACACTGCCATTCCAGACTGTCTGTTTTCGGTTCGTGCAGACAAAACCTTAGAGACGACATGCCACACATTCCTGTGTGCCATGCCCACAACCACTGCCTGTGGCATATGTAATTCACCCCTCTAGCAGGCCTCACAGTCCTAAGGCAGGGTGCACTATACCACAGGTGAGGGCATAGCTGCATGATCAATATGCCTCTACAGTGTCTAAATCCGTTCTTAGACATTGTCAGTGCAGTGTAGCCATATTGAGTACATGGGCTGGGAGTTTGTCATTACGAACTCCAGAGCTCCATGATGGCTTTACTGAATGCTAAGATGTTTGGTGAATACTAATGGGAAATTGCCAATGAAAATACAAGGAGACTTGAGATATAGGACACATCAACAGAGTTGAAATTAGAAGACACAAGAGCATTGGGAAAATGGTCCCGACCTTGTTAGAAAAGGAACTATCAAGGGCAGATCAGGGACCAGGAACCTCCTGTTCAAAAGATGAGTGTTTCAGTGCACGGAGCAGCTGATCTAGCCCGCTATAAACAGTGCATGTTCACATATCTGGATAGAAGAAGAGTGACAAAACCCAACGATGCTAAAAGGCACTTTCCCCTTCAGGCAGTTGCAAGCTGCCATTTAAGAATGATAAATTCCTGTGAGATAGGCCCCAATCGGTAATGTGTCACCTTCTGCTAGATACCATAGTTTGACAAAAGGGTTTATTGTGATAAGAACCGCTTACTATATTGCCTAATCAAAGGCAATGCAGATGCACACACTAACACTGCAAACTGACTGTGCAGACAGAAGCTTCCACCGATCTGGCCCCTTTAGCCAACAAATGCAAGAACAAATCATCTTAAATAGCAACTCACAACACCTGAAAGCAAAATTCTGCTTACAGTGGTGACCGAGCACATCAAACAGCAATGAACCATACTTATGACCCGCTTTGCGTCGCTCGTGAACCACGCAATATGGTGCAAGAGTGACACAAACCTTAAGTCAGGTCTTAAAAGCCATGCAAAGCCACTTTGCGTGGCTTTGAGTGGCTCCAAAAATCTGGAGTAAAGGAAATGCAGTACAAATTACTATGTTGCTTTACTCTGTCCTGGGTAGGTGTTCCATGGATGTTGCGAGGGTGTTCCCACACAACTCCCATGGTTTTTGACTTATTCCCAGACTTACAAGACCTTGTAAACCTGGAAATGTGCCAAAAACATATGCCTCCCCAGGTGAGGTGTAATGAGGAGAAATATCTTTATTTCTCCACTTAACTTCCTCTTTCTATGTGTGCTGCATTCAGGTACCCCTTCCTGCACAAGAACAATTCTGTTGGCAATGTAGAAACCCTCGCACCATGGTACAAGGGCGCCTGTGCTGGCACAAGGCAGTCCATTGTGCGCCAGTGCAGGGGAAAAAGTCAGGAATGTGCCGTATGCCTTAAATACGGTGCATTCGTGCCCTTTCCCAGTGACACGGTGCAGTGCAGCACGGTGACTTGCTGCGTTGCACTGCGCCACTATTTTATAACTATGCCCCTCTGTATTGATCAACTATTTTTTGCTTTAGGTATCACACAGCAACCAAACCCTCAACCAAACTGTTCACTTCTGGGACAAGCGCATCATTGTCTGGACTGGCTGCTTTTCTGAAGCCTGATGAGTATATTATTTTAACAATGACAAAAAGCGAACAACTACAGCAGAGACATTTATGCTGCGTTATGCGTCGAATTCACGTTTAGTCCTGTCTCATAAGGTGTAAGGGATGCATTTGTTTGTAATATAGATTATGATAGTTCTTCTACAACTAGATTTTGAGATTCACTGCAATTTTAATCACCTCGTTTGGCAGCATATTCACAGTGGTTTCCACAGTAAACTCTTTTTTGTTTTTATTTAGAATGCAGGGGGTTCTTCAGCAATGCAATCCAGGCTTCCGATTTCGTTAGACAGAAATAAAATATGAGACAATGAAGCAGGTTTTACTGCTCCACAGCTCAGCTTTCAAATGGCTTACAAGTGGGCTGGCAATAAATATTTAATCTATCTATACTGCCTGATTATTTACACTATAGCATCCTATAATCGAGTTACATTTTATTGCATTTTACGAAGCAATCAAAAAAGGGCCTAGATTTTTGTCAACTTTGGAGAGTGTGAATTGGGTGCACACAGCTCATGCAGTATCCAACATTGGGGGTCTTATTGGGTCTGCTGCAATGGCGTAACCGGCCCCCGCAGCCACCGCTGTGTGGGGGGCCCTAAGCTCCATGGGGCAACCTCAGCACAGAACCGTGGCCGGAGAGCTCCCGATTGAGTCCGGAGGGGCCCCTCCACATACCTTGCAGGGAGGCCCCCCTCAAGTTTCTTACGCCACTGGTCTGCTGACCTCTCAGCCCTACACTATTTATAAGGCCATAATCAGCACTGTGAGACTTGTAAGATTACAAGCCAGCTAGATCAACAGCGAGAGATGCCAGAGGAATTATGTATTGCTATGTTAATTGCATTTGTTTACCATTGTTGTGGATGTGACTGGTGCAGCCGCCATGGCGTAGCCATAGACCTTGGGGAACGCTGTATTTAGAAATAACTTATGGGCTTAAAACCACCCACTGCAGAGTTCCTTGTGTGTCAGATAGTTTTCAGGCAACAATAAAAATGTCAAGATAACTGGTGATTAATATTCCTGCTGGAGAGATATCAGGGTTTTGTCAAGTGGCAATTTCTGACTCATCATAAAGTAGTGCAGAGGGTTAATATGCCTACTGCAAAGAACATATACCATGAAGATCACAGAACTTTATTTTATGTGAAAAGCTCAGTGGGTTACTGTTTTTGTCACAGAGATCCTTTTTTACTTGCAGTTCATAAGTTACAATCCTAATATAGCACAGTGACTTGTGAACTGTCATCAAAGAGTTACATGCATACTGCAAGGAATAGGGTTGGAACTTTATGTTTTTCCCCAGTCTTTCATTATCCTACTGTTGCTAAAAAGGGTTAATTTGGGTAAAAATACATTCTTATTAATAAAGCCAACCCCAACCACTGTGGTACATTTTAAATCCAGAGTTTGGGCTTCTCCAGTCCAAACAGTCTTAAAATATACTGCCCACTAGTATGGATGATATGTGATTCCTACACTTTATCATCCTCATTGTTTTATGCGACATTTCCTATTGACTGATTTACACATATATGATTCACTGTCTCTGTATAATGTGTTGTGATGTAAAGTGCCATGAATCCCTACACTGGTATTGGTAGCGCTATAAAACAAATGTATTGTAGAGAAGGAGCTCATTGTGGGGGGGAGGGGGTGGGCGCCAAAAAGATTTTCGCTCCGGACGCCATCAGAGCTGAAGCCAGCCCTTGTTGTGGAAAAATAGTGCATTCTCTAGTTGGAGGTCTTTTGGTGTGGTTCTGGGTAGGCCATTATCAGAATGGTGAATCCATTGTTTGATAATGTCTATTGGTATGTTAGCGTTTGGTTGTGAGTTTTTTCAGTGTTAGGTTTCAACATAGCTCTTGAAAACACAGAGAAAGTGGAATTAATTTGATCAAGTGAACATGTGAACAATGCAGCAATCAACTACACTCACTGGTTAGATACAGCAACCCTTAGACTGGTACCTGAAAAAATATTCAAGAGTTACAGGAAAAGTCCATCAGCCCCATTGCTCTCACAAGAATAAAAAACCGCACAACTGAAGTGCAGGCTTCAAGAGCGGTAGTGAAGGAATGAATACTGTCCAGAAGAAAAAATTAAGTATAAAAACTACTCACAAAGTATAAGGAACTAATTAAAGCAGCAAAGACTAAATATTTCTCTGGAAAAATAAGCTCAGCAATAAACTCTACCAGGAACTTTTTAAAACAGTTAATCTTTGTCCAAATGGAACAACAGTAATATCTTTAATCCTGACAAATACTTCTGCAGCAAGCTGGCAGATTTTTTCCAATTCAAAGTTGATTCTATCTTTCAAGCGTTTTCCTCTTCCTTGAATACGCAGAGTATAGGAGGCGGTTCAGTCCATGTTGAGGTGCTGAACCCCGAAATTAGGTCATGGGTTTCAAGACACACCACAATTTGAAAGGTTTACTCCCCTCACTAAGGAAAAATAATCAGTCTTATTAGCTCCATCAAAACCGGGTCCTCCTCTGACCCCTGTCCTCCTCAAGTTATTATCTTAGTGGCCAGCTCTGTTGCCAGACCATCGGAATTATTGAATGAGATATTGATTACTGAGCAGTTCCCGATTATATAGAAAAGGGCATCCATCCATCAGCTGGTGAAAAAACACTCTTTGGACGCAAAGAAGGTGGAAAGTTATAGACCTATATCTCACTTCCCTTTCCCTGCTAAGATGTTAGAGAAGGCAATGAATGAGGAAATACTAACATTTTTAGATGCTAACCAGTTGCTCGATTCTTCTCAATATGGTTTTAGAGAAAACCACTGCACTGAATCGGCTCTGGTAGCAGATTCGGAGGAATTAAAAAGGGTGGTCGACAAGGGCGGCAAAGCTGTACAGATTTTATTAGACCTCTCTGCCACCTTTGATACAGTTCACCACTCACTCCTCATCAATCGGCTCCACTCGTTGGGTTTCAGAAATACTGCACTAACTCTGCTGAGTTCATTCCTAAATGATAGACAACAGCGGGCTGAGTTGGTGGATGCAAGCTCCATGCCTTTCTCCCTCCCCTGTGGTGTGCCTCAGGGATCTACTCTTAGCCCCACACTTTTCAATGTATATGTTACCCCCCTTGTCAATCTCATTTACAGTTATGGCCTGGCTGTATTCTCCTACACCGATGATACTCAGATAGTGGTGTCTCTCTCATCGGACGTGAAAAAGGAGGCAAGTAATCTCTGTAGATGTATGTCCCAAGTTGCAAACTGGATGCAAAGAAACTGTCTGAAGCTGAACTCAGAAAAAAACGAGGTTCTGCTCTTCGGAAATGAGACCAAATTTTGGGATGCATCATGGTGGTCCTCGGACCTAGGTGCATAACCAAGGCCAGTTCAGAAGGCAAGAAATTTGGGAGTCATTTTTGACACCAAATTATGTTTCTATGAACAAATTAATTCTGTTACCTCATCAGGATTTTTTATGCTGAAGGTTCTCAAACAAATCCTTCTGTTTATTCCTTTTGACCTACAAAAGACAGTGATGATGGCTCTCATCTTTTCGAAGATGGACTACTGCAATGCTCTATACTTAGGCACTCATAGGTACCTAATAAAGAAATTGCAGTCTTTACAGAATGCAGCGGCAAGAGTGCTGTTGAAAATTTCTAACTTTGCACCTATATCTCAATTAATGCACGGTTTGCACTGGCTTCCGGTGAGAAAAAGTAGTATTTCCAAAGCACTGTGCTTAATCCATGAGGCCCTTTATCGGGCTGGCCCTCCCTACTTTCAGGAACGGTTCTCCTGGTATACTCCCAGTAGGAACCTTAGATCGAGTTCAGCAGGAATGGTCACTGTCCTGAGGATAAATAAAGCAAGATGGGGTGGAAGAATGTTCTCTACTTGTGGAGGTAAACTCTGGAACTCGTTGCCTCTTACTTTATGCTCTCAACCTACCCTGCTGCAATTTGGGAAGCAGTTGAAGACTTGGCTTTTTATCAAACCCATCAGTTGAGCTGTATCCAGAGTTGTCTTTCATCCGGCGGTCCTTTTGTAGCGCTAAGACACCTTCGGGTCATTGCACACTTTATAAAATTATTTAATTCATTTATTCATCAAGTGAAATATTTGTGGTGTTTTCTGTGTATGACAGGTGTGTTGAACTACGTTCCCCTTTCAAGAAAAAACTGATCAATTTCCGTTACTCGCCAGGTGTGTTTTTTATCTGTGTATGACAACTAAAGTCTCTGTTTTCTGATGCTAAGTTGTTCATGTGAGAGTTCGATATGTTTATGTTAGTTTTATTGTCATGTTTCTTGTGTGTATGTTGATCTTGTGCTTGACAGTGCTGTTGATTTGGGTGTGGTTTTCCAGCTATAGCTGGCTTTGGTGCCATGCTGTGCACATCATTGCAAAGGAGTTCATTCTACAGTCTGCTGTCCAAGAATGACGATTTGTAGGAGATATTAGAACATTGGTATGTGGTGTTTTTGTTGGGCAGAGAATGTTGTTGAATTTGAACAGCCAACTATGGCTTATCAGAAATGTGTTGGTTGTGTGCATTAAGGCCCGTCCATTAAGTGCTGATAGTGGGGTTGTGTATCAATTCTGGGTTTGGACAGTGAGAGTAGTTCGAGCAAAAATTATTATTTAAAAAAAAACAAAGTGACATTTTAGGTCTGGTGTCGAGACAACTTTGCCTGTGTCACCAGCATTTTGTAATAAAAAAATCATAAATAAAAAATACAAATATATGTACATAATTGCTAGTGATCCATTGGTCTGTTTAACTGTCATTCACATTTCCCTTCTGCCCAACACAGCAAATAGGCTTAACGATGGATCAGCCCTCTTCGCATTGGTTCTCTTGTACCCTGAGTGACCAAATTTTGCCAGATCACATGTACATATCACAGTTGCAGATCTCCCTAAATAGAAGTTCACTACAGTGCCAGAGCCTGTGGACCAAGCCTTGGGTTGCCACATTTAGCATTTGCCATATTTTCTTTCTCTTCTTGTTATTTTTGTGGCGTTTGCTTCCAATAAAGATAATAAAAGACTCACCACTGCACAGCTTACCAAGATCAGACCCACTGGCTTTGCAATTCATATTTATATATTTATGTGATGTGAGGTGGTGCCCTCTGAAGTAGTCAGACATGGTTCTCATCTAGAAAAACAGCACAAGGAGGAAAGTACAAGGAGTGGTGTTGCAATATTCAACATGATTACTAAACTGAGATTACAAATGATCTATTACTAGGGAATTCTAAATTACCCATGACTGTTGAACTCAATCCAGACCATACATGTCATGTCCTTCTGCGTCCAACCAGGCTTGATGGCACTATAAACTCATATCAATCAGCCTATTACCTTTTTAGAGTTAGTAGGATTTCTGAATTCAAACTCTCCCAGCTATTATAAATTAGGGGGCTTTGCTAACCATATTTATTTGGCTGGATCATCATCCTTGAAGGCATTTTCTTTGCTTCCCATTTTTTCCTTGATTCCAGGACCTGACAACTGCAATTTGCTCCCAGATGGAAACATATTCACAAATGGCTGTTTTTCCTACTCATTTACAATATGTTTTTATTCCAACATATAGTTTAATTAGGAAAACCTGAGGTATCTACACAAATGGCCTCTTGCTGTATTCAGAATTTTGTCTAAAATTAGGAAAAAGGGGTTACTTCATAGAAAAATGCCAAACTTGTGGTAAAAAAGCTTTTTAGAAGCAGCTCTGCTTGTTCCTGAAAGCTGGGAAGGTGGTGATGTTAGCACAGAAAACCTTTTGTTGATACAATTTTTAGGGAAAAAACACTGTTTTGCAGAGCCCATTTTTCCTACTTTCCCCTAAACCCAAATTTGGCTATAGTTCGGCTATTTTCAGAACTGGATTGAAAAAGAAGATAAGGGGTTAGTGTTCTCTCACCTATGACAAACCTATCATCGGGATGAGACAGTAAGTAAGCTGAAAGTGCAGAGACTGATGGATTAGTATAAATTCCCCCATACCCTACAGAGGCATAAAATTTGTAATGGCCTGAGGGAGTTGCAACTTTAGTGTGATCTTTCCTCATGAGGTCCTCTTGTTAAAGCATTATAGTCACCCCCCTCCTTTGAGTCTTTTCTTATGTGGTAAAACTTTTCTAAGTATAATTTAAGTATTGAGACCTCTGATATTTCACATCATCAGTATAATTTTCTTTGTTTTCTTTGATTACATTTTATAATAAGACAATAGACCATACAAAAAAGAGCACAGAAGGAGGTAGATACAAGAATAGGTTAATATAATAAATGTACCTGTACAATAACAATTGTAATATGTACCTAATCAATAATAAATGTGAAATGATATAAAAAATATATTAAAACGGGAATAATTAAAAACATCTTTACAAATATATCTTAATAGAGCTACTAATCTTAACTCTAAAGTCTTTGCATTTTAAACAATTGTTTAACTTATTAGTAATACTTATTTATAAGTAACATTTTATATAATTATCAATCGGTTTCCAAAATAAGTGATGAGTAGTAGTGTTGTGGACTACACCTGATAGAGTCAGATTGGGTCCTCTTCTAGTAAAAGTTATCCATGATTATCATGCATGAACTGATAGCAATGAAGAATTTTTCCAATTGGTAGTTATTAACTTTAAAGCTGCAGAGATTAGAAAATATAGAAGTTTGCTCTGTAAATCAGACATTTTGTACGAAAGATTATCTGAGATATTAAATATTTTTGTAATGACACCCCAAACCTCCTTCCAAAACACAGAAACGATATTACATTCATAAAGCATATGTCTTAACGAGCTTATATTCTGACGACAATGCCAACAATTAGGAGAATTTAACAGTTTTGAGTTAAATAACTTTAAAGGAGTCAGTAGACAATTAAATAGAATGAATGAATTGGTTTGATTTAAAGATACTGGCAGCCAACCAGAGATATTATTCAACCATATTTTCTTCCATATGTCTTGAGAAACCAATATACATAGTTCTTTATTCCAAAATGAAGAGAGCAAGTTAATATTGTCCCCTTCAAAATTGTTCAATTTTGTATAAAACAACGATATCACATGCAAAGAAGTGATTACATTTCTAAATCAGTGGTGACATTTAGAGGAAAATTGTTGGGAAATGAATCAAGGATGGAAATACATGAAAGTCCATATTTGGAAATATCTAATGGAGGTATAAGACATTTTTGCTGCAATTTATCAAAAGTTAAAAAAAATGTTATGATAAACATATTTAAAATAAAAAATACCAGCTTTATTCCAATATTGCCAAATATTATATTTCGAGAAGTTTTAGCACTGGATTATACCATAGTGACATATTTGAGGTATGTGTAATAGGATGTTGAAAAATAGAGTATAAATCTTGTAATATTAATTTTGTAGATTTCAGTATGGTAGACCTTTTAAGCAAAGTGGTATAGTTGGGCATAGTAAGTAGTGCAGATAAAGAAATTGGTGATATCAAACTTTTTTAAATAAGAAGCCATGAAGGTGCATTATTAAGCTCTGCATGATTGAACCAAAAGTTTCAAAATAAAATCTTTATGATAATTAAGAAAATCTGGTACACCAAACCACAATTAAATTTAGCAATTTAAAATTTTTGTTAACTTATAGGAGGAGTTTTGTTTTTTCCATAAAAGTTTATCTACATTTTTATAAAACTTAAGAGGAAATTGAGTAGGTGTCACAGAAAGGAGGAAAAAACGTTTTGGTGCAATAACCATTTTTTTAGAATCAACTTTTCGCCACCAAGATAGATGTTAGGTGGACCATTTATAAAAAATTTCTTTGATATGATTAATAATGCAATCACAATTCAAAGTAATCAATTGTTTAATGGTATGAGAAAATAAGATACCAAGATAAGTAAGTTTATCCTTTTGCCATATTATTTCGTTGTTGGGGAGCATATTAGAGGTAAAATGAACATTCAAAGGAAAGAATTCTGTTTTATTAGTATTTAAAGTATAACCTGAAATCTGGGAGTATGCTTGAATTAGATTTAATAGAGGAGGAATGGAAGATTCTGGATTACTAATACAGTAATATATCATCTGCATAGGCTGAGGTTTTTATAGCAACATGATTTATACTAAGGCCTTCAATTTCCATACAATTTCTGATGGCAATAAGTAAGGATTTGTTGGAAGGTGGCTTATTAGTAGGGGTAAGTATGCACCTACCACTAGCAATAAGGCCACCAACACAATATATAACCCAATTATTTTCTCAATAAATTATTCCCATGTTCAACCCATTGTAGTTGCCAACAACAGGCAGGCTTAACTTAGGGCACAGGTGTGTAAAGCATTTAAAACACCAATACACTAAATAAGCAAGACACAACACACAATAATAATCCAACACCAATTTATAAAAATATGAAATATTTTTATCTCTGAAGTGACACCAAAATGACAAAAATACAATGCTGGGAACTGGAGATATGAATGTTTAAAGAATAAACACTTTCTAGTGCTTAAAAAAAAATAGCGCCAAATTGGGACATCTGGTCGTGCTTGACCAGGTTAAAGTCAAAGTTTGAGGCCGACCGGGATAAAGGCCTGGTCAGATACACTAAGGGGTCGATTCCGATTCGGGCCGGAAAAAGCACCGACCGACTCGGAGCCGGAAAAATTACCGACCGACACGTACCAGTGGCGCCCGACACGCCAAGTACGATGCAAGCCGCGATAAATCCGACCGACACGTCAGGAAACCAAGCCGACCGACCGAGCCGCTCGGAAAATAGCAATCCGGCCGGAAAAACACGCGAATCCAACCGACCGACACGCACCCGGAACAAATCCGACCGAATCGTACCCGCCAACTCCAACCCGCAAAGTACGATGCAAGGCGCGAAAAACACGACCGAGTCGGACGGAGGACAAGCCGTACGACCGACACGCATAAAAAACCGAGCCGAAGCAACACAATACACCGCGACCGACGCGTACGCAGCATACAAAACTGCACAAACACAGCGTGAACGAAACGGAAAACACCGTACGAGACCAATGCAGGGTCCGACTCGGTCACAAGAACGTTTCCAACATACACAAACAGCACAAAGGAAAAATCAACCAAAAAAAGGCCAAACAAGCAATTACCAAGCCAATAAATACTGGGGGGTGGGGACAGAGAACAAAGACACACCCACAACTCCACCTATATAAAGGACACAAATCACTACCATGAGCCTTTGCAAATGCCATTCCACTGCCAGCACCCAAGAGAAAGCAACCACACACCCACAGCTCATCCCTCACACAAGCCACACACCAGCAGCACACCAACAAATACCTACCTCACATACACCCAGCACAACACACACCCACACACCCTCACCTGCACACCAACACACACATCACCCACCATCACCACCCATCACCATGCCCCCCAAGAAGAATCACAAGTTCCTAGATTGTGAATTGGAAGTCCTGGTAGACGAGATCCTCAGGGTAGAGCCACAGCTGTTTGGCACATTGGTCCAACAGACCCCCATGTCGCAGAAAACCAAGATGTGGGAGAGGATCATCAACAGGGTGAACGCCCAATCACCATGTCGGCGCACAAAGACCGACATCCAGAACAGGTGGTATGACGTGCGCAGGAGGGTACGGAAACTGCTGAAGCAAGACTACATCAACAGCCAACACACCGGCAGTGGCCCTCCTGCCAAGCCAATATACCTCAGGCCCTGGGAGGAGAAGGTGCGGGCCATCCTACCGCCAGTGAGCATATATGGACTAGAGGACATCCCAGAGCCTGGTGAGTACACAACAAATGTACACAATATACTGCCACAAAACACACACATCACTGTCAAGGGAGAGTCAAACCATGCACTCATAGCAATTACACAGCAACTAGAACAGAATCATCCCAAAATGTGTATGTCAGTCAGATAAACACAACACATGCCATCAAAAAAGTCACATCCAACTGTGCCAACACATGTACAAACACAACCACAACTACAGCTAGGCAGTGGCACAAATAGAACTAACACACACATCCACACATGTAGCCACCACAACAACACCAACACACAGTGAAGACCACTCAAAGGAAGGAATTCTGTGTATGCTGGCCAAGTCAGTGTAGCCAATAGCATCATGGGAGTCGCAGTCACACATATTGCCCCCCCCACAACTGTCCCATCAACACCACCATGAACCATGCGCACATCACAGGGAGTGGAGAAGGACTCACAAGATGGCTGACACTGGCTACTGCTGTGAGGAGCACAAGGCCCTGCTGGCAACTGTGCACCAACAAACAGCAGGACACCACTGACTGACATCCTGAGAGACAACTTACACTCCCTGCAATGCAAGCACGTTCCATGGTGGGATATCTGGCTGGCTGGGTGGGAAGGGGGACTTGCAGCACTGACCATAGTCACCAGCACCTCCCCTCACACCCCCCCCAACACAAACTCCACAGTACCCACCTGGTAGAATGCAATGCCCTCCATCCTAACACAAGATCCCACAAAGCACCACCACCCTGGGTTATGTTGTGTGAAGCACAGGGACACTCTTGGGACTCTTAGCCAAACAACTGCCAGGACAACACTCCCAGCCATCCTGTCAGCACAGCCAGCCCACCCCACAGGGAAGCAGAGTCAAAAGGAAGGAAGCATGGGCATGCTGGGAAGGGGGTGGAGGCAATAGCATGATGGGAGTCGTAGTCACAGACATTGCTCAGCCTCACAACTGGCCCATCAACACCACCCTGAACCATGCTCACATCACAGGGAGTGGAGAAGGACTCACAAGATGGCTGACACTGGCTACTGCTGTGGGGAGCACAAGGCCCTGCTGCCAACTGTGCACCAACAAACAGCAGGACACCACTGACTGACATCCTGAGAGACAACTTACACTCCCTGCAATGCAAGCACGTTCCATGGTGGGATATCTGGCTGGCTGGGTGGGAAGGGGGACTTGCAGCACTGACCATAGTCACCAGCACCTCCCCTCACACCCCCCCCAACACAAACTCCACAGTACCCACCTGGTAGAATGCAATGCCCTCCATCCTAACACAAGATCCCACAAAGCACCACCACCCTGGGTTATGTTGTGTGAAGCACAGGGACACTCTTGGGACTCTTAGCCAAACAACTGCCAGGACAACACTCCCAGCCATCCTGTCAGCACAGCCAGCCCACCCCACAGGGAAGCAGAGTCAAAAGGAAGGAAGCATGGGCATGCTGGGAAGGGGGTGGAGGCAATAGCATGATGGGAGTCGTAGTCACAGACATTGCTCAGCCTCACAACTGGCCCATCAACACCACCCTGAACCATGCTCACATCACAGGGAGTGGAGAAGGACTCACAAGATGGCTGACACTGGCTACTGCTGTGGGGAGCACAAGGCCCTGCTGCCAACTGTGCACCAACAAACAGCAGGACACCACTGACTGACATCCTGAGAGACAACTTACACTCCCTGCAATGCAAGCACGTTCCATGGTGGGATATCTGGCTGGCTGGGTGGGTGGGTGGGAAGGAGGTCTGGCTGTCAACCAAACACAATCAATGCAGACCATGTTCACACCCCAGAGAAAACATAGAAATGCCCAAATAATGCAGGACAATGTGCCACACCAATATCAACCCCTGACTGTGACGACTTAGGACAATACAATGTACAGGCCCGCACCCCGAGGCACAGTCACAACTGTCAGGTGTGTCAACCACTGATGCCTGCAGAAACATGACATACATTGTTTGTGTCTCCCAAAAACAGGTGATGATAGGGACACAGCAGCAGACGCTGAGGAGTCCCAGTCCCAGGCTCAAGAGGATGCCGAGCTCACTGGCGTCGTACAGCCTCTGTCCTCCTCGGACGATGAACAACCTGGCACATCCGGTGCAAGTCAACATGCTGCACCAGCAGGACCACCAGCTGCAGCACCAGCAGGTCCACCAGCTGCACCCCTGCACCCACCCCTCCAACGACTGTCACCACGAATACCATCCCTGCCGACATGGACAGAATAAGGAACAACACCAGCGCAGTGACCCTGGACCAACCTGGGGCCATGGACACCACCACCACCACCAACCCCCAAGGTGGACCAGGGTTATCTGTGCGTGCAACTGCACACACTGCACATGTCAGCAGGGGTGGTGGGAGGGGTGGGAGACAGAGGTCGCTGCTTGCAGACGTTGCTGGTGTGCATGAAGACCCACAACTGGTACGCATAGCTGATGCGTACCAGTCCAGCACCGGAGAGCTCAGCCAGGTAGTGGGGCTCCTCAGAGACATCAAACAGCAGCAGGCTGCCCATCATGCCCGCTTGGACTCCCACATGTCCCACGTGGAGTCACACATGTCACGTGTGGACTCCCACATGTCACGTGTGGACTCCCACATGACCCGCGTGGAGTCCAAGTGGGATGTACTACATGAGATGACGGCGGTGCACAGGGACATTTTACAATGCCTCCGCCAGATGAACAGCAACCAGTCCACACCTCCCTGTGTGCCAACAACATCTGGTACCGAACAAACTGCAACTGCCACAGGGAGGGAGGAGGACTCTGGCGGAGAGTCCCCTGCACCGCAGCAGCCTGCACTTGAGGGCCCCCCCCAAGAAGAGGGGTCGTCCGAGGAGGGGAAAGTGAGAGGCTGATGGCCAAGCGCAACTCCCAGGAAGCCTGAACCTGTTCTGGATTTTCGCCTTTGTGCACAGACTGTTCACCCTGTTGATGGCAACACTACTCCCACACATTGCATGGGGAGTACAAGTTGGAACAATGTGTCAGACAACTGTGGCCCCGATACTGGGGATCCTGTCTACCTGGACTTTCTATTCATCTAGGAACTTGGGATTGCAAGATTCATGTACAGCACAATCCATCCTATGCACTATTATCACAGATGTATCACAATAAACACAATAATACACCATACTTGCCTCTGTCGTGATTCCAACGTGGGTGCTGTTATGGGGATGATGAACAGCAAAATTACACTGTGTATGCGAACTGCAACAGCAAGGACAACACAGGCATGTGAGTACAGGCAACGTGACACATATGAGGGAGACACACCACCAGGGCTACACAACACATACACACCTAGGCCATCTGACTCATTGCCTACACTGATGTTGCCAGGGAAGACGGTGCAATGCACAGACACCACACCCATTCCCAGTTGTAGTCAAGTAGCCCACAGGTGCAGTAAGCAAATGGCAGTCAAATGTGTGACCACAGACAACGCACATCACTAAGTGAAGCACAGGTTTATTACACAGTAGCAACATGCCGTAACCACTACAGATGCAAGGTAACCCCACCTGGTAGCGGGCACACAGTCAACAACTGTAGACAGAAGGAAGTCCATGGGTGTGGCGCACATCACCTGTAGGGACACAACAGCTACCAGCCTGGATGTGCAATCACGTCGTCGGTGGACACAGTTGACCAAACGAATCTGAAAGTACCCTGTGAAGGACAGAAATGACACACAGTCAAAAGCAATGCAGTACAGGACAGAACAGCAAAACTCATGCACAATACATGTTACAAGATACCCACCCAGAACCAAGTTAGCATGTCAACACTGTTGGGGAGTACAGCCCACCTGTCACCACACATCGCAACACACATCCTGTCAAGTAGCCCATGGACACACTCCAACAGCACCAGAGCACCACCCACACATCATGCCAACTCACATCATTCACATGACACCTCAGGATACTCACATTCAGCTAAAGAAGTTGGTGATGAGCTGTGTGCGGACATCACCATCACCATCATCATCATCATCGTCACTGGCATCGTGGTCCAGGCCAGGATCCTCCACAGGTGGCGGATGTTGGTCATCGTCATCCTGGATGAGAGGCAACTCCTTCCGCACTGCCAGGTTGTGGAGCATGCAGCAGACGATGATAATCTTGCACACTTTCGCAGGGGCATATGGGAGGGACCCTCCGGTCTTGTCCAGGCAGCGGAAGCGGCTCTTCAGGAGACCAAAGGTCCGCTCAATCACTCTCCTGGTCCGACCATGTGCCTCATTGTAGCGCATCTGGGCAGGTGTCACAGGGTTCCTGAGGGGTGTCAGCAACCACGGCATGTTGGGGTATCCCGAGTCACCTACGGACAGACAAGTGCACATCAGCTGACTTGGAAAAGTGGGCGGAATACTACAGATCAGATCACACACAATGGCACAAAGTCAGTACACACCGACAAGCCAGGCACGCTGGTTCTGCATCTGTGCCATCAACCTGGGGATGCGACTACTCCTCATCACAAAGGCATCGTGTGCTGAACCAGGGAAACGGGCACACACGTGTGTGATGGTCATGTCTGCAAGACACACCACCAGTGCATTGACCGAGTGGTAGTGCTTGCGGTTCCTGTAGGCCTGCTCCTGGGCCTGTGGTGGTACCAAAGCCACATGTGTCCCATCAATGGAGCCAATGACATGCGGCATCCTCCCCAGGGCATAAAAGTCACTCTTCACGTCAGTGAGTCGTCGCAGTCTAGGGAAATAGATGTACCGGTTCAGGAAGAGCAACATTGCCGCCAAGAAATCGCGGAGCACACGGCTGAACATGGTCTGTGACATCCCACCAGCAGACGCCACAGTATGTTGGAAGGTACCGGTGGCAAAGAAGTGTAGGGCTGCCATCACCTTCACCTTGGGGGTCAGCGCTGTAGGATACGGCCGGCCAGGCTGCAAATGTGGGGACAACTGCACTGCAAAATCCTCAATCAGCTGCCTGGTGAAGCGGTACCGTCGGATGCTGTCCCGTTCCACCATCGTTGCCAGGTCTGGGAATGGCCGATGGACAGCAGGAGCCCTGCAGTGCAGAGGAGAAGTAAGCAAGATCGTCAGTCACCCCACATATGCGGCATTGAACACACTCAAGATCCCAACATACATCATCATGAGGCACAACTACATGAAGTGTGCAGTACCGGAACGACATGTATGGTACATACATGGCCAACATCTGTCAACACGGTCCTACAGGTGGCATCAATTTGTCCCAGGTTGGCCCATTGGATATCATGATGCTGTGTCACAGTCACCCCCCAGTGACATGTGAGGACAGATGTGCCCCAGGCACCACAGCTCAACGACAGGCACATTCCCAGGGACCCTGTAATGCCACATGGACACTGGCATCACCTGGAGTATCATGTGTACACCACAACAAAACAAACATGACCCCCACAGGTAGTGGCCACACTTGCCATGGCAGGAGAGCCATGGACGTCTGTGACACACACGCACAACATCAGAGTCCATGCACACACAACGTGGATGTGGAGACTGTCTCCCATTGTGCACATGAAATCAGAGACATTGTAAACACTACATGCACAAAGACTGTGGAGGGCCATCACTATTGTGCCACTGGGACACCCTGGCTCAAACATACCGTCCCACATGGGACTCACGGGGTATGTGACATGACATACACAAACACCACTGTGAAATGTGACCATGGCACATGCACAGATATGAACAGTTGCACATCACAGTGGTCACGTACACGTAACACCCAGGATCCTGTCCCCATGAACACGTGCACAGCCTGGGGGTGGCTGCCCACAGGTGACACCCACAGGACAACATGTACACCAACATACACACAATAGGAAATGCAGCCTTACATGCCTTATGATAAGGTTTGGACAGGCTGTCGTGATGTAGGTGTGCCCCTCACTCCCTGGGAGCTATCTGTGGCTGGCATATGTCCATCTGAGACAGGCATGCTGACATATGCCAGTCACATGTACAGTGATGCGTTGAACAGCAATGGACCGATCGGTGCCTCCGGCCGGCCCATTGCTTTCAATGTGTGCGGGTACGCGTTGTACCCCTGTGCGCGTTGTACTGCAATGGACCGATCGGTGCCTCCGGCCGGCCCATTGCATTCAATGTGTGCGGGTACGCGTTGTACCCCTGTGCGCGTTGAACAGCAATGGACCGATCGGTGCCTCCGGCCGGCCCATTGCTTTCAATGTGTGCGGGTACGCGTTGTACCCCTGTGCGCGTTGTACTGCAATGGACCGATCGGTGCCTCCGGCCGGCCCATTGCTTTCAATGTGTGCGGGTACGCGTTGTACCCCTGTGCGCGTTGTACTGCAATGGACCGATCGGTGCCTCCGGCCGGCCCATTGCTTTCAATGTGTGCGAGTACGCGTTGTACCCCTGTGCGCGTTGTACTGCAATGGACCGATCGGTGCCTCCGGCCGGCCCATTGCATTCAATGTGTGCGGGTGCGCGTTGTACCCCTGTGCGCGTTGAACAGCAATGGACCGATCGGTGCCTCCGGCCGGCCCATTGCTTTCAATGTGTGCGGGTACGCGTTGTACCCCTGTGCGCGTTGTACTGCAATGGACCGATCGGTGCCTCCGGCCGGCCCATTGCTTTCAATGTGTGCGGGTACGCGTTGTACCCCTGTGCGCGTTGTACTGCAATGGACCGATCGGTGCCTCCGGCCGGCCCATTGCTTTCAATGTGTGCGGGTACGCGTTGTACCCCTGTGCGCGTTGTACCTCAATGGACCGATCGGTGCGCACCCATTGACAATGGGCTTGCCTGGCAACGGACGCGTTTTCGAATATTCGAACGAGTCGGTTGCTGGAAAATCAGTTGGTCACCCACAACAATGTTGCAAAATCATGTATGTCATGAAGTTGAAATTTTGAAGGATGCTGTGGGCGTGTTTTGGTGCTGCTATTCCATGGATTGGCCAGATTCAGAAGATGCAAACGACTTGGACCTATCACTTTGGACACAAGGGACAGTATCTGCCTCTCCAGCACATATATATTGCTGGCTGTTCCCCTGAGAGCCCACTTGCCTGCACTACATGCTCCAGGACGACATCTGCCACTGCACTGCTGCTGTCTCTGCCCCTCTGGACCCTGCAATGGCACGTACTGTGGAGAGAGCCCCAGCCTTCACCCTTGAAGAGAACCAGGCCCTGCTGGACAGCCTACTTCCACAGTACAGCAAGCTGTATGGGACACCAGGGGAGCAGGTGAGTGTTCTGTGCACTGCCTTTCTGAATGTGCATTTTGTCTGACTAGCAAGGCTGAGAGTCAGCACACCACTGGCTAGCAGGCTCACTGAGTAGTTGTCACCCCCCATAGTGTGTAGTGACTTGCACTGAACAGGTATGGTGCAGTGACAGTGCTTCTGAACAGGGTTTTACTCCCCATGCAATGATACCATGTAGTGACTTCTGGAAAACTGTCCATGGGCAGCCGTGCACTGCCTGGGTACACCATGTGCCCCTGTGATTGCGACATGTATATGCAACTGTGTCATGCACGGATATGTTGCATGTGTAGTAATGGCCTTATCACTTTGTCATCCTGACAGGCTTCTGCCCATCGGAAGCATGAGATCTGGAAGGACATCGTCCGGGCTGTCCGGTCCGTGGGGGTCTACAAGCGCCGGATCCGCAACTGCCAAAAGAGGTGGCAGGACCTTCGGGGCTGGACCCGGAGGATTGCACGGGTCCAGCTGAAGCTGTCGCCTCCTCGCAGGAGGGGCGGAACACGGACCCTGACCCCCCACATGCTCAGGATCCTGGCGGTGGTCTTTCCAGACCTGGATGGGCAGCTGAAGGCCAGAGAGCAGCAAGGAGGGGGTGAGTCAAAGACTGCACTGTGTACTCTGTCTAACATGCTATGTGCCCTCCTCGGGCCAGGTTGAACTGCCACAGTACAGCAGTCATGTTGTCCAGGAGCCATGTCCCTCTATTGTGCACTGCCCACTCCTCATCTGATACCCAGGTGTGGCCCTTACATGCAGGGAATTCTGTCACTTAGGACTGTGTCCTTGCAGTTTGCTTGACTCAAGGTGGGAGACAGCATCTGTTTCCCTGACTCTGTGGTGGGCATCATGGGTGGGTCCATTGCTTACACAATGCCTGTATTCTGACATGTATTCAGCGTGTTACTTTGATCTGTGGTCCAATTGCTGAGCTGATCCACCACATGTGGCTGGGGTACCTGGCACACACCCAAGCTGCGGGTGGGAACAATGTTTGGGCCCCAGGAGTATGTATATGACGTGTGTCACACATACTTAGCCAGCTGCCTACAGTCCAGGGCTCATCCCTCATTCATGTGGGGCTGGACAGTCATGCCTACTCCAGGCCATACAATACACTCTGTACTCCCACTCCCGTGTATCAGAGGACACATTGTGCACAGTGATTTGACCCCTCAGGTGTCTGCCTCTGTGTCAGTGTGCTGTGGATTAGTCGCCAGGACTGCTGTGGAGTTTCTTGGTAGGGGCTCAGCATGCCACTGGAGATGTGACCATAGGAGACGATACTTGTGTGACACATAGGTGTCTGATCAGCTGCCCATGCAGACTGGGGCATGTAAATGTGAAGTTCAGGCAGCTGTTCCCCATGCACAGCAGAGTGTGAGGGGCTCAGGTTCAGAGGGTAGTGTCACAGGTCTCCCATATGTCCAATAGGTATGACCTGGACAGATGAGGGTTAAGAGGATGTGTTGTGGGGGGATGTACATGTGCACTTGTGCAGCTCCAGGACTTGCATTCCCCATGACCTACTATTGTGACACAGTGCAGAGTGTTGTTGTCTGGCTGCAAAGTCATACATCACTGAGACAGTGATGTATGACTTTGCAGTCATGCCTCCGCCATGGCATGTGTCTACTGATTGGTGATCCTGCAGGGGAGTGACATGTGCTACATGCACACCATAGTGGCGCTGGCTATCAGGACATGGGTGCATCATGGTGTCTGTCGCTGGTATGCATCACATGCATTTCCTATTTGACTCTGGGCATCCCTTACATCCGTAAACCTGTACTGACTCAGTGGCAAGAGCTGTGATGTGTCCACACCGTGTCCTCTGCACTGTCCAACTACTGTGTACTTGGTGCATGTGTCAACACTGGGGTGTTGCAATCCAACAGACACCAGACAGATGGGTGCAAGGCCATGTGGGATGTGAGTGCCATGCTTGGCATCAGACTGACAATTGACTTCTCCTGTTCAATTAGTGCACTTTTAGCAATGTACAACTAATGATGCCAGGGCTTGCTCTGTGATGTGCTGTGCTCACAGTGGTGTGTGCGTTATGTGCAGGTGACTGATGTCTGTCTGTTTCCCCATTGTTTGCAGATACATCCACGGCCACGGAAGGGGACAGCTCCACGGACCAGGAGGAGCCGGAGAGCCAGACTGGGTCAGCAGCCGAGGAGTGGTCGGAGGGACCCAGTGGCACGGAGGGCGAGGGGAGCCACACCGAGGAGTCCTCAGCAGCATCCACCTCAGCTGAGGACCAGAGCAACTCGGAGGATGACTCCCTTGTGGAGGCGGGTGTCAGCAGCCACCACACCCCAGCTAGTGTTGCTGTCCCCGCCACCACCAGCACCACCACCGCCCTCCCATCGGCTCCCATTCCCCAGGTCCGTGGAGGCTCCCATGTCCGGGAGCGTGTCTCCTTTGGGCCAGGCACCGCACCCCCTGCCCCTGTGTCCCCTGCTGCCCTGAGTGAGGAGTCTGTGTACCTCCTTCGCCAGCTCCATGTAGGGCAGACAGCCATGCTGAGTGTCCTCCATGCGCACACCGCGCTGTTGACTCAGCTGGTGTCGTTCATGGAGGGCATCTCATCGGGCATGTCTGACCTACAGAGGGGCAATAGGTCCATGGACTCCTCCCTGACGGCAGCAGTGTCCCTCCTCAAACGGTCCCTCACCCCTCCTGCCTCTGCTCCATCCACACTCCCCAGCACCTTACCCATCCCAGGCACACACACACTGGCACAGGCACACACCAGCACACACACATCCAGCACACTGACACACACGCCAATGACAAAACGCACACGCACGCACATTCAGGGGACTGAAGCCAGACTCACAGGGGATGGGGCCCTGGAACACACACACGCATCCACATGCACTGCGCAGTCCTCAGTTCCCTCTCCCTCCAAAGCACCCTCCCTTGCCTCACCTGCAACCCCAAAGTCACAGCAGCTCTTCCTCTGTGACCTCGGCCTCTTCCCCACCGATGAAGCTGCTCCAGCATCCCGGGGGAAGAGGAAGCCCACCCACATGGAGCAGAGTGCCCCTCGCCCCCGGACACCCTCCCCCAGGCGCAGACGGACTGAGGCCCCCACCCGCAAGTCCCCCGGAGTGCTAAGAGCAAGACCCCGCCACCGCCCTGCAGCTCAGGCACAAGGTCTCCGTCCTCCATCCCTCAGGCCCCCACTGCACAGGTGCCCCCACCACACCCTGCCCCAGGTTCCCCCACCCACAGATATACCATCCCCAAGATGCTCCGGCCTTCTCCCCTGCCACTTGCTCTCCCGGCACCACACCCCCGCTGCGCTTGTCTGTGCCACTGATGTGGTGAGGGTGTCCTCCCCCTCTGTCCAACCCACCTTGCCTGTTCCCCATTCTCCTCCCCTGGAGGTAGGCACTGCAGTGGAGTCCACTACCGCCCTGTCTGACTTGGGCACTGCAGTGGCGGACCTGTCCACCCCATCTGCAGGGTCCACTGCAGTTGTGCCGGCACCCACGACATCTGTGTCATGCCCCCCAGTTGTGCCGGCACACACCATGTCAGACACCTCCACTGCAGTTGTCAGTGGCTCTCCAGCACCCACCACCCCTTCCCTGACTCCCCCTGGTGAGCCCTGATCCTGTCCCTGCGGTGCCTGGCCTGCCCCCCGGTTGCCCCTCCTAGTGGATTGTCCCTGGTATTGTGCAGGCATGCGTAGGGTGACATCTGCCAGTGTCACCCTGTTTGAACTTTGACAATGGACTGGCCATTGGCCTTTGCTCTAATTTCTTCTGGACGTCGTTATCAGACAACACATATGCTGAATAAAGCAACTTTCTTTTCTCTAGTGCTCATGCTTCAGATGTACATGTTGTTGGTGCAGCTAACCATGCCCTTGCTGCAGTGATGGTGATATCTGGTCTCATGATTATGAAGTGTTACTGTGCAGGAACCCATGTGGTCCAGGGGAATGTGTCCTATCATGTGGTGTATCCATGTCATCAATAGCAGCATCTGAGGGTGTCATGTGTTCAGTATTTGGCAATGGGTTTCCTACTTACATTGGCAATTTCATATCTGTGGCTTCCACCCCTGCACATCTGTTGTGCCTGCCATCGTTGCATTTGTCTACTTCCCTGACCGTGTTGCCATCTCCAGTGGACATGCAGGTTTGGGCATCAATGGGGAGGGACTCATTCGTGTAGTCAGTGCAACATTGCTATACAAGTGTGTTGGATCTGTGCTGATGATTCCGTTGGCACATCCATGACCAGGCTGATGTGATGGGAGCCCTCATTTGGTGCTAATTGTTGATTGTGTGACCAAGTGCTCAGCTGACATGATGGGGCCCTACTGAGGCAACATATGGCACAGCTTTCCTCACACAGGAGTGGAGTCCCCTCATGGCAGTGTGTACACGTGTGACATTGCCTGCGCCCAAGGTGTGTGTTGTATGTGCATGTCTGTGTGTTCACTTTCATTCATCTGCGCATGCTGTGATCCCTAGTGTTGTACCTGTTTGTGATGCTTGCTGACTTGAGCTATGTTCCCCCAAAGTCTTCTCCCTGTGTTCTCTGTGATGTGGGTGCATGGCACATTACTGGTCATCAGGGTGTCACCCATAGGTGTGTTTGCTGTCAGGGCAGAGTTTGTGTGCTGACGCAGATGGGTCACAGTCAGGTTTCCCTTTGGCACTTGTTGTTTGCCCCTGTCATGTGATTTCCAGTTTGTGTTATCTTTCAGTGATTGTGACACGTTGTGTGTGTGACTGCTGGCACTCCTTAGGGTCCGGGCTGCAATGTTGGTTGTTGTCTATGTGTGTTCTTTGTGGGTGACCTTGGCTTCTTCATTGGTGTGTGACTGTGGCTGGGATCCCATTGGTCGGTGTGGTATTGCCGTCATGTCCATGTACAGCGTAGTGTGCAGTGTGTCAGACATTCAGGAGTCTTGTTGAGTGTCCATGTGTGATGTGTTTCTACACCTTGGTTCCCACCCACCACCCTGGAATAGTCATGGGTGCATGTGCAATGTCACCAGTGCATGTGTACTTCACTGCTGCACATTGTTGGTGGTCGAGGGTGTGGTCTTGAGTGTGTGCAGATGAGAGTTGTTGCCCGGCTAGTCCCCTGCCTCCATGTTGGCCTTGGCTTACTGGCCATGCTGATTGATTTGTGCTTGTGTAGGTGTGATGGTAGTTAGTTGCTCAGGACACCTGACTGTGGTTCACAGTGTGAACGACATTTAGCTTTGTCATCACAGTGGTATTTTTATTCAGCCCAGGGTCACCACATTGTGGGGGCCCTGGGGGTGGTGCTGTGGTGTGTCTGTGACTTGCTGTGTCAGTTGCTGTTCCTACGTGCCTGTGTGACATGTGTGTTTTGTGCTCCCTCTCACCTGTCAATGCCTGCTTGCCCACATAGGGGATTTGGATCCATGAGTTACCTTAGTGTGGCAGTGTATGCACATCTGTATGATTGGTATTCAGCTCTCCTCATGTGTTGTGTTGTTGCCTGGGGACACTGGCACCCCCACCCCTCACCTGCTGTGTATGATGACAGTGTTGGTCTGCCTGTTTGTGTTTGTGCATCTGCACCACTGCATTGGCATATCTTGGGTGTGCCATTGGCTGTATGTTGTTTGGTGTGTTTCCCCTGCTGTCCCTGGGACTCCTAGGTCATCGGTCAGCACAGTGATCATGGTTTGTGTGTCCCATTGCTGCCATGGTATGGTATCTGTTCACCTCACATCTGCTGTCTCCACAGGGTATCTGCATTTGTGTGCCCATTGGTGCAAATATGTGGTTCTGCATTCTGATGGTCACTTCTGTCATTGTGTCATTGATGACTGTTGACGGTCTCAGCCCCCATGGGTGTTGTTTGTCTGCACATGGCCAAAGGAATGTTTCATTTGCACTGCAGTATTTGGCTCCCCCAATTTATGTTGCAATGGGACACATACACTACTTTGCCACAGATGAGTTTTTGGTTCTGTGACCAGGAATGATCCATGCAGTTTGGCAGTTGCAGCTCTTTCTTTGTCAACAATTACCTTTTGGTCACTGTGATGATGAGGGTGTAGACCCCATTGCCACAATGGTCAAAATGTGCTTCAGCTATGGACCCCACACTTACCTTTTGGTCACTGTGATGATGGGGGTTTAGACCCCATTGCCACAATGGTCAAAATGTGCTTCAGCTATGGACCCCACACTTGCCTTTTGGTCACTGTGATGATGGGGGTTTAGACCCCATTGCCACAATGGTCAAAATGTGCTTCAGCTATGGACCCCACACTTGCCTTTTGGTCACTGTGATGATGGGGGTTTAGGCCCCATTGCCACAATGGTCATGGGCTGCTTGCATTGTGGGTGCCACACACATATATGTGTGGCACATGTGCTAGGGGGTCACATTGTATGTTCAAAGTCATGTTCGGTGTTGTAGGCATTTGACACAGCCTGCTCACACGCTTGTCATGGTGGTGGGGGATGTCTTAATCTTGCATTCCCTAGGTTGTGGAGTGCTTGTTGTGTCATGCATTGTCCATCCTATGAGTGGGGGTGGTAGTAGTGGTAGGCATCCAGCCCCCTGGCTAAGGGTGGTAGTAGTGGTAGGCTTCCTGCCCCCTGGCTAAGGGTGGTAGTAGTGGTGGGCATCCTGCCCCCCTGGGTGAGGGTGGTAGTAGTGGTAGGCATCCTGCCCCCTGGCTAAGGGTGGTAGTAGTGGTAGGCATCCAGCCCCCTGGCTAAGGGTGGTAGTAGTGGTGGGCATCCTGCCCCCTGGGTGAGGGTGGTAGTAGTGGTGGGCATCCTGCCCCCTGGGTGAGGGTGGTAGTAGTGGTGGGCATCCTGCCCCCTGGCTAAGGGTGGTAGTAGTGGTGGGCATCCTGCCCCCCTGGGTGAGGGTGGTAGTAGTGGTAGGCATCCTGCCCCCCTGGGTGAGGGTGGTAGTAGTGGTGGGCATCCTGCCCCCTGGCTAAGGGTGGTAGTAGTGGTGGGCATCCTGCCCCCCTGGGTGAGGGTGGTAGTAGTGGTGGGCATCCTGCCCCCCTGGGTGAGGGTGGTAGTAGTGGTAGGCATCCTGCCCCCTGGCTAAGGGTGGTAGTAGTGGTAGGCATCCAGCCCCCTGGCTAAGGGTGGTAGTAGTGGTGGGCATCCTGCCCCCCTGGGTGAGGGTGGTAGTAGTGGTGGGCATCCTGCCCCCTGGCTAAGGGTGGTAGTAGTGGTAGGCATCCTGCCCCCGTGGGTGAGGGTGGTAGTAGTGGTAGGCATCCTGCCCCCCTGGGTGAGGGTGGTAGTAGTGGTAGGCATCCTGCCCCCCTGGCTAAGGGTGGTAGTAGTGGTAGGCATCCAGCCCCCTGGCTAAGGGTGGTAGTAGTGGTGGGCATCCTGCCCCCCTGGGTGAGGGTGGTAGTAGTGGTGGGCATCCTGCCCCCTGGCTAAGGGTGGTAGTAGTGGTGGGCATCCTGCCCCCCTGGGTGAGGGTGGTAGTAGTGGTAGGCATCCTGCCCCCTGGGTGAGGGTGGTAGTAGTGGTGGGCATCCTGCCCCCTGGCTAAGGGTGGTAGTAGTGGTGGGCATCCTGCCCCCTGGGTGAGGGTGGTAGTAGTGGTAGGCATCCTGCCCCCCTGGGTGAGGGTGGTAGTAGTGGTGGGCATCCTGCCCCCCTGGCTAAGGGTGGTAGTAGTGGTGGGCATCCTGCCCCCCTGGGTGAGGGTGGTAGTAGTGGTAGGCATCCTGCCCCCCTGGGTGAGGGTGGTAGTAGTGGTGGGCATCCTGCCCCCCTGGCTAAGGGTGGTAGTAGTGGTGGGCATCCTGCCCCCCTGGGTGAGGGTGGTAGTAGTGGTAGGCATCCTGCCCCCGTGGGTGAGGGTGGTAGTAGTGGTGGGCATCCTGCCCCCCTGGGTGAGGGTGGTAGTAGTGGTGGGCATCCTGCCCCCTGGCTAAGGGTGGTAGTAGTGGTAGGCATCCTGCCCCCCTGGCTAAGGGTGGTAGTAGTGGTAGGCATCCAGCCCCCTGGCTAAGGGTGGTAGTAGTGGTGGGCATCCTGCCCCCCTGGGTGAGGGTGGTAGTAGTGGTGGGCATCCTGCCCCCTGGCTAAGGGTGGTAGTAGTGGTGGGCATCCTGCCCCCCTGGGTGAGGGTGGTAGTAGTGGTAGGCATCCTGCCCCCTGGCTGAGGGTGGTAGTAGTGGTAGGCATCCAGCCCCCTGGCTAAGGGTGGTAGTAGTGGTGGGCATCCTGCCCCCCTGGGTGAGGGTGGTAGTAGTGGTGGGCATCCTGCCCCCTGGCTAAGGGTGGTAGTAGTGGTAGGCATCCTGCCCCCGTGGGTGAGGGTGGTAGTAGTGGTGGGCATCCTGCCCCCTGGGTGAGGGTGGTAGTAGTGGTAGGCATCCTGCCCCCTGGCTAAGGGTGGTAGTAGTGGTGGGCTTCCTGCCCCCTGGCTAAGGGTGGTAGTAGTGGTGGGCATCCTGCCCCCCTGGGTGAGGGTGGTAGTAGTGGTAGGCATCCTGCCCCCTGGCTAAGGGTGGTAGTAGTGGTAGGCATCCAGCCCCCTGGCTAAGGGTGGTAGTAGTGGTGGGCATCCTGCCCCCTGGGTGAGGGTGGTAGTAGTGGTGGGCATCCTGCCCCCCTGGGTGAGGGTGGTAGTAGTGGTGGGCATCCTGCCCCCTGGCTAAGGGTGGTAGTAGTGGTGGCATCCTGCCCCCTGGGTGAGGGTGGTAGTAGTGGTAGGCATCCTGCCCCCCTGGGTGAGGGTGGTAGTAGTGGTGGGCATCCTGCCCCACTGGCTAAGGGTGGTAGTAGTGGTGGGCATCCTGCCCCCCTGGGTGAGGGTGGTAGTAGTGGTGGGCATCCTGCCCCCCTGGGTGAGGGTGGTAGTAGTGGTAGGCATCCTGCCCCCTGGCTAAGGGTGGTAGTAGTGGTAGGCATCCAGCCCCCTGGCTAAGGGTGGTAGTAGTGGTGGGCATCCTGCCCCCCTGGGTGAGGGTGGTAGTAGTGGTGGGCATCCTGCCCCCTGGCTAAGGGTGGTAGTAGTGGTAGGCATCCTGCCCCCCTGGGTGAGGGTGGTAGTAGTGGTAGGCATCCTGCCCCCTGGCTAAGGGTGGTAGTAGTGGTAGGCATCCAGCCCCCTGGCTAAGGGTGGTAGTAGTGGTGGGCATCCTGCCCCCCTGGGTGAGGGTGGTAGTAGTGGTGGGCATCCTGCCCCCTGGCTAAGGGTGGTAGTAGTGGTGGGCATCCTGCCCCCCTGGGTGAGGGTGGTAGTAGTGGTAGGCATCCTGCCCCCCTGGGTGAGGGTGGTAGTAGTGGTGGGCATCCTGCCCCCTGGCTAAGGGTGGTAGTAGTGGTGGGCATCCTGCCCCCTGGGTGAGGGTGGTAGTAGTGGTAGGCATCCTGCCCCCCTGGGTGAGGGTGGTAGTAGTGGTGGGCATCCTGCCCCCTGGCTAAGGGTGGTAGTAGTGGTGGGCATCCTGCCCCCTGGGTGAGGGTGGTAGTAGTGGTAGGCATCCTGCCCCCCTGGGTGAGGGTGGTAGTAGTGGTGGGCATCCTGCCCCCTGGCTAAGGGTGGTAGTAGTGGTGGGCATCCTGCCCCCTGGGTGAGGGTGGTAGTAGTGGTGGGCATCCTGCCCCCCGTGGGTGAGGGTGGTAGTAGTGGTGGGTATCCTGCCCCCCTGGGTGAGGGTGGTAGTAGTGGTGGGCATCCTGCCCCCTGGCTAAGGGTGGTAGTAGTGGTAGGCATCCTGCCCCCCTGGCTAAGGGTGGTAGTAGTGGTAGGCATCCAGCCCCTGGCTAAGGGTGGTAGTAGTGGTGGGCATCCTGCCCCCTGGCTAAGGGTGGTAGTAGTGGTGGGCATCCTGCCCCCCCTGGGTGAGGGTGGTAGTAGTGGTAGGCATCCTGCCCCCGTGGGTGAGGGTGGTAGTAGTGGTGGGCATCCTGCCCCCTGGGTGAGGGTGGTAGTAGTGGTGGGCATCCTGCCCCCTGGCTAAGGGTGGTAGTAGTGGTAGGCATCCTGCCCCCTGGCTAAGGGTGGTAGTAGTGGTAGGCATCCAGCCCCCCTGGCTAAGGGTGGTAGTAGTGGTGGGCATCCTGCCCCCTGGGTGAGGGTGGTAGTAGTGGTGGGCATCCTGCCCCTGGCTAAGGGTGGTAGTAGTGGTGGGCATCCTGCCCCCTGGGTGAGGGTGGTAGTAGTGGTAGGCATCCTGCCCCCTGGCTAAGGGTGGTAGTAGTGGTAGGCATCCAGCCCCCTGGCTAAGGGTGGTAGTAGTGGTGGGCATCCTGCCCCCTGGGTGAGGGTGGTAGTAGTGGTGGGCATCCTGCCCCCTGGCTAAGGGTGGTAGTAGTGGTAGGCATCCTGCCCCCGTGGGTGAGGGTGGTAGTAGTGGTAGGCATCCTGCCCCCTGGGTGAGGGTGGTAGTAGTGGTAGGCATCCTGCCCCCTGGCTAAGGGTGGTAGTAGTGGTAGGCATCCAGCCCCCTGGCTAAGGGTGGTAGTAGTGGTGGGCATCCTGCCCCCCTGGGTGAGGGTGGTAGTAGTGGTGGGCATCCTGCCCCCTGGCTAAGGGTGGTAGTAGTGGTGGGCATCCTGCCCCCTGGGTGAGGGTGGTAGTAGTGGTAGGCATCCTGCCCCCCTGGGTGAGGGTGGTAGTAGTGGTGGGCATCCTGCCCCCGTGGGTGAGGGTGGTAGTAGTGGTGGGCATCCTGCCCCCTGGGTGAGGGTGGTAGTAGTGGTGGGCATCCTGCCCCCTGGCTAAGGGTGGTAGTAGTGGTGGGCATCCTGCCCCCCTGGGTGAGGGTGGTAGTAGTGGTAGGCATCCTGCCCCCGTGGGTGAGGGTGGTAGTAGTGGTGGGCATCCTGCCCCCCTGGGTGAGGGTGGTAGTAGTGGTGGGCATCCTGCCCCCTGGCTAAGGGTGGTAGTAGTGGTAGGCATCCTGCCCCCCTGGCTAAGGGTGGTAGTAGTGGTGAGGCATCCTGCCCCCCTGGGTGAGGGTGGTAGTAGTGGTGGGCATCCTGCCCCCCTGGCTAAGGGTGGTAGTAGTGGTAGGCATCCAGCCCCCCTGGGTTGGGGTGGTGGCGCGCATTCAGGCCCCTGTGTGCATATGTGGCATTGGTGATGGGCATCCCGCCCCTATGGTGCTGCTGTTGCTGGTGTAAGTATATTCAGATTCCCAGTGTATGTGTGTGATGTGTCGTGTACGTGTTGTATGTGTTTGTGGTTGGTGTCTGACTTACCTTCTGCGCCGTACGCGTCCGTGCCTGTTCCGGTAGTAGATGTAGAATATTGGTATGATCGGGACGAAGGGATTCATGGTTGGTTCGTGTCGTTCGTCCTTCTCGTTGCTTCGCGTCGTCCTCGTCGCTTGGCTTCGTCCTCGTCGCTTCGCTTCGTCCTCGTCGCTTCGCGTCGTCCCCGTCTGTGCTGTGTTCGTCTCGTAGCCGTGGATCGTGTTGTGGCGCGATTCGGAGCTTATGTGCGCCTCTCCCGGATGCTTTGACGTGCCGTGCGTAGCGACGGGTTCGGCGCGTACGGAAAGCGCATCGTACTTGTCCGGCCGGACGGGGCTGCATTTTCCCTTCCGTGCGACTCGATTCGGCGTTTCCGGATTCGCCTCGGTCGGAGAACAGGACCTGGTTTGGGTGAGTACGGCTCGGCCGGAATTTTTGCTGTTGTGCGCATCGTACTTGCTCGTTCGGTGTGCTGTACGGATCGGTCGGGAAACTGGCTTTCGCATGGCTTTTTTCCCGACCGAATAGTATTGGGTGCGCCTCCGACCGAGATCGGAATCGGCCCCTAAGCTGGAGGCCTCTGTCAAAATGTTACCTTCACACTTAGAAACTTTTATGGAGGATTTTCTCTTGTCATTGAGCGAGGCTCCTCTACAGGCCGGATTTGAGTCAGCGACGGAGGCTTGGATTTTCGCGAGGCCTCAGTGAAATCCTGGAAGTCTTGAGAACTAGAGCTTTCAGCGGGCTAAATCTGAAATCCAGACTGAGTCGCGGTTCGGTGTCGCAGCTTGTCTCTCGTCAGAGAGTCGATCACCTTATGGAGGTTTTTCACAAAAGTTCTCAAAAGTTCCCCAAACTTCAGGAGATGCATCCTGAAGTTCCTTTTTGGGGTCCACAAACAAAATCCAGGGTACCAGAGTCTCGGAGTTGCTCCTCTTAAGTTGGGACTACAGTTCCCACAATGCACCTTGCCAAATTCTTTAGAGTTCAGCTGAAGGTGGTCAGCTGGGTTCTTCTTCATGGAGATGAGGCAGGTGAGGTGCTTTTGACCTATTGCTTTTAAGGAGTCTACTCCTTCTCTTTTTGAGCAAGGCAAAGTCCTTAGGGCTCTAGTTTCTTAGTGTGCAGTAGGTGCGGTCATTCAGAGTGCAATCCTCTTTGTGCAGGCCAGGGTTCAAGCAGGGCAAACCTTCTTCTCCTAGTAGTTTCAGACACGGGCGCTGAGTGGCTATGCAGCTCTCCCATATTTATCCAGTGTTCTGGGGTGACAAGCAGGGGGAGGCACCCCAGATCAATGGGGTATAGGGTGCCACCCAAAGGTATGACAGCTTCTCCAAAGTGAGGCATTTTTCTTGTCCCACAAAGCACTGTACTTTCAAATTCAAAATGGAGAAACTTTCTCCATGGGGTTAGGCTCTGGCTAAGCCAACCTACTGGTGTAGCTCATTTCCCTTAACACTCCCCTTCCAGATCTCCTGCAAATTTCAAACCTGTGGCTCCCATCTGGCTGGGGGTACAGGAACAGGGGGCAGGCTTGCATCCTTACTGTCCTGCTCTCTTTGAAGACCAAATTGTTTACCCAGACCCTTTCTTTGCCTGTTCTCTATGGCTGCAGATCTCCCCCCACCAGATAACCTCTGTCTTTTTGCAGGCCACTTATCACCTCATCAAAGCAGTTTGGCTCAGCCTGTCAAGGCTGGCCAATCAAGAGAGACTGCTTGAAGGCTGGAAAAGAAAGTTCTATCACTTCTTTTCTGTACTAGTTAAGATGAATTCAAGAGTGGCAAGTTGTTGGATTTATCCTTACCAATCTTTGAAGTCCTTGAAATATTATTTTAGCTTGCGACTGTCAAACGCTATACTGTATTACAATTTTCCAATGTTAACCTACGGAGCTAAAATGCTACAATGGGGAAAAACAAAATTGGTAGTTTTTCCCTCACCAGGGCATATAAAACATATTTTAAAATGTCCCTGCTTGTTTTTACATGGCACCTCACCCTGGGGGCACCTAGGGTAGAACTTAGGGGTGGCTTATATGTAAAAATAAGCTAGTTTAATACTTTGGAAATACCTTTAAATCCAAAGTCGAATTTGCAAAATGACAGCAGGCAACACAGCAGTTCACACTTAAGTGCATTAAATCTGCCGGGCCTCTAAACCTACATGCCCTACCATATACTTGGGATTTACAGGTATGTTGTCAGTATCAACTGCAATTACACCTAATTACCATATACCTTTTAATCAGAACACTGGCCCAGGGCCTGGTTAGCAGAGCCCATGGTACAGTCAGAGTCTGTTGCCACCAGCATCAGTCAAAAAATGGGGGTGATCAGGGCAAAAAGGATGATTTTCCGACGAGGTTTAATAGCAAGGAGAAAACGTAGAAGTGATAAGGGACAACCTTGTCTCTGTGCCTCTAAAAAGGAAATAAATATCAGAAATTTGACCATTAATAAAATGTTTGGCAGACAGATTAGAATAGAGAGCTGAAATTATACGAATAAATCAACTGCCAAAATGAAATGCAGATAAGGTATGGAATAGATACTGCCAGTGGTCTTTATTAAAAGCTTTTTCAACATCTAATGCCAGGACTCCTAATGGAAGAGTAGTCTGGTGATGTTTACAGAATGTCTATGCTTCATGAAACCATGTTGATCAATATGAATTAGCATATCAAGCACAGAGGTCAATCTAGTTGCAAGAATTTTTGCATAACATTTACAGTCTTGATCAATTAAAGATATAGGGCGATAATTTTCAACAATAGTGGGATCTTTGTAGGGTTTCGGGTGAACTATAATCATAGCTTCAGTAACTGACCCAGAATTTGATCCTGGAATACTAAAATGATTAAATAACTTAAGTAAATGAGGTAGAAGGTGAGGAGAAAATCCTTCATAAAATTCCTCCTGGATACTATCTGGCACAGGAAATGTAAGCAATTTAAGGGATTTAATAGCTGATTGAACTTCTTCTAATGTGATCGGTATATCAAACTTATTTCTAACTGATTGGGTAATTTTAGGTAAACCACAAATGTCTAAAAATGTATCAATATGTGAACTATCAATAGATGGGGGAACATTATTTAAAGTTGAATAATACTTCAGAAATTCATTGATTATTTCTTTGTGAGATAAAGCAATTTTATCGTTTGAACCATGAATTGCATTAATTTGAGTTTAATTAGCCAAAACGATTAGTACTGAAACTAAATTTTGCTCTATTATTTGAAATTTGTATACCAGCCCTTTTGCTTAATAAGGAGTTTAATTTATAATGAAGTTTTTATATTTGCATTTTATATTTGATATCATTATCATTAGATGTGTTAAAGAGACTCTCATGCTTTGCTATTTGCTTATCCAAATCCTTAATTTTAGAGTTAAATGATTTGTTATTATGCGCCATAATAGAGATTGTTACTCCCCTGATATATGCTTTCAATGCATTCCATTGATTTATAATTGAAGTACGTCCTTCTGCATTAAAAGAAAAATAATCATGTAATTCTGACAACATTTTCGGGGTTTTTTTCCCATTAAAGACATCATTTGTATTTATGCGTCATCGACATGGAGATTGTTGAGTGGAGTTAAGTTGTAAAA
Source organism: Calotriton arnoldi (assembly GCA_963921515.1). Classification (NCBI taxonomy): domain Eukaryota; kingdom Metazoa; phylum Chordata; class Amphibia; order Caudata; family Salamandridae; genus Calotriton; species Calotriton arnoldi. Next base: position 1,473,604 of record CAWUFW010002952.1, read on the forward strand.
CACATGAAATGAGCGCATGATCAAAAATATCAATATTATGGATCGTAGGTTCAGAAATTGAATGAGTTAATGGTCGGGATATTAATAAATAGTCTATTCGAGAGTAGGAATTATGAGGATTAGAATTTTTTTTAAATGTTTCTTCGTTGGGTGGTGCAAGCACCAAATATCTATCAATTTAGTAGATCTAAAAAAAGTTAGAGTGGAAAAAGCCTTGGGAGAGCAATGTTTGGCTTGGTATGTTCAATCCAATAAAAGGTCACATAGTAGGTTGCAGTCATCTCCAATAATAAATGGAACATTACCTAATTTGAGTACTTCAGAGATGAAAAGAGACCATAAATTAGGGTCATTTGTTGGACCGCATACGTTAATCAGATGTAAAATGAAATTATCAATTTTAATTTTCACTATAAGGTAATGACCATCAAAATCAAAACATTTATTTAGCAATTGGAGATGTAGTTTTTTTGCAAAGAGAATAACAACACAATTTTTTTTGTTAACCGCAGGAGATTAAATAACATTATCTACCCATTTTTTGTCCATGTAGGACAAAACTGTATCATCTAAATGTGTCTCCTGGAGTAAACATATATCAGCTTTATGTCTTGCTAAGTAATCTAAAACTTCAATACATATAACAGGGTGTCGTAAACCTTTAACATTAAAATAAAGAATTTTAATACTATTAATGTTATCCATTTTTATAAGAGAGAGATTATAGTAAACAAGAAGGAACTCGGCTAAATAGGCTAGTTATAAAAAATAATTGAAGTAGAGGAATCAAGTATCAGTCTCATTCGTTTCCATGGATAGCGGAGCATGTTATTCCAAGAAGACACGTAGATCAACAGAAAGGACTTGGAAAAGCAATCTTTTCACAATCTCATACTAGATGGGTCAAAAAGGCCATATTTAAATCCATAGCTTCGTAGTCATGGCCTAAAGTCAACAAACTCTTTGTGAATTTTAACAGTTCCCTTGACGAAGTGTTAATAAATAAAAAAATTATTACCTTTGAATATCAAAGAGGGGATCTTTCTTGCCTCTTTCCATCCAGATCATCACTGAATGGTGATGACGTAGAATTTAAAAAATCATTCAATGTGGTTTCTTATGACTTGGATTACGATGTGAAAGGGATTCTATGGGCCTTGTCAATTTCACATTTCTCTGGGAAATTCAAATGTAAAAGACCTGGTAACAGTTTTTCAAAATACTGCCTGCAGTCATTACCTTCTACATCTTCTGGTAAATTAAAGGTACGCAGGTTGTACTGACGATTAGGATTTTCTAAATCAAGTAATGAATTACTCATGGGCAAAATGCTTGCTGTGATAGGTGTCAGTCTGTCAATTTTTGATTTATTATCCAGAATTTTTATTGCATTGTCAGATACTTTTGTAGAGAGACTAGCCATGTCTTTGCGCATGTTTTAAATTTCTGATGCAATATTGTCTGTATTAGAGCAAACTGCTTGTAACTCTTCCAATAAAATAGATAAAGAGTGCTTATTAGTGTCCACAATTTTTAACTTGACTGGAGGGGGAGAAGTTGTTTGTTTACGTTTGTTGTGCATAACATGAATATTTTTCACTTCCATATTAGTGAATAAATTGTTATAAAGGCAAGCGCAATTGAAAATATAGGGAAGAATTAATGAAATTCACCACAAACGTAGACTGTGACAGCAGCTAAAACCAGCTGTGAGAGTGGTTTGGGACACAGCCGCGCCCTTTCCTAAGAGTAACTCCACCCTCCTGACAGTAGATGCAGCAATACCTTGCTTGAAGAGACCAGTGAAAGACTCGAAGGAAGAAACTCTATCAGAACTGTGGAATAAGCCTCAGTAATGGAGTCTCCATGAAGCACTGGTCATATAAAGCTGTCACAAGTAAAAAACAGGAGGTAACACTAGCCTATGATATATAAAAATATCGTTGATTATGTGGGCATTACCGAGGCTTAGCGGGAGGCTGCCATCTTGCTTTGTGCACTCGTGCGATCCATCCAGTCTAATTCTCTTGACTTCTATTATGTTTGTACATATATATACAGTACATATTCAAATGAGTAGAGTGTAATACACTATTTATTACCATTGTGGGGGTGGACATGGCTCGTGAGAGGCAAAGCCTCGAGTGGGACATGATGCCCCCCTCAACAATGTTAACGTGTAGCAAATTACAGTCTGCTCATCTGCATATACAGTTTATGCCACAGGAGGTATTCATGGGTATTTGTTTTCATAAAAGGTATTTCACCCAAACAAATCATTCAAGTTGTTGCATTTCTTAAATAAGGTAAAATTGCATTGAAGAGACCTGCGGACTAGCAAGAGACCTGTGTCCATGTGTAAATTAATTGTAATATGCAAACATAAAATCAGTGAAGCACAAAACAGTTTTTCCTCATGTCAATTTCTCTTCCAGCATTGTAATATGCGGAAACTTGACATTTGCACTGCAGTATTACATGTGTGAATGACTCTTGATTAGTGCAGTTGATCTAAATAACGTGCTATTGTGCCACATTCTTTCTTTTCACTGTTATGCTATGGCAACATTGATTTTTAAAATAATGCAGTAGTTTCATGAACACCCAAAGAATTGTTATGAATTGGCATTTTGTGCCTATGACAGGGATGCACTGTGCCCAGGTCAGCACATAATCAATATTTGTTTTTCTGAGAGTCACGTCTTCTCAATACTATGGGTCAGGAACAGGTGAGGTCTGTGTCTACAAGTAAAAGTCAATCATTTGAAAAGCTTTTGCTTGTTTTTCTTCTATTTGGTAGTATTAAGTTGCATTATCTTTTAAGAAAGCCATCCGTCAAATTCTAAGAGCTTACTTCAGAGGATTTGCGCATCATCCAGAAGCCAGGAAGCTGTATTACTTGCAGTAAATGACTTGTTTAAACAAGAGTGCCCCACGCTCACAGAGACCTCTCCAGCTTTCAGGGATTGATGAAAGCAGGGATAGGGCTTTACAGGCGGTGAGCCAATGTTATTCCTTTCAAACAGACAGTGATCGAACTGAAGTCTTAGGCTGTATCACATAAAATGAGCACTGAAAGTGCTAATTTAGGACATGGTTTGCACCGTAGTTTTAGACTGATTGGAGCAGGATTACAATACATTTTTTGTCTGGCACTATTTATTCCTTGGTGGTACCTTAAAGCAATGCTTGTTGCAAACAACTTTTACCACTATATTATGAAGCGGGTTTCTGCAGGTGGTAATGTGTGACAAGAATGTGTGTGCATGCTTGCTTCCTGACATTTTGTTGTGGTGATGATTTGTACTTTTGTTCTTGTCCTGCTATGTTTATATGCAACATAATAATGTGTGTTGCACAGTGGTTGTGTTTTGTTTTGACTGTTTTGTTGTGTTGTGCCCTGCTATCATTTAATTGTGTTCTTATGCTGCTTTGTGTATGATATTGTGTTATGTTATGTTTTTTACTGAAGGATGTCAACAAATGCTACTACATTTCTAGCTATAAGCTGCAAAGGCCTTTTAAGCTCTTCTTAACACTGTTTAAAGTGTTAAAATAGTGCTGCTTCTGCTCCTCAGATATTTAAGCCACCCTTAAGCCAGAAACTGTGCAAGGACCATATCTTCCATTTGTTATTGCAGTGGGTACTGTATGTGACATGACACATTGTTGTCAAATAATGTGGTAGAGCTCTAGGGATGGTATATTTTAATTAGTGAGCATGTGCTACAACCTGGATGCCCAATTATAGTTAGTATATGAATTAAACCCCTCTTCAGCCAGCCTCTTGAACAAACAAAATTTATTGGTGCACACATACGTTTTAAAATACTCTCCATTGTGCATATTAAAAAGAAGTTGCCCTTCCTCAAAATATTCATGTCACACACTACCACCTCCACAAATCTGCTTTCAAAATGCAGTGGTAAAAGGTGTTTGCACCAAGCACAACCTTGCATGCCAACAAGGGCATGTAATAGCACCAGTCAAAAATGTTTTGTAGCCCAACCCATGATCTTGTGTTCCTTGTATTATTAGATCTAGGCTTCATATCACTGTAAGTCTGTCCCGAAACAGGAAACAAGTGGTGCACTGTGTTTACTAAAGGAAATCATTGCATTCAGACTTACTCTAAAAACTTTATTGTTTTTAGAAGTTTACGATTGTTTGTTATTCACTAAGGTATTTTACTAGTAGTATCTTTATGACTGCGGAGTCTCCACACATAAAAAGATAGGACTGTTCTTGGACTTTCAGAGAAGACAAATGAAGCTCGCTCCAAAATGTAAAGGGCCCTCGGTTTCCCAGACATTCAGCTGCCACTAAATCCTTAAGGATAGGTGTAAGTACTCACCTCTTAAAATATGACTGGGGGAACATGCTCCTTCGTCTGCCACTTTGAGTGCAGTCTCCACACTTCCACACCTTGTGCTAATGTGCCTGTTGAGCCCAGTTTCTTGGAGTGACTGTGTAAACAGAAAAGATGGAAGTGGGTTCCGTGTTGAGGATGATGTCATCATATTTTTTTCTTAATTCTCATGCCGACTTGCATATGCTCTTTCTCCGGTAATCTGTTCGGGTGCAAAGGACCCAAGTGATGGGTCACTGGGAGAACAGAACCTTGGTTTTCACACAAGTGCTCTAATCCCTGTTTTGGTGTGTGGGTTTGAAAAATAAAAGGAAAGAGCAGCAGGAAAAATAGTCCCATGCTGGAAATGTATGTAGAATTTTTGTTGACATGTTTACATTTTGATGAGTTGTTCCATAAAGAAAGCCATAGAAAATAAAAGACCACAACGTTTTTAAAAAATCAGATGAAAAAACGATTTGCACTTAGTGCCAATTACATAATGGGTAAAGTACCCTCTGTTGTACATTATAAGGATATTGTAAGTCACTGAGGAGTTCCATAACCGTATCGAGGAACGAGGCTGAAGACTCAGTTCCTTTACAAGGTTATGCAACTCTGAAGTGCCTTCCAATATTCTTATCATGTACTCCAGGGGATACTTTATCCCACATGATACATAGTCACACCATCACCTTTCCCACAAACCACTTAAAACCTTTGTACGTAGCTCTTTGATATAAAAGATCGAACATGTTTGCAAACATGAAGAATAAAAATAAACCTCTCGTGCAAAATTAAACACATTGAAAACCTGTTAGATATTTGTTCCAAACAGATACAGTTCAATACACATCAGTTTTAAAAAAAGCTGTAGTGGCTCGGAATGCGTAGAAACATGCACAAAGATTCTAGCCTTTCTCTATCTAAAAAGTGCATAAAATAAACATATTCTCTCCCTGTCATTATAAGCTTTTAAAATAGAGCAGAAGAAATAAAAGCAGTTTTTCTTTCTTGCTTTAAACAGCTGCTTTTATTATGCTCCGCAACCTGTTCTGCCTTTCACCTTGGTTCTGTCTCTCGCAGCAGGCATTGTGATGTCAGAACTCGACTGTAATAACGTTAAAATAGTTCTGACGTCCAAGTCACCAATTATAAAGAAATTAGTGACTGCTGTTTGCACAGGAATTACAGAATCCCATGAGACCGTAAATACTGTTCACTCACAGTGTTTGCATACACAATTATTATCATGTTGTGCCTGGAGAAAATTGCATTTTCAAAACTGTATGGCAGTGGTAACACTGTGCATGAAAACTTTGGCACACTTTATTACCCAATGTTTACGGCAAAAGTAATATTTAGTGCCAAAAGCACACCAGATATCATACCTCAAAGGTGTATGTACTGGGGTGTTTGACCTAATTTTATTGCTAATTTCAGAATGAGACCTTTAACTATTTGCTGTAAAGTGTATTATTTGCACAGCCATTTTTTTGTGTTAAACGCAGTGCTTAATTTGAGCCAGTGGTTTACGGTTCTCAGCACTGGCACTTAGTTGTCAACACCTGCACTTATGACAGTCTGCCACATGGTGGCACTGTTTGTGTAATTTAGAGATGAAAGCAGAACACAGTTGTTTAATAATTCAATATACATTAAAACCGACTAATACCTGCCACCCAAGCCATTCTTATACCTTTGGAGGCCCGAAATAGTCTGAACTGTCACACTTGTAGGAGTGTGATGATTAGTAGTTATGTACGTACTGTCGTTGGCAGTGCTGGCAGGGGCAATGGGTGATGCAACCTGCAGGAGCCTCCTGACGAGGGCCCTGGCACTTATCTGTTTACAAATGATGCACTGGTTAAATGAGGATATATGTGATATAACTTATCGTAACACCCCGTTTTTCACACAAATGTCAAAAAGGAAAAAAGTTTGCAAATTTAGTGATGTTTCCATAGACCTCCATGAAGTTTGGGAAACAAATTTTGCTAAATTGTACAACCCTGCTTGAAACTACGAGTAGTAAATAGACTTACAGATGCATTTATGGTGATTGTTTTATAGATACACCCCTCTCTCTGTTATTTCACACATTAATTTTATTGAAGTATTATTTTATATTTTACATATATAATTAGTAGCTGGTCATGTTCTGTAAAAAGGAATGTTTAGGAATGCAAAACTTTGGGTATTTGCACAGTTATGGTATTACACTGCCCTTGAGTATCTCAATGCATCTGCGGCCTTATAGCAGGCACATTAAACGTGTTGCATCATCAAAATTTCACTAATCAGCATTTTATTTTCTAGCTTACAGGACTGGCCAGCACCTACTTCAGTAGCTTTGGGCCAGATGTACGACCATTCCATTTTCCGGGTCGCAAATTGCGATTTCTTGCAACTCGCAATTTGCGGCTCGCAAAATGGAATGTACACATTTAGCGATTCCAAATGGGGTTACAAATGACCTGCCCCATTAATATTCATGAGGCAGGTCGCAATTTGCGACCCACTGGGAATCGGCTAATATCACAGGAATGGTGACCTGCTGGGGACAGCAGACCACCATGTCTGTGTTTGCTTTTTAAATAAAGCATTGTTTTTTTTCCAAATGCAGCTCATTTTCCTTAAAGGAAAACGGGATGCATTTAAAAAAAAAATGAAAAGTTTTCTTTCAATTTCTTAAGGGCTGGCAGAGGTCCTTGGGACTGGCTTAGCACCAATTTGAAATTGGTGCTGACTGTCATTGCTTTGCGACCACATTTGCAGTGGCAAAACAGTCGTACATCCCCCTGCGACTCGCTATAAGGAATGGACGCCCTTGGCAGTCCGCTGAAGAGCCACCTTCTTGATTCTGGCATGAAGAGTTCCATTTGCGTTGGAGTAGGCCACGAGGTGGAGGCTTTTGGACCCTGGTGCAGAGCCGTAGGTCCACTTCCTCTGCAAGCTCACTGTAGACAGTGGGTTTAGAATCAACAATGTGTTTGTCAAGCCCTGCAAAACAATGATTAGACATGTGCTTTTTAAGAATAAGATTGTACAGCTCATCATAATCACTCGCATTACTGCCCTTCACCCAGCCATTCAGAGCCTTCTTGGAGTAATCCATGAAATCCACCAGGACTGGCTTGACAGCTCTGCTGGTCCCTAAACTTCAACCTATACATTTCAGGGATCAGACCACATTTCCTGACAAGGGCTTCTTTCATGAGTGGGAATAGAAATATAGTATAACTTTATTTTGATTGTGTGAATGCAACCATAAAAGTACATAATAAAAACCCAATAAAAACAGTAACAAAGAAGAAACAATAAAATCTCATCACAATTATAACAGTAATAACATAAAAGAAAAAATTGCAGAGGATGAGAAATAACCTTGGGTAAACCAAAAGCCCACAGTCATAGGAACACTTTAACTTGGAATGTCAGGGTCTCACTAGGGCCCACCGTTAACTGCAATATAGTTGCAGATAAAGTGTCTCATGCTGAAATTTCAATATGGTTGACTAACGTCACAGCTAAAAGATAGAGAGCCCCATAAACAAGTACCCATAGTTGAAAAAAGGGCTACAGCAATTCCAGGTACACAATAAGCTTCTAGTAGATGACCCAGTCCTGATCCATCATAAAAAGGCATAAAATACAACTTAAGAGGGTGTATGCTTGAGCCAACAATGTGAGATTATTATAACACACACAAGCCTAACAGAGTCCCAATATCTAGAGATTAAAACATTACACCCCCTTAGTTTCAGACCTCACATTGGAGGCGATTTGCTCCCAAATGCAGTTTTAAGCAAAATGAATCATGCTACTTTAGGCTTCCCACTCTTATATTCCAGGCCCAATTTAAAAATCTCGAAAGTGTAAAAACTACTGGTTTGTGAGTGTCAGATCTAAGCAAGCGCATAGCCTCCACACACTGGGTAACACCCAAAAGTCAACAGAATGGCATAATCCACTTTGTGTGGGGGGCCGTATATTTGGGACAGAAGAATAAAAAATGTGCCTATGGTTCTTTGGCTGCTGGTGCAACACGGGCACTAGCCAGCATTTCCACTTGCTCCCTTCCATTTGGCATTCAGTGGGTTAAGGGGGAGCGTGCCAATTGTGAAACAAAAGTACAGCCACTTGGCTAGGTGGGAACAAATCCTATCCATGAAGTTCTCGAACTTTGGCACACACTTGAGAGCCAAGAACCCATCTATCTGACCCTCCTGGTGCATCTTGCGCCAAGAACCCAAAATGATTTGCTCCCTCCCAATATGTGCTCTTGATCTGAGTGCCTAGGCTACTGCTCAGGTTTTCCGGCTTTTACCACAGAACAGGCAAGTGTAGGTGTTTACATAGATCTTTAATTGCCTTGAACCAGGGCGTGGAACAGGTCGTATCAAGAGCCATCAGCTCCTTCAGGGCCATTCTGTATGGAGCCAGCTCGGGGTAGTCCATAATCTTATCCAGAACTTTAACATCCTTAGTTTAATAATTTGTTCAACCCTCTGAATAGTCAAATCCCATCTTAGGGGTAACATGGGGGGCTGCTGGGTAAACTAAGTGATGACCTCAGGAATTTGCTTTCTGTTCTTACCAGCAAGCTAGAGTCCTAGTTCTACCCCATAGAGAGCCCCTCCCAACGCTACAGCTTTTCACCTCGAGGACCAGGGATATCGTCCTACTAGATGTGAGTCTATAAATGTTTAGGATGACAGCGGCTCTGTGCTGCAGATGAGCATTACTCTCATCAAATTGGGGAGCCCAGGAGAGTTTGTCAGAGAGTCTCACACCTAAGTAATCAAAGCTCCTGACCCTCTTGAACAATGTCCCATCTACCTTCACCCTGCCTTTAAATGAACAATAGGGGTTAATGGCCAGAAACTTTGCTTTTCCTGTGTTTATTGCAAGACCTCTCGCTTCACAGAACTTTTGGAACTACCCAAGCAGGCCTTGAAGGCCATTAGTAGTGCATGAAATAAGTAGAGTGTCATCAGCAAACATCAGCACAGGAGTGTTGACGTTTGATAGTTTAGGGGCAACGTGTGGACAATTCTTTACCTATCCTGCCCGGCCATTAATGTACAGACAGAATAGTGTGGGGGCTAAAACGCACCCCTGTCTTACACCACAGTTGATGAGGATCCTATCAGTGAGGTCCCCTTGGCTGTTCCACCTGACTTGGCCATATGTATCAGCGTGGATTTTAATTAGAATGGCTAAGAAGTCTTCAGGGATAGCAAGCTGTCTCTGAACTTCCCACAGATGATGCCTAGGTACGAAGTCAAAAGCTGCCCTCAGGTCCATAAAGGTCATGTAAAGGTGGTCTTTTCTCAGGAAAAAGTATTTCCAGCATACAGCAGAAAATCCGAACACCTGGTGCAAAGTACTGATTTTCTCTTGAAACCAGCCTGGTAGTCTGACAGGATCTGATGGTCCTTTATCCAAGTCTGGAGCCTTTTTGGGGCTGTGTCTATAATGCATAAAGGCCTATAATTTGCTGGAATATCTTTTGGGCCTTTCTTGTATATAGGAACTATAATGGCCCCTTTACGTGGCTCCGGAGGGTTTATATCCTTGGTAAAGGTGTTTAAGTAGGGAATCCAAACTTCAGGCTCTGAGAAGAACAAGCCTCCAGATATGGAATCAGGGCCTGGAGCTTTTCTCCGCTTCACTGGGTGTAAAGCTATCTCAGTCTCATTAAGTGAAAAGATACCAGCATAATGTTGACACTCAGCAGTCCGAGGCTTCAAAGGACCAAAGATAGACTAAATATTGGCCATGATTTTCCAAAAAGCTTGACTGTCTTTCTTTTGAAGAGTGTCAGTGAGCTCAGTCCATTGTGCTTCGTTCCACTTTCTTCTACATGCCCTTTGGGTGGACTTATAGGCCTTTCTGGCAGTGACTAGGTTGGATTTAGAACCCGTTCTTGCAGCATCAATCAGACCCTGCTTAGCCATTGTGCACTCCCTATTGAACCAGGGGCAAGGAGAGTTTAAAATATATGCACGTTTGATATGGGTGGTTAAAACACTCTCACTGAGGCAAACAAATTGCAGTGGAGCATAGCAAAATCATGCCACTCAAAGCCAGCTAGATTATAGGAATCAAAGGAATCCTCAAAAGTTTGGTATATACTGCTCAGAGTTAATTCATTGCTGATAATATGCATCCATTTTACATTCTTTAAGTTGTTTGTGAGGGCTAAAGGCGCAGAGTAAGAGTCAATGTTAGGATCCTGAAAAATGGGGGAAATATTGGGTATAAGATCCAGCACCAGGGCATTGTGGTAGCTGTCAGGATGAAAAACATCCTTCAGGTCATTTAAAACATACCAAAGTCTGAGATCCAAAAATATTTAGCCGATGTGGCTGTGTGAGCTGCCCTGCTTGAAGGTGTGTTTTGCCGGCTGATCTGATTTAGACCAGCCTTTGACTGCTCTCAGTCCATGCTCTAAAGTCAGGTGCATGAGTTGATCGGCCACCCTAGTCTATTTTTTAATAGGATTGGCAGAGATTTCCGGGATTCCTGATACTGTGTCTTCTTCTTTAGATACTGGAGTAAACAATTTTTGGGTTTCAGAGTGAGAGTTACAATCCCAGGCTAAAATTACAGGCCAGTCATGTTTAAGGGAGTCGAGAAAGTTGTGAAGAGATGATAATGTTAGCGAGTCAGAATTATCCGTCACTGCTCAAACATAAATGGTAATGATTACAATATGTCTGTGCTTCAGTCACGAAGGGGGCTGGGCAGTTAATTTAATACACAGTATGTCACTTGAACCAGTATCAAGTATGTCTATGTTGCAGGTGATCAAAGATTTTGCCCAAATTATAAGGCCACCTGAAGCCCGTCCAGACCTACAGAGGAATAGCATTACTGTGATATGTTAAATAGCCAAACCTGTACTCTGGGTGGATTTCCCACGTTTCCTAGAATAGGATTATATGATGCTTGTCAATAAATTCATCCCATTCCAGATCTGAAAGTTTAGAGAGGATACCAGCCAGATTCTAGGATAGCAGTTTCACTGATTCACTTGTCTCGTCTTCCATAATATGGAGAGTGGGAAATATTAGCCTTATCTTGGAAGCAGTCTCTGTCTGCATACTCCCACAGCCCTTAGGAGGAGCCAGATGCAGTCAATCAATGTCCGAAGCACCCTGAGACTAAACTCTTTGAGGACGGGTGATTAAAGGAGGGACTGGAGTCGAGGCTACAGCACCCACACTACTAGGTGCAGATTCAGCTTGTCTGTGGAGTCTGATACGGATGGAGGAGCCATGACTTGGCTCAGAAATAAGCTCCATTTGGATAAGGCCACCTACTATGCCATAGGGCATAAATCACACACCAATACAGTTTAGACTGCTATTAATGTTTACATATCCGGACACCCTCACTATGTCCTCCGGGAATACAGATCTGCATTTACGTACATGTCGTAGCCAGTGAATTATTTTGTTGGTTAAGGTCTCATTGCTCTCTCGAGTGTCCTTGAAGGGTGTGGGAATATTAGTCAAAAACACTTCTCTGCTTTGTATCTTACTAACAAACGGCCCCTGCTACCCTTAGTCTAATATAAATTAAGTGAACTCAGGGAGGGAGCATCGTGTGACCTCAGTGTATTATAGTACGGCCCAGTCATGTTAGGGTGACACATTGTAACTGGTCTAAAGGTAGAGGTCCTAGCTTTTTGTAAGGGGGGGATCATGGCCAAAGTTAGACCCAAGAATAGGCTCTGCATTAGGCCCCGATAGAGGGGGCCTGACTTGAGTTGTTTTTAGCTGAGGGGATATCTTCTCTAATCCTTGATTGATATGGGCACTGTGGTTGCTAGTGTTTCTGGGGGACAAAGAGTGTTATTCTGCCCTCTTTTTACGATGGTTTCAAGTAGCAGTCCCAGCTTCTCCACTTTATCTGAAAGTAGTTAGGAAAGTGAGGTGACAGCAGATTTTAACCCCATGATTTCAGATTTCAAAAAATTAAGTTAGATCCCTATCGAAACCCCTGTGTGAGGATGGGAAGTATGATTTGGGCAGCTTGGCAGTAGTTGGGCTAGTGACAAAGGGGCAGAATGCATCAAGTCATTCTCCAGGTTCCCCAGAATTCAAAATCTGTTTGCACACTCAACCGATACACCTGGTGAGTTTTCAGGTACTTCGTGGGCTTCATGTTGGGCAGATGGGCTAGCTAGGTCGCAAGGGGGAACCTGTGAACTAACTTGATGAATATGCACCTCATTCATGTTACCCCCTTTTTCGCACCCATTTAGTTTAACCAGATACTCTTTGATAGATCCCTTGGTGCTTCCTGTAGATGCCAAGGGTGTTCCCTTCTCCTTGGTTTTCAGGAGACCTTCAATGTTTTCTAATAGGACATGGATTTCATCTAGGGCACAGTTCGGCGACACACATTTTGCTTGCTTCCTGGACTTTGGTGGTGAGTTTAAGTGAACAAACAACAAATGTTACACTGGACCTATACCAATTTTACAGAGAGAAGTGCACTTAGGAAAAACAACAGGACATTTACAAATTATACAAACTGAACTTGCAATAAGTTCTAATTCAATAAGGCACCCATTTCATATGAATGATCTAGGCACTTAAAGCAAAACCCTCCCCCTGCACAGTCCCTGGGACAATGATAGCATCCACAATCAGCAGTACAGAACCCAACTGTACTTTGTATCAAGAAGGAGAGTCCCCCCACGGAAATGGAGGGCCAAAAGTAAACAGCTTGGCAAACCAGTAAAAGCAACATTGAGGAGAAGCCAACAGCGACAGAGCGAATGGCTATGGCCAGTCAAGGAGATGAGTAGTTGAGAACACAGAAATCTTAAGGCCTTGTCCCAAGCTGCTCCGGCTAGTGATTTAAATGTAGTACGGCAAAATAAATACCACAATGGACCCCCTAGACTGTAAGCTGGACAAATAGCAAATAACACAGAAGGCAGTCACAATCCCTACCGCATAGCACAGGGTCCCATGTGTTGAGTCGAGCGCAAACTGTGACAAGCAATAAAATTGAGGCCCAAGGCAATTATCACATATACCTGGCTCCCACCACCTCTGCACCAGGCACATCCTTCTCTGGAGACTGATGGATGCAACGCCGCCAGCAACACACAGACCAAGGGTAGAGTAGACCACTTGTAGGGAAGCAAAGCCATCCAGGAGGGCTAACAGATCTTACCACCTGAGTTGAAAGACACCGCCAAGGGGATGGCTCTGCCCTGGCTCTTACTGGCGCTGATGGGCACATCCTTGGCCTGGGTGCAGCCCGCGCCCATCCAGAGAAAGCCTTTCCGCCCAAATGGCAGGCAGTCTGAGACTCGGAGTCCCATTCAAGATTCACCAGGCGAGTTTCAGGAGCACAAGGCTCACAGGACATCATAAGTGGGTATTTGTTATCCTGTCACCCTTCCCTGGCTCCTCAATCTTCATCAGGGACTCTATTCATTTCTAGAGCTACCACATTTGCCTCAAACCACCACTTGTCTATGTCATACCCAACAACAAGGTTAACCATCAGACTCATGGAAATGTGGACCCTTCTGTCTCAATTGGACACTGCATTGTTGCTGTCACCATTGCTGCTGAACTCTGAGAGCTTTTTGTCTTTCAGATCCAGCTCCCTTTGGCTCCTCTAATGAGCCAACAGAATTTTCTTTTCTTCCAGTGCAAGTTTTCTCTCCTCCAGGGCTCTGTCATCCTCAGAACTTTTCCCCTCAGCAGCTGCTTTTTAAAAATCTGCAGCCAGCTTCAGTTTGGCACGCAGTAGTCTGAGTTCCCTCTCTGCCCTCATGTACCCCAGTTCCTCAGGGGACACGTTGTGGGAGAACACGCTGTTGCCTGCTCTGGATTCATCAGGAGACCTCTCTCCCGTGAGCCCTCCCCTTTCCTCTGAGGTCATGGGCAGGAGGTTTTCTTCCTCCTCTTGTATTACATCCTCCTGTTCTGCAACATCCTCATCCTCCTCCAGCCCCTGTGCTGTAGATAGCAGCTAGTGTGCTTCCTCCCAGGCCCTGAGAGCTTCCTGGAGCTTCTGTTTATCTGAGCTCCTTGATACTGGTAGCACCCTCTCCCTGTAAAATCCATTCAGCTCTGCCACAGTGTAGCTTTCCAGGTTGCTTAGCTCCATCGCCATGCTTACAAGCAAATGTCACAGGAGCATAAGGGAGGCAGGAAATGGAATTTGGAGAAAAAAGGAAAAATAGCTAATCACGAAGAATTTTACAAAATTGAATCTGATGTCCAATTATCTATATGGGATTTTTGATTTTGCTATAGTAAAGTTGATTTTAAACTTAATATTTTGAAATTGACACTTTTAGAAAGTTGGCATCTTCTCACCTAAACCAAATATACCTTTCTGCCAGTGTCCATGGTCACTGTTAATGGCTCTCCTGTGGTGTGATGTGTAGTCCTCCAAGACAGGAGACAAAAGGCCTTGGGAGTGGGGATGGGTGTTTCTCTCCTGAGCAGGATGGCCTGAGGGTTGTACCCAGCCCCTTCCTCACTTCAGAAGATGCCTACTGTTAGAAATTGTGTTACTGGCTGACTGGGGTAGGAGCCCTGTTTAAGTAGCAACCACAATCCTAGTCAAGGTAAGGGGCAGGCAAACCCTAAATTAACCTGTGCTCACCCTCTTGTAGCTCGGCACAGAGCAGTCAGGTTTAACTTAGAGGCAGTGTGTTAAGTATTTGTGCAACACATCAAACAGTAAACCAGTGAAAATACAAAAAGATCCCACACCATGTTAGAAAAAAGGATCTGACTTTAACAAGACCAAAACGACAAAAATCCAATTAGTAGAAACTGAGATATACATTTTTTAAGTTTATAGTGAAAAATAGTGCCAAAAAGCACAAAGTGGCTTTGGGGATATCTGGTCGTGCTGGACAGGGACAAAGTCACAAGTTCATCGTCGTCAAGGCTGCCATTGATGAGGGATTTAAGGAGCTTGTGCCGGGCAGAGCGGCGGGCAGCATCGTTTCTGAGGGCCCTGCATTGGTCCAAAGATGTGTGAGGCGGCAGCGATGCGAGTCTTTTCCGACTGGTCCAATCCATGCAGCAGCAATGCATCGGTTCTGCTCGAAGATGCACTGCCTAGCTGAGGAGATGCATCAGTTCTGCTCAGAATGCGCTGCTCAGAAGCGAAGATGCCTCGGTTTCGCTGGCAAGCAACTCATGCCCACTTTCAAGGGTCCAGGACTGGGGTGGCACCACTTGGCAGGGTAGTAGACTCACAGATGGAAGAGTCAGATGCAGGGGTTGGAAGCCTCTTATGTCCCTGAGGCTTCAGATCAGAAGGCCAGCCAACTAGTCCTTGGAGTCACTCTGGGTTCTGGAGTCAAGAGATGCAGTTCCAATTTTTCTCACCCGGGCAAGAGGGCAGCAGGCAGCAGATCAGCACAGCAAAGCAGGAGTCCAGCAGAGTGCCAGCTCTTCAGCAGCACATTAGTTCTTCTTCCTGGCTGTCCAGTACTTATACCCAGTGGTGCCTTAGGGGAGACTTCAAAGACATGCCTTTGAGGAGCACTGAGGTCCTCCCTTCCTGCCCTGGCAACAGACTCACTACAGGGGGGTATGCAGCCCTTTATGTGGGGACAGGACACAGTCTATTTAGGTGTAAGTGAGGTTGTGTCCAGCTCTTCCCTCCCATCCTGCCAGAGAAGGCCCATTGAGACACAAGTAAGCTCCGGTTGTGTGTAGATATCTAGGAGGAATACACAAAGCCCAACTGCCAACTACAAACAGTCATGTTATCAGAGACAGGCTACAGGCACCAAATGGCTAAAGCAAGAAAATACCAACTTTCGAAAAGTGGCATTTTCAGAATTGTAATTTGAAATCTGACTTCACCATAAGATTGGATTTTAAATTAGGATTCCAGAGACACAAAACATGAACCAGTCATCTCTTCCCATTTAGAAATTACATTTATATAATGTAATAAGGCAGCATCAATGTCATCCTTATGGGAGAGATAGGCTTTGCAGTAGTGGAAAACAAATTAAATACTTTCTCACTACCAGGACATGTAAAACTTCAAAGTACATGTCCTGTATTTTAGATGCATTGCACCCTGCCATCTGTGTTGTCCATGGTCTACCTTAGTTGTGACTTATATGTATAAAAAAGGATGGCTTGGGCCTGGCAAAAGGTTAATTTGCCAGGTCAAAATGGCAGTGTAAACTGCACTCACAGGCTCTGCAATTGTAGGCCTGAGACATGGGTGGAGGGCACAAGCAGTGGTGCAGTCCCACTAGTAGCATTTAAGTGCATTTTACTAGAGCTTATAAGTAAATTAAATATGTCATTCCCAATATTACAATGTTTAGGGGAGAGAGCACATGCACTTTAGAACTGGTTAGCAGTGGTAAAGTGGGCATAGTCCTAATACCTGCAAAAACGAGGTCATAAAAGTCGAGAAGGCAGGCAAAAGTTAGGGGAAGACCACCCTAAGGCTGTCAGGTCTGACACCTACCCTGTCATTGGCCAATGTAGCTCACACCTGGGCATGCCTGCCCCCTTTGTTTCACTAGCCAGGCTGAAGCCAGACCCAGGGAAAAAGAAAGAACTGGTCACAACCAGTTTAGAGTTACCCAAAAAGGGTGTCTCCCACTCACAGAGTAGCCCTGGACATAAAATTGGCAAGCCCAGAATCTCTCATCAGAACATTCCTGGACCTGAGAAGGTTCAGAAGAAACTGGAACAGCTTCCGGGTCAGAAACGCTGGAGTAGGAGCAGGAAATGCGATGCTGCCGGGCGCAGCAGTTACGGATTCCTAAAACACAGCCATTGAGTGGAGCGCAGACGGCGACAGGGAGCGGAATGGAGTGGGTGAAGCCGTCAGGTGCCTCACTGTAGTAAGGAGGTTTTTTTGTGGTTGAGGAGTCACACCGAAAGACCAGCTCTGTCCAGTTGGGGGTCCCTGAGGAGGCTTGTGAGCTCTACATATCCCGCTTGTAGAATATACATAATCAGAAGTGGAAGGGCTTTGTTCTCCTATAGCCAAATTCTCCTTTGTTACAAGACTGTCAGCAGTTTCCACGCTTATATATTTGGGATTAATATTTGGCATTTCCAACCTGTATGAGAAAGGAGTAACCTCTACTAAACCGGATGGACAAAAGTATAACACAAATGGTTTTGAGGGGAGCAGGAGTTGGAGCCCCAGCATTGAGCCCTTCATCAGTGATTCAGAGGGTCAAGAGGAAAGCCACGCAAATGCGCATTCTGGCAGTGAGGAGAGAGAAGAATTTTGTAAAAAAAACGTTGGAGTAGCAGATAAATCAATGGAGCAGCTATCGCCATGTTTTTCGACTAGTACATCTTCTTCCCCTACGTTGGCTTTATCAGGGTGCCCCCTAGAACAAACCGCCATCGATACGGGCTGTAGGGCAGAAACTGTTTTGGTACCTGAGATTAACAATCCTCTGAATATGTTGGGGGTGGATAGTCTAAAGGCCAGTATCAACTCGCAAAATGTCAGCAGCAATGGAATTCTGCCAATAGACAGATCTAATGGAGCTGAAGAGGGGAATATGGCCGATAAATCTCATAAGGACTACCCACTATTTGCAAAAAGTCGCAAACCAATGTTGGAGGGCTTAATTTGTCAGTCAGAGGGTCAGGTTACAGGTAGAGTATCAGCTAGCGACCCTGTTGTACTAACCTGCTTCTATAGAGAATGTGGCAGTGCGGGGCATTGGTTCAATGGGGTATATGGGAGTAGGTAAAGTTCCAGTTGTACTCCCCCAAGCCACAGGTGTATCAGGTTACATGGGACTAATACAGAATTTGCTACTTCAAAGACATCAAAATCAACAGTAGCTCAATGAGATAGCAACTGGGCTATCTAGGGATAGCCAACCCTCGATGCATCAGGTCCAACAGTTCTTTGAAACTATCTTAGCTGAGATACGAGAATGCAAACATTCGCAGGACCAGGAAATTGCCACAGTTCATCAAAGGCTAGACAAAATTGAGGGTATGGTAAAACAAATTAAAGAACTTGAGCAACGAGTGTCAGACATGGAGGACCACTCCTTGAGTTGGGACAGTGATATTGCTACTCTGCAGGCCTCACAATTGAAAATGGATAAAACGGAGAACTATGCAAGACGATCAAATCTGCACTTTACAGGGATTCCGGAGGATAATGAATGCATAAACGGCCAGTCTAATCCCTTGTTATGTATGGAAACAATGATTAAAGAACACCAGAAGATCTTACCATAATGAGGGCACATAGGATTCTAGCACAACGTTCAGTGGGGGCTAAGTACCAAAAGATAATGATTGTACATTTTTCAGATTTTCATATAAGAGAAGCTATTTTAAGTAAGGCAATTCAGAAGAAGGAGATTTTGCTATCTGATGGCTCAAGGGTGAGAGTATTCTCTGATATGTCGGCACTTGCAGCACGTCAGTGAAGAGAGTTTGTTGGGCTGATTGGTCAGTTTAAGAGTGTAGGAGCACAGCCGTCTATCATCCAGCAGTCCAAATTGAAAATTTTATTTGAAAGTCAATTCCATTTATGTATTACTCTCGAGGAAGCTCATTATGTACTACAAAAAGTGGTTCAAGCAAGTAAAGGCTAGTGTTAACCAGGGGATAGATCAATAGAAGAGACAATATGATAATAAGAGAATAGAAAAGAATACTGTGATTAAGGGAAAAATCTGTAGATGTACTGGCTACTGCGGGGGCTGTGGATAGAGGGAGTATCTGATGTGTTCCATCTATGACGGAGCCATAAGGATATGGCACACAAAGTTTATTCTGTTAACGAACTCTTGAAAGTTATCAGGTCTAGACCTTTTGCGCTTTATACACTTTGCACTTTTATATGCTAGTGTTTTTTTCTATAAAACCGGAATGGGTAATCCTGTTACAGTACTCGCACTTTAGGATCAGCTTATAGAATGCAATTAGTGGCTCGTAGGTTTACAAACTGTTAGAGTTAGCTTCAAGCACTTTGCATGTTGCACTGTTAGGTAGGACCACTTATTCTGCAGGCAGGTTACCATATCCACAAACCAGATGAGAGTTCCTTTGTTATAAGGGCTCTTCAGGGAGGATTATATGCACATTTGGTCTTATTCAGGGGAAAGAGTGCCTTAGAATGGTGCTTAGCATGCACGGCCCTGTCAATGTTAACATTTTAAGAATGTTCTTATCCTTCTAATCAGCAAACATTTATGGTTTAGGAAATAAGCTAATGCACTGATGGGTATTATCCAGCCTGCGGAGACAAAAACATGGTTGCACAATCACTTTTTGTTTCAAACTGTTACGACTTTACTGTGGTTTGGGGGATGCTGAGAAGGGGTTATTTAAACATCACAGACGGGGTGGGAGAAAAAGCGTGTGGTAGGTGCTAGGTCAAGACGCTGAAATATTGAGTGGGCTGAAGAAGGGAGTTAAGGGCCATTCCTCTCTTCGTATGGGGCAAGGGTGGGGGGTTGGAAGGGGAGGGATGTGTAGTAGGAATATGCAGTTAAAAATGAGCAAGACAAGAGCAGGTCAGAAAGGGGTAAGGTATAAGAGCTTGAGGAGAGTAGGGGTGAGGTGGGAATTGCGGTAACTGTGGAAAGTGGGGCTACGGACCAAGTCCAAGAAGTAAAGAGCGGCAAGGTTATATCGAGGGGAAAAAATAAAAATAAGGGAGTAAGAATCCTTTTTTGCATAAGCAATGCTTTTATGGTTAAACTGAAGGAATGTCACAAAGGATAAAGATAATCTCCTGTAATGTAAATGGTCTTTGAAATGCATGTAAAGGCGAGGCACTGCCAAAATGGTTGGGAGCCTTGTTTCCTGAGGTAATATTTCTACAGGAAATGTATTTTAAGTCTAAAAATCCCAAACTGTCGTTGCCAAGGAAATATTCACAAGCGTATTTTGCTTTGGCCAATATGGCAGTTCAGGGAGTTCGTATTCTGTTTTCGAGTATGTTGGATTGGGAGGTGAGGGAGGTGATCCGGGAAGATGAAGTCAGATGGATCTGGATTGAAGTTAAAGTTGCTGGAGTCCTTCTTATTTTTTTGAATTAATATGGGTCAATCTATGACGACACTAAAGCTTTAGAACATAGGGGCTGATTACGATGGCGGGCGGACTTGGTCCGCCCGCCACCGTAGCGTTGATTGGGACCGCCCGCCAGACATGCGGCATCCCACCACTGCGATTAGGATGCGCCCGCCATACTGGCAGGCGCATCCTGGGCCTTTAACATTGCGGGCGGTGCTGCTGGCTGCAGCACCGTCCGCAATGTTAAAGGTGCTTGCACCGCATTTCCCTGCACCACGTGGCAGGCACCACGCGGTGCCTGCCACTTGGTGCATGGAAATGCAGGGGGGTACCATGGGTACCCCCAGTGCAGCGACACCCCCCCAAGGTGGGCCCGCAATGGGCCCCCAAACCCAATCCCCGCCAGCCTTTCCATCGCCGCCATGGAAAGGCCTCTTCACAGACACATCCTAATATGGCGGACGGTGCCTGCTAGGCACTGCCACGATATTAGTGGCATTGCTCCGCCCGCCAGGCAATCGGTGCGATTGCCACCGGCGGAAAAGCGGCGGACGGACTTTGCATCCGCCGCGATACCCACCGCCATCCTAATACGGCAGTGGGTAAATCTCATTGTGATGGCGGAACGATCGCCACCGCCGGCGCGGCGGTGGCAATCGTTCCGCCATCGTAATGAGCCCCAAAGTTATGATCTGCTTATAAATGCATGAGGTCCCATAGTTATGGGGGGAGATTTTAATTTTATACAAGATGTAGGATTAGATACCTCAAATAAGGATATGCAACAATTAAAACCAAAGACCTCGAAAGTGATTAAGATTATGAAGGAAGATTTTGCCTTAATAGATCCATGGCGAGCAGATCACCCAGGCCTTTCACAGTTTACATATTATTCTGCAAGGTTCAAAACAGCTTCCTGGCTGGATTTTTGCTTGGTAGATAAGTAATTAAAAAGAAGAGGTTCGGAGATTATTACCAACTCATTTTCGGACCACTTTAAAGTCTCCCTAGCCATATTATGAGGAACTCTCGAAGAAATAATGCCAGGTGGCAGTTCGATAAACCTCTGCTTACGGACTTAATATGGATTGAAGAAATGCGTAAGTTTATACAGCTATTTTTTATATAAATACAGCCCCAAGCTTTATGGTGTGGGAAGCTTTTAAGGCTTCTTTTCGGGGACAGGTTATCTCCTATAAAGCTAGGACAAATAAGCAGAGGGCACAGAAAATAGAAATTCTACAAAAGACAGTAAAATGGGCTAGGAATTAACTTAATTCCGAGAGCCTAAGAGAGACTGATGAAAAGGCAGTGCAGCAAGAATTGGCGAGAGCAAAAAACCAACTAAGAAACTTTTTTATTCTAGAAAATATTAGAGGGAGTAAGGCATACCAACAGAAAGTGAATGACGAAAGCCAGCCCATAGGCAAATATTTAGCATGGTCTACTAAAACGCAGCAGAATAGGCAAATAATCACACAAAAAAGAGACCCTAGTACTGCAATTATCGTAGAAGATAAAGATAGGATAGCAAAACTATTTCTTCTCCATTTCAAGCAAATTTATGCCGAAGTACAGGTAGTGGACCCACAGGATTTTGAAAGTTACTTCGATACATTTCAGCTACCACAAATTACTAGGGACAATATTGAAGCCTTGAATAAGTCTATTGAGCCTATAGAACTGACTGAAACATTAAAAGGTATGGCTAGTGCGAAGGCTAGCGGGAATGATGGTATCCCCATTGAAGTATACAAAAGGTTTTTAGTTGAGCTTTCCCCATTTTTAATATTTTTGTTTAATCATGGATGGATGAATCCCCATCTCCAACAGCTTCAAGGAGTCAGTTGTGATTAGCATTCTTTAAAAAGACAAAAATCCAAGCGACCCTAATTAAATAGCCCAATTAGCTTATTAAATGCAGATTACAAGCTTTTTATGAAAATCTGGGCAAATAGGATTGTTTTGAGTGGGCAACAAGTGGTTCATGCTGAGCAAACAGGATTTCTCCCAGCTAATACTTTTTTTTTATTCAGGCTTTTGATTATTTTTCAGTCAACAAGGTTAAGGCCGCAATCTTAATGATGGACGCAGAAAAAGCGTTCGACTTTGTTGACTGGCAGGCTTTGTTTTTTATTTTAGGGAAGTTTGGCTTCCCATCTCGCTTGATAGTGATGATATAAGAAGTATAAAATAGGGCCGAAGCAAAGATAATTATTAATGTGGAACAGGAGGGAGAGGTGGTGATTAGGCATGGCACCCGACAGGGATGCCCGTTATCCCCACTCCTGTTCTCTCTCTTTATTGAGCCACTCGCGGTCAACATCCGTTCTAATCCATCAATCCTCGCCCCTATAACGGGGATGGCAAAAATTAAACTTTTTGCTGTTGATATAATCTTACATCTGAAGGCAGAAAGGGCAAATATCCAGGAAGCGCTGGAGGAAATCCAGGCCTTTACAGGCCTGGGTGGCTATAAAGTCAACCAGTCTAAATCAGAGTTGTTTCTGTTTAACTCCACGGATGCCCAGTTGCCAGCAGGGCTACAGACTTTGCCACAATGGCCCATTTGATATTTAGGTTTATACGTAACAAATTATTTTACTCAACTGTTCCGCCTAAATTATGGGAATACCCTTACAAAGGCAAAAAGGCTAGTAGAGAGGTGGAAGTTACTACCCATCTTGTTAGTGGGTCGAGTTTCATTAGTTAAAATGTCATTACTCCCCTTGTTTGTACTGTTGTTTCGAAACCTCCCTTTGAGAGTGCTGAACTAATAATTTAAGGAATTAGACAAAGTTATTTGGGAGTTTATATGGGCTAAGAAACAAGCTCCGGTAAAACTCTCTACCCTTCAATTAGACATAGAGCGGTGGGGCTAGCATTACCTCACTTTCCAACATATTACCAGGCCTCTTTGGTTAGGCAGTCAATACAATTAGCAGCACCATCATCAAAATATGATAATTTTTATTTTAAATCATATGTTAAAAGGAAGTGCAATTAATTTACCAGTTTTTCTTCGGTCAACGAAACTACCTAAGAAAAAGAGGTATAAGGTCATAACGACAATAGCATTTACTTACCCAGCTATTTTATAAAGCATATAATGTACCGGCATGCCATGCACTTACCTCTCTTCAAGATTGTGGGATTTGGGGCATACAGATTTCACAAAGGGTGTTGCAGTCCTGAAGTGACCTAGGTTTTTTGAAACTAGGTGATTTTAATAATCTTACTAACTTGATAACATGGGAATCGATATTACAGCAATTTGGTAGACAAAATAAACCTTTATGGTTGCGTTTTATCCAAATACCAAGTTTCCTTAAAAATAACCATAAGATGATTAATGATTTAGCAAGAACATTAATCAGGGGTATCAATGATAAGAAATTGCGTGTAATAGGAAACTAGAACCAGTTGCTATGCCAGAGTGCGAATAGTAAGCTTATTGAGGAGCTACTTCTAAAACATTTTGCTTGCTCAATAAAAAAAAAAAAAAAAAGCTTCCAGAGTCCTCTTCTGATTTCCAAATGACTAGACCTGTTGGACCTGGCCCTTTCTGCAGGTTCATCTGCGACTTTTAGCCTTTTATCCTCCACTTTTTGCTGAATTCGCTTTGTTGGCCATAGGACTCTGTGAAAGTTTACAACTGCTAAACTATGCAAAAGTGCTTGTGCTCTCACCCTAAAACATGCTACATTGACTTAAACCCAATTGGCATATTTAATGTACTTATGAGTCCCTAGTGAAGTGGCAATACATGTGCCCATGGCCTGCCTACTAGTGGACCTGCAGCACTGATTGTGCCACCCACTTAAGTAGCCCTTTAAACATGTCTCAAGCCTGCCACTGCAGAGCCTGTGTGTGCAGTTTTAAACTGCCATTTTGACCCTGCAAAATAAAACTTGTACCAGGCCCAAGCTTTCCTTTATAATATATATGTTACCCCTAGGGTAGTCCCTGAGAAGGCAGAGGGCAGTGTGCAATGTATTTAAAAAGTAGGACATGTACTTTTAAATGTCCTGGTAGTGAAAAACACTTACATTTGTTTTTTCACTATTGCAAGGCCTATCTCTCCCATAAGGATAACACTGGAGTTGTCTTATTACATTTTATAAGTGTAATTTCCAAATGGGAAGAGATGTCTGGTTCATGTTTGGTGTCTCTAGAATCACAATTTATAATCCTAACTTATGGTGAAGTCGGATATTAAATTGTAATTCTGAAAATCCCACTTTTAGAAAGTTGGTATTTTCTTGCCTTAGCCATTTGATGTCTGCAGCCTGTCTCTGGTCGCAAGACTGGGTGTAGTTGACAGTTGGACTTTGTGGATTGCTCCTAAACAGTCATACACAATGGAAGCTCAGGTGTGACTGGATGGGCCATCACTGGCAAGATGGGATGGAGGAGCTGGGCATACCCCCACTTACACTTAAATAGGCTTCACACAAAGGGCCTAACAACCCTGCATTGTCACTTTAGCCAACTTGAAGCCAGGGCAGGAGAGGCAGGGAATTCCATGCACTTTAAAGACACTGTCTGGAAGCTTCTCCCACCTTCCAGAACCAGGGTACAAGGGTATAAAAGAAGGACCTCAGACACCACCACCACTTCAGTATACTTCTTGTCCTATGGATATTCTTCCAGGAAGAAGGGCTGCTGTGCTGCTGAAAGATCTGCCACTCTGCTGGACTGCTACTCTGAGGGAGCTGCTGCCTGATGTGCTCACCTGCTGCCCTCTTGCCTGGGGAAGAAGAACTGGACCTGCCAGCCATATTGAACCCAGGACCCCAGAGTGACTCAAAGGGCTAGTCTGCTGGCCTCCGGATCTGAGCCTCAGGGACATAAAAGGCTCCCCAACAGCTCTTGGACCCGTCTTCAGGAAGTTACTGCCCCCCAAATGTTGCCCCTCTACCCTGGACCCTTGGTGTGGCTCAGTGGGATCTTAAATCAAGCGTTTGGGCTCTTTGTGACCGCAAACAGGCCCGTACACACCAGAACCATGCCACTCCCACCAAAATACAGCACTAGCCGCCTCCAGCTCGTGTCTTTGCACAGCAAGCATTGATCTCCGCGGAGGACCGCTAGTGCAAGACTCCAGCCCACCCTTCCATGACACCCGGCCTGCTCCTCGCATCACACATGCCACCACCAGCGATGCTCTCCTGGCTCCCTGTGGCCCACTCCAACATGAACGGGACTCTTGGCACAAAGCTTGAGAAGGTAAAACTTCAGCAGGACTAATGTGGGACTGTATCCGACCTGTGCTCCATCGCTGTCGGCCTGAACCTTTGAATTTGTCCCAGTCCTGTGCGACCAGATAGATGCTGTTTAAGCTTTATGCTTGTAGGTGCTATATTGCAGTTTATTCTTTAAAATGTATAATTCTGGTTCTACTGATTGGATTTTTGTACTTTTGGTATTTTCTTATTTATTCCATTTTCTCCTTTTTTCTAATCCTGTGTGGGATCTTTTTGTGTGGTGTTTTCACTGTTCTACTGTTCAAAGTGTTACACAAATACTTTACACATTGCCCCTAAATTAAGCCTGATTAATCTGTGCCAAGCTACCAAGGGATGACCACAGGTTAATTTGGGGTTTGCTTGTGCCTTACCCTGACTAGGATTGTGGTTGCTGCTTGACCAGGGCTCACACCCCAATCAACCAGTAGCAAAATTTCTAACAAGACCCAAGAGGACCTCACGTGGCCCCCCCTGCATGAAGTGAGTCCTGATCATCAAAGTGCTGTCCCGAAGGTCCTGGACCCTTGGCTGGAGTCAGACTGTCCTCCTTCCTGCTCAACTGAAGGTTTCACCTGATCTGATGCAGCGTGGCCCAGGGTGATACAGGGCCTCGGATCACAGCATCACGCAGCACCTGATCGGCTGCTTCACTGGATCCAGCGCCAAATGGTGCAGGACGATGCAGGGCCTTACATCACAGAACTACACTGCCCCTGATCGGTGACTCGATGGACCTGACACAGCCTGACAGAGCCGCACATCACAGCACTTACCCTGCAGCAAGAACAAAAGGTATAACTTCCAGTGGGCCACACCTGATCGGCATGCCATAGCAGTTGATCTGAACTTGTGACTTTGTCCCAGTCTGGCGCGACCAGATACCCACAGTTAACGCTTTGTGCCTTGTGGTGCTATGTTTTACCTTCAACTTTAAAAACTCATATTTCCTGTTCTGCTGATTAGATATTTGTCATTTTATTTTGGCAAGCTACCAGAGGGTTACACACAGGTTTATTTAGTCACTTTTGTAGTTCACCCTGACAAGGATTTTGATTATTATTTGAAGCAGTTTCTCACCCCCTTCTACCAATAATCCAATTTCTTACAAGAAGAAACCTATGAAAGCCTTCAGGGACATGACAGAGTACTGGCAAGGGCGTAACACAGGCCCTTGCAGCCCTGAGGGGACCCCATTCAACATAAGGTCTGCATTTCTGTGAGGTATGGGACATTCATTGGCCCCACATCACATTCTGCAGGCGAGCCCCATTATTTTACCTTATGCCACTGAGTATCGAAACTGAATTTGCCAATCCACGCAAGAGTTAAAACCAGTATAGTTTTTCGAACGACCATTAGCGATTGCTGCTTGGGATCAAAATACAAGTAGCTTAAGAGCCACTGAGCTTAGGCTATTCAAAGACTGACTGTTCAGGGCCTCTGGATCTTCAGAATAGGTAATTCAAAGCAGCACTGAATGGGGTTTTTCAATGGTGAACATAATCAAATAAAATTCCAATGACGCACGCGCTTTGTCCTTATTCACTCTCTAAACCATTTTAGCATACAATACGGGTGCACTCTCTGTTCATGAGTACCCGGATAAATCATTGTTTACCTCTTGTAAAATCACAAGATGGTGCTAAGGATGCACTGCATCATTACAGCCAGTTACTGCTTCCAATTAAACTTGCTAGCCCAAGGACCACCGCAACCCGTGCAACAAGAGGGGTGGGGTGGTGGTGCCGGGTGGGGGGGTATTTCAGCAGACACCGATGAGGGAAAATTAATTATTTATTTAATTTTCCCTCGTTGCCGTCTGTCGAACCGCCCCACCCGGCCCCACCACCCCACCGTTCTTACCTGCACAGGCCACGGCTGCCATGGACTGATATCTCTAATTACTTTTATTTATTAATGATCATTTGTTATTGTCAACTGTCAATATATCCATATGATTCCATTACAAATCCACCAATATCATCAGTATACATTTCTTTACTCATCTTGTCCATAAATTAATTTTCCCCAATGGTTTTTGGATTGTGTCCTTCATCAGGGGTTTAGTTCAAAAGCTGTAGACAACAGTCAGAGAAAACTTGTCAATGGTGCGCACATATTGTATCAGAAAGGCATGCTGTCATTAACTGAACAGTGCAACACCACTTTAACATAATGCAAGTCTCGTACTTATTTTGAAATAAGAAACCTTCAAATGTTGATCTTGAGAGCGGAGTCCAAACATTGCCATTGTAAATAAATGCTAATACCCAACAAATATGAAAAAACTTGGGTAGGCATGTATGCTCTTTAAATTTGAACAGTGGTATACTACTATTATTATTAGCTGTAGTAGTAGTAATTGTATTAATATTCTTAATGCATTATTGATATTCCACAGTAGATAGGTTGTTTGAATTAATTGAAACACATTACATCGCACGCTGTAGTTCTAATATTCTCTGAAAATTTATACAGAATAAAAAAAATCTAGATTTCACCAGTTCTAAATAAAAATTCTAAGGCACACTAATGTCTGAGGCGGGAAGAAATTGTTCACACTCCGAGCTGAAACAAAATATGGCTTTGTAGACTTGCTTGGTTTTATCAGCTTTCAGACCTATTTCCTTATCTTTGACAACAACTTGAGTTTATACACTGCTCACGTCAGACTCAGGGGAGATGTTTCCCCCAAGAAGAGGACAGAACGCCATATAGTAGCAACATTTGTCCGTCTGGTGCGAAATGTTTTTGGAGTGCGCTCAAAATGGTTTATCGCTTCATGTCACCATAGCACGATTATCAGCTAATCTTCCATCTTTACGTTCCTTCTGCTGCAATGTTTACGTTCCTTCTGCTGCAATGATACGGATTTTAACAGAGGTGAAATTTGAAGCTCTAATCCCTTTCAAGTGTTTCTACAAATTAATGGAATGTGTGAACATGAATACATTTCAATCAGATATTTAAAAATCTAGGGCCTCATTTACGAGAAAGTGCCGCAGCACGTCACAGCAAGCTCGCTGGCTGCGCCACACTGCTGCACTTTTAAAGCACAGGGATGCGTCATATCTACAAGGATATGACGGATCCCTTTGCCCTCCCCTGGCGCACAATTAGCTGCCATACGCCCACGCAGGCACCCTTGCATACATTTCTCCTCGTCGCGCCTCCCCTGTAGATCCGTAGCATTCAGACGAATTTCCAGGTTTACGATTTCTTGTAAATCTGGAAATGTATCAGGTTCCATGGGTGTTGCGTAGGAACACCCACAGCAACACCCATGGAACGCCCCTTTCACGCAAAGTGCTGCCTGTAAAGGGGCTGTATTTACAAAGACAGGAAAAGCCACGCAGGGTGGCTTTTCGTGTCCTTGTAAATATGGGCAGCACAATGCCCTGCCGGTGTGTCACAAAAAGTGACGCACCGGCGGCGCATGGGGCTTGTTAATAAGCCCCCCAGTCACTACAAAAGCCTATTTGGTTTGTTATGTTTCTTTTTCTTCTTAAAATACAAAATATATGAACGATTTTTGAAGTGTTAAATCATGCTTTTCAAAAGGTAAAGCCTATTTTAGAGGTGGACAGTAATAACTTTTTTTTTTTTTGAAAATGGCAGAAATCCTGTCTGCGCCCTGTCTAATCCAACAACCCTGTTGTTAGCAGAGGGGAACGCTTATGTCCTTCTGACACAGGCATCCTCTGGTCCTGTCACAGTGTTTGCCGTTCTTAATGTCACCAGCAATTATAGTAGGTGACTGCTTAATGTAGGAAAGCCATCCACCATTTCTGTCAGTGTCTGCACTGTGAAAGTCTGACTAGCAAATCAGGGTACCCTTTCAGAAAATCCGATTTCTTTGTGCATCAAAAGATGGGGGAAAACTCAGCATGTGCGGGACCTGTAAAACATGGGTACTGCCAATGCACCTCCACTTTAGGAGCTCTTTTGCACTGTGAATGTGTGGAAGACTACGATCCCACGATTTTCATGGTAGGACTTCCATAATGGGGGTTGCCCCTGAAGTTGTTCGTCTCATGGCAGCTACATCTTCATGCGGGACGGAAAAGCCACCATACAAATGCTAAAGAGGGCCATTTGGTTTCACTTTTGACACAGCTAAACCACGTGCACTGCTGTAATCCAGTGAGAGAAATTGGAGTTGTTCATCTGTTTATAGGGTTCCCTATATTTGCCACACCAAATTATGCTTTTTTAATTTCTAGAACAATATTACAACATTGTAGGCTTTTTTCGTGTGGTCGTCTTATATCTTCTTGTTGGCTTATTCAGACCAAGTAGCACTGGGAGGCTGCTAAACATCTCCTACTGCTTATGTTCAACCCCTAAATATGGTAACAAATTTTAGAGCACCTATTAATTTTTGGGAAATTTGTGTACGGCTGTTGTAAAAATGAGCAGAGAATGAAAAATGGTATAAAAGCAAATGTCACTTTTTGAGTTGCATGTTTGACATTGCCATTTTTATAGCAGAGGCGTTAAAACATTGAAAAGACTGAAAACGTAGCAGCAATGACATATGACATTAAAACCATTTTGACACGTTGAAGCTAATTGTAACATTAACCGTGTCAACAGTAAGAAGGCAGAGGACCTATGGTGTTAGTCCTTATCTCCATTTATCCCTGCTAAACAAATATTATAAATTCCTAGGTAAAATGATAGACAAGCAATTGCTGCAGATTTTACCGGGAATAATCCACCCACCAATATGGTTTAGTGCCTTGTTAGAAATGGGATCTCTGGTTGGCTAAGGCTTGCGCCAAAGCCAGGCAGAGACCACCACTCTAGTCAGGGCGAGGGAGTTACACGCCGACGATAACCCCTGCTCACCCCCTTGGTAGCTTGGCACGAGCAGTCAGGCTTATCCCGGAGGCAATGTGTAAAGCGCTTGCGCAATACCCACTCAGCAGCAACACACTAGGCACACCACAAAAGGAGACTCCACACAAGGTTATATAAAAATAGCCTTTGTATTATAAAAACACATTAGAATATAATCACACAAGGTACACTGTGCCAACTGGCACTAGGCAGTATTTACAGGGGACTATATACAGGACCGGGCCAATCGGGCCACGGTCAGAACCATCCGAACAGGTAAGTAAAATGTAAACCACAACCAGTAATCACTGGTACCTAAGCATTATATCACATTAGACATAAAACATATTAGGCCCACCTCATCAGCATAAATCCCATTACGCAATAGGCCTCACTAGCCCAGATCAAGTGCACACCGCACCTTCCCAACTGACCCCAGGCCAACTGGCCTCTTCTCTGGGCTCAAAAGCCCTATGTCCCGCAAAAGTCAGGGCTGGCTGCACATGCAGCGAAGTCAGAGTGCGCAATTGCGCAAGCTAAGCGTGGCAGCTGCCCACTCACTTGCTGGGCAGCTGTGAAAATGAACACGGGCACCAGCGTGCCCCCTGAGCCCCTCTCTGGGACTCGCAATTTAAAAGGAACCTGTCCCCCAAGGTTGCAGCTGCCTGCGCTCTCGCAGGACAGCTGGCAAAAATGCGCAGACAAAGTCCGGCACTCCTCGTGCCTCTCGGGCCCCCCACTGGGGGTCTCTAAATGATTGTGCGCAACGTTGCAGCTGCCCACTGTCAGGTGGGGCAGCTGGCGGAAATGCCTTGGTACTACTGTACCCTCTGAGCCCCCACTGGGACTCTAATCATCCCAATTGCCCCAAACGCTGCAGCTGCCCGTGAACGCTGTGCAGCTGTGGCGAAATTGTACCGGCACTCTGGGGCCCCGCTCTGGGGCTCTCTAGACACAATTGCCCCCAACGTTGGAGCGGCCCGCTCTCCTGCGGGCCCGCTCGGTAAATGGGCACTCTCAGCGGGAGCCCGGGGCTCTCCTCAGGCCACGGGAGCCCCGGCCACGTTACTACTGCAGGGGGAGGCACCGGCAAGGCGCCTTCACACACCCCCTCCACCGGACTCCCGACTCTGCCCCACTCACCGGGCTAGACTGCGGAGGCTCTCCGGACTTCTCTGTTGAGCTTCTCGGCTCCGGCGGCAGCACGTCTTCCTCTGCGGCGGGGGCAGGCACCGACCATGTGCCTCGGGCCCCCTCCGCCTCTATTGGCAGATGACTGCAGCACTCGCGGGGCTCTCCTCAGTCACATGGGAGCCCCGCCTCGACTTCGCCTCGCTTCACCCGGTCCCCCTTCTCGGGACCGGGACTTCGATAGGGAGCCTGCGAGGCTCCGGACTGCTTCCTTCTTGGGTTACGTGGCCCCGCCCACAACCAGGCAAGGCCGCCTGGCTTCCGGGTCGCGTCTGCAGCGGCCCGGCAACGTTTCTCCACCGGAATCGGGCTGGCGGCGGTGATCCCTCTTTTGATCTCGGCAATGCGGGGTGGGCTCCCGCCTACCAAATAAATTCAAAGGCGGCCAGAACGCGGAGTGGGCTCCCGCCAAAGGGCACAACTGCGGGGTGGGCTCCCGCAACATAAAGGGCAGTGTGGAGGAATCCCACACGTTGCAGCTTCGCGCTGCCGGCCACCAGCACTCTTGGGCTGGCAATACAAAGATAGCGCTCACGAGGCGCTGAGTCCAAAGGTCCAGGGGGGCAAAGGCTGGGCCCAGGCAGGCCAGCACACATGGCCCTCCAGCAGGGAGGCAGTCCCTCGTGGCGGTTCCTCCTGGAACCCAGCAACAGCAACAAGCCCCCAGTCACAAGAACAGCAGAACTGAACAATCATGGGGTCACAGCCCCTTCATTTATAGGACCTTTTCCTCTGTGACACAGCACAGGGCTGGGGATACCAGTTAGAACTGGTTTGGGGAGCTTTGGAGCACTTTGTTTTGCTCAGCTCCTCTCTCTTTTCACAGGACAGGCTAGGGACATCAGACGCACCACAGGGGGTGGAGCCAGCATTGTGGAGGGAAGGCACAGCCCTATTCAGGTCCCAGGTGCAACTCCTCCCTCCCATCTAGATGCAGATCTCCCTATTCACCACTGCGCTGACTCACCCTGCCCCTCCTGGAGCCACACACACCTCCCAGCCCCTGTCACTCACAAAGCCAGACATGCAATTCACATCAGGCAGGCAGACACAGAGCACACATAAATGCCAACTTCTAAAAGTGGCATTTCTACACCAGTCATAATAAATCTGCGCACACCATTGCGCAGCATTTATTCTCACGAGTTCGCACATACTAAACTCGCCCCTGCACTCCTCTCACACCAGGAATTACCATGGACACACATATCCCCCATGCATTCCTATGGGAGGGCAGGACAATCTCACCACATGCACTCAGAGTGCGCACGCACTTTACACTGGGACACAGTGCTAAAGTGCGCAAAGGCCAAAAACTACTAAGATCAGGTCATATTAACAGGCAAAAAGTTTAGGGGTGAACCTGCCAAAAGGGCCAAGTCCAACATGCCTGGTCAAAGTATATTTAAAAATCTGAGGCTGTGCCCTTTGATGGGCAGATTTCAGAGAGAAAGGGCCCGGTACTGATAATAATTTTGCTGAACATAGAAAAAGTCTTAGACACTATGCTGTGGCCCTATCACTTAGAAGTGCTCAAGGGGATGGGTGTGGGTCCAGAACTCATCAAATGGATTGGGCTTATATATGCTAGCCCAGTTGCTAAGGTGTGTACACGATCTGTGATCTCAGCACAGTGGTCCATATTTGGGGTATTTAGGACTGTTTCCATTTTTACCCTGCTAATCAGCGGTAAAATGCTTATGCTCTCTCCTTCAAATATGGCAAAATTGGCCTACACTTAAATCACAGCCAAAGTGGGCTTTAGTGTCAGTATAAATGGCCCTGAAAACAGACCAGAAACCCCCAATGGTCGCCTTTTGAACATAACATTGAACCAAAATATCTCAAAATGACAGTTGATTTAGCATAGTTTCTTATGATAAATCCAAATATCAAGGTGTAAAAATCCATAGTATATTTACATATAGAATATTATCACAGTCACAAGTAACAGATTATTCCAATTTTACATAACACATTCTTCAAACTTGGATGTTCGGAGTCTACACTTAATTGGCACTTTTAATCCACTTGTAAGTCCTAGTAAATGGTACTGCATGTACCCAGTACCTGTAAATTAAATGATGCTAGTGGGCCTGCAGCACTCATTGTGCCACCCAAAAAAGTAGCACTTTCAAACATGCAACAGCAGCCTGTAGTGCAGTTTTAAACTGCCATTTCAACCTGGCAAAATAAACCTTTTGCCAGGCCAGAACCTTCCTTTTTAATACTTATAAGTCACCCGCTAAGGTAGAACCTAAATGTTCCTATAGCATGGTATATGGTGTTTGAAAAGTCGGACATGTAGGCTTAAGTTTTACATGTCCTGGCAGTGGAAAACTCCTAAAGTCTTTCTTCAGTCTTTTAAGACCTATCTCTCCCATTGACTAAAACTAGGTTACCTTATTACATTTAATAAAGTGCTAACTTCAGATTCTAGAAATTTAAAAAGTTGGTGTGTATGTGTATATATACCGAGCCACAAATTCCTCCTAAGACTGGGATCCAGAGACGGCACTGGTGCGCATCAGGGTAGAGGAGGCCCATCTAAATTCAAAGTCACTTCCGTTATTGAGGCTGCAAAACACAGAACACGCACTCGTCTCCCATTCACTCCAAAGAAATTGCTGATTCACAAATAGTAGGTAGTTATAGTTAGGACCTAGTTTTCATAGGAAAAGCTTTTCTTGTTTTGCTAATAACGTTGGTGCTGTTTGAAAAATATTCACGAAATCCCAAAACTAGTTTGACGCTGGCTTCAGCTGCTGTCTGGAAAGATTCAGGGTGATCTGTCAAGTGCCCGAGAAAGGGGGGGGGCTGTGCGGATCCCCCTTCTGGGCTTCTTACAAGCCCCGGGGTCCACCACCTCCCCGGGCTAAATATAAAAGGAATGGGGTAGGCCACATGGACCCCCCGGGCCCCTGGGACCACCATCGTCCCAGAGCCAAATCACTTAAAAACTGGGCGGGATCACACGGCCCCCTCCCGGAAACAATAAGTGCCCACCCCCGGGATGTAGCTACTTGCTCAGATTTTGCAGGAGATTTGACAGCTCCTGCCAAGTCAGAGCAGACATGAACTCCACTCTCAGCAAACTAGGGCTGTGCAATTGCTCCCGATTGCAGTGAGCGGAGTTATTATCTGTTTTCCTGCCCGCTGTCAAAGGGGCAGGGAAACAGACCAATGGATTGCTCTCACAGATAGGGAGCTGCATGTTTAGCAGCTCCCTGTCTGTGAGAGCAATGCTGGCGCCCGCAGGAGGCAGGGAGCAGGCTGGGACACCGGAGCCTTGAGGCTTCCCCCGGGTCCCAGGGGAAAAGAGAAGAAAGAGGCAAAAGAAAGGTCAGAAACAAGAAGGAAGAAGCAGAATAAAGGTCTAAAACTAGAAGAAAGAGGCAGAATAAAGGTCAGCAACAAGCAGAAGGAGGCAAGACAAAGGTCAGAAGCAAGTAGAAAGAGGCAAGATAAAGGTCTGCAGCGAGCAGAAGGAGGCAGAATAGAGGCCAGAAACAAGCAGAAAGATGCAGAATAAATGTCAGAAACTAGCAGAAAGAGGCAATATAAAGGTCAGACACAAGCAGAAAGAGGCAGAATAAAGGTCAGCAACGAGTAGAAAGAGGCAAAATAAAGGTGTGAAATGAGCAGAAAGTGGCAAAATAAAAGTGAGAAACGAGCAGAAAGAGGCAAAATAAAGGTGAGAAACGAGCAGAAGGAGGCAGAATAAAGGTTTGCAATAAGCTGAAAGAGGTATGATAAAGGCAAGAAACGAGCAGAAAGAGGCAAAATAGAGCTCAGAAACGAGAAGCAAGAGGCAGAATAAAGGTCTGAAACGAGCAGAAAGAGGCAAAATAGAGATCGTAATGAGCAGAAAGAGGCAAAATGAAGATCAGAAACAAGCAGAAAGAGGCAGACTAGAGGTCAGAAACAAGCAGAAAGACGCAGAATAAAGGTCAGAAACTAGCAGAAAGAGGGAAAATAAAGGTCAGACACCAGCAAAAAGAGGCAGAATAAAGGTCAGCAACGAGTAGAAAGAGGCAAAATAAAGGTGTGAAATGAGCAGAAAGCGGCAACTTAGAAGTGAGAAAGAGCAGAAAGAGGCAGAATAAAGGTAAGCAATGAGCTGAAAGAGGTATGATAAAGGTAAGAAATGAGCAGTAAGAGGCAAAATAGAGGTCAGAAACGAGCAGCAAGAGGCAGAATAAAGGTCTGAAAGCGAGCAGAAAGGTAGAATAGAGATTGTAATGAGCAGAAAGAGGCAAAATAAAGATCAGAAAGAGGCAAAATATAGATCAGAAATGAGCAGAAAGAGGCAAAATAAAGGTTAGAAACAAGCAATATGAGGCAAAATAGAGATCAGAAACTAGCACAAAGGCAAAATAAAAGGTCAGAAACTAGCAGAAAGAGGCAAAACAGAGATCATAAATGAGCAGAAAGAGGCAAAATAAAGCTTAGAAATGAGCAGAAAATGGAAAAATAGAGACTGGAAAAGAGCACAAAGAGGCAAAATAGAGTTCAGAATTGAGCAGAGAGAGGTGAAATAAAGCTCAGAAATGAGCAGAAAGAGGCAAAATAGAGATCAGAAACAAGCAGAAAGAGGCAAAATAAAGGTCAGAAACTAGCAGAAAGAGGCAAAATACAGGTCAGATGTGAGCAGAAAGAGGAAAGATAAAGGCAGCAACGAGCAGAAAGAAGCAAAATAAAGGTCAGAATTTAGCAAAAAAGGCAGCATTCAAGCAGAACCCATTCAGGCACTCATGCACCTACTCACATAACAACTCAGACACTCTCACAGCCACTCGCAGACCCATTCACTCATACATCCACTCATAGAAGAACTTGAACACACACCCACTGACAGTCACAGTCAAACACTCATGAACCCACCTACATAATCACTCATACTCTCTCGCACCCACGCACAGATCTATTCAGAGACTCATGTACTGACTGCCAGACCCTCTGGGAAGCACATACACCCACTCACACAAACCACTATGACACTCATATACTCACTTACAGCCCCACTCATATGCTCACACCCACTTACAAAGCTACTCAGACACTCATACACCCACTGAGACTCTCATGTGCTCACTCACACACTCAGGGGCATATTCTCAAGGATCTATTGCCGAGTTATCGGCACTTTATCACAGCCAAAGTCGCGATAAATTTACCGCCCATTCACAAGCTGGTGCAAACAGCCGACACCACCAGTTTACCTGCGATAGCAGCCGCTAAAATCACCACCAGGGATGACCCCGGCAACTATCGCTAATGAGATGCAGAGTAGGCGTTCCCGTGCAAAAAGCCGCGACAACACCACACCTCAACATTCGCAAAGACCAGCCAGATCGGCGATGAGAACACAAAACATGCGATAAGGCGC
The DNA here is from genome assembly GCA_963921515.1 of Calotriton arnoldi. NCBI lineage: Eukaryota > Metazoa > Chordata > Amphibia > Caudata > Salamandridae > Calotriton > Calotriton arnoldi. The sequence continues at coordinate 1,510,669 of CAWUFW010002952.1, forward strand.
GTTAGCTGCAGGAAATTAACACCTGCTCTGATCTTGTGCAAAGTCGGACTACAACCTGCACCATCAAAGGGAGCACAGCCCAGAGCCACACCTGAAAAACAACAGATGCCATGGAGCCAACGATCATGCAGCTCGGACTCCCAAGAGGGCCACAACACCCACCGCCACCCCCCCATGCCACCCCCCCCGGGCCCCATCCCGGGCACCCCCCACCTCCCCCGGACCAGGAGGTTGCACATCAACGTCACAAAATCATGAACAAAATCATTCGCCTAATACCACAGAATCACAACAACTAACAGCCATGTGAGTACAGAAAAAGCAGAATCAATCATTCACCATTGAGAGTCCAAACAAAATATCACAATCAAATTTCACACCAAACAACTATTTGGAAGAGTCATGGTGGGTAATCCCTGGACAATCCGTAACTGACAGCCTGCAAGACAATATCCCAGATAAGAAGGTGTGTCAGGCACTCATCAGAGGACAGAGAGAGAGAGAAAGAGAGAGAGAGAGAGATTGAACAAGGAGCGCAAGGACAATCGGGCCCTTGGCACATACATGCCAACTGTTGTGTGTGTCTCGCAATTGGTGCACCCAAAATCCAAGGCCTGGCAACAATTTCAGCGCGAAGGCCACATCACATTTCAGAAATGCAAGCAGTAGTCAGACTAAAATCCGGCATGAAGGCTCCTTTGTCCCGTTGTCCCGATACACAAGGAGGAAGGACATCCGAACCTCCGACCTTGGTCTCCAATGCGCCCGGCACCCCCTGATTGAGATACCATGCCAGACTCTGGTGACTCCCACACCACGAACTGCGCTAATGAAAGAGCAACATGTCCACACCCCACACACACTTATCCCTGCTCGAGCTACACCTGCATGGCATGCCCCCAACACATCGGTAAAAAAGACAACCCATACGTCCAAACGTTGAACACACATACGACTCATTACTCCGAGCTGTGGCATATCGTCCACAGAACTGCCGCCGGTCTGAGGAGTGCCGGTGGTACGAGACCAACAAACACAATGGCAGGCAATCCCGGGCACATGCACAACCCCAGTCACGTGGAACTGTACCGTGCACGAATGCTGCATCTGTTGGGATCACTGTCAATGGGAGTTTTGCGAATCAGTTACCGTCTGAGTTTCCGGCTTGCGTACGTCACATGCATCCAGCCATGGTTCCACTGTCGATCATGCACATTCGAGTGGCCCATGGAGATCTGCCTATCCAACACAACGGTAGCTGAACTGGATTATGACTTGTGTGTGCGCCCCCTGTTGGCCCACGAACAGGAGTGCAACTGGGATTCCCGGGCATGGGATGCCTTGATATGTGGTGTCTGTGCCGGCAGCAGTGGATGGGAGATTGCACAAGTCATTGTGTGCAGTGAGCACATCGAGGCGCTCCCCTATTGGGCTGTGTTGCGAATTGGTGAAACCGCGTGGTCGGAGCACATCTGTCCGGACCAGTTAATGCATTGGCTCGCCCTCGTGTTCCTTGAATTCGAGAACGATGTACTTCTGGAACTGATTGCCTATGAAGCAGCGCTCGCATTCATGGACGAGTAACTACCTTCCTGCAGCCACAACTGATTGACACCCAGAGCACAGGTCCCAACACCGTGTTGCATCGTGGAGGAATGGTCCCATAAGCCAGTACAACAGTGGACATGTCTGCATTCGCTCGGACTCAGAATGCATGTGCGTGCACCTACGCGTGTTGTCCCACACCTGTGCAAGGTGCTGCAGCCCCATGGGCGGAGCTGCACAGCGTCGTTTGGCAAAGTTCCTAAATCTGACATACTGCTGGAGGGAGACTACACACATGGCAATGTAGCACGACATGTGACCTTGTTGGTCCCTTTCACCTGCTCACTGTCAGCAGAGCACACATTCGGCGCAGTCCGGTGGTACAGCTCCATGCAGATCCCATGGGCTGTGAGTCGTGATCCCTGACACAGGGCAATGAGCAGACGCCAAACATCACATGACTCGACCAGCAAGGCAAGGTGGGCTGAGACCGTTGCCAACCCTCAGGATATGTGTTCATTTTTGCCACCCCATTCCTTGCACCTCGACACGTTCCCATTCTGCCTGTGAGTGTCTTAAGCATTTGTCTGCCTGTTGTGAACCATCACTTGCCTGTACTGACACGCACATGCTAATAAAGTCTACGCAACTTCACCAGTGTACAACTGTGATGAGTGTTGATTAGTATGACATCTCATGTGCCTCAATGAGCATTGTCCGTACACAGGGAGGGGCAAACTGCCTCTGGTACATAGGTGGTGGATCCCTATTGGCAGCCCCACCTCTGTGAGCCAGACATTGTGTTTGGGATAGTTGCTGGTAGACCTGTGCTCTTACGTGTCTTCAGCAATGTGAGTATGGTGTCCAACTTCTTGCCATGTGGATCAATTTGATCCATTCAAACAGACTGTATCCACACTGATGTGTGTGAGTACGCCATGCGAAGAGATGTTCTGTAGCCACATGCGCTGGGGGACACTACTTCAGGCGGGCTACTGATTCTGACATTTACACACACAGCCCTATATGATACATGGACGTGAAGCTACGTTGGGGGATGCGAGATTGTTGTTCATGTGCAATGAGGCCACAGCTAGTTCACACCTTCACATTCAACTAATTGGCCATGTGGGTCAGGCTCAAACATGCGCATCGATGACATTTACCAGGGTGTACCTTTTAGTGCAATCAACGTCCCTATATTCCTCCGTACTTGTACACATGAGTGAACATAGACATGACACATCTGTGTGATTTGGAATGTTTATTCACATTCTGGGGAGTCTCGGAGCTGGAGGGGTTCATGGCCAGTTCAAGCCCACATTGAGTGGTTGCCCAGTGGTGGGCCAACCAGAGTCCTTGGGGGAATGCAAAATTAATCTGAGGAGGAAGAGTACAGTCCTCAGCCGGATTGCTGTGTCATTGGTACAAGAGCAGATATGGCAGTCCATGTCGGGGTCCAGGGGAATGTCGCAGAGTGTTCCGGGGGACAGTGGGAGGTGTTGTTCCAGGGCATGATGCATAGGGCTGAACCATGCAGGGACAGGCCATGTGGTGGGTACGGATGCTACTGCCTCCTTCCTCACACAGTCATTACCCTCCACATCTTACTCCTCTGAGACGTCTTCTGTGTCCGGTGTGTCAGGTGTGTGTGGTGGTGTAATGGCCGCATCACTGTGTGCCAATGACACATCAGGGGGTGGAGATGTGTGTGTTGAAGTTCCTGCAGCAGTCATCTGGTACAGGCTCTGTGGCAGCAATGGCAAGATGAGGTTCTGCAAGGCTTGGAAGATCCCAGATATATGTCGCTGGTGTTCAGCCATGGCAGCCCTACTTCCAGCCTGCATCCGCTCCATGGTCTCCATTGTCCTCTGCATCTGTGCCAAGTCTGTGCTGTCATCGCTGGTGCCTGTCTGACTAGACAGTTCTTTTATCCGAGTAATTGCCCCAGCGAGGTCATCCAGGGATTGTCGGTGAGCATGGTGCGGACAGGGGGTGTCCGTTAGGGACTGTGCGTGGTCCCTGATGGGACTCAGACACCCACGTATGGCATCGAGTTTGGCTGCCACGAGGTCAAAACCCACCCGCAGCAGATCAGCCAACTCCTCCTGGCACGCTAACACATGGCGTTGGTATTCCATGTGTTGGTCGTGTGGGTCCTGTGGGCCAGCCGTGGTGGTGTGTGCTTCCTGCTGTGTGGTCTGTGCAGGGTGTGGGCTCACCACGATGCAGCTGGGCTGCCCTGCTCCTGGGGATGGGGTGCGGAGGCTGTCCACGAGCCGTTGGAGGGTGTCTGGGCAAATGTGCAGGGTGTCCTCTTCATCATCACTGTAGAGATGTGTGGTCTGCTCTGCAGGAGGTGTTGATTGTCCCTCTGCAATGTAACGGTGAGATGCAGGTTAACAGTGTGTTCCATGTATATTCACGCATTGTACATGTTTACATACAGACTGCATGACAATGTACATTGTGACTGTTTTGGAGGAACTGGCTATTTGATGGGAGACAGTGGACATTTCGACTACATGACGGATGTGAGGTTGTACTCGTACATTATCATCTCACAGTGTCATGCAATGCCAGATGTGATTGGCCATTTTCTACGCACGGGCGGCACCAGTTGTGTCCTCTGTCCTGTTGTGTAAGTGTTGCACTTTGTACCACATTGTCGTCGATGTTGATGTGCTGTGATTGCTATGTGTGTGTGCTGCAATGTTGGCGAGTCGGCCCTGCAGCTCTGATTTGGCGGCCCCTCATCCCTTTGAGTCGGTGTGCCTTTGACTTGTGTGCTTTTCGGGTGCTGTGATGTTTGCGACTTGGGTCATTTGTGCTCTTGGACATATTTTGTACTCTTGTGCATTGTTTGTCTGCAGATGTGTTTTTGACGTCATGGGTTGTAGGTGCACGTGGATGTGTCAGAGTGTGACCTGCTCCTTTACGGATGTGGTCCACACTCAGCCACCTCAAAGTCGTCTCGTGCACCATGTCATGTATTGTGACTGCAGCCATGCTATCTGTCATGCAGTGTCACTTGCATAGTCCGTGTGGCTCACAGAGCAGCTCGTTTTCTGGAATCAGCACATGTGCATGGGTAGGTTGTGGCATTGTTGATATGGAGGGGGGCCCCTTTGTGCACATAGTGGACGGGGGCCTACTTGGTGTTTCTATGTGTGCTGCAGTGTGCCAAGGGTATCAGGGACATGTTCCACACTCATTGTGTGTGTGCAGTGTGCTGCGCATGATTGTGCATGTGTGCCATTGTGCCCATCTCCCTCCGTCCCCCTAGGCCTTGGTCGTTACTCACCCTGTTGCTGTTGGGTCAGTTCATATCGAGCTGTGTCCAGTCCACCAATTCCTTGCACCGTCTCCGCACTGATGACTGTGGCCACCATTTCCTCCAGCTCATCCAGCTCCTCCTGTGGCGCAGGAGTCCCACCTCCAGTCGCCTTTGCTGCCTTCCTGTTGGCAGCGAGTTTCTCCTTGGTTTGGCTGTGCACTTCATGCCAGCGCCTCTTGACCTCCTCCATTGACCTCCTCGACACTCCAACTGCATTCACGTTGTTAACGATGGACTGCCATATTTCCGTTTGTGTTGCCAATGGCGTAGAGGAGGTGAACAGTTGTTGGTAGTGTTCTATCACCTCTGTGACGATGATCCGGTCTTCCTGCGGACTGAACCCCATCTTCCTCTTCCTCTTCTCCTTGCCCTTCCCTGTGCACGGGGTTCCTTGCTGGTCCTCCGTGGGGCTTGTGGGGTTTGGGTTGTCCTCTGCACTCGGTCCGGGTGCATCCATGGTGCTACGCAGTTTGATTTGGTTTTGGTGTGTTCCTTTTTTTCCCTTTTATAGTGCATTTTCCCGCATGACGCGTGGGAATTGCAGGCCTGTGGCTGGTTTTCGCTGATTTTTGTATCGCGCTTGGCCTCATCGCAGCTTTTTTTGCGTTCGTGTTTCGCATTTTTGCAGCGTTGTGTTGACTTCATCTCGGACATTTGACGCGTTATCGTGAGCCTATCGCATGGTGCCGCCGGCTTGGGAATGCTGTGTTACCACGGTGTTATTTTCCGAATTAGACTGCAATGTGGAGAGGTGCGTTAAGCTACTTTTGCGGTAGTTATCACACGTTCTTGAGAATATCCCCCTCAGTGTCAGAGGTTAGTGGTTGCAGTTATGAGATAAAATTAAAAAACCTTACAAGTTCACTAAAAAAAACAAAGGTTAACGGACACCATAGTTAGGAAATAGAATAAAAATAACCTTAGAAATTCACTGAAAAAACCAAAGGTTACAGGGACATTAAAGTTAGGCTCAGATTTCACTTGTAAAAAAGCAGTGAAATTCAGCATTTATAGTTACCTGAGCTAACTATAATTTACGGCCTCGCAGTGCACTGCTTATGACCTCACATATTACATCAATTATGACATGGTCAGTGACATCACGGATGACATCACTGATGACATCTCAAATTACATCACTGATGACATCACTGATGACATCATCCACATAACCACTCACAACCCCATATAACCTCTCATATGCCCACTCACACACCCACACAACCACTCACCTACCCATTCACAGACTTATACAAGTCCTTACATTCACTTATAGTTACCTGAGCCAACTATAACTTATGCCCCTGCAATGCACTGCTTATGACCTCATATATTACATCACTCATGACATGGTCAGTGACATCACTGATGACATCTCAAATGGCATCACTGATGACATCATCCAGTGATTGTGAGTGTTATCTAAAGGTTTCTGAGTGTTAAAGATGTATAGTAAGTACTGCAATGTTAAATTAGTAAAATGTGTGTACTACTGAGTAAAAATAATTGTAACTCATATTATGTGAGTAGCTGTGTGACTGTGTGTATCCATGTGTGAGTAGGTGTCTGAGTGGCTCTATGGGTGTGTAAGTATTTGTATGGGTGAGTAAGTGGCTGTATTGGTGTGTGAATGGGTGTGTGAGTGGCTTTATGGGTGAGTGAGTGACTGTGTGTGGTTGTGTGGGTGAGTGAGTGGGTGTGTCAGTGGTATATGGGTGAGTTAGTGGGTATGTGAGAGGCTGTATAGCTGAGTGATGTGGTGTGTGAGTGGCTGCATACGTTTTGTATGGGTGAGTGAGTGGGTGTGTTAGTGACTGTATAGGTGAGTGAGTACATGTGCTAGTATTTGTATGAGTAAGAGAGTGGCTATGTGAGTAGCTGTATGGGTAACTCACTCAGTGTATTAGTGGCTATATGGGTGAGTGAGTGAGTGTGTGCATGTGTGGCTATATGAGTGAGTTAGTGATTGGGTGAGTGGATGTATGAGTGAATGGATGTGTGAGTGGCTCTATGGATCAGTGAGTGAGTGTGTGAGTGCATAAACGGGTCTGTGAATAGATATGTGAGTGGTTGTGTGGGAATGGGAGTGGATGTATGAGATGTTCTATGAGGGTGTGTGAGTAGTTCAGTGGAGGATGTCATCAGTGATGTCATTTCAGTTGTCATCAGTGATGTCATCAGTGATCTCACTGACGATGTAACATGTGAGGTCATAAGCAGTGCATTGCAGGGGCATAAGTTATAGTTAGCTCAGGTAACTATAACTGCCGAATTTCTATGATATTGTACAAGTGAAATCTGAGCCTAACTATAACATCCCTATAACCATTGATTTTTTCAGTGAATTTCTACTTTTTTAAACATTTTATTTCCTAATTATAACCTGTAAACTTTGAGAGTGGGTGTATGAGTGGCTGTATAGGACGGTGACCAGGTGTATGAGTGGCTGCATGGGTCTGTGAGTAGGTGTGTGCGTGGCTGTATGTGTTTGTGACTGGGTGAGTGAGTGCCTGTATGGGTCTGCGAGTGGGTGTGTGAATGCCTGTGTGGGTCTGCAACTGGGTTTGTGAGCGTCACTATGGGTCTTGAGTGGGTGTATGAGTGGCTGTGTGGGTCTATGAGTGGGTGTGTGAGTGCCTGTGTGTGTCTGTAAGTGGGTGTGTGAGTGGCACTATGGATTTTGGGCATTTGCATACTTAGGGTATTTAAAAGGGAGAACCATGGATCTGCTCTCATCAGGAGATGACAAGAAAGAAACCAATCATCACAGTCACTAGAGATCAGATTGCGCTCCTTTAGATCAACAATGCATTCACCTCCATTAAGGATTTCAGATTGATTTTCAACATGGAATACGAGAGGAAACATATTTGATTTTCCTTCGTCAAGCCCAAGAAGTTATTAATGTTTGTATTTTACTGAAGTGGAGCTTCAGCTGGGGCACCTGATATGTTTATATTTGTAAGTGCTTGCCGTTGAGGTTCAATTTCTGTGAAATGCGCACCAGGGCCAGAACGGAACCTCATTATTTTCCCAGAAGAGTGCCCAGTTTTGCCAAAAAACATCTACCCAACTGGAGTACTTTCATCTGGGTAATTAGTAAGTGCTTCCTCGTGGGGTAAATGTCTCATGTGCATTCTGCACTACAGCTGCATAAAGGACCACAGGAAATGTCTCCTGTGACTTTGTGTACATGTAATTTCGATAATATAATTGTTCCTTAAGCGTCTTCATCCATAAATCTGTAATAACGTGAATTATCGTTGAGAAGACACCAAGACTACAAAGAGGTGAATCTCCACTAAACAGGGGTACTTCCTCTTGACTAAATGAAGTAAGTGCTTCTTTATTTGGTGGAGATGTCCTCATATTCCTCTGCATAAATAAAGCATCACCAAAAGTGACTCAACTCCTTGATAAATAGGGCCCTAAATCTAAGCACAAATTTAGGCTACACATACATTTCTTTCTTGAAATTGGGAGAGTCTGTGTTCACTTTTGCTACAGACCACTTCAGAGCAATTTCTTTAGATACTTATTATAAGTGTATGGTCACCCATTGGCTTCTTGGAGCTAGGGATGAAATAGTGAGGCTGAATATGAAAAAACAGGGGCAGGTTGCTAGCAAAGCATATGGGTCTTCAGGATTTTTGGGGAAGAAATGTGATTGAGACTGAAGCTGAGAGATACCAACAGTTGGTTCCAGAGTGTTAGAGTCATAACCGAAAAGGCTCTGCCTCCTAGAATGAAGCACCATGAACTTCAGCCTATATTGAGGGAACACCAGCACCATGCAGGGCTCGATGACCAATACAGAAGAGCACTAAACATTCCAGAATAACAAAAGGAGTGTCAGTGTGCACACAATCGAACAAGCAACAGATATTTTTAGGGCACAATCTCATGTTACAGAAACGGTACTCCCAATTATTAACTTAATTGAAGTAAATTCTCAGCAGATGGCAATTTGTCATGACACTTTGGAATGTTAAAAAATGACACATAAACTTATAAATCTGTGTTTATCACGATACTGCCTGATTTCATGAGTGGTGTCCTCAATTTGGTCATGGGCGATGTCAGGAATGCTCATGATGGTAATTCATATAAGCATTTGAAGGAGAACTGTTGTTGATAAGATTGCCAGGACTGGACTAGTGAACCAAAAGCAGCCTTGGCAAAAATTCTCATAACAGCTTTGTCTCCTTGCACAGTCTCTCTCTTTCCATCCATCCATTCTCTCTCTGTCTCTGTCTCTCTCTCTATCATCTCTCTCTCTCTCCTGTCTGACCACTTTCTCTCACCTTCCCCCTACCTACCTCTCTTTCTCCATCTCTTGAAGCCAGTGTCGTAGCTGGGGGAGGGTGGGGGGGCAGGAGGGGCAGTGCGCCCAAGGCAGCACTCTTTTTGGCGGAAGCGGAGGTGAGTAAGTTTTGTCTGTCGACTACCATCATCCCCCACCCCGAGAACAAGTCGTCCGTCGGCCACCGCCCCACCCCCTGGAACAAGTTATCCATCGGCCGCCACCCCCAACTCCCCCCCTGCTCTGACCTGCACCGGGCAGCAAACTTAGGGTCCGCCACGGGAGGAAGTAGGTCTAGCTACTCCTCTGCTTGAAGCCCCTTGTGCCCGCTGCAGTTCACCTTGGGGAGCTGAAGAAAGTGGCGGTTGCACCAGGAGCAACCCTGGGCTTTCAAAACCGGCCTCCAAGGCATCCAGCCCACCGGAGAAATGCCCCGTGATAATAAAGGCCTGTCCGGCCCTCATGATTGCATATTGTCCCCGGAGCAAATTGGAAGTTAGAAATGCAAAGAGTAGAGAAAATACACATCACTTTTACATCAACTTCACGTGATTGCCAGCCTATACTTAACTGCATTCAAAATTGGCCAGTGTCTGCATCCTGAATTTAAATGTTATCTGACAGGAAAAGAGAGCTGTGCTCAGGCTCAGCCTCTGTTTCTCGCATTCACATGTGTACGAGGTCAAGTAATATTTTATGCACAATAAAAATAGAACAACTGTATTTCTTCTTTCCTAGGTAACTGAACTGCACAACATCAAAAACATAACCAGACTGCCTCGAGAGACAAAGAAGCATGCAGTAGCAATTATCTTTCATGACGAGACGTCAAAGACATTTGCCTGTGAGTCAGGTAAGCAATTACTAGCACAGCTCTTGCTTGCGGAAACCAAACTGCGTCTGATACAATAGCCCCAGAGGATTGAGAAAACCAGCAAAGAGAAAGCCTGGTTTCAGAGGAAACAGGCCAGGACATTTTAAAAGAAGAGGAGCTGGGGGTATTGATTTCTACACGTTTTCGGGGCTTGTTTATTTTTCATCACAGTCTGGATTTTTCCTGAAGAAGAACATGTGGCTTTTGAGACGCTTGGCCAGGGTTTCAGGGGAGTGTAAGTGATAACCTTCAGGATGTTGTTAGAACATGCCCATGGCACCCATATATAATTTCACCCTCGAACACTGGTGGTATGTTCCTGGTTAATAACTGAAAACAAACTAGCAGTCAACACACAGTTACTAAAACAATATGCAATATATCCATGTATTTAAGATAGAAAACGGATCTTGCAGAGAATGCATTTGTTTATTTAGCAGCAGCAGCAGCTTTTCGAACAGAAACTATGCACAAGGGTACAATTTGGGCAGCCTGACCATAAACACTGTCAGGGTAACATAAACCGGAAGTGTGATATTTAGTTATGAGTCATGGAACATTGTGTGGAATGAGAGGAGGGAATGCCATGCCAAACCATTAATACAGACAATTCTCAAGGGATTTTTTTTTATGTATGTTTACGCTGTACTAATGAGGACTTGGGTGAATCGCAAGGTCAAGTCAATATATCAATAAGGCCCTACTCGGTAGATTCTAGATTTAGGTGGTGTTTTTTAAGGCTGTCTTGAAAAGGAGTGAAAAACAATAAGCTCAAAGGAGAGAGCATCCCAATGGAGCGGGCCATAAACGTAGAATGCGCAAAAAGGAACGGGAGCTCATACTATTGATTAGTTAGAAAACCAGAATAATAAGGCCTTGCTGCTGGCAGAGAGCCAGTCTCCATTGCAGGTGTATGGACAGGCGGCTATCTGGTGAGGAAGATAGATTGCAAAGTTGACAACTTTGTCGATATATTAAAGTATACAAAAAGAAGTGATGGATGGAATATTTGAATTAATGTCAGCCACTGGTAATCACTTTGGCCGCATCCCAATCCATTGATATTTTGCACACCATGCCAACTCGGTTTGGATCCAATCTTTTGCAAATCAGTCTTGACCCTGCTCCAACGGGAACAATCCAACCGATCTGCCAGGAAAGGTCTTCCCTGAACAGGAACTCACGCAACCCAGGACCAGTTTTGCCCTAGTTAGGGGTCATCAGCCAGGTATAACTTGGTTCCAGTAATACAGTGGGCATGAGACTCATGTCTGAGCATACCCATCCCAACAAGGGCCACACAGTACTCAAAAAAGTGATGGATGGAACACTTTAATTAATCTCAGCCACTGGTAATCACTCAGAGTTGCATCCCAGTACATCACTATTTTGCACACCATACCACCTCAATGTGGACCCAGCCATATGCAAACCAGTCTTGACCCTGTTCCTATGGAAACAATTCTGCCCAAACTGCTTCGCCAGGTTCTCCATGAACCAGAACACAAGCAACCCATGACCCGTTTTGCCATAGCTAGGGCTCATCAACCAGGTGTAGCTTGGTTCTAGTGACACAGTGTGCATGGGAAACAGATCTGAGCATATCTGACCCACTTAGGGCAATATACTAAAGTTTACAAAAAAGTCATGGATGGAAATCTTGGATTATTCTCAGCCTCTTGGGCTGCATCCCAATTCATCATTACTTGCACACCATGTCACCCCAGTTTGGACCCAGCCGTATGCAAATCAGCCTTGACTGTGCTCCAGTGGGAACTGGCCAGCCCAAACTGCAAGGCCAGGTCTTCCCTGAAGCACAGCACAAGCAACCACGGACTGGTTTTGTCCTAGTTGGGGCTCATCAGCCAGTTGTAGCTTGGTTCCAGTGACATAGTGTGCATGGGGCCCACATCTGGGCATACCGTCCCACTTAGGGCAACACAATATACAAAATGTGTACAAAACAGTGATGGATGGAATGCTTGAATTAATCTCATTCTGCAAAAATACAAGGGAAACCTGAGGATATATAGGGATCAGGGGGTACAAATGTTTAAAGGAACAAGGGTCCGTATGACCAACAGTAACACATTCAATAAAAAGAAAAAGTTAGAACTAGACAAAATGTCTATCAAAGCAAACAGAATCACATTTATTAACAAATAAGGCAAATGGTGGGTGGAAACAGAAAAGAAAATCTTATAAAGAGACTCAGGGAACTGCCTATGATCTACTGTAAACATTAGGCAAAAATTAAGTGAGTGCCCTCAGAATGACATGACAAGTCTGTATTGGCCATAACAAAGGGGGCTGAGGATTGCCATGAGATCATAAGGCACTTATGATAATATTTGCATAAGACACCGAGGTATATGCTAGTTGAGTAATGCATGCAAATGCATATTGTTAAACAAATTGAGTATGGTTAGCAATGGGCACCTGCTGTCCTATCAACCTAGGATCGACTCCACACTGTCCTTTCCTGGTGGATCACTATACACCTGCAATGAGGATATGAAGGTTGCCATTCTGTTGGAATAGATTTGGACATTTGTGAACCAAGCCTGGGGTATGGGTCACTTTTGATTACCTAGTTTGAAGATACACATCCCTAAGATTAAATCGTTCAGACCCAGTTACTCTGCATCACACCATGTCAGTGCTTAATTTGAGCCGGTGGTTTCCGGTGCTCAGCACCTCCACTTAAATGTCAGCACCGACTCTAGTGACAGTCCACCACATGGTGGCGCTGTCTTTAATTCTGAGATGAGCACAACAACCATGTTTAAGACAATATGTATTGAAAATCAATACCAGCCTCTCACGCCGTTATTATAGCTGTGGTGGCCTAAAATAGTCTGAATTGTCACACTTGTCTGAGTGAGATGGTTAGGCGTTATGTTGGTAATGTCATTGGCAGCGCTGGCAGGGGCAATGTGTGGTACAAGTTGCAGTGGTCTTCCAAGTAGGGCCCTGGAACTTAATTTTTTTTAAATTAAGCACTGCACCATGTAGGGCAATCAGATCCACCGAAGATAATTCTAATCACACCAGATAGGCGTGAAACACACAGGTCAGCTAATAGTAATGGCACCATCCAAGTATAAGAGGCTAACTTGGCATATTAGGGGTATACCTTTGTCAATGTAATATTGTTTTTGACTGTTGTAAGAAACCCATCCAACAAAAAACAGAGGGTTTATAATCGGAAAAGTGTTGGAGTGTACAATTATATTTGACAATATATTCAATATACGGAAGAGGGGTATTAATTTTATATCATGCCCGGGTACCCATTTGTATTCAGCAATTCTATAATAGACCCAGAGGGTATACATGTGACTGCCCAGGGTATAATCAAGAGTAATCCAACTGCAGTAGTCAGCATCTGTGCTCCTACCAGTGCACAGCAGGAAGACTCCTGGGAGCTACGACTGGCAGATCTTGCCCAGTCACTGGTTATAATGAGGGTCGACTTCAACTGTATCCAGGATCTCATTTATGATAGGACTCAACCTCCACTAATAGGAATGCTGATGGCTCACTACGTGACTCAGATGATGGAACATTACTGACACCTGGAGGGCATTACATCCAAAGCTACAGAAATACACTTATTATTCACATATACATGACCTACACCCAATAATAGACTTGGCACTATGCTCTGAGCATTTTTGAGGTGATGTGTTCTGTGTCAAACATCTGGGGGCAAGCTTTTAGATCATAACTTGGTATTAACTCACCTACGATGGGTCAGATGACACACCTACATACCTACTGCAGGCACTGAAGATTAGAGCCCATATAGAACAGTGCTTCCACAACAACAAGGGGACAGCTAATAATGTTACTATAGAGTGAGATGCATTTAAAGTATTTTTCAGGGGTATGTGTATGCAGACATCCGAGTGAGAGCTAACCTTAACAAAGATGTAAATAGACTGGAAAATGAAATAATGGCAGCATACAACATAACAATGAGAGAACATCTCAATCACACAAGGTTCACACTTAGGGAGTCGGTATATAGATTGGGCAAACGTAGGTATAGAGAATATTTGGCTAGGCGACATGGGGGAAGGGAGAAAAAAATGGGCAGGCTACCAGCTTGGCTTGGGTGAAAGAAACCCCTCGCCAACCCATTACAGCAGTACAATTTCCTACTGGAGCAATAATTAATACCCAAGTAGGGATCAATGCAGAATTTCAAAAAGACTAGCATATGATACACATGGTGCTGCATATCAATATCAATTGAGTTGATATGAGACAATACCTGAGGCAATTGTCATCCAAAAAAACTACACTAGACAAACCTCTGAACTTAGACAAACTCAGCCTTGCAATCAAGGATCAGCTAGGCAAATCTACAGGCACAGGTGGCTTCTCATCTGAATTATACAAGAAATACTCTGGTAGTATGACCTCAAGATTACTCCAGCAATACTCGGATGAGAAGCAGATAGGGTTCTTACTGCAGTCTTGTAGAGAAGGATTAATTCTACCTCTGCCTAAGCCACATCAACACTTACTTGATTTTAAATGCTGACTGTAAAATATTGGGGAAAGTTTTAGCAAATAGGATTAAGCCATTCTAGAGAATCCTAATTTACCCCTATCAATCTGGGTTCATCCTGCACATAAACAATGCACCGAATGCACTGAACATTGGGCGTCTGTTGCAAATAATACAAAATTGTGACACAGAAAATATCATGTCCTCTGTGGCCAAAACAGACATGGAGAAAACGTTTGATTTATTCCATTGGCACTATCTATTCAAGGTTTTGTCAATCATGGGCTTTGGGCCAGAAATTCGACAATGGATAAAATTGTAATATATATAAACAACATTGCCAGGGTAAAAACCGCAAAAACAATGTCCGCACCATTTATGATAGAAAGAGGCACACACCAAGGGTGCCTACTATCTCCGTTGTGTTCATTATAGCTACGGAAACCTTAGCCTAATTGTGAGGTCAATGATTCCCAGTGTTTTCATTTAGGGACCACAGCCCACACAATATTCCTCTGTGCAGATTACATTTTACTTTATTTCTGTAATATTGAGCAGAATTTAAGTAAAGCACTTGACACCTTGCAAACATTCGGGTATATCTCAACATAAATCTTGCTTCTTCCAATTAAGGCATGATTTTAATGTCTCAGACCTTTCTCCCCTCCTTTTGTAATGGGAATGAACCACATTCAGGTACTTAGGCACTTAGGCATCAAGATATAGTGTCAGAGAGTCGATCTGATTTACGGTAATCTGGTTGGACAGACATTAGGGCATAGGTAACAATCTAGAACAGGCTTCCTCTTGCTGTAATGGTGAGAATAAAAAATTGCAATTCTAATAATTTTGCCCCCACACTTTTTTAATTCTTTACTACTCTTCCTTTCATCCCCCCAGAATGCTGAAAGAATTGATATAGGGCAGGCAGAGTCACAAATTGGCATAAAGCAAACCTTAAAGTCTACCAAAAGTAGGGTTGGCAGCTTCAAACCTTAAAATTACCTTTTTCTGCCCAGTTACAATGGGTTGCTCAATTGGTGGCAACCAGGACCTCCACAAAAGCCTCTCCTCCCCAAAAAACGTTGGTGGATATACACCTGCTCTCCAGGGTAATGTCTTCATTTTTGTATTGTTTTATTTTATTTATTAACTCAGAATGAACAGGCATATTTTTTGGCTGGACACTTCACGACATCATTAATGGTACATTGTGTTAGAGTAACATGAGATGGCACAAACATTACAGATATCCAAGTAGGTCAGCAATACAGAAAACAGTGAGGGAGAAAGGTCAAGACAAGGAACTCTGGATAACCGACAAAGTGCAACAGTTGTCTAACACATTAACATTCCTGATGGTCAGACTCATATAACATCTATGGGGCCGATTCACAGAACTAATCTGAGACAAAATCCTAAACTTACTACTTTTGGTATTCCCAGAAGGCATTTAGTAGTAGTAAAGTTAGGATTCCTAACTTTACTACTACTAAACTGAGACAAAATCCTAACTTTACGACTTTCGTTATTCACAAAAGGGATTTAGTAGTAGTAAAGTTAGGATTCCTAACTTTACTACTACTAAATGCCTTCTGTGAATACCAAAAGTAGTAGGATTTTGTCTCAGATTACTTTTGTGAATCGGGCCCCATATGATTGAAAACTCAAAGTGCATTAACATCCACCCCCTCCATATCCCTAGTCTCCTTGCCTACCAAATACATTTGATATGGACCCCAGAATCCCCGTGGATGACTCCGAGGTGGGAGCAGGTCGCAATATACATCGGATTGTGTTTTACAGTAGACCATGTCAGAATGCCAGTCTTTTAGGGTCAGGGCTGGGCCCCTCGCCCAGTGCATAGCAATCCGGCGTTTAGCCAAAAGTAGCTGCATGGTGACCAATCTTCTCACACTCCTATTCACCGCTTTATCAAAACCCAGTAGGGTGAGCAATGGGTTAGGGTCCAGGGGAAAGACTGTGATGGTTCCCAGCTCATGAAAAATAATTTCCCAAAACTGCAAGATAACTGGGCAAGACCATGCAGTGTGTATGAACCCAGCATCTTGCACATGACACCGCTGACATTCCACAGAGTCACGCAACTCATATCTATACAATCTTTCTGGAGTGTAGTACACACAATTAACGTATTTAAAGTGTATGAGGCGGTGCCTCCCATTTAGAGAAATCCCCCTAATCATGGCACAACAATATTGCCAGCATTTGTCGTCTAAAGTCCTACTAAGATCCGACTGCCACTCCAAGCGTGCCTTGTCATAGCAGGCCTCCTGGCTTTCTGAGCGAAATCATAAAGTTTGGACACCAAGTTCACCAGAACAGGCATCTGTATTAGATAGGAGAGTGCCGGCATATCGGGGGTAAGGTCTTCATTTGCCCAGAGTGTCCAGAATCCATGATTAATAGTGGTAGGCAACTGGTGATGGCTTAAGGTGATGTGCAAAATTAAACAGACCCTTGCATATACTTATACTATGACGTTGTAATGTATGCCAGAATTTTGGCAAGTAGCACACAATATACAGATTTGGACTGAGGCTGGTATCATAATGTTGGGAGATATATTTGATGGCTCAGAACTGCATATGTTTAGGACCTTACAGCAAGAATACCCTATCCAGACAGACCAGTTCCTGAAATTCTAGAGAATGAGTTCTGAAAATTGGAAATTAAGTTCCTTTCTGCTCTCAGAAAGCTGGAGACGAGAACTACTTTAATGAGCAGAAGCAGAATTTCAAAACATAACTGTACAATGTAAACAACAAAACCAACCAGTTATAGTAAGTTGTTGGGACACTATGTTGGAAGAACTTAAATCTGCAATGATAATAGACCCCTTTAATCAAATACTGTCAATAATTTTATATATTTTATATATATATATATATATATATATATATATATATATATATATATATATATATTATCTACTGGCGGTCGCCAGTAGATAGTTATAGTTACAACCTATTATCCATAGGAAATCCGCGACATTCTATTTGAAATAACTCTCTTGCCGGTTGACGTATCTTCGCGAAATTTTCAAACTTCGTGGGGCGCTCCGGTCCGCTCCTACCCTGAAAGTCTCGGGGTGATACGTCAAGTGGGGGCCGAGAAAAAGGGGGTCCCAAAACGCGTTTTCCCCATGCATTTTTCCATAGGAAACTTTAGACACGGCTACAGCCCGAACTGCTGAACGGAATTACACCAAATTTGGCAAAGAGGTAGTTCTTGGTTCAGAAAGAACCCTTTTTGTTAAATGGTGTAAATCCGTTCAGTAGTTGCTGAGAAAATGAAAAGTAAAAAGTTAGTGATATCTATGGGCACGGAGGATTCGCGCACCCTCAGCGCACCCTGCGCGCACCGTCCCGATCACGAGCTGCATTTTAATTGGCTGTCAACATTCCGATTCAGGAAATGTTGGCAGCCATTTTGTCCCTCGGTAGAACCGAGGGACAGAAACAAGTGCGCAAAGCGCACAAAGGGGGCAGGGTAGAAACACCCTGACCCCCTAGGTTTGCTCAGGGGTCCCACAAGGACCCCCTGGGCAAAAAAATATTTTTTTAAAAATCGGCAGGATGCGCTCAAAGTGCGCAAATCCTGCCGAAAAAAAAAATCGAAGCGCCGTCTCCCGCGCTTCGATGTTAATTGGCCCCGGGTGGCCCAAGTCCCGGGGGCATGGTGGGGGATAATTTAATGTGTGGGGGCCTCAAAGGGCCCCCAAGCCCCGGGGACCGCCACCCCCGGGGCTTTTTAAAAATGGTGCGGGAGGGCTCTGAGCCCTCCCGCAGCCCCGGGGACCACCACCTCCCGGGGCTTTTTTAAAATTAATGACAACCTGTGTGGGGGCTCCAGCCCCCCACACGCCCCGAGGACCGCCACCTCCCCGGGGCACTAAACATTTAAATATGGGGGTCCGTTACGGACCCCAGAGCCCCGGGGACCACCACCTCCCGGGGCTTTGAACTGAATTGGAGGGGGCCGCGCGGCCCCCTCCTGGAGCCCTTGATGGCCCTGGGGACCACCACCCCCCAGGGCCGGCTCCTGCAGTGTCCCGGGGTGCCTACCCCCGGGACACTGTAGTTTGCTATGGCAGGACGGGAGCCTCGCGGCTCCCGTCCTGCCATAGCAAACTGCTTTGGATATTGGAAGAGAGGCAGGGAAACCTGCTCTCTCTTCCAATATCCAAAGCACATTGCTTTCCACATGGGGAGCAGCATGTCAGCTGCTCCCCATGTGGAAAGCAATGCCGGCTCCCAAGGGACGCGGGGAGCCGGCGGGACTGTGGGGGGATTGGGGACCCCACAGTCCCCAACGGAGAGGGCCAGCCCCGGGGGATGGGGTCCCCGGGGCAAGTAGTGGCCCGGGAGGGGGCCACGCGGCCCCCTCCCCAAAAAAGAAAAAAAAATTTAAAAAATAGAAAGGCCAGCCCCGGGGATGGGGTCCCCGGGGCCTTAAAATGGCCAGAGGAGGGGGCCACGCTGCCCCCTCAAAATAATAAATAAAGAGGCCATGCCCCAGGGGATGGGGTCCCCGGGGCCAATACAGGCCAAGGGAAGGGGGGCCACGCGGCCCCCTTCCCGTTTTTTTTTTTTTGGTAATTAAAAAAAGGGGTAAGGCCCTGGGGGATGGGGTCCCCAGGGCCCAAAAACAGAAAAAAGGAAGGGGTGCCACACAGCCCCCCTTCAGGCCCCGCCCCCTTACTTCACCACTCTGCAAACGCGCCCCCTGGCGCGTTTGCAGAGGGGGAACAAATTCACCTTGAATACTGGGGGTCCCTGGGGGCCAACTAGCCCACCAGGAACCTCCAGTATGCGCCAGGGGGCTGCCTTGCAGAGACGTGTAGAGAGGCCACACCCCTTTTTACACCTCTCTGCAACGCAGCTCTGTGGCGCTTTTTGGAGGTATATGGTGGGCTAGTTGGACTCCGGGGACTCTCAGGATTCAAGGGGACTTAATCCCCCAACTTAAAATGCGCCACGGGGGTGCGTTTGCACAGTGGTGAAGGGAGGGGGCGGGGCTTCAGGTGACATGTGTGCAAACAGGCCCCGTGGCGCGTTTTAAGATGGGGAATTAAATCCCCTTCAATCCTGAGGGTCCCTGGGGGCCAACTAGCCCAACAGGTACATCCAGAATGCGCCACAGAGCTGCGTTGCAGAGAGGTGTAAAAGGGGTGTGGCCTCTCTACATGTCTCTGCAACGCAGCCCCTGGCGCATATTGGAGGTTCCTGGTGGTCTAGTTGGCCCCTAGGGACCCTCAGGATTCAAGGGGACTTAATCCCCCAACTTAAAAACGCGCCACGGGGCGCGTTTGCAAAGATGTCACCTCAGGCCCCGCCCCCTCCCTTCACCATTGTGCAAATATTCCTCTAAAATCAGCCGAAATAGGAATTCCGATTTACTCACCTGTTATAAGGAGAGACCTCAGTGCTGTATCTTTCAGCCCAGTACTGGTCCTGAAAAGTAATTTTAACCGTACTTACCAGTAACTTGAATTTCCTTCCATAGGCTAACATTGACTGGTTTCACTTGGAAATTCTTCTAAGTGTGGAGTTTTGGAACTTTAAAATATTCCTCTAAAATCAGCCGAAATACGAATTCCGATTTACTCACCTGTTATCAGGAGAGACCTCAGTGCTGCATCTTTCAGCCCAGTACTGGTCCTGAAAAGTAATTTTAACCGTACTTACCGGTAACTTGAATTTCCTTCATAGGCTAACATTGACTGGTTTCACTTGGAAATTCTTCTAAGTGTGGAGTTTTGGAACTTTAAAATATTCCTGTAAAATCAGCCGAAATACGAATTCCGATTTACTCACCTGTTATCAGGAGAGACCTCAGTGCTGCATCTTTCAGCCCAGTACTGATCCTGAAAAGTAATTTTAACCGTACTTACCGGTAACTTGAATTTCCTTCATAGGCTAACATTGACTGGTTTCACTTGGAAATTCTTCTAAGTGTGGAGTTTTGGAACTTTAAAATATTCCTCTAAAATCAGCCGAAATACGAATTCCGATTTACTCACCTGTTATCAGGAGAGACCTCAGTGCTGCATCTTTAAGCCCAGTACTGATCCTGAAAAGTAATTTTAACCGTACTTACCGGTAACTTGAATTTCCTTCATAGGCTAACATTGACTGGTTTCACTTGGAAATTCTTCTAAGTGTGGAATTTTGGAACTTTAAAATATTCCTCTAAAATCAGCCGAAATACGAATTCCGATTTACTCACCTGTTATCAGGAGAGACCTCAGTGCTGCATCTTTCAGCCCAGTACTGGTCCTGAAAAGTAATTTTAACCGTACTTACCGGTAACTTGAATTTCCTTCATAGGCTAACATTGACTGGTTTCACTTGGAAATTCTTCTAAGTGTGGAGTTTTGGAACTTTAAAATATTCCTGTAAAATCAGCCGAAATACGAATTCCGATTTACTCACCTGTTATCAGGAGAGACCTCAGTGCTGCATCTTTCAGCCCAGTACTGATCCTGAAAAGTAATTTTAACCGTACTTACCGGTAACTTGAATTTCCTTCATAGGCTAACATTGACTGGTTTCACTTGGAAATTCTTCTAAGTGTGGAGTTTTGGAACTTTAAAATATTCCTCTAAAATCAGCCGAAATACGAATTCCGATTTACTCACCTGTTATCAGGAGAGACCTCAGTGCTGCATCTTTCAGCCCAGTACTGGTCCTGAAAAGTAATTTTAACCGTACTTACCGGTAACTTGAATTTCCTTCATAGGCTAACATTGACTGGTTTCACTTGGAAATTCTTCTAAGTGTGGAGTTTTGGAACTTTAAAATATTCCTCTAAAATCAGCCGAAATACGAATTCCGATTTACTCACCTGTTATCAGGAGAGACCTCAGTGCTGCATCTTTCAGCCCAGTACTGATCCTGAAAAGTAATTTTAACCGTACTTACCGGTAACTTGAATTTCCTTCATAGGCTAACATTGACTGGTTTCACTTGGAAATTCTTCTAAGTGTGGAGTTTTGGAACTTTAAAATATTCCTCTAAAATCAGCCGAAATCCGAATTCTGATTTACTCACCTGTTATCAGGAGAGACCTCAGTGCTGCATCTTTCAGCCCAGTACTGATCCTGAAAAGTAATTTTAACCGTACTTACCGGTAACTTGAATTTCCTTCATAGGCTAACATTGACTGGTTTCACTTGGAAATTCTTCTAAGTGTGGAGTTTTGGAACTTTAAAATATTCCTGTAAAATCAGCCGAAATACGAATTCCGATTTACTCACCTGTTATCAGGAGAGACCTCAGTGCTGCATCTTTCAGCCCAGTACTGGTCCTGAAAAGTAATTTTAACCGTACTTACCGGTAACTTGAATTTCCTTCATAGGCTAACATTGACTGGTTTCACTTGGAAATTCTTCTAAGTGTGGAGTTTTGGAACTTTAAAATATTCCTCTAAAATCAGCCGAAATACGAATTCCGATTTACTCACCTGTTATCAGGAGAGACCTCAGTGCTGCATCTTTCAGCCCAGTACTGATCCTGAAAAGTAATTTTAACCGTACTTACCGGTAACTTGAATTTCCTTCATAGGCTAACATTGACTGGTTTCACTTGGAAATTCTTCTAAGTGTGGAGTTTTGGAACTTTAAAATATTCCTCTAAAATCAGCCGAAATCCGAATTCTGATTTACTCACCTGTTATCAGGAGAGACCTCAGTGCTGCATCTTTCAGCCCAGTACTGGTCCTGAAAAGTAATTTTAACCGTACTTACCAGTAACTTGAATTTCCTTCCATAGGCTAACATTGACTGGTTTCACTTGGAAATTCTTCTAAGTGTGGAGTTTTGGAACTTTAAAATATTCCTCTAAAATCAGCCGAAATACGAATTCCGATTTACTCACCTGTTATCAGGAGAGACCTCAGTGCTGCATGTTTCAGCCCAGTACTGATCCTCTAAAGAAATTTTAACCGTACTTACCGGTAACTTGAATTTCCTTCATAGGCTAACATTGACTGGTTTTCAGCAACAAAGTTTCAAAGTGTTGATTTTCACAAACTACAAATATTCCTTAAAAATCGCCTGTATGACTTAAACGCATTCTTTCAACTGTTTACAGGAGATGCACCAGTGCTGGATCCAGGATCCAACACTGAGTAAGAAAAAGTAACGATAACAGTTTTTACCTGCTAAGTGAATTTCCTTCCATAGGATAACATTGGTGATTCTATGAGAAAAAGTTTCTAAGTGTCAACTTTTAAAATACAATAATATTCCTTAAAAATCACGACTGTAACCAAAACGCTTTTACTCAACTGTTTACAGGAGATGTACCAGGACTGAATCTAGGATCCAGTCCTGTGGTTAGAAAAGTAATCCATAAAGTAACTAATTGCATTTAACTAGAAATTCACATTGAGCTGAATGTTGCATTGTGTTTGAAAATGTGTTGCCCATTGCAACAACTGTAACTACTGTACTTAAAAGTCTATTGCCTATCTGCAAAGTATTTAAACTAAAGTAATTCATTAAGAGAAAGTATTTTTTGTAATGTAATGTATAATGTAATTACAATGTAATTTAAAAAATAAAATATGTAAAAAAAAAAATTCTAAAAATGTACTAAATCAGTATGAAAAAAATTAATATAACAATTAATACATTTAAAAATTGTCATTTACAAAACCTTTGAAATTCACTAAAAAAACGTAGGTTTCAGGCACGTTATAGTTAGAAATTAGCATTTAAAAAACCTTTGAAATTCACTGAAAAAACCATAGGTTTCAGACACGTTATAGTTACAAATTAGCATTTAAAAAACCTTTGAAATTCACTGAAAAAACCATAGGTTTCAGACACGTTATAGTTACAAATTAGCATTTAAAAAACCTTTGAAATTCACTGAAAAAACCATAGGTTTTAGGGACAGTTATAGTTACTTGGACATTGCACTCGTACAAAACCCGTGAAATTCCCCCGTTATAGTTAGTTCAGCTAACTATAACTCGCGCCCCCACAATGCACTGCTGATGACGTCACATATTACATCACTCATGACATGGTCAGTGACATCACTGATGACATCACTGATGACATCTCAAATGACATCACTGATGACATCATCCACGTGATAATCTGATGCACCTCCTCACACCCTAATATAATCTTTGATACACCCACTCTAAATTACAGACTGCCATTCGCAAAACCATAGACACTCCAACACCAATAACCACATACCCACTCACTGATTCTTAGGTCTACACACACACATCCACTCACTCACCCGTACAGTCACTCATACTTACGGTCACTCAGTACAGGACTATCATATGCACTCTTACTCCTATATAGACACTCAAACAACGCCACTCATCCATAGAGGTACTCACACACCTAGTCAGTCATGCAAATAATTAAACACACTGCCATTTATTCACCTATACAGTTATACACACACCAGCTCACTTACTCATACAAATAGTAGCACATTGTTACGCTCTTATACAATCACTGATACAAGCACACACTCATCCATACAGCCACTATCACAATCACTCACTCTCAGCTTATAGCTATTTATATACTCCAACACACATATATACTGCCTTTCACATATGTAGTTACTCACATATGTACCACTGGGACATACATTCACTCACTAACACACTCTTACACACACTTACCCACCCATACAGTCTATCACAGATGCACTCTTGAAACCATCCACCCAGTGAATCACCCACTCACACATCTATGCACAGAGTCGCACACACCCCTCCCACACAAACACTCAGGCACCCATACAGATACTCACACAAGCATTCAATAACTCAAATAGACACTCATGTAGCTATTCACAAACACATGCAGCCACTTACACAGCAACAGACAGACGGATACAGACATTCACCCAGTTTAGTCACAAACCCATGCATTCAGTACGATACGTTAAATCACTCACTTATACAGTCAGTCACGCACCTACTAAATCATCCATACAGACACTTACACACCCACTCATTCTTCAATACGTCTTTTCCTATATATATTAAAAATATTTAAACTTTAGAGAAACACACAGTCACTGGATGATGTCATCAGTGATGTCATTTGAGATGTCATCAGTGATGTCATCAGTGATGTCACTGACCATGTCATGAGTGATGTAATATGTGACGTCATCAGCAGTGCATTGCGGGCGCGAGTTATAGTTAGCTGAACTAACTATAACGGGGAATTTCACGGGTTTTGTACGAGTGCAATGTCCAAGTAACTATAACTGTCCCTAAAACCTATGGTTTTTTCAGTGAATTTCAAAGGTTTTTTAAATGCTAATTTGTAACTATAACGTGTCTGAAACCTATGGTTTTTTCAGTGAATATATATATATATATATATATATATATATATACATATAAATATACAGATATATGAGTATTGGGCCACGTATTAAACATACATAGATCTAGGTATCTCGATATATAATTCTCCAGGACGTAATATCTTATAGTCAATACGATTCACTCTCAAATGGAATGAAGCCATTTGACCACAGAATCTACAGTTCAATGATATCCAATGTATATTAGAATATTACAGGTCTTCCAATATGGATATGAGTGTAGATGATGATTACAAGTGAGGTATTGTTACTAATCATATTCTAGAGGATGATCTCCACTGTTTCTCTCAATGTTGTTTTTATTTTTAAGCACAAACTTGAGCATCATCGAATATGAAGCACTTACAAACAGCCATTAATCACCTTGAATGTACAATTAATATATGCAAGATTATATTGATGAAACTCAATAAAGATATATTTTTAAAAAGCCATTACGACAAAAGAATGATGATTGGCAGCTGAGATCTTCCATATGGTAATAATGATATGCCCATGCCAAGGCGCTTGATACAGAAGGTAGCCTAACTGCCATCTAAGGCTAATGTAAATAGCATGCTTCAGCTTGCTGAGGCACTTTGATAGATCTTAATGGGAGAGATGACAGGATCCTGTGCTCAGGAAGCTCTAGAGCAGTGGATAACGTTTCAATTTCATATTCAGTAGCATTTATAACGCTATTTAGACTCATGCTGCTGTTGGTAACAATTACCGGCACTGGGAACAAGGGAAGCCCAATATCTCTCAAGGTATCTGGGCCAATAAGTAGATTAAAATAATTGGTTCTCTAAGTGCCAGTTCTAGAACAAACATTTACCTTTTTTGGTAGCATAATTTCCAGCGCAATAAACGCAGAAACAAAAGCTAGCCAGTAAAAATATTTATAATCCCCCACAATAGATTTTTTTTTTTTTTTAAAAGCCAGCAAGTGTGGTGTTAGGTGCCCGCAGTGATTACTCAGTGAGCAAACACTGTGTGAAAAAGTGAATGGTGATGTGAGTATATAAACAGAGCCAATGACTGGGGTTTCAATAAAGAACCTAGGGACAGATTTATGAAACAGTCTCACCGTGAGCCTTTGTCACCTTGCTGCGCTGCGTGACAGGGAAGGGGCAGGAATGTGATGTATTTAGGGTAATACGGTGTCTTCCTGCCTTTTCTCTTGCACTGGCGCCCTTTGGGCTGCTAGCGCCAATGCAGGCACCCTTCCATCGTGCTGCAAGGGCGCCTGTGTTCCACGCAATATTGTTTTTGTACAGGAACGGGCCCCTTCCTGCACAAAAACAATCCTGAGAGGCAAATTCCTCTTTCTATGTGTGCCGCAGAATCAGGGCCATAGCGGGCACCGGGCGTTTCCCCGGTAGGCCGCTAGGGTGGGGGCCGGTTTTGGGCCCCTGGGGCGCCGTTTTTGTTACCGGGGGTCGGCAATATCGGCCCCCTGTAACAAAATCGGCCGAAACCGGCCCTCGCAAACTGCTCGGCTGCACTCCCTCTCACCCCAGGGGGGGCCGGCTGAGCAGTTTGCCAGGGCCGGTTTCTGTTCCCAGTCCGGCCCTGCGCAGAATGCATCTTGCAGGAATGCACACTGCATTCCAAATGTGCTCTCAGCAGCAGTTCTCCACCTACGAGGCTCTCTTTGTCAAATTCGTACCCTGCCAGCCACTGATCTGGAAAACAAGATATGTTTAGTGATTAATAGTACTGATCACGATTGTTTCAGTGCCACAATAAACATTTTATATCAGCAAGTATGCTGCTGACAAAATACCACCTATTCTACTTGTTCCTTCTGTTGATTTCTAAAGCAAAATCCACATTTCGAACACACTATCGCAGACTATACGACACTGATGTTTTAAATGACGTCATTGCGTTTGCCACACAAGGCACATTAATTGCATTGTTTAATGCAAATTGTGCAGAATTCTTCTATTGTTACCAATGAAAATTGGTTGGTTAATGCATTCGTCCTGAGAGCTCTCGATGTATGGGAAAAAACCACAGACAGATGACTCTTATCAGAGTTCGTTGATTACCAGAATTGCAGATAAGAGCTGTGACCTGTCACATCTGTACTGACTGAGACAGAAAAGAGGCCTGGGCACTAGAATAAAAGTGGCCCCCATTTGTGAATTAAATAGCTAAAACAGTGCCCAATAGTCGCAAATTCTGGCAGTTTTGAACTTATAAAGACACACTGTTTTGCAAGGTATGGAAAACTGCATGTATTTGAGCTTGCTGCAGGCAATGTTGGTTTTAATATCAGGGAAATCAACAGTAAAACACGGCCCAGCAGACCATAAAACAGGCCAATGAACAGCCAAAAGAACAGCCCCACACAGACCTGTCAGATCAGCCCATTGTGCACTGCCTGATTGACCTATAGTTCAGTCCAACCTTTCATCTATAGTATGCTTTATTGCATAAATACGCTCCCTCTTTTAATATGAAAGCCAGGGACTGCAACATGACTAAAGTGTACATGTGCAAACATTGTTTGTGCCCATGTTTTTACCATGTTCGCATATATGGAACCATGTTTCCCTGAATTATATACCTCATGATCAGTTTGCTTATATATCTTCTGTTGCGATCAACACGGATGCCCATATTGCATTTCTCATTAGTTAGTGTTCTACATTAATATGAAGTTGTGCCCATTGTGTTATGTTATGTTACATTTGTATACCACCTGCCACCATTGCTATGGCACAGCAATGTTTGCTTTATTTGATGACCTCTCATGTGGATCTGGGAAGATCATCAACTGGGCTGGAGGAGCCATCGTTTGGTTGCCTTTGCTGCTTTGTTAATGTGTAGTTGTGTGTGGTTTATAAAGAATGTGTACAATCATAACAACCCAGTTTTGTGTCTTATGACTTGCGAAGGTCTGACTCATTTCTCAACTACCTCTTTTTTAGCCTTTACCTTTCTGAGGATAGCTAGGTCAAACAGATGAGGCTCAATTTTGGAAGGTGATGTAGATTTAGAAACTCAGATAAGATCTGTAGGCGCTCTAATCTGTCTTAAATTCGAACCCATGGGGTGCTCCAACTGTTCGGACCGGGAGCGGTGTAGTCCCGATGTAGATTGTGGCACTCCCTGACTGCAATTATCACTTATCTAATTAATGGGGAACTCATGCAATAATGATGAAAGATTCTCATAAGAATGAGAGACAAAGATTCTCATTTCTTGCTTTATATATGGCAATATTAAGCCAATTACAGAAAATGTATCATGAGCAAGTTTAACAGCAACGCCTATAAGTCATAAGTACAAAGAACCCAGTGCAGTTCTCAATGAAATCTGACATAGATTCTCCTCCTAAAGTGGGGAATAGGGGGTCTCTCTTGCTCGCAAACCCCACACTCTTATACAGGGCTTTGGACAAAGACTTTCTTGCATGCTGTGGGAATGCATGATTCTCAGGATTTGGACCAATATGAAACCTTTTGCTCAGAATACATTTGAGGATTCTCCCATGATACTAGTATATTGAAATTCAACCATTCTTCCGGTGTTAGCTGTACTGTTAAGCTGATACATTGTTCGACATAAACCTGGGACAGTGAGAACCGTCCTTGATTCAGTACAACCAGGAAATTATTCTGAGAACACTTTCTGCTTACTCAAGTGAAAACTAGATACGTTTTATTTAGAACAGGAATCTGCAACAGTTATCATGTAATATATTGAGGCAAGATGGAGGACAGTGGAATCTCAAGCTCGAATCGTAATGCTATTTTTATTGACAGAAGATCGATGCTCACACAAGTAACATAAAAATAATACAAAAGTATTGTAATGTCTAGTCTGTGTAATCTCTTTATTAAAGGAGAATACCTATATTTAGCATTAGGTTCAACAGTTACTAACATGTGATGGCCAGCTTTGTCAAGTGAATTGGTAACTTTATCTCACAGTCTCACATTCTTTAAAATAGCATTTTAGAACATCGGTTTACACCTTTAAATATACAGATAAGATCCATTCCTTCCTGTATATAACGAGGATTACCTATACAGCCATTTTTATTGTTTCTTGTTTACAGTGGCCCCTGAAGAAGGGATTTCCATCCCGAAATGCATTGGGCATCTTCAATGGACTTCTTGACAAAACATTTATTTTGTCAAATAGGATATTTTGGAAATGTTGTTTTAGGAAAATGATTTTGATTTAGTCATAAATTTGCAAGTATTATTATCACTGAACATTGTCTCATGACAGGACAGTGTTATAATTGGAATATCATTTATAAAAGTAAACAGAGTCTATTGGACCTTAGTTTACATTATTGAGTGTATAGTATACTGAGAACTCAGAGAACATTGTTGAATGAATCTTTGTGCTGTGCGGCCAGGTATCAAGTGTAAGTTGACACTTATTAAGTGTTTACAGCTTTGTCAAGTGCCACGCATCTCAGGTTAGGGTAACGCATTTCACTCATTCTCCCCGCATTACTGCACCACAGGAGATCCGTCATGCAAATCATCTGAGTCCTTCCAAAGACATATCATGCTCTCTAAAATTTTCAAATGCTTTATTGGCAAAGAAAATGTGAGATGCCTGTGGGGTGCAAAAGTCCGATCAGCAGACTGGCAGCCAGACTTCAACCTCTCGTGAATGCCTCTCATTCGTAGTCCCTTGATTTAACCCCCCTCCGGCAGGCGGCAGCCATTTTCAAAAAGCACACGTGCAGCTTGTCCTCCGCACACTCCTTCCTGCTACAGTACTAGCACAGAGACAGTGCTCCGGGACAGGCACACCATGCTTAAGCATCTCTGCCTGCAATTCATCATCACACAGCAAACATACTGTTGTGGTGTGTCTGTTCTTTTACCAGTCAGCTAAGTCCAGCTCATTACAAGATAACTTTGAGCTTGTGAGTCTTTGGGTTTGCAGAAAGAGCACTCCACTTTCTGCGATGCAGCACTGGTAAACAACAGGTTAATGTAGCGTGCTGGGGTCCTTAGGGTCTCAATGAAGGAGGAGAGGGTATTGACTCACAGACAGCATCAAGCACAGAGTACTCCCTACCTGCCAGCCTCCATCCGATCAGTCATTTCATGCGCTGTAACAGTGATTGAAGTGGAATACAAAAAAGCTGTAATAAATAAATGTGTTTACAATACACAGAAATGCACTTTCCTCATTTCCAATGTACACCCTGGCTTTAAAGCTGTCAGAAAATGCTTTGATTGGTAATTTATGAGACATGCAGGCAAATTCTGCTAATGGGGCCACTTGGCAGCTATGCAGAATACCAAGCATTCCTTGTTGTGAGGTAATACTGCTGCACGAGAAAGCAATGGGGTGACATTTTTCATAGCACCATAAATATATACAGGACAACCCTATTGCATACTGCAAATCATTTAGTGACCTGCATGTGCATCTCAACCATGTGCTTTGCATCTGTTTTAAGGTATATAAAACAGGCCCTAATTTTCAAAACCTGCTTAATTACATGATTGCAATTCCTTATGTCTGTGAGAAAGTATCTCTCAAAGCTTCACTCATGTGGAAGTTAAATGAAACATGTAGGCAGGCTGCAAACATGTAAATGTCATACATAAGAAAAATGTAAACGTGACAGCTATGGATCTCCACAGGTATATAGGACTACTCAAATACAGAGGACACTCATTTCTCTCATCTATTGTCTCAGTCCCAGTGCACGTCCAGGAGGGGGCACAGGAGCAGTGATGTGCAGATTACACTTTGCATGGCCTAGGTTCTGCATGTCTGGCTTGATTGAGTAGTTCACATTGTACAGTGGGCATATCTGCATAGTCTTACTCAGTTTCTCATGGTGTGCATCTATGATGTTTCCATCTGGCACTCACTTTGTGGTGGCTGAGCATGACACATGGTGATCACATCCAACGCATGACCTAAAGGAGATGCTGTGTCAAGAGTAGTTATTTGTGAATACGAACAAGGTCACAAGCCTCAGGGAGCAGTTTGGGCGTGATCACTATTGATAAATGACACACCAATTGTGCTGTGACATAGGGGGAGTTGCAGTGTCCCATGCAGGGCCTTGTGATGGGTTGCGACCTTTGTGGTAAGGATTGCCAGTGATCACCAGGACAGCTGGAGAACAGGAGTGTCTACGAACCCCTAAGCCACTGAGTCACAAAGGAAGAAAGACCAGAAGGGAGAAAGTGTTCCTCTGGCAACCTGCTAATATCCATGGATAACTCCTGAAGGAGTTTGAGCTATTCTCTCATAGAACATTGTCACAGCCGGGTGTCTCTCTCTTGCAGGGGGAAACATTGAGAGAGGGAACATTGAAGAACTCCCTCTTCGGGCAGTATTATTTGGTTCGAGTTAGGCAGTGGCAGGAAAACCCTCATCTTGAGCATGCTCTTGGTCCTCAGGCAGCTGGTCTGCAAGGCAATTTAAAAGCATCACACTCTGTGCAGTTCTTTGAGATGGGTAAGACATGTTCTACGTAGGAACTGGTTAAATAAAAACTATACATGCACTGATGATGACATTTGGGATATCCAGGCAAAGAGTAGTAGCCAGGCTTTACAGTTGTTGACAATGTATTGTCACATGAAGGTATTAGGCCTGAAGAAGAAACGCCATCTTTACATGCTCGCATTCTTAAGTTGCCTTCTCTCCCTAAATACAATTACATTTGGCACACATTCATTTGCATGCACACACAGGATAACATCCCTCGAACTCAGTTTGCTCACAATACCACTTCGCAGGCACTCTATCAGAATACCTTGAATATTCTGTACAAGGGCTAAGTTCAGCGCGCAAGATGTTGTTATTTGTTTTTGGCCGCTCGTCGACAGAGCTATCACAATAGAATAAACAATAGCGGCCCGACTAGGGCTTCTGCATGGTAAAATGGAGAATGTTATCATATATATGATATCAAGCCTTTGTTTATTCAGAGGAGCATTTCGCTGGCACTGAGAGGTTGGTCCATGCCGGAATTCCAGCTCAGTTGATTCCTGTCACCACATGCGAAGGATGCTGTCCAACTCTACACCAAGACGGTCAGCTTGCTGACACTTACCCACAGGTAATGGGGAGTTAGACCACCTGACAGGGATTTGGCAGATCCCCTCACCTTAGACACGATAGGGTAGAATGCGCTAGGTAGGAGTGCGCTATATTACAGTACTTGTATGCAAGCATATAGTTTTCTGTAATGAGCAAAATGGTTGAATTGTTCATCTTCTTCACGATTCTCGTAATGGGAATCACATTATTCTGTTTCCTTTCATTAATCATTACAGTGCAAGTATTTTACTCAAGAATCGCAATGCTTCATTAAATATTTAAAAGCTACACTGTGTATTTCTGGCATATCTCCTTCGGTATTCATGAGTGGCTGAGCAAAAGGGTTCTAGATCTGTTACCATGATTTCCTTGTGGAGTCAGGGTTGTCATGTTCTGAGGTTACACATCCATTTGTTTACCCTGTAAGGTTAGGGGTTCAGATGGTGCACTGTGAGCTAGCAAAACTATAGGCCAACATATCCAGAGGGGTGCTCAGAATGAGTCTCGAACCAGTCCAGCGTTTATGTTGTCCAACACAAGCACAGTTTTGCTTGAGAAAGTATAAGTCAAACAACAGTATGTTCTGGTCCAGAATGTGGCAACCAAGTACATCCAGGGCCAGTAAATGGCACTGGAGATGGCTGAATCCTCCAACAAAGATAGGTAGGAGCTAAGTCTGAATCACTAGGGGGCTAGACATGGTGCAACAAGGGATGAAACAGGTGGAGACTGGTTGGGTAAATTCCTAATGAGACATGCCATGCATGGAAACACTCAAATGGAGTGCTCTGGCTTGCAGTTGATTACAGGGGGTTTGGGTAGATTTAAAAAAGTTGGGAACTGGGCTTTTTTCCTGGGCCTTAGAGCAGGGGACTCATAGGATGGGATGGGTGGCTGTCAAATGGTGACAGACACATGTAACCCTTAGTACCACTCAATTTTCATTAAAACTTGGTAGTGCATACATGTATGTTGTTAATAAAATAAGCAGAGCTGTGAGCCATCAGGCTGCACAAATTCAAACACATCTGGGGCCCTATTACACATAGGGCGCACTTTCCCTGTTTGCGCCACAGCGCACCTTAAAAAAGGTGCGCCGGGTGCAATCGGGGAGAGTGCGCCCTATTACATTGAATGCGCTGCCCCCAGGGCAGTGCACAGTTGTGCTATCCTGAAGGCAGCACATTCAAGTGAAAGACGGAGCGGCTTTGAAGCAGCCACTCCGTGTTTCATTGTGCAGACAGCAACTCGCCTGCACTTTTAAGAGGGGATATGTATCCCCTTGCAGGTGGGTGCAGTGAGTGACTGCACCTGCCTACAAGGGGCTGTCTGGGGCATCCATAGGACCCCCTTTGCCCACTCCAGAGGGCTGCCATCAGGAGCGCACTGACAGTGCGCCACCTTTAAGGTGGCGCACTGTCAGTGCGCCTCCTGACAGCTTCTTTGCCTCTATGCACACGTCTATGATACGGTGCAGGAGTAGAAGAAAAAGGATTCCCTCATTTGCCTCGGGCCACATCTCCATGCAAATGAGGGAACACCCTCTGGTGATAGTGCTGGTGCTACATGTTTGCCAGCGCTATCTGTATTACAAAAAGGGCCGCACAAGCGTCTTGGCTCTTTCTGTAATACCAAGTGCTTCCTGGGGTTTTAGGAATGACCAAAAATTCAAATAACCTCTATTATGTAATTTATATGTAAATTTTCCTCTGGCATAATTGTTGCAGACACCCTTTAAAAACACTGACAATTCTGTAAGACATTCAGGGGCATATTTGCAAAGCCCACTTTTGTAATGTTCCGGACGCGCAGTGTGCCGCCCCATATTTACAAGGCCATGCAAAGCCACCATGCATGGCTTTTTATGGCCCTGTAAATATTGAGCAAGGCAATGCCTTACGTGGAAAGGCCTTCCATCGGTGTTGCTGTAGGTGTTCCCACCGCAAATAAAACAATTGATGGACAGAATGTTGAACAATGTCAAACATTCACCCCAGTACAGAGAACTGGGCCATTCCAGTTTGAACCCAACCTTATGCAAATCAGTCTTGACACTGTTGCCCAGGGGAATAGTCTAGCCCAAACTGCCAGGCCAGGTCCTCCCTAGACTGGACACAAGTATCCTGGGACCAATTTCGGGGTTTCACCCCTCATCAGCTAAGCTAGCTTGATTCCAGTGGCATGGAGAGTACAGGACCCACATCTGGGCATACCCGTCCCACTCGGGGTAACAAATGCAAAAAGAACAATTGATGGACAGAATATTGAACAATGTCAAACATTCACCCCAGTACAGAGATCTGGGGCTAAATCCATTATTTTTTTGCTCCCCATGCCATTCCAGTTTGAACCCAGCCTTATGCAAATCAGTCTTGACCCTGTTCTCCATGGGAACAGTCCAGCCCGAACTGCCAGGCCAGGTCCTCCTTGGACCGGAAACAAGCATCCTGGGACAGACTTCAGAGTTTCACCCCTCATCAACCAGGCTAGCCTGACTCCAGTGGCATGGAGAGCACAGGACCCACGGCTGGGCATACCTGTTCCACTCGGGGTGACAAATTCAAAAAGAACAATTGATGGACAGAATGTTGAGCAATGTCAAACATTCACCCTAGGACAGCCAGCTGGGCCTAAATCCATAGTTTTTTTGCTCCCCATGCCATTCCAGTTTGAACCCAGCCATATGCAAATCAGTCTTGACACTGTTCCCCATGGGAACAGTCCAGCCCGAACTGCTAGGCCAGGTCCTCCCTGGACCGGAAACAAGCATCCTGGGGCCAGTTTTTGGGTTTCACCCCTCATCAGCAAGGCTAGCTTGACTTCAGTGGCATGGAGAGCACGGGACTCACAACTGGGCATACCCGTCCCACTCGGGGTGACAAATGCAACAAGAACAATTGATGGGCAGAATGTTGAACAATGTCAAACATTCACCCCAGTACAGAGATCTGGGCCTAAATCCATAGTTTTTTACCCTATGCAATTCCAGTTTGGACCTAGCCATATGCAAATTAGTCTTGACCCTGTTCCCCATGGGAACAGTCCAGCCCGAACTACCAGACCAGGTCCTCCCTGGACCCAAAATAAGCATCCTGGGACCGATTTCAGGGTTTCACCCCTCATCACTCAGGCTAGCGTGAATCCAGTGGCATGGAGAGCATGGGATCCATGTCTGGGCGTACCCGTCCCACTCAGGGTGACAAGTGCAAAAAGAAAAATTGATGGACAGAATGTTGAACAATGTCACACATTCACCCTAGTACAGAGATCTGGGTCTAAATCCATCCTTTTTTTGCCCCCATGCCATTCCAGTTTGAACCCAGCCATATGCAAATCAGTCTTGACCCTGTTCCCCATGGGAACAGTCCAGCCCGAACTGCTAGGTGAGGTCCTCCCTGGACTGGAAACAAGCATCCTGTGACCGATTTTGGGGTTTCGCCCCTCATCAGCCAGGCTAGTTTGACTCCAGTGGCAATGGAGAGAACGGGACCCATGTCACCGCATACCCATCCCACTCGGGGTGACAAATTCAAAAAGAACAATTCAGGGCCAGAATGTTGACCAATGTCAAATATTTACGCCAGTACTGAGATCTGGGCCTAAATCCATCGTTGTTTTCTCCCCATGCCATTTCAGTTTGAACCCAGCCATATGCAAATCAGTCTTCACCCTGTTCCCCATGGGAACAGTACAGCCCGAACTGCCAGGCCAGGTCCTCCCTGGACCGGAAACAAGCATCCTGGGACCGATTTTGGGGTTTCACCCCTCATCAGCCCGTCTAGCCTGATTCCAGTGGCATGGAAAGCACGGGACCCACGTCTGACCATACCAGTCCCACTCTGGGTGACAAATGCAAAAAGAACAATTGATGGGCAAAATGTTGAACAATGTCAAACATTCACCCTAGTACAGAGATCTGGGATTAAATCCATCATTTTTTTGCTCCCCTTGCCATTCCAGTTTGAACCCAGCCATATGCAAATCAGTCTTGACCCTGTTCCCCATGGGAACAGTCCAGCCCAAACTGTCAGGCCAGGTCCTCCCTGGCCTAGGAACAAGCATTCTGGGACCGGTATTTGGGCTTCAGCCCTCATAAGCAAGGCTAGCTTGACTTCAGTGGCATGTAGAGCACGGGACTCACATCTGGGCATACCCGCCCCACTTGGGGTGACAAATTTAAAAAGAACAATTCATGGCCAGAATGTTGACCAATGTCAAACATTCAACCCAGTACAGAGATCTGGGCTTAAATTCATCGTTTTTTTGCTCCACATGCCATTCCAGTTTGAACCCAGCCATATGCAAATCAGTCTTGACCCTGTTCCCCATGGAAACAGTCCAGCCCAAACTGTCAGGCCAGGTCCTCCCTGGCCTGGAAACAAGCATCCTGGGACAGCTTTCAGGGTTCCCCCCTCATCAGCCAGGCTAGCTTGACTCCAGTGGCATGGAAAGCACGGGACCCACGTCTGACCATACCCGTCCCACTCGGGTGACAAATGCAAAAAGAACAATTGATGGGCAGAATGTTGAACAATGTCAAACATTCACCCAAGTACAGAGATCTGGGCTTATATCCATCGTTTTTTTGCTCCCCATTCCATTCCAGTTTGAACCCAACCATATGCAAATCAGTCTTGAACCTGTTCCCCATGGGAACAGTCCAGCCCAAACTGCCAGGCCAGGTCCTCCCTGGACTGGAAACAAGCATCCTGACACCGATTCCAGGGTTTCACTCCTCGTCAGCCAGGCTTGTTTGACTCCAGTGGCATGGAGCGCACGGGACCTACATCTGGGCATACCTGTCCCACTCGGAGTGACAAATGCATAAAGAACAATTAATGGGCAGAATGTTGAACAATGTCAAACATTCACACCAGTACAGAGATCTGGGCCTAAATCCATCGTTTTTTGCTCCCATGCCATTCCAGTTTGAACCCAGCCATGTGCAATCCAATCTTGACCCTGTTCCCCATGGGATCAGTCCAGCTCGATTTGCCAAGCCAGGTCCTTCATGGACCGGAAACAAGCATCCTAGGACCGATTTTGGGGTTTCACCCCTCATCAGCCAGGCTAGCTTGACTCCAGTGGCATGGAGAGCACGGGAACCACGTCTGGGCATACCCATCCCACTCGGGGTGGCAAATGGAAAAAGAACAATTGATGTACAGAATGTTGAACAATGTCAAACATTCACCCCAGTACGGAGATCTGGGCCTAAGCCCATAGTTTTTTGCTCCCCATGCCGTTCCAGTTTGAACCCAGCCATATGCAAATCAGTCTTGACCCTGTTCCCCATGGGAATAGTCCAGCCCGAACTGCCAGGCCAGGTCCTCCCTGGACCGGAAACAAGCATCCTGGGACCGATTTCGGAGTGCCATCTCTCATCAGCCAGGCTAGCTTGTCTCCAGTGGCATGGAGGGCATGGGACCCACATCTGGGCATACCCGTCCCACTCGTGACTTTCCGGAGGTGCAGTGTGCCTCACCATATTTACAAGGCCATGCAAAAGTCACCATGCGTGGCTTTTCATGGCCTTGAAATATTGAGTAATGCAATGCCTTAGTTTACGTGGAAGGTCCTTTCATCAGTGTTGCTTTGGGTGTTCCCACAGCAACATCCATGGTTTTTGACACTGCCCCAGATTTACCACATAGCGTAAATCTGGTGCACTGCCAAAACAAATGCCTTCCCAAAAACGTGGTAACATTCTCGTTTTTTTCTCATTCCAGTGTGCTGCATTCTGCAGCACACATAGAACAAGGAAAACACCTCCTTTGATTGTTTTTGTGCAGGAAGGTGTGCCTTTCTGCACCTCGGCTCTCGGCTGCAGTTTGTGTGCCGGCAGAAAGGACCGGAATGCGCTTTATCTTGTTGTTACGGCAAATTCCTGCCTTTTTCTTTTAACGTAGTGCATGGCCGCTGGGAGGTTTGTGGCACTGCCCTAAGCAAAAAAGTTGTAAATATGCCCCCCAGGGGCATATTTACAATGTCCCTGTGGCACTTTTACACCGTCTGACCTTCATTTTTGTGATGCTCTTGAGGCGCAGTGTGCCGGTCCATATTTACAAGGCCACACAAATCTACCCTGCAAGGCTTTTCATGGCCTTGTAAATATGGAGTAAGGCAATGCCTTACTCTGCATGGAAGGGGCGTTCCATGGGTGTTACCACACAACATCCATGGTTTTTTAAACTGCCCCAGATTTACAACATAGCATAAATCTGCTGCGCCAAAACTAAATCCTTCCCAAAGCAGGCGTAATGAGGACAAATGTTTACATTTCCCCTTGTTTTTTTCTCTTTCCACACATGCTGCATTCTGCAGCAGACATAGGGGCATATTTACAATGCCACTGTGGCACTTTTACGCCGCTGGAGCGTCACTTTTGGGATGCTCCGGAGGCACAGTGTGTCAGCCCATATTTGCAAGGCCACACAAAGCCACCCTGCATGGCTTTTAATGGCCTTGTGAACATGGAGTAAAGCAATGCCTTACTCTGGGTGGAAGGGGCGTTCCCTGGGTGTCGCTGTGGGTGTTCCCACAGCAACACCCATGTTTTTTTACACTTCCCACAATTTGCAACATAGCGTAAATCTGGTGCAGTGCCAAAACTAATGCCTTCCCAAAGCAGGTGAGCAGGTGTAACAAGGAGAAATGTTTACATTTCTCCTCCTTTTTCCCTCGTTCCAAGTGTGCTGCATGCAGCACACATAGAACGAGGAAAACTCCTCCTTTGATTGTCTTTGTGCAGGATGGTGTCCCTTTCTGCACAAAAACAATCATACTAACAACACAGACACCCTTGCACAATGGTGCAAGGGGGCCGCTTTAGCACTTAGCTGCAGTTTGTGCGTCCACGCTGGCAGCAAGGACAGGAATGAGCCGGATATTGCATATATGGCGCATTGCTGCCCTTTTCTTTTGACTTAGGGCAGCTAGAAGGCTGGCGGGGCTGTCCTACGCCAAAATATCGTAAAAATGCATGCCCCTCAGCTTGTGCGTCTACTTCCCTTATTGTTTTATTCCTTGAACTAGACAGCAAGTATATTAGCTTGTTTTGTTATCTCATAGCATTTTTCTTGAGTAATACGGCCAGCATAATACAGATCATTTATTCTTTGGACACTTTCACAACTGCCTGGTTTCAGGATTCAAAGGCACTGCGTACATAACAAATGGTGTGCTTGTAACGTTCCAGGACTCACTGTACATGTTGAATAGCTGCTTCTCTTCTGCATTCACTCATATAAATAACACGAAACGCAAATATATTTGCTTTTTCCATATATTAATGGAAATCAGGTGGTATTGCTAGTCCTATCTGCTTGTATACCACCATTTGAAAATATTTCCAAACTTTTATTATTAAATGTGGGTGAGCCAGTGGTGGCCAGTTATCGTTAAAAATGTTGGGCCTTATATATCCACCCAAATTTCAGTGAGTGAGCAAGCAGGACTTCCCGAGGTGTTTTCGGTAGAGATCTCCTAAAAGCACATTTTACAAGCCTGGTTTTACAAGACTATTTCCACATAACATTGCTTAAACGCCAGATGCTGAAAGGGCACTTATGAGATATTACAGCAATATTAGGGTGTGCCAAGCAAGCCAACCTTCCCAAAGGTTCACTCACCCAAGGTATTTTTGAGAAAAAGGTGGGAAAAGAATGTATTTTTAGCACCATTTCCTTAAAATGGTCTAAAAAAAGCATTGTTTCGTGTAATTGAGAAAATATAATTTCACATGGCTTATCTTTTTTCATAGAGTCCACATACAGTTGAACATTTAATTTATTTTCCCATCCTAACAATCCACACAAATTTCGCAATTTTAGCCACTACATAGCAGAACTAGACAGATCATATAGGCTCATACAACAGTGTGATGTATCAGTTTATGGAGAACCTTCAAATTAAACACCAGTCGAGTTACACCAATCACTTATACTACACTCTTCAGAATATAGTCTCAAAGAGAAGTTTCCATTATCATCCAAATATCAGCTTTAAGAATATATTTAAAGATTTTAAAAATTTGACCGCTAACATCAGCTTGTCAGTTTATGCACACACGTGTCTGCACTCGAATTCAGACTTTCAATTTTGAAAAAATAAAGTCAATTTCTCCAAACAAAAGTTTATAACTTTCATGAAAAAGTTTAACAAACGCATGTTTGATGTACAAACATCAATTTTTATGTTTTTCATGTTAATGAACTACTCTCTTGTTCGATCACCATATATGTGTAGATTCTGATGAATCACCATCTTATCCTATGGATAGGCACATCATGCCAATAAGTATCATAATTTCTGGAAGACTAATATTATGTCCACGGAGGTCAGTGGCACCGTCATGTTCTGGATGCCAAGATTAACCACCATTATGCCAGAGTCCCCAGTAATGCTTGCTATTTGCCATGAATTATCACCATTATGCCAAAATTATACTAGGGGTGGGCACCATGATGCAATGGATGATCAAAATGTCCCAGTTATTACTACTACTCAGGGGCGGCTCCTCTGCTAAGGCAGAGGAGCGTCGCCCCACTTCCTTTCAGCATGTCAAAAAAGGAAAAATAAAATGATAATAACGAGAAGTTATTATCATTTTATATTTCTGTGCTGGTGCAGTTTCGTGGGGCAGGGCTAGGCTTTGCAGGGGGAGGAGTGGTGGCACCCTCTGGGGGGGCCGGCCAAACATTCATGCGCACTTTGCATGTTCTCCACCCAGGCTGCATTACAGCCTGGGTGGAGAACATGCCCAGGCTTCCATTCCCCATCTGCGCATCGAACCACGGTGCTCAGACCAATCACAATGCTGCAGGGTTGTGATTGGCTTAGGGGAGCCTATCCTGCTTCCTGTTTCAACAGAAGCCAGGAAGAGGACGGAAGAGATGCGGCGGCCAGCCAGCCGGCCAGCTGGCAGGTAAGTGATTTTTTTTCTTCTCCCCTTTGCCCCCCTCCCCGCCCCACTACTGATTTGCGGGAGCAGCTGCGACTGCTACTACTGTGTGACATTCTGCTAATGCTGTCTCGTGCTGAGCATAGAACTCGAACCTTGCTGGAGTTCCATGCTCAGGACGGTTGTCGACGGTTACAGAGTCAGCCTACCTGCCGAACAGCTCGCTGGTCTGGAAGTGAATAAATGGACGTTTCCTTACCTTATCCAGTGTGTATGTCGTTCTTCCCCATGACATATTTTGGCGACGAGTGAGTGGGCTGTTCACACGGACCCAATGTGCAGAGTCGGAACGAGAATGGGCAGATACTCATTTTGAACGCTTCCCAAAGTATTCTATCGAACTACAGAGACAATTTCAGAAGGCAATACGGATTCAAGATAAGTTTCCGCTTTTCTTGAAAAATTATTTTTGTATGCGAGTGTGGCGTTGTGATATGGAGCGTGCACAGTGCTACGATGGCAGGCAGACTGTGAAACGCACATGTCAGCTGGAATGCGACGTATTTGCCGTGCATCGGAAATGTGGCTGCCATTTTAGATGTCAAGTTCAGACAGAGAGATTGCTGTGTAATCAGCGGGAGAGTGTTGTAACGCTGACACACACAGCTGATCTTGTCTTTGTGTCAAAGGCTAATAAAGCATATTGTCATGTGCAAGGCATTACGCACAGCTTGTTTGGAAATAAATGTATCTGCTGACACGCACAGCAGAAGAAAATTGCGTGTCAAGGGAAAATGTGTATTTTGTCACGTTAAGCATAA
Source organism: Calotriton arnoldi (assembly GCA_963921515.1). NCBI lineage: Eukaryota > Metazoa > Chordata > Amphibia > Caudata > Salamandridae > Calotriton > Calotriton arnoldi. The sequence goes on from CAWUFW010002952.1 coordinate 1,552,405, forward strand.
CGCTGACACGCACAGCATGTAAATTTGATAATACATCTGCATCTGAAGTAAAATCACACTTTCATGTGGGAATTCACAAGGAAATTAGAGGAACAAATGTGACAAGTGTATTTTTTGTCAACACTGATCTTCGGGGGTGCAATTTGTGATGATAACTTTCCTGAACAAGCAGATAGAAGATAGTTGTGTGTCACTCATCATTAATACACTGATACACACAGCATTTAGATGTATCAATCATCAATAACTCACTGATACACACAGCAATTTTATTTTAAACTTTGGTTTCCATTATTTGTTTTTTGTTTTTAAAAGTTGAAAGGTTATTAAAATTCTTCATTGCGCAATTTTTATTTAAGGAATCAACAGTTCTCTCAAACCAAAGGAGTACCATGCAGGCTGTTCCTCCACCACCAAATTTTTTACAAACACCTGGAGATCCAACGGTAGGATGGAAAGAGTGGTTTGACGGTTTTGAAACTTATCTCGGTGCTATTGGTGCAATTCGTTATCGTCCAGAAAGAAAAAAATACTTGCTTCTACATTCTTTGGGTTTTGAAGGGAGAGCAATTTTCAAAACACTTACCTGAAAGTAATGTAGATGGTGAAGAATTAGATGACTACCAAATAACTGTAAGGAAGTTACAAGAGCGATTTGATGTACAACCCAGCCTGGTAGTCGTCAGACATAAATTCTTTAAAAGGATTCAACAGACAAGTGAGGATGTTGATACATATATCACGGCACTCCGAAGATTGGCATCAGAGTGTCAGTTTGAGAATTTCTGTGAACAGTTGGTTAGAGCTCAATTCATTGGTCATTGCATTGATAACTCCATAAAGCAGAAATTACTTTCAATGGGTAATCCATCGTTGGAAACCACAATAAAAATTGCTAAAAGTATTGAAACTTCACAAATATCAGCTAAAGAGCTAGATTCAAAGAAAGAGGAGTTAGTGGGTGTAATACATTCAAATAACAGTAAAGTACAGAAGGATCCTAGACAGCAAGAAAGACATAAAAGCTTTTTTTCTCAACAAGAGATTTGTTTCAGATGTGGAAATCGGAGCCATGTTAGGAGTAGCATAATTTGTCCAGCAAGGAGTGTTGTGTGCAGGGTGTGTAATAAACGTGGTCACTTTGCAAAGGTATGCCAAAGTCAGAAGAACAAGCAGACTGCAGCAATAAAATGCATAGTCGACGATTGTGAAGGAGAAGAAGTGGATAACATTGAAAGAGATCTGAAAAACATGCTTGTGGTGGTCAAAAGTGATGACATAAAAAGTGGAGACCCAAATTCTTGTATTGATCCATTTGTTGACATTGTAGTGGGGGGAGAAATTTTTAAATTGTTAGTGGACTCTGATGCACGTATAACAATGATTACTCATGAATTGTTTGACAGTGTTTGGCCAAAAAGAATGTTATTTCCCCCTGACCACAAAGCAGTATGATATGAGGGACGCAATATTGATCTTTGTGGATATATTGATGAGATACTTGAGTTCAAGGGGCGGAGAATTGCTGGTAAAATATACGTTGCATATAAGGGTCTAAATATCTTGGGGTGGTTTCACCAAGGCCTTCTTGGCATGATTCTTAAACCAGGTACATCAGAGCAGGTTTTAGCTTTAAGGGACGGCACAGATTTAGAGAACATCATGAACAGGTATCCTCATGTATTCTCAGGCGAATTAGGTAGGATTTCTGGACTCAAACACAGGATCATTGTTAAGGAGGGTGCCAGCCCTGTTAAACACAAACTCAGGAATGTTCCGTTCAGCATTGCTAAAGATTTAGAGAAATAATTAAATATGTTATGCAGGAAGGGTGTAATTGAACCTGTGGAGTCCTCCCTATGGTTGTCACCTTTGGTGGTGGCACGCAAGCATAACAATGAATTAAGAGTGTGTGGTGATCTTAGGTGTTTGAATAAAGAGATATGGGTGGACTCACACCCACTGCCTAATATCTCTGAGCTCTTAGCAGGGCTGTCAGAGGCAAAGGTATTTTCCAAGCTTGACCTAGCCTCTGCGTATCACCAAATAGAACTGGATGATGAGTCAAAGCATCTCACAGCTTTTGTTTCCCCTTTTGGAACTTATCAATATTGTAGGATGCCTTTTAGGCTGGCGTCAGCCGCATCTGTGTTCCAGAGAGTCATGGTTAACATGCTCAAGGGTATAAAAGGAATATCAATTTTTCAGGACGATAGATTGATCCATGCACCTGACAGACAGATACATGATCTTATTCTCGATGAGGTTCTGAGCAGATTTCAATGTAGCGGTGTTGTTCTTAGACGTGATAAATGTGTGTTTCTCATGACAAAGTAGAATATCTTGGACATCTCATCAGTGAACAGGGGGTTGAGCCTAAGCCGAGTTTGGTGAGAAGTATTGTTGATGCAAAAGCGCCAGTTGGTAACCCTAGTCTCAAGTCCTTTTTAGGGCTATGTGAGTTTTACTCAAGGTATCAAGGATTATGCTACAAAGTTACGACCTCTTTCCTGCATGTTGAGAAGGGGTGTTGCATTTGAATGGAACAAAGAATGTCAAGATGTGTTTAAATGGGTGAAAGAACAGCTGTCTTCACCAACGGTTCTTAAGAACTATGATCCAAGACTGCAATGTGTGTTAACTGTTGATGCAAGTAATGTGGGGTTGGGTGCTGTTCTCAGCCAGGTGAAAAATTCTGAAATGTATACTATTGGTTTTGCATCACGTGTGTTGTCTTACACAGAAAAACAATATTCTGTGATTGAGAAAGAATTGTTGGCCTGTTGGTGGGGTGTCATGAAATTCAGAAACTATATTTGGGGAACACGTTTTGTCATCCAGACTGACCACAAACCCTTAATTTATATTCTGAGTGGGAAGAACTCGAAAAGGTTCACACCTCGTATTGCATGTCTTTCAATGAAATTGATGCAATTTGATTTTAGTACAGAATATATTCCTGGTCAAAAAAATGGGTGTGCACATTTTTGTCCCGTTCTTCTGATTGGAGTGAAGAAGACAAGACTTTGTGTAGTGATTAGGACAAGGAAAATTGTATTGTGGCTTCTATTGATTTACCATTGATTGGTGCCTTTACTGAAAAAAATTGGAGAGATGCTCTAGAGCAGGATTTCACGCTCAAGTCTGTCAAAAAGTTCATTGAGGTTGGTTGGCCTAAAGAGAGGAATGTAGATTTTGATCTCAAGACTTTCGTAAAGGTTGCCGATGAGATGTCTGTTGAGGATGGGTTGGTGTTGAGAGCGGACAAGTTCGTTCCTCCCAGCACCCTGAGGAAGAAGATTATTGTAGGAGCTCATGACGGACATTTGGGTGCTAACATGACAAAGAAAAGAGTACGCTTATCTTTCTGGTGGCCTAGTATGGATCAAGAAATTGATTTGTTTATTAAGAATTGTGTCATTTGCTCACACTGTGACAAGTCTATTAAGACAAAAACACCTCCTCTTTGTCCTATTGAATTGCCTTGAGGCCCTTGGGAAAAAGTAGGTATTGACAATGTGGGACCGTTCAATGCTCTCAACAGCTCTTCTAGGTTTGCTATCGTTATGATGGACTTTTATAGTAAATGGTCAGAAGTTAAGTTTGTCAATGAAGTGACTTCCAAAACTGTTGTTGAATTCATGAAAGATATTTTCCTCAAGCAAGGTTTTCCGGCGATGTTAGTCTCTGACAATGGTTCACAATTCATCTCTGATGAGTTCAAAACATTTCTGGTGAGCAGTGGCATCAAACATCTTAGGAGTTCTCTTCATCATCCACAAACAAATGGATTAGTAGAGAGAATGAACAAGGTGTTAGGAGAGTTTATTCAGTGGGCCATTGCAAACAAATGTGCAGTTGTCAATGCTGTTAAAAGCATGCTGTAGTTTTATCGTACCACTCCCCATTCGACAACTGGTGTATCTCCTTTTGAATTGCTGCGGGGTAGAAGAGCGGCAACATGTTTTAGTCCAGCCTGGATGAACAAATGGGTACGGGCCAAGATGGTTTTGGCTTCTGATGAGACTGTTAGAAGAAGAGTCTCTTCCTGTCAGGAGAAACAAAAATACAACTTTGATGTGAGAAACAGAGTCAAGGATGTGGATGTGAAGGTAGGCGACTTTGTTCGCATTTGTAAACCTGTTCATGTTAACAAAGGCAAAACCAAGTATGGTGCTCCTGTCAAGGTCATCAAGGTGAATAGAAATAGTGTGCAAGTTGCGAGTGGGCAATGGTGGAATGGAAAGAGAGTTGTTCGAGTTCGACATGAGGGTGGAAATTTTCTGAAGAGTGAGACTGGAAAAAGTGGGGATCGTCACACTGTTGTGTGTCGTGAAGATTTTTCATGTTCTGATAAAATACCTTCTGCTTCTGGTGCCTCTGCTAAGTGTGTCAAAGTGAGGCATAGTGCAAGGAGAGTTACTTTTCCTAGCAAGTACCGTGATTTTGTCTAATTTGTATTTTATAGTTATTTGATATTGGCGTGCATTTTACTTTCTGGAAATGTTTATTCAATTGTATCTCTTCTTTTTGTTTTAGAGGTGGGTGTCTACTTTGTGCCCACTTTATTAAGTGTTTTTACTTCATTTTCACCTTCACGTTACTATTTGATTGGTTATCTCATTTCTTGTTTTCAATTTGTTTTTGTTATAAGCATTGTTATTCTGTTTATATCTTCTTTTCTAAAGTAAAAAGCCATGTGGCATTCTGCTAATGCTGTCTCCTGCTGAGCATGGAACTCGAAACTTGCTGGAGCTCCATGCTCAGGATGGTTGTCGACGGTTGCCGAGTCAGCCTGCCTGCCGAACAGCTCGCTGGTCTGGAAGTGAATAAATGGACGTTTCCTTACCTTATCCAGTGTGTATGTCATTCTTCCCCATGACATACTGTTCGTACAAAGGCCAGCGTTTTACTAGGAGTGGAAACCATCATGCCATTGCTGTTCACAATATGACAAGAATTGGCAATATTATGTCAGGGACAATATTTTACCTACGGTGGTCAGGGCATGTCAGGGCAACCATTATTCCTCTGTTGCCAACAATATGATCTTCTATGACCAGCACATTACTAGGTGATCTGGGTGGACACCTGGCATGTATACCCTCACATGTGCACACACATGCCCAGAGGCCCATTCAGAACACTCATAACTCCCTCATGCTCCTCCGTCAGCTCATGGTTCAACACATGCGAGGCCCTGTATCGGAGGTAGAGTATGAGTGATTACCCAGGGCCTAACTGAACTCTGCACTGTTAATCATACTATTAGTGTAACACATTGGACTACCAGTGGTGCCTGAATCTCGCAATACAGCTCTTTGGCGGATATCGATGGGGCAAACATTTTAAATTCATCACCTCTTTTCTAGGACTCCGCATAATAGTGCTCTTAAGCATACAAATTGTGCATGTCAGATACACTGATCCTTGGCTGCCAAGCCATCTGACATGCATAGTTTGTTTTTAAACCTGTCAGGGACTGAACGTCTGCCCTGCATACCCTCAGACCCTCGGTGTGAAGAAGGAAAAAGAGGTTGGGTGTCTGTCCATTTCCATATTGATGACACACCCCTGAGGCCTAATGTTCAGTTTGAAACCGGGATTGTCTTTTATAAGGTCAAAGTCTTTACAGTGATATCAGAAAATTAATAGTCTAGACATTTAAAAAAGTTACAGACTCTACATGTTAAACAACTGTGATAGGTGGCCTAAAGAATTGGGAACCGCCCCATCTCCAAAAACAACGGCAAAGAACTTAGGGGTGCGTCTTGAACAGACCCTAACAATGAAAGAGCATGTAACGCATACTGTAGGTTCATGCTTCCATGTGCTGGGCCTGTGGAGAAGAGTTTTTCCCTAGCTTCCCGATCCCTTGCGAAAGACCCTGATCCAAACCCTGGTGCTGAGTAAATTAGATTATTGTAATGGCCTACTGATTGCGGCCAACGAGTCCTCTCTAAACCGCCTTCAGATGGTACAAAACACTGCAGCACGTTTAGTTTTAAACGCCCCCCAAAGATCAGCTTCCCTCCCTTTTCTACACCAGCTACACTGGTTACCTGTGCGGAGACGTGTGAAGTTTAAGATCTGTTGCCTGACACACAAGGCAATATGGGGAAATGGACCCTCCTACTTGGCGGAGAGGCTCCATCAGTATACTCCCCAAAGGGACCTGCGATCAAGCTCGAAATCCTTGCTCCAAATCCCCAGGATCAAAAAAGCACGAACAGGTGGAAAAGCTTTTTCATATCAAGCACCAATCTTATGGAACCAACTTCCAATTGTCTTAAGACAATGTCCAGACCATTTGAAATTCAGAAAGGCATTAAAAACAGCCCTCTTTTAGACCAGCCCACTGCAACTACTTCTTCTGCAAATCCATGAGCGCCGAGATACCCTTTAGGGGGTGATTCATGCGCAATATAAGCCTATAAACTAAACTAAACTAAACTATAGCATGCTTCTTCACATTGCAGACTATTGTAATTTACACAAGTAACCAACAAACAGCCCATCTTGTGCATACTGTATTAGGCAGTCCATGGTAGAGCAGGGTTCACCTATCATGCTTAATTATTAAGCTGATGATGATTCCCTAAATTAGCCACCAATAAGGGAAGAAGGATTAACATGTGGATTGTTAATATGGGTAAACCATACATGGGATGTCCATATTAAATCAACTTAGTTAGATAATTACACAGTCTTATGTGTGAATCCAACTAAGTTGTGGCAACATTTCTGGCAAGTTTATGCAATATTGTAACCATTCTAATCAATCAACCGGTGTTCCTGTGAAATTGGACTCTCCAACATATCTAGAAACGTTGTCTTCAGTTTGGTCCACAATCATATTGATTGTCTACTGTTGATATTTATATCATGTTTCTAATATTTCTTACATTATTATGTTGCCTATTTTTCTTATGTAGTTTAGTAACATGCTTACGTTCTACTGGTGAAGTCAGCACGACACCCACCTAATGGAAGATATGTGCAGCTTTTTGGTACATTATTAGATATTTTTCCAGCTACATTTCAGCCATACACCCATTGGAATCCAAATACAGATCATGGCAAACGACTCAGTATAATGCACATCTGGTACATTTTCTAGAGAAACAAAGAGAAGCTATAGGATACCTGAGACCACTGCATCCACTTTGAACAAAACCTGCTCTACAATTACTTTCTGGAAGAGGAATCTTTTTAAACCAAAAAAACAATTACCTTCCCAAAGCTATGACTAAATTGATTAAATATAACACTGAATATAGAAGATTAACAAAATTGTGTAATCCTGTACATTTATCAAACACCCATTACAATAAATATAGACACGCAAATAACCACAATTCACATAACATAAAATATTACAACAAGGCTTTAGCAATGCTCTACATAGCCAATGCCGTCACTATACACTCATGAATCAATACTTTTATTATATGTGTACAGCATAAGGCTGATTGTGGATTAACAATCGTCAATGCATTTCAGTGAATTTAATGGTTTCCTCCACTGGCTTCAGGGCAAATAATGTCCCTAAATTTTCAGAGTGACCAATATGAGGAAGTTACACCAATTAAAAACACAGTGGGCCTGATTAACAAAGGTAACTTACACTATGGAGTAATTACACTTTGGAGTAAGTTTACAACTTTCAATTTTTCACAAGCTCCGGGTGTAAATTTACTAAAAACAAAAGTGTAAATGACATGCCTCCACCTCCAGAGTAATGCAATTGGCTTACTCATGTGTTGGTGGGTGATGTTCCTCCCTAAACTCCTCCCTGACCCTCCTCAAACCCATCTTACTCCGCATGAATCCCATTCCCTTTTGTAATACATCTGCTTCTTTTGCCACCCACCCCCTCCAGTTATACCCACATTTACTACTAAACTGTATACTTAAAAAAAAAAAAATGTATTCAGCAATTTTTAAACATACATCGGTATTTAACATATACATGTCACTTCACAGCCGCAACAGAGTTGGAGAGTGATATAGAGCAGGCACATTCTCTTTCTGCAACAGGCGTCAGTACATAACATTTTTAAATATAAAAAAGTTAGGCGGTTGATAACATTATCCAGGTTTGACATAGCAGCAAGCAATTAACAGTGTTACGTAGGGAGGCGTGTCTCCTTGTTCCCCACATCGTAAAGCAGGCACCATATTGGGGCTACTCCCACGATCAGGAATAGTGTGCAGTATAGGGGGTGTTTACAAGTCCCACAGCGGTATTAGTGATGCGGTTAAGTGCAAAGGGTAGGCTACATGGTGGTCTGAGATTGTGTTTGCATTTTCTCTCGGGGTGCAGGAACTATTTCTTCTTTACGTGCGCTGGCCCATGTCACAAATGGGGCCCATATGTCCCTGGGCCTGGATGCCGTGGGCATTAAGTCCCAGTATGCAGTCAGCATCACTTGGCAATAAGTGATGTTGTGTATCCACGTGTCTACTTTGGGTGCCCTTAGTGAACCCCAGTGTATCGCAATGCGACGCTTGGCTAAGAGGAGCATCATGGCCGACAGACGGCCAGTGCCCGGATGGGCCTCAGCCACAAGGCCCAGTAGAGCTGTCAGTGGGGTGCGGTCCAGCTGAAATCCCGTCACTTCGTGAATAATGTCAAATACGTTATCCCAGAATTGTGAAATGGGGCGACAGAGCCACGCCTGGTGTAGAAAGGATGCCTGTGCTTCGGCGCATCTCCAACATTTGGCATCTGGTCTCAGGCCCATTTTGTGTAGCTGTATAGGTGTGCGATATAATCTGTGCAAATATTTAAAATGGATGAGCCTCAGCTTGTAGTTGGGGGAGAGATAATGAAGCTGAGCGCAGGAAAAGGTCCATTGTTTCTCAGTGGGTGGTGGGTCTAGATCTACCCTCCATAGCTCCAGTGCCCTAGGCGTCGTGATCGGTGAGGTGCATTGTGTGATGTTAGAGGTACGTGTGATTAGTTTCTTGGGCGACGGGTTTACCAATATATTCTCCAGTGTAGCTAGTGGCGGCGGTGCAGAGGGGAAAGAGGTGTGAATTTGTCTACAGTTGGCTCTGAGCTGGCAGTAGAGGAAGAGTTCTAGGATGGGGGTTTGGGTGCCTTCCGGATTTTGCTGTCTGGCTAGGAACTCATTATCTGGATAAAGGTCGGCAAAGGTGGTCAGTCCCAACTGGCGTGCGTGTTGGATAGAGCTGGCGTCTTGCATAGGGGGAACGTTAGGGTGATATGCCAGTGGCATTGATGGTGCATATAGTAATGGGACATTTGCGCGCCATCTGAGACCCTCCCATTCCCAGCGTAATGCTTCCACCGTATTTATCTCTTCGTTTGTTCTTTTATAGGTATAGTAAATGGCGGCCGGCAGCGGGGCTGGAAAAGCGACGTCTTTTTCAACCGCAACATGGGGTTGGAATGGAATTGGGTGGGTCCAATAGTGGAGATATTGAGCCTGAGCACACAACGTGTAGAGCTCGAAATCTGGTGCCCGAGCCCCCCCTGTGTGAGTGGCAGTGTCAGTACCTCCCAGGAGATGCACAGTTGTTTACCCGCCCAGACGTGGGACACAAGGAGGGATCGCAGTTGCTTGAAAAAGGCCTGTGTGAGAGGAAGGGGAATATTGGCAAACAGGGAAAGGAACTTAGGCGGAATTATCAATTTTGCGATTGCTATCCTGCCAGCTAGGGAGAGCGGCAGTCTAGCCCAGATGGCTATTTTACTCTCAAGCCAGGCAATTAGTCGACCATAGTTAATTCGCCAGATCTCCTGTATCTCTCTGTCGAGCCATATCCCCAAATATTTAACCGCACCGTCAGCCCAGGTAAGTGGAAAGTCCAAGTCAATCACGATTAGGGCCGGTGTTAAGTTAAGGCGAGAAGCGTCGATTTGGCCCAGTTGACCTGTATGCCCGACATGCCTCCAAACAGGAGAATTTCATATAGCGCTGGGTTGAGGTTTGTCTCAGGCTCACGTATGTATAATGTAATATCATCGGCATACGTTGATATTATCAGCCCCCTGTCCGAGAGTCCCAGTCCCCTAGCTGTGTGATGTTGACGCATTCTGGCAGTGATGGGGTTCCATGGCAATCGCGAATAGCAGGGGTGAGAGGGGGCACCCCTGTCTGGTGCCTCGCAATATGTGAAACGGGTCCGATATTGGGTCATTGGCTTTGAGTCTGGCAGTCGGGCGGGTGTAGAGCAATTGAATAAGCTTCAAGAAATTGGTGCTCATGCCAATTCTGGGAAGTATGGTGAAGAGGAATGGCCACTCGAGGGAGTCGAATGCCTTAGTTGCGTCTAAGAACGTAGAGAGAGCTAGCAGGTTTGGGTCTAGTTGATGGAGGATTGAGAAGAAGGTGCGCAAATTGTGCGAGGTGGACCAGCCCGGAATGAAGCCGGATTGGTCCAGCCTGGCAACAATCGGGAGAAGTGGTTGCAGTCTATTGGCAATCAGTTTAACCAGTATCTTAGCATCAGTATTAATAAGGGAAAGTGGGCGATAAGGGTCACACTTGTTTACTGGTTTATTCGGCTTTAAAATTGTAATTATCACGGCCTTGCGCATCGTTGGTGGGAGGTGGCCTCGTTCAAGTGATTCCTGATATACTGCCAGCAAATAGGGGGCGAGTCCTGCAACTCTGGGTTCGGGCTATCCTGTGTGGCAGTATAGAGGGATGTATAACATTTCTTTAACCTATCTAGTGTAGCGGATTGCTCACAGATCGGACTGGAATCTTCGTCCAGCAATCCAGTAATATAGGAGGAGGTGCGTTGTTGTTTAAGTGTGTAAGCTAAGGCTTTACCAGGCCGATCACCCTCCCCGTATCTACGGACTCTGGCATGCTTGCCTAGAAAATGTGTTTCACGGATTGCTTCTTCATCGTATTCGGAGATTTTAGCGCGGATAGTAGCTAAGTGAGCAGGCAGGCCAGTACGGAAGAAGAGTATCTCCGCCTGGTGTATCTGTTTCTCTATCTTCTCTTGCGTGACCTAATTGATTTTAATACCCTGGATTGTTTGGCTGTGCAAGTACCTATTATAATGGCCTTGAAGGCTTCCCACAGTGTGGAGGGGGAGTCTACTGACTTTTCATTTGTAGCAAAATATTGCAGGAGCTCCTCGCGCACCTCCTCTCTGAATGCTGTGACGCTCAATGCGTGCGGTGGCAGGCGCCAGCTGAAAGCGCGCGGTGCAGTAAATGGTATGGCCCAGGTGAGCAGAACTGGGGCATGGTCAGTCAGAGTGCGCGGCAAATGTCTAATGTTTGTTGTCCAGGATGCTATATCCCTTGACACTAGCCAGTAGTCAAGCCTGGACCATACGTTGTGGCATGTAGAGATGCATGTGCCCTCCCTCGCGTCTGGGTGCCAGGAGCGCCATATGTCTATCAGTCCGTACTCTTGGGCTATGGAAGTGATCATGTGGTTGGCTTTGGGGTGTAGTTGTCGGGAGATCCCTACCCGGTCTAAGGGGTCCTGCATAATGACGTTGAAATCACCTCCCCAAACAACCGTTTCCTCCCCCAGCAGCGTGATCTTAGACCATATAATTTCAAACAGAGCAGGGTCGTCTGTATTGGGACCGTACACGACAGCTAGAGTCATTGGAGTAGTGTGCAATGTGCCTCTTAGGAGGATGTAACGGCCCTCAGGGTCAATGACCGAGCTAGTGGTGGTCCAGCCCATGTTGTGACGCAGCAAGATTGCAGTCCCGCGAGCATAGTTGGAATATACTGCTGAGTGAACCTCCCCCCAGTATCTGTTTTGCAGCTTAGGGTCAGTGGCACACTGGAGGTGTGTTTCTTGCAGAAAACATATGTCAATGTTGTGCCTGATCAGATAGGCATGGAGCAGTCGCACCTTTCTGTGATTGTTTAAGCTGCGTATGTTCCAGGTTAGAAACGTAACCGCCGTCATTTGTTATAATCAGTGGTGTGGCGTGCATGCCCCAGATGTACTGTTTTTTGTGAGTCTATTGGCAGGTATGTGGCGCTCGTATGTAAACCGGTGTGTCTTGTCAAGCAGTGTAGCCTGCCGATCCGTGTGCGTGCTGAAGTGAATGAACTTGGCGTCTCTACATTAACACCCAACTCGTTACTTAACTTGCATATTGCCCCACCCACCCCTCCACCCACACCAACCTCCCAATTAGATTATGATTGCCCTACCCACCCCCTCCCAAACAAACCAATAAGAGAAACAAACATTTGCAACAGTGGGAGATCTCCCTGTGGGGGCATGAGTTGCCGGCGTACTGCCCTGCGCAGGTGGCAGGGTGGCCGGGTTGACTGATCAACACAGGGAACACATACTGATAAAAGTCAATGAGCCGTGAGTGCGGAAGTTATGAGGACTAGCTTTCAGTTGAATGACAGACAGGTACTGGTTGGAATGGCTTAGGCCAGGCGTAATGATACACGTCAGCCCTGCATGTTCTCGTTTTTAATCATTGTCACTGAGTCTATCCGCTGTATCAGCCTGTCGGGATGCGCGGGGCGAGTGCTGTCTAGAGCCGATATGTTTGGCGAACTTAAGAGCCGACTTGGCTTCAGTGAAGAAGTGTGCTTGGCCATTGTGTGAGATTTTCAATTTTGCTGGATAGAGCATTGCATATGGGATTTCAGCACGTTGTAGAAGGCGCTTCGTGGGAAGAAATTCTTTCCATGCGGCTTGGACCAGAGGGGTGATATCCAGGAAAATTGATATGTTGTTGCCTTGGTGACTAATGGGGCCATGGTCTCTGGCTGCTTTTAGTATTGAGTCTCTGTCGCGGTAGTTTAATAATCGCGCTATTATGGGTCTAGGCATACCGCCAACGGGTGGTTTAGGTCCTAAAGATCTGTGCGCATGTTCTACCACAAATACAGCAGACAGTGCAGCCGGAAACAGGTCGAGCAGCAGAGATTCAACATATGGTTCCATTTTTGGTATGGCGGTGGATTCAGGTATTCCGGCGTTGCGAAGTTTGTTGCGCCGGGAGCACGCCTCCAAATCCTCATTCTTCGCTTTGATCACAGTTAGGACTCTTTCCATGTTGAGGAGGTGTTCCTTGGAGTCCACTTGGTACTCGTGCGCCTCAGCCGCGCAGTTCTCAAGTGCGTTGAGCCTGGTCTCGTGTGAGTCCACTTGACTCTTCACCGTGTCCAATCTGGAGGTGAGCGCGTCTAATTTGGTGTCGATAGATTTCAAGTTGGTGCGGACCTCCAGCATAATTGTGCGCAGGTCTTCTTCTTGTTTGTCGCCGTCCTGGTTAGGTTCAGTTTCGGGTTCCGAGCTAGTGTCTACAGTGCGGGTGTGACGCTTGTTCTCAAATGGGAGTTTGGACTGCTTAGGGTCATTTTTTCCATGTTGTAAGCAAAGAAAATCACCTGGGCACGGGGGACAATGTTCCTCTTGCTCTGCTAGGCTGCCGCTGCTTCAAAGGCTTTTTTGCAGGGAGATGCGCCTGTTAAGCTTCGGCCTCTACTCAGCAATTGGCTCACACAGGCTGCAGGGTCGCAGGGGGAGTGGGGCACGGCGTCCGACATCCAGCCAGGAGGGGGTCACGGTCGCGCTTCAGTCCCAGCGCCGGCAGGGAGCTAAACTGCCTGGGACCTCAGCACCCCGCACCGTCCCGGTATTGCATCAGTGCCTACTTCCACCTCGCCGCACAGTACCCCGAGGCCCACATGGCCCCAACCGAGCTCGCTGCTGACGGGTGTCCCCAAACACCAGGGGAAGGTCTTAGTGCAATGCCACGGTTCAGTGGAGGACCCGCCCGCCCGCACCCAAGTCAGAGGCGCATTGGGGCCCAAGGCCTACTCATGTGGCCAGAGTACGTCTTCTCTGGGCGATCTTCACCGCGCCCCCGATCAGTGCAGGCGCAGTCTGTAGGTACACGCGTCTTCCCTCAGATCACTGCTGCGGTTTTAGACTGCCGCGGCCGCCCGCATGTCGCCAGACTCCGTCGCAGCCGGTGCCTGCTATAATTGGATGCGTGGCAGGATTTCCGCCGCCAAAGTCGGCCGCTGCGAAGGCATGGCCCGGTCTTGCTCCCCCGGGCAACAGCAGGGTCCGACAAGGCAAGGCACAGGCTGCGTCACTCTTCAGCCTCAGCCCGGTCCGGCAGCTTCCATGGCTATTGTCTGCACAGCGCCGCCCGCTTCCCAGGGTGTTTTTGGCATGTCATTGATGCCCGCACCTAGTCAGGCACGTCCGGGAGGCGGCAGCCACACCGCGCGGCTGGGAATACGGCAAGCGCTAGGGCACAAAGCGATGCCACCACGCCAGTGTCTCTTAGGCTGTAACTACCGCTCAGAGCGGCGGTTCGTCCCAAAGGGAGGATGATTGTGTCCCTTGCGGTGCGCGGAATATGGCTCACGGTAGCTGGAATCTTGATCGCCCCGTTGTAGGGAGGATATTGAAGGATTATGAGCCCGGCCGGCAAAGCCTACTTAGCAAGCGGCCATCCTGCTGCTCGGCCAAGCCATGCCCTCCTAAACTGTATATTTAAATGTAAAGAGTCTCCCCACGTGGGGCAGTGAACTCTGCACACATAGGTATAGGTAATGCAAAGGCATAAATCTCTGCACGTAGTTTGTGAATTGCAGTTTGATTTTGGGTTCGATCGCCGGCGGCAACTCAGCTCAGCACCATGTGACTCTGGGCAATAGCTCACTTAATCTCTGCGACGGCCCCCAGCTCCTTGAAACCCTAAGGAGTGATATGTTTGTGCTTTACAAGTGTGGATAATTATTATAAAATATGGATTATTATTTGCATAAGTACTACAAAGTGCAGTTTGTGAATCATGCCCATAGAAGGTCTAAAACAACAAACAAAATAAAATTATGCACATATACGCACATAACACGAAAAATACATCTATGGATGTACATCCAATTTTTCTCTCCATCTCTCTTGAGCATTGATTATACATATATGAAAACATCCCTCAAAATGATTACCTATGTTTAATAAAACATTTCTATTAATATAAGGAATGGTTTTGCACAGAATGCCATAATTTTAAAAGAACCTATATTTATAGATACCTATATTATCCATTGCATTCAATTACTTAAAAAAATTGCATTATAGACTAATATTCTCTACATTGTACCAAGTATTTACCAATCTCTTCCATTGATTATGGAGGCATTAGTGATATATAGGCACATAAAAATCATTTTGGACAATCTGATACCATTTTATAGTTGAGCTCATAATAAGATGCTTTTGGTTACTTGATTTAGTTGGGTGTAAAAAGCAGGTAAATAAAGCAACTAACTTCCCTTGCCATTTGTTAAGGTTGAGAGGGTGTCCACCTGTTGCTCATGATAAAGTTTTGTTGGGTTACACGGGCACATTTTGATCTTCCAACCATTATGACAGAAGCTTTTTTGACACAAGCAACTCTGGGTGTGTTTCACTCAAGCTACCACTTGGTCTCCATAGTGTGTAGATGTAGATTTGCATCAACTACCTATATGTGAAAGTTGATGTACTATGTTTCAGTGATGAATGCAAGTGGAGACATTCAGCAAGAGAAGATTCTTTGTGGCATTCCATAGAGTATGCTCCAGGACAGATCCTACTGTGACTTTTTGGTTATGATTATCTAAGAAGATGGTGAACCACAACAGGGATGTTCTTTCAATTCTTGCTGATACTCCCAGTCATGAAGTATTCAATGGTGTTAAAGGCTGCTGAGAATTTTATGAAATGAAAGAAAATTCATGCCCCTAATCTTAGTTATTTCAGAGCTCTCTTTTAATATTTAATATAGTGGTCCATCTCCCACTAAGGCAAAAAGACCGAGTGAAAGTGATTAAGTAGGCTATTTAATTGTTTCGTGGAGATACAGGTTTGTATTTCAGATCAATCTGTTATTGACCCGTGTCTCATGGCTTGTATTATGTCCTGTGTAGGAGTGACAATGGCACGCTTGAACCTCTGCAGGTCAGTTGTGCATATGTGATCCTAGTCATAAGTGGTTCCATGATCAGCAAGCCTATGATTGATCATCTTTACATTGCAGTTCTTCATTTGGGATGTTTAGCTTGAGAAAATGTTTACAAATTCTGCTCTCTGAATTGTTATGAACTTGACGTATTAGATTTATTGTGGTTCTCTGTCTTGATTAGGGCAAGTAAAGGGGCAGAATGCTTAACAGAACCAACTCTATTTTACTTGACATTGAGATCTTTATGAGCAAAACAAATAATGATAATAAATTATTTGGTAGACACATTTGTTCTTGCTTTGTGCATCATAGAACTTAATAGGCATTATATTTAGGCAATGATTACTTAGATGAAAATTGTAGTGTAGGTAGGTCTTCATGGTGAAAGGGGGAAGAGTGAGGAAGCTGGAGTCTTGGGGGTGGAATGATATCAGGGCCATTGGCAAATCAAGACAATTGCCCATATGAGAGAGATAACAAAATGAGTTTGCTTGATGGTGGGAGCAATGAAGGAAAGTGAAAATGTTGCAGCCAACAAACAACAATACACACACAGACCAAATAAAAAAATAAATAAAATATTACTTAAAACAAATAAAAAATAAATTTTACAAACATTTCAAATATTAAAACATATAGCAATTAATTAATAAAT
The DNA here is from genome assembly GCA_963921515.1 of Calotriton arnoldi. Lineage (NCBI taxonomy): Eukaryota > Metazoa > Chordata > Amphibia > Caudata > Salamandridae > Calotriton > Calotriton arnoldi. Next base: position 1,569,008 of record CAWUFW010002952.1, read on the forward strand.
AGTTCAAAGAAAACTAATAATTTCCATACTAAATAAACAATTAAAATATACATAGTTAAATATCAACTAAAAATGTATTAAGATTAACAATTAATTCAAAAAATATTATTTTAATAGAACCCACTGTTTTCCCCTACAAACGCAACAACACACTAACAAAACATAAGTTGCTAACAAAAGTATAAAAGAAATAAAATCTACATTATAATTTACAAATTGAAGTTAAATAAATTCAATAACAATTAAATAATTTAACAATTAAAAAATAATAATCTATTAAATATTTCATTTACAATAAAAAATAACTAACATATAAAATTAATTAATTATAATGTAATTAACTTCCCACCTACAAACTGAACGCCCACTACTAAAATATAAATTACTGTAAATTAAAAAAATAAATTAGAAATTCACATAATATATTAAGCTTAAATAAATAAACTAACAATTAAGAAATAATCAATTAAATATAAAATTAACACTAACAAATAATTACCATTACATTCATTATATTACATTTATTATAATGTAATTACCTTCCCATTGCATTCCTCTACGAAATCAACGAACCGCTGCTACATTATAAATTAGTAACTAAATTAAAATACACAATTAAATTTAAACAACTAAAAACAATTATGCTAACAAAACTAACACGTAAAATGATTATACTAATATATATTAAATGAATAAAAATGTTACAACTATATTATAGCAACAATATTCTTACCTTTCATATTCTGTTCCACGATAAACTGTCGGCTACAATATTTTTGATACAATATTCATGTCACAGTATATTTATGCAGTACAGACACAAATAAAGGGAGTCAGATCACTTAACATTTTGAACAGTTTCATACAAACAATAGAGAATTTGATATACTAGTATATAACAATAAAAAATGTTAGCAAACATATAATATAATAATTCATTTTCCTTGAAAAAGGGGGTTTCTCTCAAAACATGTATTGACTGTTTTTTAATCAAATATGAATAAAGGATTTTATCTTATTTAGAATCATATGCACTTTTGTAGTTCTAAACAAACAAGGGGAGTAATGAAAAGAGTGGAATTACAATGTTATTATGCAACTATTGAAAAGGTGGACTTTGCATTGGGAAAATTAACTACTACTCTGCCAGTGGGGGCTGATTTTGGAGGCGCAGGAGCCGGGCTGCATATCTATATTCGGTGATAACATGAGCTGAGAAAAAGGGACTTCCAGAGGATTATTTTACAGTTTTTACAATCCAAAGGAGGAACTGTCTCCTTGAGATGACCAATTTCTGGGTAGTTGGGAAAGAAGGCACTGTCCCCCTGAGATCACCAATTTCTGGGTAATTGGGAATTCTGAAAAATATGCATTCCAAAACATATGCATTATGTGTGAAACAATCTAGTTCAATACCATCCCTGGCTTCTTGTATAGCCTATTTTAGAGAGACCAGAACTGGTGATATGTGGTTGAACTGTCTTGTGCCTGTATCCATCCTGGCAGCTGCATGATGGATTGCTTCGGGAGGAGCAATATGCAATTCTGAAATTCCTATGAGTAGGAAGTTTTCATAGTTCGGTGTCAACAGTACAGTAGATCAAATTATTAGCTTTGAATCTGTACCAGGGATACCATTATTGATTTCACATAGGAACCTCAGGTTAACATTGCTTGTATCTTTACACAGAGGTTAGGAATTTTGTAAAAGTGGAATCAAGAGAACTAGCAAACTCCATGATCCACGGATGAAGTAAAACAATGTAAGTGAGTTAGGCCATATTTGAATTGAGATAGGAAAATTAGGTGGGTATCACATGAGGAACTCTGTTTTAAACAGAGTAAGGTTCAGGCAATGGCATCCAGGTTTGAATGTCCTGCCATGAGCGGCATTTTTATGGGAGGATATTTTCAAACAGAGCTTTGCATCATTAGCAAGAAAATTATATGAGATGTTAGAGCTCCTAAGAATGAAGGTTAGCAGATCAGTGTACAGGGTTACGATCGTTGGAGAGAGAATAGAGGCTTGGGGAACTCCTTATTGACTCATCACAGGATTAAATAAAATGGTACCCATTTTTCCAGTAGGATGAGAACCAACAGAGGACTAAGTCAATTAGCCCATTCCCCTCTGTGGGTCACAGTGTTGAAGACAGTTAATAGATCAAGAATCATCTTTATTGAGGACATGCATGGCATCATTGATTGTTTTTAAAGTTGCACAGCTCATGCACCACCCTGAACTGAAGCTTCACTGGAGTTGATCTACTTGTTCATTTTTTCAGTGAAGGATTTGTTCTTGATCTCCAAGGATCTAGGTAGAACTTTTCCAGAAAGAGAAGATTAGAGACCGAATGAAAGTTTTTAAGATGTGCTCGGTGCTCTTCATTTCTTTTTGAAAAAAGCAAGATGTGGTCTAGGTTTAACCATTCTGTAACTATCCTGTGGAAAAAAGCCTTTTTAATCTGGTTGGTCCAGAAGGGAGAATAGAGATACTAATTTCCTTGAGAAGTGTGGAGGGAGGAATTTCTGGTTTTTACAAATTGTTTTGGTGAATTCTGTCAAGATTACTTTTTTATTGAAAGACTAAGTGGCCATAGTTTTAGTGGTGTAGCATTGAAATCTTGGGATTCCATAGTGTGTGTGAGGGGAAATTCTATGTTCTTGTTCTATGCTCTTTACCTTCTCTACAAAGAACTTAGGGGGACATTCTGATGGCGGTCGGACCCCATCCAACGGCTCATCGGATACGGTCCGACCGCCATCTACTGTTGCGGTCTGACCGACACATTACAATGCGTGCGGTCGGAGGCAGCAGGTGGAGGGACAGTCCGACGATGTCCGATGGGCTCAAGGAGCCCGTCAGGCAATCAGAGGGTCAGTAATCCCTACAATAGGGGCAGTGACTGCTCAGGCACTGCCGTAGGGATTACAATGTCCCTTTCTGCTTGCCCTTTCATGGCGGTTCGCGGATGGCTCGCATTTCCTTCTTGATCAAATTGAGGCTGAGCTCAAGACAGTTCATCATTTTGAGATTTTCCCACCCGGTGATTGGGAGCCAGCGGGCATAAGCTGTTGTCTGCAGGGTGAAAAAGGGTATCAACACCCCTGCCCCCAGCTGCCCCCAGGTGTGCTTTAATGAACAGCCTAAATTCTTCTTGAATGTCCTTGAACTGACCCCAGCCAAAATAGTCCGCTGCTCTCTTTTCAAGAACTTGATGCAGCAAGGTGGTCTTTTTCTTTAACAGGTGCTGGCACAAATCTGTTAGCTCTTCGCCAGGGATGACCAGGGCTGGGGTGTACATGGTTACCAGGGAACACAAACATCTCCATCTGGGAGCTAGCTGAGTATAGGCATGCTCGCCGCACTGCCAATAAAAATCCATAAGCATGGCAGTGCCCCATTTCACATCCAGAATATATAAAATCACTCTTCAGTTTGCATTCATGCCCATCTCAAGCATTTCTCTTCCTCTGAAACATAAGGAATACAGATTAAGTTTCCGTACAATCAGGGGTTCCCTTCTAACCAAATGTATCCACACACCTCGATGTCCTAGATTTCCTGATATGTATTAGCCATACTTTTCATTAGCTGGACCACCCTACACATGAATTCCATGTCGGGAGACCATTTATTATTTAAGAAGACCACCCTGGACACAGGTGGATGCTGGAGCGGACTTATTTTTGCACTGAGTTGATGGTTTGGCTACCTCCAAAAATCTCTTCTCCATGAAATCTCAGGGCCAGGTGATATTCTCCCCTATGGTTCCCTTCCTACGCATTCCGCCCAGCTCAGTTTGGATATCAGTGAGTTCAGTGAAGATGGATAGCACTGTTGGGATGGTGTTGTACCGGGTTAAGTTTACAACTACTCTGTGTGGTTCTATCTTGTTGGGTTGCATCTTGGCCCTTATCCTACACAGGTAGAGGTGAATTGGGCAATTTGCTTTCTTAGGGGCTACTTCTTGGGACAAGTAAAGTCTATCTGTGCCTACCGCATGTGGGATGAGTGAGCAGAAATAAGATGACCAGGCTGATGCTTAGGAGCCAACTGTGGTCATGTGCTGGTACCAGGTGTTAAGTAAAAGGGCACTGTGCAGTTCATGTGGAATGCTAGTGTTCTGGTTAGTGTAGTTGTAGATGACATACAAAAGGTCCCTACACAAGCGTTGTAGTTCCCCATTAGTGAATCTCTTTCTACTTGGCAGTTCTTCAGTAGTGCTCAAGTATGGGATTACCCATAGTAGGCGGAGCATGCATATCCACAGAAATATACATACCTTTTGTCGTGATATTGCAGTTCAAGGTGAGGGTGCCCTGGGAGTTCTCTGTGCCCCTCCGGTGGCTGTCATTCTTCTCACCATCTCAGAAATGTTCGCAGTGTTTAGCCCAAAGGTGTCATCGCCATGGAAGAGTTTGACTGTCAGTTGGGACGGTGCACCAATGTGGGTGTTAAGCAGACCCTTGCTGAGACCCTTTGGGTCGTGGGGTCTCGTGAAAAATCGGTGTTGGTCCACTTGTTTTTATTGTTACCTGTTTTGAAAGACAATTGTTGTTTGTTAATACAGCTGTATTTTACTACGGGGTGTGATCTCGTCAACCTACTAGTCCCGATCTAGTGAGGTATCAGAAGGCAACCCTTGTTAGAAGTGTTTATTAGTGATTAGACAGATCTTATTTTTATAAGCCGTTGAACACCCCCTAATCCTGCTTGGGTGGTTTTCAGACCTTCAACATTTCTATTCTGGGTGATCAGATTGGTGTTAGGTATGTTTGTGAAGTGGTCTCATGAGTACTGGGAGGGATGGAACTGTGGCTTTTAGTTGAAGTCCTATGAGTGATGCTAGTCTTGCTAAGGACCCTTCGCCCGGTGCAAGCCAAAGAGCGCGTTTGCTGTACGGCCCCTTCCAGAGGCTATTTTCCTGCTGGGGGCTAGCTTTTTTTGATATTATCCCCATTTGCGCTATGTGGTGTGTAGCTCAGTATCGCTATATGTGCATGGAAATGTAGGAAGAGGGGGCTTATTGCTGTTTGGTGTTGCTGGGGTCTACCACGTGCCCCGGTGAGCAAGTTTTGGTGCTTGTGCACCTCCCTTTTTCCGGCACGTGGTTTGTAATGTGACCATCCTTCGTGGCCTCAGATACCTCGTTTTGCTGATCACAACCCTGCCTTTGATCTAGAATCTTCCTTTAAGGCTGCTTTTGGGTGTTGTTTATTTTTAGTTTTGGGCATTTTATCTTGAGCCGCACCATTCATTGTTCCCGTTGCTCCGCCGGGAGAGGGTCTGGGGCTGCTCTGTGGTTCTTCCCCCCTCCCCGTACTGCCCCAAGGGGTCAGCAGTTAGGGCAGATCGTTTCCTTGATGGTGCCTGCAAGGTTGGAGCAACGTGAGTGGACTTTGTGGGGGTGGAACCTGGAAGGAGGTGCAACCCGTGCCCTGCTATCCATCTGGAATGGGGGTAGAGACTTGGAAACCTCCGACCCTGGCACCCCCCTCTTCCTCAGGCCAAACCCTGCCTTGAAAGGTTCAGCAAACCTTCGACTGGAGTCTTAGGCTCGTCATTACGCTGAGTTAGGGTGACCAAATTTCCCAAGCCCAAAAATCAGGACATTTCACAAAAATGGGAGTAAAACTACAATTTCATGTCAGAGGGGTACAAAATGCTTGGACGACAGCACTCACCAATGGAGAACACAGACCTCTAGGCACTACGGGACATAAACTGCCTACGGGCTAGTAAGGTGGGGCCTCCCCAAAAAATACCCTGGAAAATCTGCTGGGACAGATGACCAAAAAAAAGAAAATCTGGGACTGTCCGAGCAAATCTGAGACATCTGGTCACCCTACAACGAGGTCTCTAGGCTTATTTACTCCTCTGTGTCAGGGGGCTTTGGAGTTTTAAGATCTTACCATCTTAGGTACGAGAACAACATTGGTTCCCATCACTGAGGATGGCTCCATTCATATTGAAAGGGAGGCCTCCGTTGCATCGAAGGCCTTTGGAGCATTTTGGGGCACCTCCCTTTTGGGACTACACACCACGAAGGAACGGTCAAGGGTGGTCATGATGCCCGGGAATAGGGACCTTTTGACCTGGTAATAGACGTGCGTCCCATTAGATTTTGGCTGCGGGACCTGGGTGTTGGCTTTTTAGAACAGTCTTCTTTTCCGTCCTCTCGTCAGACTGCACTGCCTCTGGGGTGTGGCCGAGAGACCCCACCCTGTAGCATCAGCAGCAGAGAGGGGCCTAATTTTAGTATGTGCTTTAGGCAACCTGATTATTCTGTGCTACCATGGACTCATCATCGATGCCAGACCTAACGTGGACACCTGATGGCAGAACCAACAGCAGCCCTGAATTTCTGGAAGCAAGTAAAAACGTTTTGAGCCTCCAATGCTGTTGGTAGTCCTTTCTGTTCTGAAAAAGGGGGGATGCTGTTTGTCTTTCCAATCGGAAGTGAACTACTGGGGGTTATGTCATTTGTATTATGATTATTTCCTGTCTTTATTTATAGAGGGGCCCTATTTGACTGTGTAATTCGGCTCTGTGATTATGTGAAGGCACTACCTCCCAACACTGTCACCCCTCACTGCTGGGGTTGTGGCCCTGGTACCTGTTGCACTGGTTTTCCTGTATGTGGCAACATTTGCTCAGCCAATTGTTGGATCCCTGCTGCGGTTGTGTGGTGACCAGGTAGACCTCCCTGCGACTGAGCTTATGGTACATTCTGATTACCCTATGCTTGGTACTGAGGAGAGACATTCATGGGGGTTAGTGGCGGCTGGCCCTTGGTCACTAACCTTTGCTGCTTTTGCTGCTCATGGTATGCTTTTATACGGCACCTCTATACCAGGTGACCCCCCTATAGCAATAGTAGCACTCTCTTGGGTCTGGTTGCGATCATCCTTCCTGGCCTCCACTACCATAACCTTGTTGTGCTCTTGCACTGCCTGTTTGGAACCCTCTAAAGTTTTGCGGTGGAGCCCCCATTGTGGCTGATGCCATCAGCGCAGTTGCAGTCATCGCTGCCCCCTCGAGGGTAGACTTTTTCAACTTGTGTTGAACTAGTTGTTCTGTGTCTCTTTGGGTCTGCTCCTGCTTCTCTCTATCCTTCTCTTGCTTTCTCTTATGGTAGTGGAGTATATGACCTTGTATCTCCTGCCAGGGTTTGGTATCTAAACCAACTACGCAGTCCAGCCCGCTCTGAATCTCGGTGGGTAACCCTTTCTTAGGAATGTTGAAGAAAAATAGGACTTGTGGGCCTGCATAGGTCCATGGCTGACCTGTTTCTTGTCCCCATTCTTCTCTCATTCTATTTAGGTAATCGCTTATGCTTTCCTCTGGCTTCATGGTCTCTGACATTAGCTCTCCTACATTGGGAAGGTCAGGGAATATTTCTCTTAAGGCGGTCCAGATCCGGTGCCTGTGCATATTAAATTCGGCCCTGTCATGCTGGGTATCTGTTAGCGTGGTTGCTGTAATTCACTCATGTTAGTCTGCTCCCCAATTAGACTACTTAGCAAACTCTTAATGTCTCCTATCGCTAGATTGACACTTGCAGTGTTTTTCTCGAAACATGTAATCCATTTCCCTGCCCCATCCAGCAATGACGGGAACTTTGTCCTCAACCCCTCTTTATCCATCTGGTCTGATGGCATGTATAATCCCCGTTTAACACAGAAGAGGAGGGTGGTCCAAGGGATGTTTAAAGACCAGCAAGGATTAGATCCCCAGACAGTTAATAACAAACACAAAAAATCCTCGGGTCTAGAATGCCAGGCTGAACAAGAAAGAGACACTGAAGATTGTCTCCTGGTGCTTGTGGGGGAATCCCTTCATTAGGACGAAATCCCATCACCCACCAAAGGTGGCATGCGTCATCATCTGGGATTCTCCTTTTGACGGGAAAACCTGGCCCGCCAAGGGCTACAACTCCCTCACTAAGAGGGAGGAGCTCAGGGATGTTTTATTCCTACTCTGTTAGGATATACTAAATCCTGCAGATGAGAAGACAGAAACTGGTTGGGTCGACGGTGCAGCGCAACAAAAAATATACAAAATGTGGGGGTAGTGATGTTAAAACTAGCTACTAAGAGCGAAGATGATCTCTTTATTAACTCGTTCCTGGTGCCAGGATTAAAAACAGTGCACCTGCAGTATGAATTTATAACTGCATGTGACAGACGAAAACAGGTCTACATGTTTCAGCCTTATAGACCCAAAAGGTGTCACAACTTTCGTCAGGACCTCAATATGTGCTACTGAGGAAAAGCAAGTGATGAGTGATAAATGATAAAAGTGAAATACAACACTAGTAATCCTACTGATTGTGTAGCTGATTTACTGGTCGTACCTGTAGAAAAAAAACACAAGCAACAAAAGAAATCAAAATACATGTGGCTCTAAACAAGTTAATAAAAACATGTAAGAAGCTGTGTGGGATACCCTGGCCTGCTGTATTTAATCAGAAATTAAAGTAAAAGAGTTGCTTACCCGTATTGTATGGATCAAAAGCCTCACCTCAACCTGGCAACAGCTCAGGGAAGGGGCACCGCTCTGAAAGAAAGGATGTAAAATGTGCCAAATATTGTGAAAATTATTCCGACACATCTCCTTGTTAAAAAATTTTTGTTGAAAAAACGGATCACATATAGGCCAAGTGCATAAGTGTGCCCGTAAATTAGATATCTAATGGTGTCAAAAACTCAACCTAGTGAGTGGTACAAGGACGTATTACACCCTACAAAAGGGTTAAACAAACATAAGGGGGTGCTATGTGTAGCGATGCTGGATTGGTCTGTTTCTTTGAATGAAACACAGACCGCATACCACTACAATCACCCCAAAAAAAGGTTGTATTAATCCTGCGTACCCAAGGCTTGATCTTAAGTAACCCTTGAGGTCTGAGCTAGTGACTCCAGTGGAATAGATGGATTAAATACAATAAAGCCCTTGGTCATAATGGACAAAGCCAGTTTGTATTGCATATGTAAGGGAAGTAACAGACTCTTGGACGATAAGTAGCCCAATAAAAAATGTGTGCACCTGAAATGAATTGTGTACCAAGGCTTCCTGGCTACAGCCTGAATCAAATATGCCCTGTATCAATGAGGTAAAGCCTACGAGGCGCTTCGCTTGGCAATGTGACCCCACTTTAGGATGTAGAGTCAGGCGATATTACTTGGCCAGCAGGACCGCGAGACAGGTATAACCCATTTGCTGCCTCAGGAGAATAAGTAGCTAAACCTCAGAGAGGAGTACCCTGGGTTTGAAAGCTGTGGGCAAGTGGCCTGGCTGCACTCATAATCGAATGTGGCTACAATCTTAATCTGATGTGCCCTGTGTCAGTAAGGTAAATCCCATGAGGCGCTTTGTTTGGTAGTGTCACGCGCTTCTGTTATGAGATACTACATGCGAACATGACCCCGAGACAGGTATAACCCCTTTCCTGCCTCCGGAGAATATTTTAGGGATAATGTGGCAGGGCCTCAGAAAAGAATAGCAAAGCGGAATAAAGCCGCTATGCAACAAAACAGGAGGGATAGAAGTTGGAGCCATTAATTACACCAGGTTAGAAAGCTGTAACCACAGTAAATGGAAAACCCGCCAGGCTCCATCGAGCCACTCACCTCTCCGTCGGTACCCCGGACGGTACGAGAGCTGAAACCGGAGCTACTGGGCAGCCGCTAACTAGCAACTTATATTGTACTCAGGGAACCCGTCCGTAACGTGAAAACATCATCACGCAACGGACGAGCATGTTGGGAGTTGTAGTCCTGATCTGCAGTCCCGTGCCAAAGTGCTTCGTGTGGGAACTAGGCGCACAGAATTTTACAGGCAGCATGGTGGATCTCGCTTGGAATTCGTATCCAAGTCCCAAGTTTATAAATAAAAACACTGAGAGTTCAGGAATACCGGCGCCCATCCGTGACATCACAAAATAGATGAGCATAATGGGAAATGTAGTCCATATTGCTCGAACTGATATAGGTAAAAGAAGTTAAAGTGCAATAAGGTAGTACATAGTATACTGTGTTTCAATACCTAAATCAATATATTGTGCGTTCTCTTTCCTTCGTGAAATTATGAGTGGTATTAAATCATAACCTAGGTTACATGCCAGAGATGGTAGACAGCAGTAGTGTACTAGATATTCCTATTAATGGGCCACCCCATGCATTGATAAAGGTGATGATGCAATGTATACTATCAGTTGCGTTCAGTTATAGGTGGAACCTAGTCTGGACCCACTGAGTCTAGAAGGTGCTGCACACTATCTCATCAGGAGTCGAATTGGTGCTGCTGTTGTTCTGTAGGTGACTCTATGGATTTCTTCTCAAAATAGCATTCCCATCTCGCGAGGCATTGTGGGATGTAGAGGAAGCACTTAGGGGCTTCCTCCTTCATGGCTGATGCAATCCTCCGCTACTGCCATTTCCTCTGGTTCAAACGATCCTTTCTTTAGCCAAGACCTGTCATATTGGCCCCTCTCCTTATTTCAATCCACTAGTAGGTCGCAAAACGGGTACACAAAGTTCTTGCCTTCCCTTTTAGCTATTTTCTCCCTCTGCGTTTGTCTATTTTTGTCGTGCACCTGTGAGGAGCAATGCTTTCCTCGTGTGCATGCACTGGTGCCATTTTGTTTTTCCAGCGTCACGTGTGGGTAAGTACCAGGCTGACTTACTCCTTTATCTCTTGATCAGCCCCTCTCCTATGTCGACTGAATGATGTGGTTCTGAGCCCTGCTAGTAGCCTTTCATTGATCTCCGCCTCTTCCCAGTGCAGCTTCCTGTACCTGACTTTGCTTTCCTCATGAGAAGAGTGCGCTGTCCTATGTTCTCGTTCTAACTCCCGGTTGCGTGCCCTCTCTCTCTCTCGAGCCTTCATTCATGCCTTACTTCCTCGCACCATCTGGCCTGTCCCCTTTGTTCAGAGCTACGTGCTGCTTTAGTTAGCCTGGCTTCACCCTCAAATTTGCTCTCCCTCAGCTATCTAGGCAAAACCTGTAGCCCCACCCTGGGCATCGGTTCACGGCGGACTGGAGCTCCCTTCAGCTCCCTTCAGCTCCCAAGCTCACTGAGTAGCTATCGAGAACAGCCACAAATATTCGTGACACACATTTGCACTCGCCTGTCCCAGTGGGAATGTGAACTTTACCCGCCTTTGAGGTGTCACGTGTCGAGTGTAGTGGACGGGGAGTTGAGCTTTTGAGGACCTTCCCTAGAAACGTGGGCTGTGCTTGCTTTTAGATTTCTCGGACTTAGGCCTGACTGACCTTCTTTTGGTGGGGGGGGTTTGTTTGCTTCCACTATTATTGGGTTTGAATATCCTAATGCAGAATGAGCTGGTATGAGTACATCCATCACTGCGTATGTTGGGGGAGGTGCAGATGGTGTGCTCACTATTTGCATCATGGGGTTATCAGATTGAACCTTTTCAAAGATAGCCCACAATTCAAACACTGACTCCCTTTTGTCTCTTTCTTTTCTGTCCTGTATATCTGGCTTTTATATGTGATTTAGTGTGCTCAATTATATTTGTGTCAAATGTTCCCTCCTTAGGCCATGGAAATGTATGTGCCTTCATGTGTAAATGCCACTCTTGGCAAACCTTATTAAGTCTTTTTATCTGTTTGGGGAGCGTGGTCTCTATGTGCTTTAGTGGGGAATCCATGGCAGTTTTAGAAATTTGGATAATACAATTCAAATTCCGTTTTCCTAGTTTTGTTTGTTGAATCGTAGGGGAAATTTGTAAGTGGTGCACTCTTACAAATTATATACTATGAGCTCAGCGCTTACAATTTTTACGGCAAACAGTTTGAACGAGCATTTCAATAAAACAAGATAAGTCTGCATACGTAGTATTGTAACACAGGGCAAATATGTGATCTGTTCGAATCGAATCTGCACAATCTAAAATTTTCATACTATTTAGTTTGCAGAGACAATCAATGCAATACCATCACATGCAATAATACATTTCAAAATGGTTGAAAGAAAAAATTACTTTATCAAAAAATGTGTACGTTCATCACATATTATCCTCTAGCAAAAGAAGACTAGCGTGGAACACATTCCTAAGTGAACTGGATAGTCTGCCACTATCCGCTCTTAGGCAGTTCAGGCTGGACTGTTCACATGAGGAGCAGGGTCAAGACTGATTTGCATTTGACTGGGTCCAAACTGGGGTGTCTTGGTGAGCAAAAAACAATGGGTTGAACCCATATCACTGTGACTGGGGTGAATGTTTGCATTGTTCAGCATTCTGTCCATCATCTGTTTATTTTTGCTTTTGTTGCCATAAGTGGGAAGAGTATGCCCAGACGTGGGTCACATGTTTACTGTGCAAATGAATTCAATCTAGGCTGGCTGATGAGGGGTGATACCCCGAAACCAGTCACAGGATGCTTGTTACCACTCCAGGGAGTACCTGGCCTGGCAGATCGGGCTTGACTGTTCCCACGAGGAGCAGGGTCAAGACTGATTTGCATATGGCTGGGTTAAAACTGGGGTGGCATGGTGAGCAAAAAGATGATGGATTAAACCCAGATCTCTGTGACCGGGGGTGAATGTTTGAATTGTTCAGCATTCCGTCCATCATCTGTTCTTTTTCGCTCTGATTTAATGGCTAGCCTTCCTCTTCTTGTATTTGTTCCTGCACCAGAGCATATCCTCTTTAAGATCCTTTCAATTGGCAGACTTGCATCCTTCCAGAGCTCACACTTAAGGAATTACTTTTTTCTTTTTCATTCAGTACTACATTAGAGCGCATGCATTTTCTAGCTCTCTCCCTCGTATGCTGTTATCCTCCCCTCAACTACCCGGCCCCTCGTTTTGTTGCTCACCCCTCCCATCCTATCTGTAAAAGCACAGCAACATGGATATTTTTGCTGGGGTATGGCTAGTTGTGTTTGTTTTATCTCCTGCATTCCAGATATTGCATGAAAGCACAGGCTTTAACACACAAAGGCTTTTATGGCACCGAGACATGTGCCACCTGCTGCGCTCTCTGCATCTGCAGATTTTAATAAAAAAACAAAATTTGTGTCCAGCTCAAACAGTTCAAATGTTACTAAAGACACAGTGACACCTGTTTCTGCACAGTGGAAGTCCCTTTGCACAGTTTACTGGTCACCTTTCTGTTCCTTATTACTATATTTGGGTGTTAAACAGGTGCTAATGAGGTGTAACTTATTTTCATATAGTGTTAACAAGTGTAAAATTTTGAAAATAATGAAGTGATACTATCAAAGTATGTGCGGCATTACGCCACATAATTTGCCTTTTCTTGCCACATTAGTTAGCCAACCCTGCCGCATAATTTGGCCCTCTCCTGCGGCATAATTCCAGTGGCCCAGGTTATTGGACTCCAAAGGCCCTCGGCTAGCAAGCACTTTCCACTAACGGAGCTGAGTTTCTTCAATAATTAAATGTTTTCCATGTTACAGGACACTGGTGTGTACCAGCATGACCACTGACAGCAATTGTCTTTTTATAAGTACATAATTTTAATAAAAGTGGAATAAGTGGTCTGACCAGGCCTCCAGGACTGATTGTTTAGTCTTGATCATTGTTTTGTGATGATGAAGAGATCCTTAGGAGCAACATTTTTGCATGTGTGGGTTGAAATAATTGAATGAGGCTGTCATAAAAATGGGGGCCTCCCCAATGGATTGATTGAGGACTCAGTAGGGAGTTGAAGCAACTGTTACACAAAAGATCCAGGTTATTTGAGATGACAAGTTCTGCAATTTCCAAGTTGTGTTTTTCAGTTGAGCTGCAACTATGCAGTAGGCCCATGTGGAAGGAGTGTACATTGCAGCTAGAGGTTGCTCTTTTCTTGTGCCCTCATTTGTAGGAATGGTGATGACACTTTGAGGACTATTCGTCCTTGTGTATGAGTTACATCCTTCCAGCAGGCCTTCAATGTCTTTCTTGGACATAGGAGCCATGGTTCTATTAGTTCTCTGTTTGTATGAGATCCATATTCAAGTATAGGTTTGGAGGGGATGCCTGTTCAGTATAATAACAGATGAAGAATTTGTGTGATTTTCAGAGAGGTCACATTGACGTTTGTGCACACGTGGTCAGCTGATAGTAATCATACTTACTTGACTTTGTCTCTCTTTGACAGAAAATGTCCTAACTTTACCATTTGGGATCTATCTGCCACGGATAATTGAAACCGCCTCCTAGGTGCAGGGGTTAAATTAAGCATAGTGGAGAGCCTGTTCTATTGTACAGTCTACAATGTAAAACAAGGCTGAGAGGTTATGCATAACCAATAGGGCTGCATGTCTCACATCAACATACTTCAATGGATCATTCCAAAACCATGCAAGAGATTAAAAACAGAATTTAAAAATGAACATTCACAGAGAAGTCTCCTGAAAGACCTGGAAATGACAAACTGCCACATTGTCCTGTGATGTAGCAAGAACTGGAAAAGTAGAGACAAGATGCTGGGATCAAGATGTGGTTTCTTTTAGAAGAAGTACAACCAACCCAACCTTCCAGGGGGATGCTGTCCTTCTTCTATAAATGAATTGATTAATGAGAAAGTTGCCAGAGAAATACTTGCAACATGCTCTCTCAGTTCTGAACCAAGGGAAGATCAATGATGAAGTTAAGTGGCTTGGATTTGGTTATCAAACTTAACTCTGCAAACTCTGTGACTGAGGTAAATTTAAAGAAGGTTCCATCCTGCAAACGATCTAGTGCTTCTGGCTCAGCAGCAAGCTTAGCAGTTGCCCTTGCATGTTCTAATCACAGGACCGTGAAGCTGGTGTTTTGGCTAAACAGGCAAACAGCCTCCCACCTAAGCCAATGAGACGTAAGCAAGTTGAAGGCAAGGTTACATTGACAGCGGTGGTGGGAGATTCTGATTTCCAAAAATCTATCTTGTTAAAAGAGGATGCACTGAAGCATTCTTTGCAAATGGACAAGAACTGTATACTGCTCTTTCCTGATGTCAGCAGTCTTGCCCAATACAAGAGGGCAAAACTGCAAGCACTTCACATGGCCTTGATGAAGTAGAGTGCAAAATCTTCTCTGTCGATCCTGTCAAAATGTAAACTAATCCATGATGATAAACAACATGTGTTTACAGAGGTGGAGGCCACTCAATATTTCCAGGATGTCCTTAATGAGAGTGAGAACTCAACTCAATTACATTGAGAATTTATAAGACAGTTCGAATAGACATTTGGTTGATGCCTGGAGCCCCTCAGTAGTCACACTTTGCATGACTTGAATATTGGGGAAACTCTCAAAGTGTATAGACTGCTGAATATAGTTGCTTTTTGCATATTCTCCCTCTCTCCCTGTGTTCCCACCTTTCTCTCCCTTTCTTTTTCTCCCTCCTTTTCCTTGCATTTTGTTTTGTATTTCATTACCCTAGACCTATTGTCTTTTGGTTGTGGTGGCAATATAATTGTGGATGTTATATACAAAATATACAAAACGTGGTGTTGAATGCTGGTCCTGTAATAACTCTTTGCAGACATTTTTTTGATCTGCATAAAAGATCAATAAAATAATATAATCCTAGAACCAGTTGGTCTCCCATCCCTACTCCAGAGACATGCCTTACACTCCTTGTCTGAAGCACCTCCTTCTTCTGATTTTTCCGCGGTTTGGCAGTGAGCCGGTGAGCCTGTGAGCCAGCAGCAGGTAGAGCCGAGGTAGAGCGGAGGCTGAGCGGAGTGGAGGACAGGACGGGGTCGGCGAGAAATCGGCAGCTGAAGGTACAGGGGGTCGGAACAGAGCCAGCTGATAAGACGGGTTGAGTCGGGCGGAGCAGGTTGGAGCGGCAGCCGTCCAATTTCCCGAATTTCCCGCTCCCGCTCCCCCGCTGCCACAGCACTGCTGTTCCGGTGGCTCTCTTACCTGCTCGCTCCCCCGCTCCCCCGTGGTCTGAGGGGAGACCAAAAGCGGCATCCCAGTGACACCAGATACCAGACAGACACCAGATCGCGGTAGCGGAGCGCGGAGATCACGCGGAGTCCCACAGCGGCACCAAGCAGTGGCGCCAGGCATTTCCGCCCGCCTTAGGCTCTGAGCTTTAGGCGTTCTCCAGCGTTCTCCATCTCGGGGTTACTGCCGGCCCGGCCCACCCAGCTTTTCCGCCCCGCCTGTGGTGTCAGGCCTGGGGACGGCGTGGGGCGGCAAAAGGCAAAGACAAAGGAAAAGCAGCAAAACAGCAAAACAGTAAAGGCGGCAGGCCCACGGCCCACGGCCTACGGCTCCTGTCTGCGGCAGCTTCGCCGCCTTGTCCTCGGTACCAGGAGGCGGGGATTAGCGGAACAGCGGAACAGCAGAACAGCACGCAATTAGCACGGTTCCTACAGGCGGAGAGGAGCCCTGACAGCAAGTACGGTGGTACGAGGAAAAAGCAGGAAGGCAGGAGGTAAGGGGGCAAGGAGGGGCAGCGAGCGCTGCCACCATTAGCAGGTGGCGTCAGAGTGCGTGCCCGGCGTTCCCGGAGAAGCAGCCTAACTAGGTTGGGCATAGCTTGCGGGGCCCGACTGTGAGCCCTGCTCGCATTCCCCTCCCCTCCCCTCCCTACCCTTCGCTCTCCCTGTGACTGTATCCCCCCCTTCTCCCAAGTGACTACTGAAATTCAGCCGGCTCCTTGATCACGACGACCCCGGCGAAGGAGGCTGGGAAGGGTCGGGGGGGCTTAGAAGACACAACAGGGAGTCCTATGGTAGGGTGGAAGTAAGCACGAAGAGGAGGAGCGGAAGGTCTTGAAGGCACCGGGAGATTTACTGCTTATCATCCCCTTTTACCATCCCCGTTATAAGACCAACACAAGGCCTTGTAACATCAACAGAACAGGCCACTGTAGTCACTGTAGCCAACAGCCCCCAGGAGGTCAGGGCGCCAGCTGGACTAAGCATTTAAGGCCACCTCAAGGCTACCAAAATTAAAAATCAAGGAGACCTCGGGAGAGCGAAAAAGATTTAAGGAGTACAATAGCAATGAGATCAGGGAAAGAGAGACAGTCAGTTACATCTATACTCAGCAAGAGAAAAAGGAAGAGCAAAGGCCTCAGTGAGATCTCCTGCAACGAGAAGCAGGCTATGGAGGAGAATACATGACACAGCAGTCTGGTGGCACTGGATGACAATCAGATGCAGAACCGTGTTATGTGCAGGGGCGGCTTTCAGCCCAAGATCTATTCGAAGTTTTCATTTCTGAAGGACGCAGGGGCAGTGTTAACTCTCAATAATGAAAGCCTGAGTAACCTTCCTTCCCCCCTCTGCCCAGAGACAGTACCTTACTCTAATCAACAGCATACAGTAAAAAAGAGAAGATGAAGAGGGCGAGGGTAAGAAAGGAGAATGGGCTGCCCCATGCCTGGAGGGCTCCCAAGAAGAAGGGTCAATTTTAAATACACTAAAGGCAGCCTCACTCAACAAAGATCTTTTGACTCCTACAAAATCCATCGTGAGAGGAACACTGGTCGGTTTAATCCAGGCTGCGCCAAGAGCTCCTGACACGCCACCTGAATCAAGAACAGGCCAACCACTTGAACCCTTGGTCACAGTAGTGACAGGAAGAGAAGATTCAAACTCCAAGTATTCGCAAAATCTCAAGGAGGGGCAAACGACTATTGCTACGGACATTTCTTCTTTAATTTCAACTACCGAGGTCATTAATACTGCAAAAGAGACTGCAGTACAGCGCACTACGACACGAGAAGAAGAATTATCAATGGCCGAAGACCCTCCTTCCTCGCCAGGGGTACAGGGAACCTCAGAACAAACCTCCTCCATATTGGAGTCTGATTTGGTTGCCCTGTGGTTTTCAAGCAGTCCCGGAGGAAAGGGGGAAGGACGAGGTGAGGCAAAAAGAGGAACTCAGCATTACGGGCCAGATGCGAAAAGTAATACTATAATGGCATCTTCAGGCATTGTGTCTAACAGATCTCCCGAAAATCCAACAGGAAACATCTTGATCCAAGACTGGGGGAACCAGAAGTGCCACACTCTGAGCCCGATAGTAGTGGGCCTGACATGTGGCCAGAACAAAAGCGGCATGACTCATTAAAAACTCCTTGTATTAGGCACCCAGAGGCCCAAAGTGGGCACCGAATCCGTCCCAAGGAATCGGACGCCCTAGATACAGGTAGGCTGTGGTCGTCCCTACTGGATACTATGCAGTTGTCCATTAAGGCAATGCATTTTCACTCGGACAAAATGGATATACAACTAACTATTCTTAATTCAGTTGCTAATCACGTCGCTAATATTGACCACAGACTTACAAACATGGCTGAAATGATACACAGGGTGCAGGAGGGAACACAATTAATGCAAGCTACACCATAGTGGACAAACTGTCCACACTCCCTGCAGCGATGGGGGATCTGGTGAGCGACATTAGGAACCTAACGAACACTGCCAGGACAAACCCCCAAGAAACCTTCAAAAAAGATAACATGGAGGTAATCACCAGTGGAGAAATAGCCCCTGAGGACAAGGGTAGGGGCATTTCCCCCTTAAAGGCTCACACCAAGAATGACGGATCTACTATCTCCCCAAGTCCACACCGGATTAATACATCAATTGCCGCTGAGGGCCAGCTAATAGAGTTATCCTGGGCGGAAAGGTTAACCAGGGATGGTAACAAAGTAAAAGAAGCAAGCATCAACTCAGAACAAAGTGATCGCATTCAGCAGCCAGAAGGGGAACCATTGATAACACAAGCCCCCAACATCCAAGACGCGGAGAACGGGCAAGGCAAGGAGAAGCGGACCCAAAACCGCAAGAAAAATAGGAAAGGGAGAAATAGGAAGAAGAACATAACGGATTACTTTCCTCTAAACAGACCAGATTCAGGGACAATAAGCTTGGTTGATATTGCTACTTCTGAACCCTCCTCGCTAAAGATAGAAAACAAAGCAGACCATTCAACCATGAAGACTTCCCAGGAGACGCCCCCCCGAGTTATCTAGGGAGACGCCTGAACCAGAGGTGGAAGCTCCCGCAGTAGAACGACCCAAGCAAAATCGTTTCACGGGATGCAAACGCACATCAACCGACAGGAACAGTAATCTGGCCTGCATAACTAACAGCACACTGGCACCTTCGTATGCCGGACACAAGCAGACCTCCGAGTCATTGCAGGAGACACCAGAACCAGCAGCGGAAGTTCCCGGAGTAGAACAGCCCAAGCAAAACTGCTCGACGGGAAGAAAAAGCACGCCGATTGACAGTAACAGCAACCTGGCCTGCATAACTAACAACACACTGGCACACTCGCTTGTTGGACAACAGCAGGCCGTTGGGGGCACAGTCAGCGGTATCGATCGCCCCCCACCATTAGGCAAGTTAAACCAGACAAAGCATTTCCCCATTAATACCACGAATCAGAAGAGCAGTGCAATTTTATTCATCCCTGAATTCAAATCGAGAGGCCAGGGGGATACCCTTAATAGAGGGAACATCTTGCGTCTGATTCAATCAATCAGGAGCTTGGCAGACATCAATTCAGCGGATCTTGAAGGAATTGAGTTCAAAACCAATGAAGAGCTTTCAAGAAGAGAGATGACCAAGGCAACTTGGGCCTCGGAGGAAACAGCAAGGAGGATCCTCGCGGAGGGTGCCCAATTAAAAGCCTGGGGAATCAAAATACTGTTATACCAACAACCGGGCTATCCTGAACCTCTTATATCCAACAGGCCGGTTCATTCAGACTATCAACATCCCAAGAGCATCCAATCAGTCCTCAAAGGGGCGCATAGCACGGACGTGCATCCATTGGGAGGGAAAAGCCAGGATGAAGAATTCCCACAGGACGATTGGACCTGGTTAGCTAGAACAATAAACCCTCAAGGAGAGGGCTCTTGACGTAGCTCCACCAAAGCCCCCGAGGGCGGCCCGCAACTTCGAATATGCTCGTGGAATGTAAATGGCCTGGGAAACAAGGTATCGGACACAGAATTTCTCTCCTATATCCAAGGCTTCGATTTAATTCTAATGCAGGAGACGTGGTTGGAAGAACCTCAGCACTTACTTGGCTATAAAACACATCACCTCCCTGCAACCAAAGGAGCCAAGTTTGGCCACCTGAAGGGTGGCCTATCTATTTACTCGTCAATCAGCACCATAAGGGGGACAAGAGAAGTTGACTCCATTCTAACCCCAACAAACGGGCTCAAAATTCTTGCACTGGACATAGAGGAGAGCAATGCTAAACAACAAATTATAGTGCTAAACGTTTATATTCACCCAAGAGACAAAGCCAGAGGAGTTAAAATGGTGGGCACGGAAATAACAAAGTTACTCTCGGAAGAGTCGACAACTAACCTGGTACTGGCCGGAGATTTTAACATGCATCTATTAGGACCACAATCAAGGGACAACGAGCTGGAGGAACAACTTACGGCAGGGAAGATTCCCATCCAGGTACAGGGCAAAAAGATAAATCTGTCAGCCCAGTCCAGGAACTTTATAGAGGATATGGAGCACCTGAGCCTTGTGGATCTAAATGGCCGTTTTCCGGGAGATCAACCGCCTGCGGCAACTTATCATAAAGCCATGGCAAGCCCTACAATAGATTACACGTTGGTTACTCTGCAACTGTTTAGCAGGATTTCTAGTTTCAGGATTGGAACAAAAGAGCACAGCGATCACCAGCCCCAGGAAATTTCGATATGTATAAAGGAGAGGCCCCTGATCTTCCCAGTGCGGGATCAAGCAACTATTTACACCGTGAATTTCAGAAGGCTCAACTGCAAAACCAGCCAACCAGACAAACTGCAAACCATAGCTAAGTCAATCTGGGACAACCAAGCAGAGGCACATAGTAATGCGAAAGACCGCTGGGAAACATTGACCAAACAACTAGGGGAACAGTACGCCAAAAAATCAGGAGGCCCCGTTCCAGGCAGGGGACCACCCAACACCCAGATTGTAAGATCGCGATCAGGAAACCAACTTAACCATCTACCAATCTCCAATATATCAAACTTGAGGGCCCTCAACAAAGATATAAACCAAACTTTACGAAGGTTAAGACAAAGGGGAAACAAAACTACTCTACAAAAAACCCTTGCGCAGTTAAAAGCAACAAAGAAAAAAATGATCTGGCAAGCAAAAAGGGTAGCAGAAGATACTCTGTGGGCTAAGCTCTTGTATGACGCAAAGACAAATCAGAGCGCAAAATTCTGGTGAACAATAAACAACCTAGGTAACGCCAACGTGCAGGGTATCAATTCCCACCTAAGAGAGGAAACCTGGGCAGGCCACCTTCTGGAACACTTCAACTCAAAAGGGGAAAGTACCGCTACAGCACCAGCGGGGTCAGGTCAGCTCGACAAGCTGAGCCCCCATGGAAATACTAGCAGGAGGTCAACAAAAGATCTGCATTTCACGACTTTGCAGATTAAAAACCGAGTAGCCAAAGGTAGGCCAGAGGGCGCACCTGGCCCCAACGGCATCCCCCCAACATTATTCAAAACTGATCCGAACTACTGGGCGGCCGCATTACTATTAGTGTTTAACACCATAGGAGAAGGGGCCGGTATTCCAGACTCCTGGAAAGGCTCCATAATATCTCCAATTTACAAGAAGGGAGATAAGAATAAAGCAACCAGCTACAGACTTGTAGCCCTAATAGATGTCGAGGCAAAATACTACGCCGGTCTCCTCCTGGACGAATTAACAGCATGGGCAAATGAAAAAGCCCTCATCCCTATCAATCAGACAGGCTTTTCCAAAGGCACAAGGACCATCACAAATCTACTTGCACTGACGCTATTGATGAACGGCGCCAAAGCAGCAAATCTCCCCCTCTTTTTTTGCTTCATGGACTATTCTGCTGCTTTTGACAGTATAAACAGGCACAAATTGTGGGCTAAACTAGCGAAGACGGAAATTCCAGTAGCGCTATTAAAGCAGATAATCCTCTTACATACTAACACTTGGGTTCAAGTAAACTAGGAACCGATGAATATCTGTCAAGGAGAATACCAACTACAAGGGGATTGAAACAGGGGTGCGTGCTGGCCCCCACGCTTTTTAACCTGTTTATGGCAGATCTTACTTCAGAATTAAACAACAGTACCTCACATGCACCCAGGCTAGGGGGGCTGTCACTCTCTAACCTACTGTATGCTGATGACGTCGTGCTAATTAGCCGAACTCCAATCGGGCTTCAGCACCTGCTAAATACAACTGTCAAACACGCAGCTTCTAACGGTTTAACCATCAACCTAGATAAGTCAAAGATCATGCGCTTTAACCCGAAAAAGAACACAACCGGGTTTCACTGGAACTTCGCAGGTGCACCCATGGAAGTCGTGGCAGAATACAAGTACCTAGGGGTGATACTTGACGAGAAAGGTACTTTCAAACCACAAAAAGAAGCCATAAAACGGAGAGGAAACTCCATAGCGGTAGCTCTAAAATCTCTGAAACTTAAAACTGCCGGGCCAAGCTTTTTCCCCTTACTACAAGTTCTACAAGCAAAGTTAATCCCAGCTATCACTTACGGGAGCGAGTGCCTTAGGGGAAAAGACGAGGACACTTTGGAAGAAACTGTGTTGAGATCAGCAAGAATAATTTTCAGCCTACCAAATTATGACTCTCCCGCACAAATCAGGCTGGAGCTTGGTCTACAGTCGCAAAAAATAGCTCGAAACGCCGCTTATGTGAAATGCTGGTTTAGGATCAGAACCTCCGATAAGAGCTCTCTGAATTTCCATCTATGGAAAGAGATAAACTCAAGCAAAGCCTGCACCCCAAGAGATTACCTGACCGCATCCATAAATCGCCTAGGCCTGAAAGAGCTTTGGGCAACTACGGGAACGCAGAACAGCTTCAAGTCTTTGGTAAATAAGACAGTAAAAAGGCTGTCAGCACTAGAGGACAAAGAAGCGCTCAGGGGAAGGTCTCACGGTTGGTGTGTGCTGCAGAGTTATACAAACCCTGGCCCGCAAAATTATCTGTGTGCTGGCTTTAGCAGGAGACTAAAAGAGAAATATCTCCGGTTTAGACTGGGAATTCTTCCTGTCCTGCCGCACCTTCCACCATGGAAGCGATCCGCAGAAATAACTAAGTGCCGCCTTCGCTGGAAAGCAGAAGAGAGTATCATGCATCTAATATGCATCTGCCGAGGACTGGACTCAGAACGACGCTTGTTTTTTAAATCAATCTTTAACATCAAGAGGATAAGAACCTGCAGACAAGCCGTGAAGGCTTGTTTTGGAGGAGGAGACACACAGCTGGCATGCCGGTTCGTACAATTCATGGGGGCAGTAGAGGAGAAAATGAAGAGATCCGGCGCACCATAAACAGCTCCAATCAAGGGTTCACCACTCCCTGGAATTGGCATTCTTTCACTGGGGAAACGCCTGATACAAAAAACTCTCCTCTCACCATATTGAGAACTATTGGGCACTTGAGAGGCCACGGTCCTGTTGCATCTCTATTATAAAAATAGACCACAAGCCTGATAAACGATATTATTAATTTTGCTACTTTTAAATATAAATGTAACCCATAAATTTTATTAACTCATGTTTTTATATCACATGTTTGGTACTAAGGACCGATCCAAAGCTCATCAGATGAAGAGACATTCTGTCAGGGCAAGGCACAAGTCAGCTGAAAAGGAAACGCAGGGCTAGGCCAAACTGTTCCATAGCTCTTTTTTTTTCTGTTGTTTGTATAAATGATGAAATTGTAGTGTACTTTTTATGAACTTTCGCCTTGAGCAATTCCTTTTTGTAAAGGTTTTTAATAACTTATACAATAAATAACTTACTACTTACTACTCCAGAGACTCAATACACATTCCTGGCTGAGAATTGACAAACCTGCTACCAGCAGTCAATGGCTTGGCACAGGAAAGCAGGGGTGTTGTCAACAACTGTTCACTTAGCAAGGACTAGCCAATAGAGTCATTGGGAGAACATAGAACACCCTTAAAATTTTGACTTTGTGATGCTAAATGGGCCTGTAGGGACTTCTGTTCAGTCCAAGGGCCATGTTACACTTTCTGTCTCAAACCGAGACAGGAGACAAACCAGTTTGGACCCCGACAGGCAGAGAAGAGGGGACCTCATCTGAATAGGGACGTGCTTAGGGAAGGACCAGAGCCTATCTTGTTGATTTTGAGAACAAAATAAATGGCTAAGTCAGAAGGTAAAACTAGAGTTGGGGCAACATGGCAAATTTATCATAGTGGCTAAGTGACCTTTGGGGCTGTGAAATCCAACCTGGTCCCACTCAAAGCTTTTAACATCAAAACCAACTGCTTAAGCAGGAGCTTGATGATACTGTATCTACCTTTGAGAGACTCTCCTCAACTTCAGTTGAAGACTTTGCCTCTCTGGAAGACTTTGACCTCCAAAAAAGATAGTTCAAGTTTAATAGTGCTTTATTTAGACAATCAAGTCCATCAAAGTGAGAAGAGCATAAAATGACTATGATCAAAATTAATGCGAAGCATAAAAACGGAAAAAGACATCATGAATGACACAATCAATTCATAAGTGGATTAAGCCATAAATAGAACGTCGCATGGTGATGTAAATGAATATCTGATGAAATAACCAGCTATTTTAACGACAAAATTGCGACAGTATTCAAAAAGCAGCCAGGTTAGATCATGTATGTTGAGCACTGAGCAAATGCTTGCTCCAAAAAAGATAAAAACTTTGACAAGGCATCTCATAATGTGTATCAGACCTCCACTCCATTGCAGTGGACCTGAAATTGTGCCTACGTTCTGATCAACTGACTGCAAACTTGTGCTTTACATTGATGGTTGTCTATTCCTAGGTGCTTTTTGTCTTATAACGATTTAAAAATCATGTTTTAGATTTCTGTTTTACAATTTAAATTATTCTGATGTTTTTTTCTCATTAAATGTTTCTGTATAAAATTGTTGATCCTGTTTGAATTCAACAAGTGTTTCTGTGAAGAATCACATGTAACTTGCATGCTGGGATGGACAATGTCCCCTGCAATGTGATGGAAGTGTACCCCTGCCCTGATAAGGTTGGCACTGTAGGACCAGGGAATCTTAATAGAAGGGGAGGCTTGGGCCTTTGAACCTTTGTGAGCCCTTTTTCAGTGGAGTCGACAGCCATGTGTGATCCCCAGTTACTCCTTTGGCCTGTGTGATGGATCAGTCAGAAATGCAGACCTTCCTGCTGTGGCAGACAGCCCTTTTCACAGAGGAGAGGACACTTCACAGGGGGCCTTCTGCTTGCCTGCCAACACAAGCTGATGCTGTGAGGAGGAGGAGATTGCCTGGAAGGAGTGAGGCCCAGAGGGAATTCAGTTGATTGGATCCGAGTGAGTGAAGTCTGAAACGTCTGGTCCTGTCAGGGCAGTTGCAGGAGAGCAGGCAATCCATCCCGTCTTGTGGAAGTCAGTGAGCCCTGTAAGCTGGGACCACCATGAAGTAAGAGCCATTGCCTTCGTAGTGTTAAGTAAGCAACGTGCAGATTGGAGCTCCAGTGATGTTAGGGCCATCACCCTTGATCCCCTTTTGACTTTTGGGGCACAGTGAAGATAGGGCCAGCACTCTTTATGCATGATGTCGGTGACCCCATACTCCAGGTGGAGGACACTGTGAAGTCAGGGTCGTCACCCTGAAATGTTGTGTCAAGAGAATCCCAGCTGGGGGATCAGCAATGAATGAGGGACCTAGAAGACCACTGCTGTGGTAACACTTACTGACAGCCCAGCGAGCCACAGAGAAGACATCCAACACCGACGATGGCCGTCCAGAGACTGTGGTGGTCCTGATGTGTCATCCAGAGTAGATCACAGTCCTCTGGGAACTGAAGGTCAGAGCTCAGGAAGACGCACCCTGGTCCTCTTGGAATCACTGCAGGGCTTATACGTACAAAGTGCATACTGAGGCTGAAGTTGACTCTTAAAGCCAAACTCAGACTTTGTTGCGTGGTGACTAGCATGGGCCATATTTGAAAGTTGTCACCGTTATCTATTGGGGAATAACCAGCCCTGCTAGAAGCAAAATAGAAACTCTGGGATACTGCCCAGAATCATGCTAGTGCACTGACCTTAAGAGATCATAGATATTATTTAATGTGTAGGTTTTGTGCTTTTTGTGTTTATATTAAATACTACTTTCATCATAAAAAACAATATTTGGACAACCAGTTATTTTGATTGCTGTATGTATTTTGAGGCTTGTGCGTCTGTAACCTTACACCTACTTCTTCCAACGAGCCTTGGACTGGTCAACCCACGCTACCACGGAGAGTCAAGTGCTAGACGAGTAATACTTGACCCAGTTGCTCTGGACCATAGACGGTCAGACCTGGGGCATCACGATTAAAAGGCCTAAACCCTGCTGTAGGGCACCGACCTGGGCATCACACTTAAAAGGCCTAAACCCTGCTGTAGAGCCCAGTAGCCCTTGCTTGCCCTGTGGCCCTCTAAAAGGGGTTCTGACATTTTCCCACTGCTACACAGGGTTGTGCAGAGTTTCACTGAGAATTGTGTTAAGACCTAAACAGAGTGCGTTTATAAAGTTGGTGAGGGTACACCCTCTCCAAATTAATAACAAGCTTTCTGACAATAAATATGTCAGATAATTGATAACTAAAGTTTCTGATTTCTGGCCTTGTAACATAGATATACTATAGAACTACATTAAAGTCTATAGAGGCAGAACTATAGTACTGCCATTTTCGTGTGTGTATTTTAAACTAATTACTGTTTATGGGCTGAAAGGCCAGCATTGAGGTGATTAGATATTTTTGAGAAGGAAAGTCAGCCTTACTAAAAAAAAATGTTAAATATTATTTCAAGGTTTATAGTCTAGAAAATAAGCAAGTTACTGCTGATGTGTGAGATATTTTGAATGGAAGACCTCTAGCTGGTAGAGGCATTGCCAACCGAGAGGTCCCCTGATCAAATTACTTTCTTCTGACTCATTGCTCATGTTTATTGTCATTTGAGGCAAAATTCTTTCAAGGGATCTTTTTGTGTGGATCAGACCAATGGCTCAGTAAAGAACTTGGAAAGAGTAAGCTTGCTGGAAGTAAACACTAATTTAAGTTTCAGAAAGTCTATTGTCCTTACTCTGAGTGACATATTTAAGGCACCCAATAAATACTGGTATCTCAGAATGCAATCATTACAATAAATACCATTCAGAAAAAGGGAGAATAGATGTGGAATCTGTGTTTCCCACACTGAATTCAACATGTATTATAGCGATCTTGTGTGTTTTCCCTAGTTTATGTCAGAAGGCTTGATGTGCAAAAATGTGAAGATTCTGATTACAATTTCTGCATAAACAGATGTTTCTGCAGACTTCAAAACTTAATGCCAATGAGGATCACAACCTAACCTTAATTCAGATGTTGCCAAACTACAAAGGAGTACAGTATGTGGCAGATGGTCGCCTACACATGAAGATACCACATTCCTGAAATGATTTGAATGACTTGGTCATTATATTTTATTGGCTTTATGTAAATTGTACCCAGGGCATTTGTGTTCATGTTTTAATAAAGCCTGAAGGTTTCTATGTAATAAATGTGATCATTTAACCGTGCCATTTCTCCAATTTCGTCTAGTGTGTAGCTCTTTTACAAAAATCGATGTCGGAGGGATTCTGATTAACATCTCTATAATGCGCAAACGGATCGCATCTTCAAATGAAAATGTTCTGAATTGGCAGTATTTGACTAGACTATGCACTCTTCTAATGAAATCATCTATGGTTTCTCCTTTTTCTTGCAAATTGTATCGCTCATGGTTCAATGTGTTTCTTTGGTAGAAATGTTGCATCCATTGCCGCGCACACCGATAAGTAGGTATGTGATTGGGTGTCTGGTAGTTCACGAATCATTTTGCAAATCTCTTTTCCGATTAGGTTGTTCTTTGTGGCTAGCGCTTGTTTCTCATCTTTTTCCCCTGGAAGTTTCTAGAAATTCATCGAAGTCCTCTCGCCATTCTTTCGATTTCGGCTCTATTAGGCTTCCTGATGAGAGGGGTAGCTGGTCCTGGGGTTGGAGGTATGACACTGACCCTCTTCCTGGTTTTGCCTCTGTCGACATTTCCGCTTCCTTTCTTTGGCTTTGAATTGACTTTTGGGAAAGTTTCTTCCGCTGTTTGTGGCATTGTTTAGCTTCTCCAAGCTTGGAGTGTCAGTTGTCCAGGGTTTACCTAGTTTGCAATGGTGTTTCCACCACTTATTTCTAGTGCATGCCTGACTGCAATGGGGTTCTTTGGGCTACCTGACTCAAAATAGCCACCCAGAGACTTTCAGTGGGTTTGCTTGGAATGTCTGGCCGCCCCATAGCCTGCAAAGAGATGTCTCTATAATCGCCTGACTTCAGGTAAATTAAGTTGGAAATGTATGTTTATGACCACTGTTACATTTTGTCCACAGCCAGGAATTCGCAAAATGGTTCTTGGTAGACATAACTCCATTTATAGGTGCAGGGTACTCCACCACTAGTGAGGAGGTCTCAGCAGCCGTAAATCGCACTCAAGGAGCAGCCTAGTGGGTGTTTCCAGATATGATGTGCCTTAGAAGTTTGAAAACACCGTCATGCATGTATGTTTGTGGACATTCCCAGAATTGTGATTGGAAAGCTGCGTATGGCACAGCTTTTCAGGCATAATCATGTGAATGTTTAAGAATTCCGAAACGTAGAAGGCGTTCATTTGGAGAAGGAGCCATCATATGTACTTTTCTTTCTCATTTGTGAATCTGACCCATTGAGTACTGTACTGAAAAAACAATATTCATACGTCTTTCCAAACTTGTCCATCTTCCTCGCTACTGACCTTTCATATTGATGTAAGTTCTGTCCCAGAGTTAGCAACACAATTCACACATTTTTAATTATGAGAACATTTTCCTAGACTCATATAAGGACCCTGGGATCTCATCCAACATCTTGTATATTGCCTAGCAATATCACATGTCTACATGGCTGATAATGGCCACAGGGCTTGGGGGGAATCCAAGATCTGTGATAAGGAAGACCTGAACTCTGATTCAGGAAGGTTAGAGGAGAATCAGAAGTAACAAAACATTTTCTGAGGGCATGTTATGCTGAATTCGAAGACTTTTGTGCCTTATCGCTGTAATTCCATTAAATCTCAACAAATGCAGTCTCTCAAATAACATAGCATTTAGGGGCATATTTACAAAGAATTGGCATAGGGCGCTGCTGCAAGTCATTTTGCTGCGCTGCCCTACGCCAATTCGAAAGGGCAGGAATGCACCGTATTGACAAGATACGGTGCATTCCTGTCCGTTCTGCCTGCGCCGGCGAACAATTTGCAGCCAAGCGCCAAAGCAGGCTCCATTGCATCATTGTGCAAGGGTGTCTGTGTCGTTGACAGGTTTGTTTTTGTGCAGGAAGGGACACCTTCCTGCACAAAAACAATTACAAGAGGTGTTTTCCTTGTTCCATGTGTGAATGCAGCACACATGGAAAGAGGAAAAAACGAAGAGAAATGTAAACATTTCCTCTCGTTACACCTGCTATAGGGAGGCGCAAGGTTTTGGCGCTGCCCCAAGTTTACGAGATAGTGTACATCTGGGGCAGCGTCAAAGTCCAACGGTGTTGCGTAGGAACACCCACAACAACAACAATGGAACGCCTCTTTGACGCAGAGTACGGCAAGGCAGCAACTTGCACTGCTTTGCCTTACTCCATATCTACAAGGCCATGAAAAGCCATGCAGGGTGGCTTTACGTTGCCTTGCAGATACGGCTAAGCCTTGTGCACCACCGGACCGTCACAAAAAGTGACATTCCAGTGCCACACAGAGCTTGTAAATAAGCCCCTTAGGGCCTCATTTACAAGGCCCCTGCGCTGCCAGAATGTCACGTTTATTAACTGTCTTGCGGCGCACACTGCAGGGCCATTTCTACAAGGCCAGGTAAAGCCACCCTGCGTGGCTTTTCATGGCCTTGTAGATATGGACTGAGGTAACGCAGGGAGGCGTGCCATGGGTGCTGCAGTGGTTGTTCCGACGTAACACCCGTGGCATTTGACACATTCACAGATTTACGAGATTTCGTAAACCTGGGAATGCGTCAAAAGCCTACGCCTTCCCAGGGGTGGCGTAGGGGAGGCACAACGAGGAGAAATAACATCATTTCTCCTTGTTGTTTCCTCTTTCTACGTGTGCTGCATTCTGCAGCACACATAGAAAGAAGAATCGCCTCCATTGATTGTTTTTGTGCCTGAAGGTGTCCCTTCCGGCACAAAAATAATCACCCCATAGCACAGACACACTTGCACCATGTCACAAGGGTGTCTGCGTTAGCGCATGGCAGTCATTTGTGCACCAGCGCAGGGGGATAGGGCAGGAATGTTCAGTATATGATAGAAATAGCGCATTCCTGCCCTTTTCTTTTCACGTAGGGCAGCGTAGCAGGAAGGCTTGCAGCACTGCCCTACCTCAAAAGATTGTAAATCAGGCCCTTAGTCTGTATTATAACCTGAGCAACTTTGAAAAGCAGAAATGATATCAAGTCCTGAAGCATATATTAAACGTTGCTTCAAAATAGATTTCATCTATTGAGATGTATTGAGATCAGTACTGCGCTAATAACCACTTGGAATTTGCATTTGAGAGCTCAGTACACCTAGAGACAGCACGTAACTTCTCAACACTAATGTACAGGTGTAATTGTGGCTATTGACAGATGATAAATGACTGGTTGGATCTAGCAGGCCTTCAATGAATAGCAGGCTAATTTATTGCATCTAGCCAGGAACACCACAGCCATTTTTCATTTTCTGTCGCTATATTATCTCCATTACATCTGGCTACTTTTGCCACGTACATTTCTTGTTGCTGTAAATAGATTACCAGTGTCTGGACTTATTTGACAGTGGCAATCTGTCTTTAGAAATAGTTGTCTTGAAAGTCTATGTGTATTTATGCTGCAGTAACTTTGCAAGAGTAGGACGCACAATCATGAAATTAAATAATAAAATTGCACTTGGCAATGCGGGAAACGTCTATAGGCCTGATTATGAGCGCCCCCAGTTGGATGTGACACATATTGCACCTACTAAAAATCTAATACGAAGATGATCCGAAATTATCGGATGCGATAATTATCGCCTGTCCTGGCTTTTTGGGGAATAACACGCAGGTGTTGGTGCTTACAGAACCAAACTGTCTTAAATTTTAGCAGGTTTGACATGCTGACATTTTAACAAAGGCTGCGAACTTCATTGCACCTGGTAATCGCTGGAAGCGATAAAAATCACACTAATAATTACAATGCCTGTGTATGCCAGTGCCTGCTTGCAATTGCATTGCTGCTTGTTTGGCATACATGGATCTGTGGACAAACAACATAGGTTGTGTTTGTCGGCGTCATTATTTGCTTTTCTCAGGGTGGTGCAAAGATTTGAAGTGTTCTGGGGCCTTAGCTCCTCATCATCCTTCAAGAAGTTAAGAATATATATGAGGTGTGATTTTTAGAACAGGAATGGGTGTTGCATGGGCATCTGGGAAGCAGGCATTTGGCATTCTTGTAGGTGTTTTCATTAATTACATTGCCATTCGGATCACGTACTTTCCTTTTATGACACCATTTTTGTCAAATCTGCGGGAATATTCAGATTAGCTATGCCACAGTGAACACGAATAGGTCACTAAAGACTTCAGAGTAAACTGTGAAGCACTTCCCTACTGGAATGCCTACCGCAGCAAAATGTAACACAAAGTAATCCAAGCCGCTGAGTTGCGTTACATTTCTTTAAAAAGCAACGCAAGTCAGAGCATATAGCCCTTTGTAAATACCAATTACGTACTTGTGTTACCTTAAAACGACCAGCGTCATTCAAGGACAGTACAAGTCCTTAGTAAATCCGTGCCATAGTAACTATTATATATACAGTACAAAAATATAGAAAAATTATATATTGTTTTCAAAACAAACATAATGTGATGAGACAACATATCAAAATTATAAATATTGAGAGTAAGAATATCAATAAAATGTATAAAAAAGCAACATGAATAAATACATTACCTAATAAAGTTAAGATTTACTTAACAAACTCACATACACCAACTTTAAAACGTATACTAATTTAAAAGTAAGATCTACCTATTCAACAAAGCCAAAAAAAAATCAAAATAAATTACTAAACCCATCTAATTCAAAAGTACAACATTTAACAAACAGTACAATTCAATTAATTATTGAAGGGTATGAATGGAAGATGCTACAGACAATCAAAGATTGTGCCAAACCTGCCCATGGACAGAGGGGCTTGTTACTTTGGGTGACTGAAGCAATAGAAATCAACCTGAAGTAAGTGCACATTTTTTTGTTTAACTTTAACATGCAAAATAATAAAAAAATCCTAACAATTGCACACATTTAATACATCTAAAATTAGATTAAAAAGAAAATGTTCAGGGAATATGCATATGCAATTAGTACATACACAAAGGATCGAGCGCTGTGTCGACTTTTATGACTAGGGAGCTGGGTGTTTTAAGGCAGATTTACAAAAGCATGTTATAGTACAATAAAAAGTGCTCATCAGCTACTACTTCTCAAAATCATAAATGCTCATGTGACTCAGTCTGTAAGTGTGGGCTACTAAACAAACAGCAAATATGCTTTTGAATTAAAAAAGTAATCATCCTACCTTTTGACTCTGTCACAGAAGTAGTTACATATTATAACCTACACATAAAGGCTACCTTCTACAAAGTAAATTAAGAGATATATTCTCTTTTCCTAGATTATTTGAGGGGCAACTTGGTCTCATGCACCATTTAGGTAACATGCACCAACCCAGGTACCACATTGTATGATACAACATCTACAGAAGTAGGCTAAACTAAGAAACCAAAAGAAACAATGCAATAGAAGGGTGGCACAATTCTTTTCAGAAAGCCCTGGAAAGACACCATCCTATATGTTAGACCTGACAGCCATAGGGTGATCTTCCCCCAAACATTTGCCTTCTCCCCTCCTGTTTTGCTGAAATTCATTGTTATTGGCTTTACAACTGTGCACTTTACCACTGCTAACCATTGTTAACATGCTTGTGCTCACTCCTGTAAACATGGTAAAATTGGCTTACACCCAATTGGCACATTTAATGTTTTTATACATCCCTAGTAAAGTGGTATTACATGTACCCAGGGCCTGCAAATTAAATGCTGTTGGGATGGTGTGGGGAGCAAAAACCGATGGATTAAACCCAGATCTCTCTGACTGGGGGTGAATGTTTGCATTGTTCAGCATTCCATCCATCATCTGTTCTTTTTGCTTTTGTCACCCTAAATGAGAAGGATATGCCCAGACATGGTTTTCGTGCTCACTGTGCCACTGGATTCAAGCTAGCCTGGCTGATTAGGGGTGATGAAACCGGCCCCAGGATGCTTGTTTCCAGTCCAGGGAGGACCTGGCCCGGCAGTTCGGGCTGAACTGTTCCCATGAGGAGCAGGGTCAAGACTGATTTGCATATGGCTTGATCCAAACTGGGGTGGTGTGGTGAGCAAAAAAAACGATGGATTAAACCCAGATCTGTGACTGGGGGCGAATGTTTGCATTGTTCAGCATTCCGTCCATCATCTGTTCTTTTTGCTAGTGTGCCTGCATCACTGATTATACTACCCACTTAATTGACGCTTTTAAAACATTTCTCAGGCCTGTAATGGGAGCCTGTGTGCAGTTTAAAAGTGCTGTGTTGACCTGGCAAAATAAACCTTTTGCCAGGCCTAATCCTTCCTTTTTAATACAGGTAAGGCACCCCTAGGGTAAGCCCTAAACAGCTTTTCATGGAGGGTGCAGTGTATTTAAAAGCTTGAGGATGTACTTTTATGTTTTACGTGCCCTAGTAGTGAAAAACTTTTACATTTGTTTTTCTCTACTGCTAGCCTACCTCTCCAATAGGATAACATTGGGTCCTTATTACATTTAATAAGTCATAATTTGTGTTTGGAAACAGGTAGAAATGTCATGTTTATACTCAAATTAATTGTAGTTTAAAACCCTCTTAAATGATAAAGTCAGATTTTAAGTCACAATTCTGAAAAATGCCACTTTTAGAAAGTAGCAATTTTCTTGTCCTAACCTGCAGCCTGTATTCTTGGTCATACGACTAGGTGTAGTTGGCAGTTGGCATTTGTGTATTTCTCCCAGACAGTACCACAAAGGGGGACTAGCTGATGGCAAGATGGGCCATCCTGTCAGGATGGGAGGGGCAGAGTTGTGCACAGGACCGCTTATATTTCAAAGGGGCACCGCACATTTACAAAGGACTTCACACTAGCCTTCTGTCATTTCAGACATACTAGGACCAGGGCAGGAGGTAAGGAAGCTCCAGAACCATCTGTGGGGAAAAACCTCCAGAAGTTTCTTCCACTTCAAAGCTGCCACCAGGTATAAAAATAGGACCCTCAAACCTACTCTTCAGTATACTCCTGGACCTGTGGATACTACAGAAGAAGGATTGCCCTGCTGCCAGACGACTTCCCTGCTGCTTGAGGCCTTCTCCTGTCATCCCAGGCAGTGACTCTAAGAGTCAGGTGACTGACCTCCTGTTCTGAGCTACAGGGACTCAACAAACTCCAGAGGCCTTCCTGCA
Source organism: Calotriton arnoldi (assembly GCA_963921515.1). Lineage (NCBI taxonomy): Eukaryota > Metazoa > Chordata > Amphibia > Caudata > Salamandridae > Calotriton > Calotriton arnoldi. Next base: position 1,603,608 of record CAWUFW010002952.1, read on the forward strand.
TCTGCCCAGCTGACCTGTTGCACTGGACCTGTCTTGACCTGCAACTGGCTCTGCCTGAGCCCTGCTGGCCTCTGCTGCAGTGAGTTCCTGATTCCCTAGAGGTGCTTCCCCAGACTCTGGACCATTGGCTGCCATCAATTGAGCTCCTCCTGTGAAGAAAAGGAAGAATCCTGAAGTTTTGGGCTCTTCACAGCCATGAACAGGCCTGTTTGGACCGAGATCTCGCCACCTGCAAAGACTGCGAACTTTAAACTTCGGTGGACTAGACTCTTCTCGCTACAGCAACTGTCAGTGACGACCGGCAATGCGAGACCTGCACTTTGTGCTACAGCATGGACAGCCTATGATGACTGCCAATGCGCAGCTGAAGTAATGACTGTCCCCAGTGCCCGACAGGATCTTTGCGCTGCAGCCACAACCATTTGGAACACTCTCCCTGCTTTTGGTGAACTCTTCTAACGCAAACTGAAATCTTTGTGCCAGACTTTGTGAAGGTACCTTTTTCAGTGGGACTAACCTGGTCCCTGTATTCAGCCCATGCTCCATCGCGGTCAGCCTGAACTTGTGACTTTCCCCAGGTCTAGCATGACCAGATAATCATGAGTAGTGCTTTGTGATTTTGGGCACTATACTTAACTAAAACTTTAAAATTGCATGCCTCTGGTTCTACTGATTGGATTTTTGTCATTTTGGTCTCATTTTATATGTGAATTTTTATTCTATTTTTCTAAACTGGTGTGGGATTTTCCTTGTGCTGTGTTTTCATTGTATCACTGTTTGTTTGCTGCATAAATAATTTGCACATTGCCTCCATGTTAAGCCTGACTGCTTTTGGGTCAAGATGCCAGAGGGTTAAGCACTGGTTAATTTAGTGACTTTTGTTGTTCACCCTGACAGAGATTGTGGTTGTTGCTTGAGTAGGGTCTTCACTCCCCTCAATCAAATTTGTTAACAAAAAAAGAACATAGCTATCAGTAAACTTAGACAAAAGCAATTCATAGCCCAAACTCTCTGCCTCAAAGTATCCAAAAAAACACATAAGATCATGAAGTGCTTGCAAACAAGGTTGAGATATTTAAAAACACTCAAGGCATAGATTTCTTAAAATCAGTAGCCTACACCATCACACAACCTGAACCATAAAAATTAACAATAAATTAACGAACTACGACAATCCAAAACACCACTTCTACAATCATAATTATAATATTTCTAAAATATTGTTTTAGTAGTTTAGCCTGTACATTTTTTTCCAGCAATAATAGGACTTAATCTTTTTTAAACAAAAAGCAAAACTACATTTCTCTGCATGAAATGAAAAAACATGGAATACTTACAAATATCTTATCAAAAACTGACATACAAGCATATGTTTAAAACAGTATATGTAACATCAAAACTATACCTGGTTACAGAGCGATGCGGAGTCCTGTGTTGGGATGTGCTATGCAGCAGTGATTCCTAGTAGCTGTGAAGCTGCGATGTGATGTCCTTTGTTGTAGTTGAGGATGCCATTGATAACGGACTTGCGATGTTAAGTCCTGCGTTGAGATGCATTGTGTACCAGCAGATTCTGATAAAACTGCAAGGCTTGCAATGTGGAGTCATGTGTCATCATTGAGGATGCCATCTACAAGAGGCTTGTGATGCGAAGGCCTGCTTCGAGGCTGCGTTGCGTAGTGGCGGTTCCCGGAACACTGTGGTAGGCGATGCGAAGTCCTGCACAGCAGACGAACCATGCAGCGGTCCCAGCGTGGAGTTTGGTGAGGTGATGTGTCTTGCAGCAGCTCCGATGAGTCTTTGGTTGGCGATGCATTGAGCTGCGGCTCCGATGAGTTGATTCTGCTGGGACCACAGTTGGAGCTGGTAGAGCACCTTCAAGGCCCACTTCGAAGGGTCCAGGACTGGGGTGGCACCACTTGGGAGGATAGGACTCATAGCTGACAGAGTCCAGGTGCTGGTGATAGAAGGTGGAAAAACCCTGTTCTGTCCCTGAGGCTTCTGAACAGGAGGCCAACCAAGTAGCCCTTGGAGTCACTCTGGTGGTCCTGGGTCCAAGATGCAAGTCCAGTCCTTCACTCAGGCAGGAGGACAGCAGGAAAGCAGTGCAGCAGGGCAAAACAGCAGAGCAGCAGTCCTTCTTGCAGCAGAGAAGCACAGCAGTCCTTTTCTGAGTCTTTCGTTGGTCCTGATATGTATTGAGAAGTTGGGCTCTGAGGTCCAATATTTATACCTGGTACCCACTTTGAAGTAGGAGAAGCTTCTAGAGTTTTCCACCACCCAGTGGTGCTTGGAATCTCCTCCCTACCTGCTATGGCCCCAGATTTTCTGGGGTCACAATTGGGGTCACAATAGACTAGTGTCAAAAGATTTGTGAGGGTGCCCAGGCAGGGCCTTTGTGATGTACACGTGTAGTAGTTGACAGCTCCTCCCAACACCTAGCTTCGCTTTGTCCCACTGTCTGGGAGCAATACACAAAGACCAACTACCTCTAGTCATGTGACCCAAGATACAGGCAGCATACACCAAATGCTTGGGACAAACAAATGCCAACTTTCCAAAAGTTATGAACTAGGAGGGGTTGGGCCCATTTACAGCACCCAAACTAGGCCTCAATAATATATAACAGAACTATACAGTGTATGGGTGCTACAATTCATTTGGAGACTACAAAAACAGAACCACCTTATTGAATTTAGTGGTCTTAGTGATTTAATTCACCTTCAATTTACTTTGCTTCTTTGAAAAAAGAGTCATGGACATTTCGAACATGTCGTACATGAAAAAACACCGGTTCAAGACATATATAAAACATACATAATCACAGAAATGAATACAAAATGAAAAACATGTGAATACACAAACATAACAATTGATAGGCAGACCTATCCTTCATTTCTAGTTGAAAAGAATGGCGGTGAACAGATTTATGCACTAGTCAAAATGTGAATCCTGCCGTTACAAGCTAGTTGGGAGCGAATGGAAAACAGGCTGATTGTCATGTTTGTTGGCTGCTTGTAGTCTAAACTAATTAATGTCTTGTCCAACTAGCTGGGTCCAGCCAGTTGGACAAGACATTAATCAGTTTAGACTACAAGCAGCCAACAAACATGGCAATAAGCCTGTTCCCCGCCATTCTTTTCAACTAGAAATGAAGGATAGGTCTGCCTATCAATTGTTATGTTTGTGTTGAACCAGTGTTCTTTCATGTACGACATGTTTGAAATGTCCATGACTCTTTTTTTCAAAGAAGCAAAGTAAATTGAAGGTGAATTATATCACTAAGACCACTAAATTCAATAAGGTGGTTCTGTTTTTTGTAGTCTCCAAATGAATTGTAGCACCCATACACTGTATAGTTCAACTTTCTAAAAGTGCCTTTTTCAGAATTGTGACTAAAAATCCAACTTCCCCATTAAAGAGGGCTTTTAGTTGCACTGAACATGACCTGTCTACCTGCTCCCCAAAAAAAGTTATCCCTTCTGAAATGTAATAAGGTAACCCAATGTTATTCTATAGGAGAGGTAGGCCTTGCTGTAATGAAAAACTAATTTAGGAGTTTTTTACTACCAAGACATGTAAAACTTAAAAGTGCATGTCCCACTTTTTGAACCCACACTGCACCCTGTCCTCTGGGCTGTGTGGGGTCTAATTTAGGGGTGACTTATATGTTGTAAAAAGGAAGATTTGGGCCTGGCAAGTGGTTTATCTTTCTAGGTCGAAATGGCAGTTTACAACTGCACACACAGGCTCTACAATGGCAGGCCTAAGACATGTTTAGAAGGGCTACTTATGTGGGTGCCTGCGTTGTAAGCAGGATTGTTTTTGTGCAGGAAGGAGAACCTTCCTGCACAAAAACAATCCCCTAAGGCTTTTTCCTCTTTCTATGTGTGCTGCAGAACGCAGCACACAAAGAAACAGGAAAAAACGAAGAGAAATAAACATATTTCTCCTTGTTACGCCTCACCTGGGAAGGAGTAGGTTTTTGGTGCATTCCCAGGTCTACCACTTCTGGTAAATCTGGGAATGCATCAAAATCCATGAATGTTGCATGGGAACGTCCATGCAAGGCCCATGGAAATGCCTCCCTGGTGCAGAGTAGTGCAACGCAGCAATTTGCACTGTGTTGCATTACTCAACATTTATGAAGTCCCTCAGGGCCACGCAAGGTGGCCTTGCGTGGCTTTATAAATTTAATTTTTAATTTCAGTCGCTCTTGTACCATGTTTCATGGTGCAAGAGCGATGCAAAAGGGCTCGTAAATATGCCCCTTTGTTTGGTTCATATTGGAGATAGAACAGGTTTCCCAATATTGTTGCCCATCATAGATTCTGTGCCCCAAAAATGTATTTCAGGATCTTGCTAGGAAGTGAGAGATTGTAATTGGGTGAGTAGTTGTTGGTGTATTTGAAACTGGTAGTACATTTTTAAGTAGCTGAATTATGTAAGTAGGCATTAAGGCTTTTAGTACCACTTCAGGACTAACTGAAATGTTCAGTAGGATGGAGATAGTAAGGATCTATCTACTTACCCATTGTTTATGCATGCTGCTTGACAATGGACCTCGGGTGATGTGGTTGCTTTGATGATCTTCAAAGCTTGAATGATTTACTGCAGGCTCAGTTGAGTGACATACTGGGAGGCAAGGTTTTATAGTGGGGTGATTTGGGAGTTCAAAAGGATCACTGAATTGGTCTTGATGAAGTGGAGGGGTTCTTCGGAAAACTCAAGTGGGTACACTAGTGCACTTTTGGTGAATTCTGGTTTGGTGATCTTGCTGAACATTTGAAAAGCTCACCAGTTTGATTGGATCCCTACAATATGCACTTTGAATTGTAAACGTTTTTGTTTGCTTTGAATATGGGGTTTTCATTGAAAATTGTCAGTTTGATATTTGAACTTTTTCAGTTGTGTATGAACGTATGACCCATCACCCTGAGTTGTTTCTTGACTGAACTGTTCATTGCCCACTTTGTCAGTGGGTTTGAGTTTTCTTAGCTGCATTGCTGGTAGCATCTCTAAGGTGCTGCTGATGTTGTACGGTTCTTTCAGTAGAACCTCAAAGTATCTTGAACTTAGGGTCTGAACTTCTGGTCCCATCATGAGTGATAGAACAAGTCTTGGACAATGTGATTAGAGCGGGGTCTCCAACCATTTCTGTAACAAGAGCTAATTATGTCCAATGAAAATTATTCTGAACTACTGATATTATTAGTGCTGTATAGACAACATTTAGTTAGTGGTCACCCTATGCAAGACTGCCAACGTTGATTACCTCAGTGCATCAGGCGGGGTTGCCATTAGTAACGCAAGAACATTTTTATCAGCTTGTAATGTTGATATATTTTGGACATTTAACCATGTTTCTCCAAACATCATCCTATGAGCTCTGAAAATACACACATTTTCTTCTTGAATACGTACTTTTCAATTTTGGAATACATATGTTAATTCATCCAAGCAATAGCCTCTAATTTAGTAGGCTGGTCTGCACATAGGAGAACTACTTACAGGTAGCTGGAGAGCTACCAGTAGCTCACAAGCTACTCATTGGAGATACCTAAACTAGAGCATGAATTATTATTAATAATGTGGTTGACCTAGGTATACAATATTATAAAGCTACAATGAGTTCTGTTGGGAAGAACAATTTCTTCAAGATCATTGCTTATGTCAAATAACTTGAACAAATCAATAAATGATTGACACAACACACATGAGTCTGTAGCTATTCAGTATATTCCTACTCATATACCGAAGTTATGCAATAATATGAGAATTAACGTCTCATACGAGGCTGTTATACAAAAGGGACATCAAGTGACTCAGTGACAAAGTGACACAGCGTGATCATGTGAATCTGACAACAAAAACAACACATGACATAAGCATAATGTGTGGACAGATTATTTGACAAGATGTCAGTTTTCTTTTTCACTTAAGCTCAACAGCCAATTCCTGTTGTATTATTTGTGGGTATTTCAGGCTTGTTGGCAGAGGATACAGAACCTTTAGCTTAAATATTGTCAGCGTAATGAAACGTGTTCCTATTCAACCATCACAACGGGTCTTCCTCAGGACTACAAACGTGTAAACAGCCTGGATACTGAAAGAACAGCATATTACTTGGTTCTTCAGATTAAGCTAATGTGACCCCTCCCGGCCCGGCTGGAGTACAGAAAATGGATCAAGTGTATACACAATCCTATCTTGGGCTGGTGGATTGTGTACCACTATCTCTGGGTTGTAAGAAGATTGTGATAAGTGCAACAGTCATTCAAGCTCTCCTTGGGATTCTCTTCAATCTTAGCTGCCTGATTGGTGGTCTCCCCTCTGCGATGAACTAGAGCATGGCCAGACCACTTTGCAGTTGTAGTGCACCTTTTTTAGATATCCAAGCCATGGACGAACAATGGGCATTTAGGCTATGAATTAATTATGAAATTTGGCTGTTTTTGTTTTCATCTATCCATAAATTGAAATTACCCATCTGTTTATGAAATAGGGATTTTGTATTAGCTATATCATTTAATTCAATTCAATTTTTATTAATGTTTAGACATGTCTTTAAAACATAAATACATAGCGATTTATATTTACTTTAACATTAAAATGAACAATTAAACTAATATAGGGACAGTCTTTATACCAACCCCGGTTCTAGGCTAGGTCACAAATACACGGTAGACTTTGTCAATAAAAGTGAAAAAGCCTTCCTCCCACAATTCCTACATTTCTAACCAATACATACTTTTAAAAATCTTGCCTTGGCAAAAGCGACATCAAAGAATTCCATGTTCAACAAACGTGCAAGTGCATTATTACGGTGATTTATACCATACTTTACAAAAAGCATTTTAAAAATGGAGCGACGAGGCCTATTGAAATGGTGACAATCAATTAAAAAATGTACATTAAAAGTTTCAAATTTCAGTCCACATCTGCAATTATTCTCCATTAGCTATATCATGATTTACAATACCAAAATTATGAGCTATAATGGGCCCAAGCAGCAATGTGTTCCTTGACTAAGCTTGTAGGTGTAAAAAAGCGTGTCCCCTATTTCCCAGAAAATGTCTGATATTGCTTCTGACATGGACCTGCACGTGAATATTGTTTGCGCTGGCGTTATGTTGTTAATTTGTTCCTCTGTACACTCTTACATTCCCTGTTATGTTTCTGACTCCTTCAGGAAATGAAAAATACACTTGCCATGGCAACTTCTATACAAGCAGAAAGGCCTTGATTGTCATACGCTGTATGTTTTCTACTGCCACATTCTAAGCTTGGTGAATGTGGGCTTTTTATTGTCATAATAGATGAACACAATGTCATTGTATTGCAGCAGAGAATGTCTTCACGTTGCAACACAGAATTCTCAGTTCTTCCTGTTGATTGTGGCATCTTTATAAATGTATGTGGAACATTTTAATTTACTTTTGGGTTCTTTTATGGCACGCACTCATCTCACCATTAAAGCACCTCACATTGTCTTAACGTTATATGTGTTTCAACAATAGGGTTGGTTTCTTTACTTCACTGTTGCAACACTTTTATTAGCATGTGTATTTCTTCTCCATAAACTCATATCCGTCATCAATTGAGGCTTATGTGATAGATTAGAAGACACTCCACGAAAACTCCTAGGGGGATATTCTCAAGGACCGGCTATACTTACCTCAAACGCCAGTTAGCGGCAGTTTTTTTATCGCCGCCTAACCCTGAAAACTATCCCCATGTTAGCGGTGTATTACCAAGCCGTCGCTACATGGCGATAGTATCAGGGAATGGCGGTGAAAACTGCCGCTAACATCAGCGCGATGGCGATAGGAAATCCGGCGTTAGCGGGCGATACCTACCGATAGGCCCATTAGCGGCAAAAAAACTCACGCTAGTCAGCCCAACGTGAGTTTTTTTGTCTCTAATGCAAAAAATAGCCTATCAGTCAACCTCCATTATAAAATAGACATAAAAAACAATAAAATGCGGAATGGAGCAGCCAGGGCCAAGTGCAGCACACATCAACAACCCCTCAAAGCCAGCCAACAACCAGGATGACCAGGATGAGAGCCTTGATGCCTCGCTGGACCTACGCCTGGAGCCTGGATGCCTCACTGGACCTGCGCCTGGAGCCTGCATGCCTCACTGGACCTGCGCCTGGAGCCTGGATGCCTCGCTGGACCTGCGTCTGGAGCCTGGATGCCTCGCTGGACCTGCGTCTGGAGCCCGGATGCCTCGCTGGACCTGCGCCTGGAGCCTGGATGCCTCGCTGGACCTGCGTCTGGAGCCTGGATGCCTCGCTGGACCTGCGTCTGGAGCCTGGATGCCTCGCTGGACCTGCGTCTGAGCCTGGATGCCTCGCTGGACCTGCGGATGGAGCCTGGATGCCTCGCTGGACCTGCGTCTGGAGCCTGGATGCCTCGCTGGACCTGCGTCTGGAGCCTGGATGCCTCACTGGACCTGTGTCTGGAGCCTGGAGTGGGATGCGGAGGAGCTGTGGAGTCAATGAGCTGTGGGGGTAGACATTGAGGTACGACGATCGCCCGTACCTGGTGGTGAAGTCTGGCAGGTCGCATGGAGACACGTTGCTGACCTGTGTGAGAAGACCGCCTTGCACACCTTGGAGCTGTTAATAGTAGAGGCGCTCCTGCGCCCCAACATAGGGAGGTCAGCATTGCATACAACGATCCACCACTACACCGGGGTGCACGGAGGGGATTACCAATGGTGGGTGCCACCTCTCTGCATCACAGGCCGGATGATGTTGGGCTGGCCGGACGCTGTGGAGGGTGAGGCCCCTGAGCTGCGCTGAACTTGTGTGGCAGGAGCGCTGCAACTTCACGCCTAAGAGGGCCCTGCTGCATCAACTGCATCAGGAGGTTCACCAGCGGACTTGGCGGTGACTGCTGTACCCAGGCTTGTGAAATCCCTCCTGACTGAGGCTCCTGCTGGCTGAGTCACAGATTTGGAGAGAGTGCAGCGGATTGCGCCATGGTGTCAATTTCCAGGTAAGGAGAAGGTGGGACGCGTAGCGCAGGACGCCTGGGAGTTGAGTCCCCCAGGCCTAGCACACATAGATGACGCACCCCCAGTGGCGGCTCATCCGCTATGTGTGAAGAGCGTCGCCCCACTGCTTTCAAGCAGTGCAGAAGAGGAACAATCATCACATGATGATAACATAGTGATGTAACCGTTGATGGAGCGAAGTACAGAAGATTTTGTGTGTACCCTGCTCAGACCAATCACCCCCATAACAAAGTAATATATTAATTTTGATTGCTGTGTATTAACCAAACACACACATTACATGTGGGAAATGCTCTGCATTAACAGGTTTGATTAACATATTAATTAATGGTGTAAAACGCATGTTTTTATCTATTTTGCGCATTTAAGTAGTGTAATAGTGCATGTCTATGTTGTAGTGTACATTGTGCATTACATGCTGCTTTTGCTTTATTTTAATGGCTTGCAGTGTGATGCTTTTCCGCTAGGTAACAGTTTTAGGGGATAAATATTAGCACTGGTGGGTGGGGGGACAGAAAGCACTTATTTTCTGTGTATTCACATTTTCTTTGTGTGTTTATCATAGTTTTGGCTGGTGGGCAGTTTCAAGATGGCTTCGTTTTCCCGGTTCTGCGCAGTAGAGAATGCTTGCATCATCTGGCTGGAGGAACCTCGCGCATGCCTTGTGCTCCACTGAACTTTGCAACTCCAGCTGACTATGTTCGAGGCCATTTGTGTGAATGCCGGCGAGTGGCTGAGAGCCAGAATGATAGCATGAGGACAGTTGAATGCCTGCCAAAGAGAACAGTCGAATGCCTGCTAAAGAATGACCACGTGGAAACAGCTGAATCCCTGAAAATAAACAGTTGAATCCCTGCCAATGAACATTTGAATGTCTGCTAATGAACTATGGGACAGTTGAATTTGTATCTATCAGCTTGTCAAACATAAAGTTATTCACGGACATCCTGGGAGCAGAGAAATACATTGTCATGAACGGACATCCTGGGAGCTGAGAACTGCATTTTCATGACCAATCAGAGCAAGGGAAATGGCAAGAGTTGAAACATTTGAGGGTAGAGAGCCAGCAAACACAGTATAAATATCAGACCAAAATTGTTTTTTTTTAGAGAAGCTGGTTGGAGAGATGCTGTCTGTCAGAGAAGCTGTTTGCAGAGATGCTGGGAGCTTGAAACCATGCCAGAATGCGCACTGATGACCCCTGTAGGTTCGAGATCGTTGCGGGACACTAGCCTGGGTGAGAGATGCGTCTAGGAGGCCAAGGTTAATAAGAAAGTTGGGGTATTAGTGTTGGTTAGGAAGGTTTTTAGTGTAGGAAATCTTTAGAATTAAATGCATGTGTTTAATTATGGTTCACTGATCTTTCATTTTTGGAACCCTCTATCAGTTACATGACCAAGGATTGATTTTTAACCATTTTGAGAATAATTAAATGAATGCAAACCTACATTTTCTCTTCATGACTTTTATTAAACAGTTTCTTGATTTATTTCCTGAATAAATGGCAATGCTCAGTGAGAATTAATAGTGAGAGAATAAATGATAATTTCCTTTATGCAAATTAATTACATAAAATCTTTTAAATGACTTCAGGTGTTCGTGATTCTTTTAGAGTCAATTAATTATGCAAATCAATGTATTGTTGTAGTGAGGTTAAGCTGGTCTTGACAATCACCATCAACTTGCTCAACTAATTGGTCCATCGACCTAATTGGCGGGGTACATTGATGCATAGATTAGTTAGTAAAATTATGTGATGAAAACAAATATTGGTGTAAAAATCTGTGCTTAAAGGTATCCCGTGATAGGAAATAAATTCATGCAACCCATTGTAGGATTATTAGCAAGGGTCTGGGAGGTGTGTGTGACAGGGTGTGTGTACTTCGGTGTTATGGGCCCCGCCGGAGTGACCCGGACCCTGGTTTGGTGATAGTTTTCTGGGTAAACGCTGCATCAATAAAATGGTAGCAGAGGATGGTTATTATTGACAAGTTTGGTGATTAGTAATGGTTATTTTGACTAGTTTAGTGTATATATAAAACCCCTATATTCAAAAGGTTTATGTCTAACACTTTATGTTGAGTTCGTGTTGCGTTTTATGTTGTCAATTGTTTTAAAGACTTCCGGGAAGTAGGAAGTTGGTTGCCCTGTATGCAGGCAGGGGGAAATGTGTGGCAAGTGAAGTCGCACAGTGCATTGTCTGATTTCAAAGTGGTAACATCGTCGTGTGTTATCTTTAGGGACATTTTCCGTGTGAGAGTGGTGAATGGATAGCGAAGGCCACCTGTGAAATTTCAGCCTTAAGAACAGGAGTCAATTGTGAGCTCTGAATACGCTTATCCCTGGGAAAGTAACAGGTCTCCCCTAAGCTTGTAAAAAGGGTAAGGAAGAGGGAAGTGCTACTTTATTGGCGAAACGGGAAAATTCTGTGGTAGGGTAGAGGTAAGCGCTGCCTACTGGAAATACAGAATTCTTGTGTAAATGGACAAAGCTATCTCTTTGGTTTAGCGAAACAGGCAATGGAGATGTTTTATGTTGATTACTAACAGGTTTTAATTAAAGAAAACGTAAGAAAAGTTTGCCGATAAAATTTTGTAAAGAAGGGGTCGGCAAGAGCAGGAGTAGTGGGAAAGGCTGACGTTAGAAACACCGCGCTGAGATTGGTCAGCTGTAGAAAGACGAAGCTTTCACTGATTGGTGCGTTAGTGTGAGACGTGCTGGGATTGGAGAATCACCAGAGTGACGTAGACTCCCCGGATTGGTGCGTTAGTGAGAGTCGCGCTGGGATAGGTGGATGGGAAAGTGACGTAGAGCTTTCTGATTTGCTTACGAGTGTGTTTCCACAGTGGTATTGGTTGGAAAGGAAACCGCGCAGAGGAAGCTGATTGGTAGAGAGTTTGTGTTGCACTGACGTTTCTAGCTGAACGCTAAGACAAAAAGTTAAGTGAAAAATGTATTATATTGGTAAAGAGAAGAAGAATTTTTCACTGTTTGGAAAGGAAAAAAGATTGTTTGTGAAAGACAAGCCTGCAGTAAAACAGGAGTGGAGACTATTCCCTGCCCTGGGAACGCCTGTATTTCACATGCTAATGAAGCATGGCTATCACACTTGCGTGTTTGTAGAGAATTGGGTGCGATATACGAAAGGTGATGGTGCGCTTGCATTTCCTCCAGAAGGTTCTTTTAACATAGAGGTTTTGCGGCATTTGAGAGAAACAATGGGGAAACTTGAGCCTAAAGTTAGACCTACGCATTTTGAAGCATTAATGGATTGAGAAAATGAGGTGAATGAGAAAGAACAACACAGATCAGGAAGAGGTTATGATTTTGGTTTGGATAAATATCGGAATGAGAATATTGAGGACAGAATATGTAGATGGCAACAGGTGGATGTACCAAATGATTTGTTTCCTGTCAGGAGTGTGGGAGGATCTACAGGAGGTAAAAGAAAGAGGAAAAGGAGCATGTTCAAATTTCAGGCTGTAGGTACAGTGATACTAAAGATGAGTTGCTGGATGACATTCTGGATAACAGACCACCTCCATATCAAGGGGAGTTTGTGACAGTGGTGCCAAAGGCACCGCCAGCAGAAACTACAAAGTTTTCCAAACTGTTCCAGTCCCCATAGGGAGTAGTGCAATAAATAGACAAGAACCTGTTCAAATTAATAGTACAGTAACGAAGCCGGAACTCCTTCCAATGAGCAGTACGATTATTTGGCAAGAAACACAAGTGATAAATAGGTCAAATCCAGAAGAAGAAGAAAATGAGTTAGCAGTCAGGACACGAGAATTGTCTGAAAGATTGAAAGAACTGCCTATGAATATGGAAGCTTTAACAGTCCCGATGAATGTAGATTCTGAAATTTCTGTTTGCAAAAGTGAGGTAGAGAAAGAACATTCACTGACCATACCGTTAAATGAGGCAAGACCAGATCCTAGAAGAGAGTTATTCTCTGAAAGTGTCAGGAATAAACAGCTTAGTATGTCCCGATTGGATACACCGAAAGATCTGACAAAAGCTCCGACTTACGCGGTTGGAACTCAGATACTGACTGAAAAACCGACTGGATGGTTGCAGGGAACGAAACCTAGAGAAAGATTAAACAAAGTCTTTTTGGGTCTGACAAGTGAGGAGTTGGGAGAGAGGGAAAGAAGTGGCTATAGAAAAGATGCAGAATGCCAACAGATAGATATTGCAGAATTAAAGGTAGACATGGAGGAATTAAATTTTGGAACGGTAAGCATGAACAGATCAAAAACAGGAGTGGATATCTCCAAATATAGGGATTTGCAGAAACCATATAGATTAGATTTCACAGAAAAAGGCATAGAAAACTTAAACACTACTGGAAGAAGAGCTAAAATTAAAGAATTGCTGATATTGCTGAGAAAAAGGAGGGATGTTGAAAAATGGAGAAGCAGGTGGAGAAAGAAGAAAAAGCGAATAGCTCATAAGGGATCATTAGCATTTCCTGCTGCTCACAAATGTGAAACTGACTACATTACCAGAGGGAATTTGTTTGCAGATGAATTGGCAAAATATTGCACAAAACAGGATTGTTCTTTGAATCAGGCACGGGCGAAGGAAGACACTTTTTCCCAATATCTCATGCTTACTAACACAGTAGAAACATGGAAAGAAGTGAGGCAATTGCAGGATCAGGCAAGCAATGAGGAAAAGGAAACGTGGGTAAAAGAATGTTGCACAAAAAAGAAGAGGATGATGTTTGGGTCTACCAAAATGAAAGAGCTGTTATACCCAATAGTATGTTTGCCCATTTTGCATGCATGTATCATGGACAGGCACATACAGATAGGGAAACTCATTTCGACAACAAAGATATCAGTCTGATCTGTGAAATACTGAGCACTAAACAGAAACTGCATTGTGCCTTTTGTCCAGAAGCTTCTGGAGTTGGTGAGCAGGTGAATGGCACAATGAAAGTCAATTTAGTAGAAATGTGTGATTCCACTGACTTGAAATGGCCGGATGCTTTGCCCCTAGTTATAATAACCATGAGAAGTACACCTGACAGAAGGACATGTTTAAATCCTTACAAGATACTAATGGGACGAGCCATGAGACAAGCATATGTACCTGATCCACAACAAAGGCCACTGAGAAATAGACTGCAGATTTCGGATACAAGTTCTGAAACAGGTGCTGAGCAACCAGAAGCTGTTAACAGAAGAGAAGCAGACTGTGAAACTGGTGAGACTAGATCAACAGACTCTGCGAGTGTACAGCAAGGTGTAAGACTCAACGATTTTTCACCTGACAACGATTTAGAAAGTACTACAGAGCTAGGACAGGAACAAAGTCAAGAGCAGAGGCAAGAACAGGAAAAAGAGATAACAGAAGACTCAGAAATCATACAGTTCAAGATAAGGGAAGTGAAATACAAGCAGACACAGAGACCGAAAGAAAGGAAGAAGAAGGTTCAGAAATCCTGACAGTTATCTTGTCTGACATTAGAGAAGAAACGGATGATCAGGAAATTCTGAACAAAGACTGTGAACCTATGGATAAGGATGATTCACACATGTGGCCCAACGGAGTAAAGAGACTCAAGTATAAGATAGTGAGAAAAGGAAAGAAAAGCTCTTGAAGACCAGATCTCTGAAATAACAAACAAGTTAGAACAGGAGAAATTGGATAGACCACCTGAGTGGACTTACGTAGTCTTACAAAAGATAGAAGAAGTAGATTTTAGAAAGGAAAGGGACAGTGACAACGACAGTGAGCAGGACAAAGAAAACGTCTTGAGGCCACCCTAACAGTGTTACAGAAAACACTTCTGGGTTTTAGCACACAAGACGAAGACGATTTTTCATGAACCATTTCCAAGTAGTTAAATTAAAAGAAGGGGCAAAGGACAGAAAGTCATTCAAGTGTGGAAACACACTTTGTACATACGATACATATTTGGTAGATTTTATTTATAGGATAACTTAGATACCATAGTAGATATGAACAGTCCTAAAAATAGATATAAAATGTTTGCTTTGGGTGTAAGATGTGTTTATGTTGTACCATTTTACTAAGGGTGCTGTTAACAATGTACAAATAAGTTGCACAGGTAGATAGAACTGCACTTCGCAAGGATAAGTAAGTTTCAGATTTAGAACTAAAGATAACATTTTTGTCGAGAACAAGGGAGATGAGAAAGAAATTTGCTGAACTAACAAAATTATTGAGAAGAAGTGTTTGATCGAATAAAATTTAGTGGGATGAATGGGTGGTTTGGGATTTGGTGATGATGAAATCATCAAAGGGGGGAATTGATGGAGCGAAGTACAGAAGATTTTGTGTGTACCCTGTTCAGACCAATCACCCCCATAACAAAGTAATATATTAATTTTGATTGCTGTGTATTAACCAAACACACACATTACATGTGGGAAATGCTCTGCATTAACAGGTTTGATTAACATATGAATTAATGGTGTAAAACGCATGTTTTTATCTATTTTACGCATTTAAGTAGTGTAATAGTGCATGTCTATGTTGTAGTGTACATTGTGCATTACATGCTGCTTTTGCTTTATTTTAATGGCTTGCAGTGTGATGCTTTTCCGCTAGGTAACAGTTTTAGGGGATAAATATTAGCACTGGTGGGTGAGGGGACAGAAAGCACTTATTTTCTGTGTATTCACATTTTCTTTGTGTGTTTATTGTAGTTTTGGCTGGTGGCCAGTTTCAAGATGGCTTCGTTTTTCCCGGTTCTGCGCAGTAGAGAATGCTTGCATCATCTGGCTGGAGGAACCTCGAGCATGCCTTGTGCTCCACTGAACTTTGCAAATCCAGCTGACTATGTTCGAGGCCATTTGTGTGAATGCCGGCGAGTGGCTGTGAGCCAGAATGATAGCACGAGGACAGTTGAATGCCTGCCAAAGAGAACAGTCGAATGCCTGCTAAAGAATGACCATGTGGAAACAGCTGAATCCCTGAAAATAAACAGTTGAATCCCTGCCAATGAACATTTGAATGTCTGCTAATGAACTATGGGACAGTTGAATTTGTATCTATCAGCTTGTCAAACATAAAGTTATTCACGGACATCCTGGGAGCAGAGAAATACATTATCATGAACGGACATCCTGGGAGCTGAGAACTGCATTTTCATGACCAATCAGAGCAAGGGAAATGGCAAGAGTTGAAACATTTGAGGGTAGAGAGCCAGCAAACACAGTATAAATATCAGACCAAAATTGTTTTTTTTTAGAGAAGCTGGTTGGAGAGATGCTGTCTGTCAGAGAAGCTGTTTGCAGAGATGCTGGGAGCTTGAAACCATGCCAGAATGCGCACTGATGACCCCTGTAGGTTCGAGATCGTTGCGGCACACTAGCCTGGGTGAGAGATGCGTCTAGGAGGCCAAGGTTAATAAGAAAGTTGGGGTTTTAGTGTTGGTTAGGAAGGTTTTTAGTGTAGGAAATCTTTAGAATTAAATGCATGTTTTTAATTATGGTTCACTGATCTTTCATTTTTGGAACCCTCTATCAGTTACATGACCAAGGATTGATTTTTAACCATTTTGAGAATAATGAAATGAATGCAAACCTACATTTTCTCTTCATGACTTTTATGAAACAGTTTCTTGATTTATTTCCTGAATAAATGGCAATGCTCAGTGAGAATTAATAGTGAGAGAATAAATGATCATTTCCTTTATGCAAATTAATTACATAAAATCTTTTAAATGATTTCAGGTGTTTGTGATTCTTTTAGAGTCAATTAATTATGCAAATCAATGTATTGTTGTAGTGAGGTTAAGCTGGTCTTGACAATCACCATCAACTTGCTCAACTAATTGGTCCATCGACCTAATTGGCGGGGTACATTGATGCATAGATTAGCTAGTAAAATTATGTGATGAAAACAAATATTGGTGTAAAAAATCTGTGCTTAAAGGTATCCCGTGATAGGAAATAAATTCATGCAACCCATTGTAGGATTATTAGCAAGGGTCTGGGGGGTGTGTGTGACAGGGTGTGTGTACTTCGGTGTTATGGGCCCCACCGGAGTGACCCGGACCCTGGGTTGGTGATAGTTTTCTGGGTAAACGCTGCATCACTGTGCTATGTTTCCCTTGCCTGTGGGAGGGTGGGTAGGACTGCTCCAAGCACGGGGCAAGGCATGGGTGGACAGGCATGCCCACTCAAGTGCGCAATGACTGTTTGGTCCGCCCACTCAGGCCGCCCAAAGGAGTCATGCGCACTTCCCTGTGCGCAATGCAGGCTGCATTACAGCCCGCTTGGGGAACATGCCCACCCCTTCAGCCCCTGGCTGCATACCTTGTCCCGTCGCCAATTACCAATCCCACCTCCTCATCACAGCGTTGTGATTGGCTCAGGGGAGGGAGCCTGGCTGCCTACTTCCTGTTCCTGGAAGCAGAGGCAGGAGAGCAGGAGCAACGAAGACACAGGACCCGGCTTCGAGGTAAGACTTCCCTTATTAAAATTTTTACAACACCCGCTCACACACGAATCCCAGCATCCACGCCCCATCCAGTGTTCTTTCTAGCGTTTACCACCTCACAGCTGTCCAGCCCCCCCCAGCACTTCTCAATGGCGGCCGCTGTGCGCCCATGCACAGCGGGCGTACCACACGTGTGCCAAAGGCACATACGTGGTTGCGACGCATGCCATAACATCGCATTCCATTCCAATGCATACTAATACTAGGCACATTGCAACCGTAGAGTAGGTGTTGCATAGCGGAGACATTAATATCACTATTCCCACTTCAGTGAGTGCAACCCAAAACTAACCTGTGCACCCCAAACCCAACCGTGAACCCTGGAATTCCTTTTTGAGCCCCCAAAACACACCCAAAAATCATATTTTACCCCAAAACACACCCCAATTTTCATATTTTACATCCGAAACCCATACCCACCCGAAAAACTTTAAATTACCCAATTACTGACCTCACAATCCGTTGTAATCAAATGCGATGTAAAGGCACCTGCGTTGTCGGAGTTGCGTTGTTAACGATGTACTGCCTGCATTGTAATGGTCGTCTCCCGTGCCAAAGGCAACCCATAGGCTATGCCGTTTGTGTCTGTCTGCCCCTGGACCGCGCTCAGCACCAAGGAGCCTTCCTCTTGGACACTCCACCGCTACGACGCCAGCACCCTCCTCGCCATCAAACCTGGATGCCACCTCGCCTGCCAGGACCAACCTCTTCTCCGGACCGGACATCGCCATCGCCATCACTGATGGCTGCAGTATCACCCGCAAGGAGCACCCCGACCATCAAGGAGGAGGCATTGCCATCACCTACACAAGCACACTCCGACTGACCACGCACTCTAATGACCCAAGGGTGACCATGGACCACCTCAAATCCCAGATCCGGACCAAGCACAAGCACATCCTCTGCAGCATCTTTATGTGCAGGCCCCCCGGGCCATGGCCCCCCATTCTCCAATACCATTGTAGACCTCATTGCACCCCAGGGTCTCCCATCAACCAACAACATCCTACTCGGTGAACTCAAGTTCCACCTGGACAACCCCAGTGACCAGGACACCACCCCCTCCTGGGGAAGGTCCCCTACATCAGACGCAAGCAGCAAGTCACCTCAACAAGCCATGTAGCAGGACACACGGTCGAGCACATCACCTCCACCAGCGGGAACTTCAACTACAGCCACAACACCGGACTCTCCTGGACCGACCATCATTGGTAACATCACGTCTTCACCTTGCCCACCGGACGCCACCGCCATCATCGCACCCCCTCGCAGCTGATCAAGGCCACCGAAGAACGTCTCATCAACTCCCTCCACACCAACACTCCACCAATGCTTCCAAGCGATGACACCACAGCGCGCAACCACCACCGAAGGATCTCCAACAGCGCCAACATTTGGGCACCCCTCATAGACGGCACTGCGTCAGTACCTTCCGCCTGCCTGATGGCAGGCGTGAGGGTGACGCAGTGCCACAGGGATAGGCTGTCCCCATGCATTGCTGGAGTTGCGTCATGGTTGTGACACGACTGCAGCAATGCGTGACTTTAGCGCAGACAGATACATCAGGATTCCTGGCGTATCTGTCATTACTTGCGTCATGGAGCGCTGTCCAGTGAATACAGCGCATCCATGCTGTCGCAAGAAGGGCATAGTGAGAAGTGTTGCAACGCTGTCTTGTCGCAGCGCTGCAACACTTTTCATGACTGGGGCCCAGGAATGCGCACTATCTTATTGATGGTGCACATTCCTGCAGTGTAGTTTTGTCGCAGGGCAGCGCTGCAACATTGCTTGCAGCGCTGTCCAGCACCAAAACCTGCTGGGATGTGGCCCCAAGTGTTATCCCCATTTTTAAGACCAGCTATTTTCTGGTCTTAAGTAACTGGCTCTAACTGCAGTTAGAGCCAGTTTTTTTGGGATCCCCTTGTGAATATGGAGTAGTGGTGTTTGCGGCCGTTTTTGCACGGGAACGCCTCTCCTGCATATAATTATCGCTAACAGAAGTGGCGATCTTTACAACGGTCGCTTTCGCCTAAAAACTGTCGCTAATGGCTGTTAGCGACAGCTTGGTAATAGAGCAATAAAATTATTGCTGCATTAGCAGCAGCAAAGTGCCGATAACGCGGCGTTAACTCCTTGAGAATATGGCCCCTAGCCTCATTACAAGCTGGCTGGAATCCCCTTAATGGGTAAAAACACTTGTTTTTGAAAGGGGAATTACAAATTGTGTTTTAATTCGGGCACATGTCCACCCACTTTAAGCATGTGGTTATCTGGCTGGAAAATGGCCCGGGAAACTGTAAAACAAGCCAAAGTCTGGACTGGTAATACCAATTTCCATATGAATGTTCCCATAAAATGAGGGAGTTACTCATAATGCCCCGGTTATACCAGGTCCCGGTATTATCAGTGTCAATGGTGTCAGTTATTCCTTCTCCAGTGTTGCCACCCAGATTTAAAGCCGTAATAAAAGCCCTAGAGTGCTTATTTGATCTAAGTTTAGGAATGAGGGTCTGATTTAAAAATTTTATGGTAACAGAAATTCTTTGAAACGGAAAACCGGTAGAGAATCTGCTGGATTTTTCTTCACTATACTAGCCCAATGATGGGGAAATTTGGTCTGTTGGTTGTCTTCTGAATTTACAACTAACTGCATGAATCATAGGACGTTTCATTATCACTCTGCTTTAAATTGGGGCCTACATTTGCACTATGTAACTAGGGTACATGTGTCGGCTGATACTCCATAAAAGGATGTGTCCTAAATTACAGCAAGGATGGTAATTCAGTCAGTGGTACAACCTATGCTGACAATCAGTGAATTGGCATGCATTTGCATTATACTGTTCTGCAGAGGGTGGATGAGGGACACAGGTGCTCCCTTAGAGAAGCTTGCCAGTGGTGGCATGATTAATCCTCAGAAGGAGATATTGGTGCTGGCTTTAAGTAGAAAGATGTGGAACATGTTATTACTACCAAAGGCAAGATCTTGAATGGTGACCTTGATGAGGCTACAACATAAACATTTACCATGCAGGTAAAAGGTAGGGTTGGCATGGAGGGCAGAGAAACACATGAATAAGAAAGTTGTCTGGGTCAGTTTTACAGCCACTGACAACGTTTTAAAGACAAGCTTGTGATGGACGCAGTGGAAAAATGTCACAGAGCAGTTGAGGGTGTATGTGATGTTTGAGTGTGGGGGAGATTAATGTTGATAGGAGAACATATTGTGAGTTGATGTTTCTGACGGTTGTATGACAGAGGTACACATGGCTGAACCACAAAGCGTGGGTGCCCTCGCGTTGTTCAGGCACACGTGGCTCTGACCGCCTGTTCCCTGCTCCTGATGTCTAAGCATACACTTTTCTGCCATGAAGTGACACTATGAAGGCATTGCAAAATGTTGTACAACTGTGCTCGCAACAATGACCCAACAATCGACACCAGACTCACTACAAAGCCATTTTACAGAGTTTGCTCTGTTACACAATGTAGAGGAAAGATGTAAATTGTGGTGGATTTTCTCAACATTTTCTGCAGTGCACAATGAGTTTGCAGATAGGACTTTGACCATTCTGTGAAATATCGAAATTCAGTACTAGCACATTTTAAGGAGTCTTTCGGATTCATGATGACATTCCACAAATGCTGATGTGCCTGGGTGGGTGGGGGGCGCGACAGAATATCAATGTTAGAGACACAGGAGAGGAAGAGTTCATATCTCTTCTCCTGGATGATTTAGAATATGTAATAGGGCATAGACGTCTGCGCTGCACATGTCTCGCACATGTCTTGCACATGTCTCTGGCGCATTTACTCTGCACCCAGTCCAACACTGCAACTGATTAACAATATACAGTAAGCCGACAGTTTGTCACTTAGTAATAGATGAAAGTTCCAGACAAAAATTATTTTTATGACTGTGTGCTCTTAAATTACTCATGGATATTCTGATGGTAGCATATAACTTGGGAGCAATTGTGACACAAGTGAAATCAATACTACTGAATTAACGATTGCCATCAAATATTTTCCACCCAGTGGAAAGAGAGCTCTTGTTTCTTGTCTCCTAAATGTCACACACAAATGTCTTCATATATCTATTGACATCTCTGTTCTGCACATTTTGATTTTTGTAAGCATCTCTTGGTAGGTGTTCTCCATATGTTCTTGAAATGCCTCAGAATTAGCACTATAGCTTGTGTTCTAACTACTAGCTTATCCATATTGATTTAAGGTAAATCGGAAGTTCCACATAGAGGCTACCATAAAGGAATTTCTTTAACTGTTTATCTTTGGCAGTACCTCCTCGCAAGAGTGAGTGACTGCAGATAGCCATTAGTGACCACCTGATTGAATATATGATGTTACAACGCACACCATTACAACGCATGCTTTTTCAACGCAGTTTTTACAACACGACTACATTACATCGCAAGTTTTTACAACGCATGCTATTACAACGCATGTAGATAGGGATACATTGAAACTACCTTTGCAATGTTGACTAATACAACACATGTATTTACAACGCATAATGGATAGTAATTTACAATATTAATATCGTTTTTTTTTTTGTCACCCACCCTCTGGGACGGGATGCAAGGGAAACAGGGGTGGTGGGTGGGGGAGTGTATTAATACCCGGGTATTAATATTAATACCGGGTATTAATTTAAATACTCGAGCGATAATTTTAAAACCAGTATATTAAATAATACATATACTTTTTTAAACTAAAAACAGTTACCCGAAAATAAAAATACACATTGATGTAGATATAGAACAGTTTTTCATAGAATAAAAACACTAGAGACATTTTTAAAAACAGCATCCACATACAAGGCATTGACAGCATACAAAGCAAGAGAAAATTTGTGTCCTTCAACTATTTCTACAACATCAGGCAAGCCATCCTCTACTCAAAATGCATGCCATTCTAAGACTGAACGTAAAAACAAAACCTTCACACACAAAACTAAAAATATACCTTCTGTCAAGTTCTGAACCACGCAGAAAAATCGTTTATGAAACATATATTTTTAAAAATTTTCCTTTACCCATTCTAAACGTTTAAATTAAGCCGACCACCATTTTGTCCTCAGTGGTGCTCAGACTTTCCTGACAACCACACGCATCTGGAGTAGGAGGAGAAAACTGCCACTTTCGACCTGAAAACACTACCATCTATTGACTAAAGTAAATGTACGTCAAACATGAAGCACAATTAGTTAGAAAACAATGAATTGGCAAAAGTGAAATTAAATCATTTCAATTTTTTTTTTTATTTTGGAAAATCATCCAGTGATATTTTCCACCTTAAAAAAATGAAGTAAGTGTATATTTTAAATAATAAATGGTTGTTAATTATATGGGAAAAATATAACAGTCTAATTTAAGATTTGTAATTTCCTTAATGGATTTTAAATATAATATATTTATAACAATATTAAAATCCAAGAAAACATAGAGAGGCAGCTGGTCAGTGGTAAGGGGCAAAAATACTATTCCAACTCCGCAGGGTGCTTGCCTCAGGGAAGGTGCTGGTCAGTGGTGAGGGGCAAAAATACTATTCCAACTCCGCAGGGTGCTTGCCTCAGGGAAGGTGCTGGTCAGTGGTGGGGGACAAAAATGCAATTTTAACGCCACAGGGTGCATGCCTCAGGGAATATGCTGGTCAATGGTGGGGGGCAAAAATACTATTCTTACTCCACAGTGTGCTTGCCTCAGGGAAGGTGCTGATCAGTGGTGGGGGCAAAAATACAATTTTAACTCCACAGGGTGCATGCCGCAGGGAATATGCTGGTCAGTGGTGAGGGGCAAAAATACTATTCTTACTACAGAAGGGGGCTTGCCTCAAGGAAGATGCTGGTCAGTGGTGGGGGGCAAAATTATTATTCTAATTCCACTGTGTACTTGCCTCAGGGAAGGTGCTGGTCAGTGGTGGGGGGCAAAAATAGTATTCTAACTCCACGGTGTGCTTGCCTCAGGGAAGGTGCTGGTTACTGGTGGGGGGCAAAATTACTATTCTAAAACCACAGGCTGTGTGCCGCAGGGAAGGTGCTGGTCAGTTGTGGGGGGCAAATATACTATTCTAACTCCACATGGTACTTGCCTCAGGGAAGGTGCTGGTCAGTGATAGGGGGCAAAGCTACTATTCTAACACCACAGTGTGCTTGCCTCAGCAAAGGTGCTGGTCAGTGGTGGGGGGCAAAAATACTATTCTAACTCCACGGTGTGCATGCCTCAGAGAAGGTGCTGGTCAGTGGTTGGGGGCAAAAATATTATTCTAACACGACAGTGTGCTTGCCTCAGGGAAAGTGTTGGTCAGTGGTGTAGGCAAAAATACTATTCTAACTCCACAGTGTGCTTGCCTCAGGGAAGGTGCTGGTCAGTGGTGGGCGGCAAAAATATTATTCTAACTCCACGGTGTGGTTGCCTGAGGGAAGATGATGTACACTGGTGGGGGGCAAAATTACTATTCTAACACCACAGGGTGCTTGCCTCAGGGAAGGTGCTGGTGAGTGGTGGGGCAAAATTACTATTCTAACACCACAGGGTGCTTGCCTCAGGGAAGGTGCTGGTCAGTGGTGGGGGGGAAAATACTATTCTAACTCCATAGGGTACTTGCCTCAGAGAAGGTGCTGGTCACTGGTGGGGGGGTAAAAATATTATTCTAACACCACGGTGTGCTTGCCTCAAGGAAGGTGCTGGTCAGTGGTGGGAGGCAAAAATACTATTCTAACTCCACAGGGTACTTGCCTCGGGGAAGGTGCTGGTCACTGGTAGGGGACAAAATTACTATTCTAACTCCGCCACAGGGTGCTTGCCTCAGGGCAGGTGCTGGTCAGTGGTGGGGGGCAAAATTACTATTCCAACTCCACAGGGTGCTTGCCTCAGGGAAGAAGCTGGTCACTGGTGGGGGGCAAAATTACTATTCTAACATTACAGAGTGCTTGCCTCAGGGAAGGTGCTGGTCAGTTGCACTATGAAATGTAAACAACTAAAAAAACACATAAAGTCCTTTAACTTTTTTTTCACAGGTTAATTAATGTATCTGAGAAAAACATTGGGTTGGAAACCATCAACAGGACAGGATACCATCTTCCCAACAAAGGTTAAGCAAACAGAAGCCCTATCACAGGTATATTTGTTCCAAATCCTTATGTTGTAACCAAAACTAAGCAAAACATTTCTTCTAACCAAGCAGGAACTCAAATGAACAACAATCTGGCACAGAAATCCAATTTTAATTTTTCAAACTGAAGCAAAAGTGAGAATGTTTTTTAAAACATCTGTTTAAAAATCCACTTTACTTTTTAGACCAACACAACCTCACACAGAAGAAAAAGAATTAAAACAGCTGAATCAGTTGAAGAAAAAATCTAAGGGGCCAATTCCGATCCCGGTCGGAGGCGCACCTAATACCATTCAGTCAGGAAAAAAGCCAGGCGAATGCCTGTTTCCCGACCGATCCGCACATACGTCCGAACGAGCAAGTACGATGCGCACAACTGCCCAAATCCCGACCCAGTCGTACTCACCCAATACAGGTCCTGAACTCAGACCGAGGCGGATCCTGAAACGCAGAATCGAGCCTCACGGAAGCAAAAATGCAGCCCCATCCGGCCGGACAAGTACGATGCGCTTCCCGTACGCGCCGAACCCGTCGCTACGCATGGCACGTCAAAGCATCCGGTCGAGGCGCACATAAGCTCCGATTCGCGCCACAACACGATCCACGCCTACGAGACGAATACGCCAGCGACGAGGACGAGGCGAAGCAAAGAGAAAGACGAACGAGACGAACCAACCATGAATCCCATCGTGCCGATCCTACCAATATTCTACATCTATTACCGGAACAGGCACGGACGAGTACGGCGCAGAAGGTAAGTCAGACACCAACAACAAAAACAAACTACACGTACCCGACATATCACACACAGAGGGATGCAGAAATACTTACACCAGCAACAGCAGCACCATAGGGGCGGGATGGCCTTCACCAATGCCACACATACACATAGGGGCCTGTATGCCCACCACCACTACCGCCCCTACCCAGGGGGTGCCAGATGCCTGTCACCACTACCACCACCACCCATGGGGGGCTGAATGCCCAACACCACTAGCACCCCTACTCAGGGGGTGCCAGATGCCTGTCACTACTACCACCCCTACCCATGGGGGGCTGGATGCCTGTCACTACTACCACCCCTACCCATGGGGTGCCGGATGCCCACCACCACTACCACCCCTACTCAGGGGGTGCCAAATGCCTGTCACTACTACCACCTCTACCCATGGGGGGCTGGATGCCTGTCACTACTACCACCCCTACCCCGGGGGGGCTGGATGCCCAACACCACTACCACCCCTACCCTTGGGTGCCGGATGCCCACCACCACTACCACCCCTACCCAGGGGTGCTAGATGCCTACCACTACCACCCCTACCCAGGGGGTGCCAGATGCCCACCACTATTACCACCCCTACCCAGGGGGTGCCAGATGCCTACCACTACCACCCCTACCCAGGGGGTGCCAGATGCCCACCACTACTACCACCCCTACCCAGGGGTGCCAGATGCCTGTCACTACTACCACCTCTACCCATGGGAGGCTGGATGCCTGTCACTACTACCACCTCTACCCATGGGGGCTGGATGCCTGTCACTACTACCACCCCTACCCCTGGGGGGCTGGATGCCTGTCACTACTACCACCCCTACCCATGGGGTGCCGGATGCCCACCACCACTACCACCCCTACTCAGGGGTGCCAGATGCCTGTCACTACTACCACCCCTACCCATGGGGGCTGGATGCCTGTCACTACAACCACCTCTACCCATGGGGGCTGGATGCCCACCACCACTACCACCCCTACCTAGGGGGTGCCAGATGCCCAACACCACTACCACCCCTACTCAGGGGGTGCCAGATGCCTGTCACTACTACCACCCCTACCCATGGGGGGCTGGATGCCTGTCACTACTACCACCCCTACCCATGGGGTGCCGGATGCCCACCACCACTACCACCCCTACTCAGGGGGTGCCAAATGCCTGTCACTACTACCACCTCTACCCATCGGGGGCTGGATGCCTGTCACTACTACCACCCCTACCCCGGGGGCCTGGATGCCCAACACCACTACCACCCCTACCCTTGGGTGCTGGATGCCCACCACCACTAACACCCCTACCCAGGGGGTGCTAGATGCCTACCACTACCACCCCTACCCAGGGGGTGCCAGATGCCCACCACTACTACCACCCCTACCCAGGGGGTGCCAGATGCCTACCACTACCACCCCTACCCAGGGGGTGCCAGATGCCCACCACTACTACCACCCCTACCCAGGGGGTGCCAGATGCCTGTCACTACGACCACCTCTACCCATGGGGGGCTGGATGCCTGTCACTACTACCACCTCTACCCATGGGGGGCTGGATGCCTGTCACTACTACCACCCCTACCCCTGGGGGGCTGGATGCCTGTCACTACTACCACCCCTACCCATGGTGTGCCGGATGCCCACCACCACTACCACCCCTACTCAGGGGGCTGGATGCCTGTCACTACAACCACCTCTACCCATGGGGGGCTGGATGCCCACCACCACTACCACCCCTACCTAAGGGGTGCCAGATGCCTACCACCACTACCACCCCTACTCAGGGGGTGCCAAATGCATGTCACCACTACCACCTCTACCCAGGGGGTGCCAGATGCCTACCACTACTACCACCCCTACCCAGGGGGTGCTAGATGCCTACCACTACCACCACCCCTACCCAGGGGGGGCTGGATGCCTACCACCAACACCTCCCCAACCATAAGATGGACAATGCATGACACAACCAGCACACTACAACCTAGGGAATGCAAGAGAAAGACATCCCCCCAACACCATGACAAGCGTGTGTAGACTGTGTCAAATGCCTACAACACTGAACATGACTATGAACACACAATGTGACCCCCTATCACATGTGTCACACATTAATGTGTGTGGCCTCCACAATGCAAGCAGACCATGACCACTGTGACAATGGGGTCCAACCCCCATCATCACAGTGACCAAAAGGTAAGTGTGGGGTCCAGAGCTGAAGCACATTTTGAACATTGTGGCAATGGGGGCCTAAGACCCCATCATCACAGTGACCAAAATGTAAGTGTGTGGTCCATAGCTCAAGCACATTTTGAACATAGTGACAATGGGGTCCAACCCCCATCATCACAGTGACCAAAAGGTAAGTGTGGGGTCCAGAGCTGAAGCACATTTTGAACATTGTGGCAATGGGGGCCTAAGACCCCATCATCACAGTGACCAAAAGGTAAGTGTTGACACTGAAAAAGCTGCAACTGCCAAACTGCATGGATGATTCCTGGTCACAGAACAACAAACACATCAGTGGCAAAGTAGTGCTTGTGTCCCATAGCAACATAGATTGGGGAGGCAAACAGTGCAGTGCAAAGAAGACATACATTTGGCCATGTGCAGACAAACATCACCCATGGGGGCTGACACTGTCAACATTCATCAATAACACAATGACAGAAGTGACCATCATAATGCAGACTCACATATTTGCACCAATGGGCACACAAATGGAGATATCCTGTGGAGACTGTAGATGTGAGGTGAACAAATACCATACCATGGCAGCAATGGGACACACAAACAATGATCATAGTGCTGACTGATGACCTAGGAGTCCCATGGACTGCAGGTGAAACCCACCAAACAACATACAGCCAATGGCACACTAAAGATATGCCAATGCAGTGGTGCAGATGCACAAACACAAACAGGCAGACCCACACTGCACATCAAACACAACAGGTGAGGGGGGGTGCCAGTGTCCCCAGGCAACCACACAACACATAATGAGGCCTGAATACCAATTACACAGATGTGCATACAGTGCCACACAAAAGTAACTCATGGATCCAAATCCCCTATGTGGGCAATCAGGCATTGTTAGATGAGAGGGAGCACAAGTCACACATGTCACACAAGCATGTAGGAACAGCAACTGACACAGCAAGACACAGACACACCACAGCACTACCCCCAGGGTCCACACAATGTGTTGACCCTGGGCTGCATGACAATCCCACTGTGACGACAAAGCTAGATGTCGTACACACTGTAAACCACAGTCATGTGTCCTGATCAACAAACGACCATCACACCTACACAAGCAGAAAGCAATCAGCACGGCCAGTAAGCCAAGGCCAACATGGAGGCAGGGGTCTAGCCGGGTAACAACTCTCATCTGCACACACTCAACACCACACACCTCGACCTCCAACAATGTGCAGCAGTGAAGATCACATGCACTGGTGACATTGCACATGCACCCATGACAATCCCATGGGGGGGGTGGTAACTAAGGTGCAGACACACATCACACATGGCCACTCAACCAGACTCCTGAATGTCTGACACACTGCACATTACGCTGTACATGGACATGACTGCAATACCACACCAACCAATGGGATCCCAGCCACAGTCCCACACCAATGAAGAAGCCAAGGTTACCCACAAAGAACACACATAGACAACTACCAACATTGCAGCCCTGACCCTGAGGAGTGCCAGCAGTCACACACACAACGTGGCACAATCACTGAAAGCTAACACAAACTGGAAATTACATGACAGGTGTAAACAACAAGTGCCAAGGGGAATCCTGACTGTGTCCCATCTGCGTCATCCCACAAACTCAGCCCTGACAGCAAACACACCTATGGGTGACACCCTGATGAGCAGTAATGTGCCATGCACCCACATCACAGAGAACCCAGGGAGAAGCTTTGGGGGAACATAGGTCAACTCAGCAAGCATCACAAACAGGAACAACACTAGGGATCCCAGCATGCACAGCAAAGTGGAAGTGAACACACACAGACATGCTCACACAACACACACCTTGGGCACAGGCAATGTCACAGGATTACTCACTGCCATGAGGGGACTCCACACCTGTGTGGGGAAAGCTGTGCCATATGTCGCCTCAGTAGGGCTCCATCATGTCAGCAGAACACCTGGTCACACAGTCAACAATTAGCACGAAATGAAGGCTCACGTCATATCAGCCTGGTCATGGGAGTGACAACGAAATCATCAGCACAGATCCAACACACATGTATAGCAAGTTGCACTGACAACACAGATGAGTCCTTCCCCATTGATGCCCAAACTAGCATGTCCAGTGGAGATGGCCACACGGTCAGGGAAGTAGACTAATTGAACAATGGCAAGCACAACAGATGTGCAGGGGAGTAAGCCACAGATGTGATATTGCAAATGTAAGTAGGAAATCCCATTGACAAATATTGTAAACATGACACCCTCATATGCTGCTAAGGATGACATGGATACACTACAGGATAGGACACATTACCCGTGGACCACATGGGTTCCTGCACAGTAACACTTCATTTTCATGAGACCAAAAATCACCATCACTGCAGCAAGGGCACGGTTAGCATCATCAACATCATGTACATCAGAAGCAAAACGACTAGAGAACAGAAAGTTGCTTTATTCAGCATTTGGGTGAGAGAAGTGAAAGAAAATTTATAACAAAGGCCAATGGCCAGTCCATAATATGAGTCCAAACGGTGCCAGTGCCAGATGTCACCCTACGCATGCCTGCACTGCTACACACCAGGGACAAACCCCTCGGAGGGGCATACGGGGGGGCAGGCCAGGCACCGCAGGGACAGGATCAGGGCTCACCAGAAGGAGGTAGGGAAGGGGAGGTGGGTGCTGGAGAGCCACTGACAACTGCAGTGGAGGTGTCTGACATGGTATGTGCGGCACAACTGGGGGGCATGACTCAGATGGTGTGGGTGCCGGCACGACTGCAGTGGGCTGTGCAGATGGAGTGGACAGGTTCCCCACTGCAGTGCCCAAGTCAGACGGGGTGGTAGTGGACTCCACTGCAGTGCCTACCTCCAGGGGAGGAGAATGGGGTTCAGGTAAGGTGGGCAGGACAGAGGGGGAGGACACCCTCTCCACGCCAGTGGCACAGACATGCGCAGCAGGGGGTGTGGTGCCGGAAGAGCAAGTGGCAGTGGGAGAAGGCCGGACCTTTTTGGGGATGGTGTATCTGTGGGTGGGTGAACCTGGGGCAGGGTGTGGTGGGGGCACCTGTGGAGTGGGGGCCTGAGGGATGGAGGAAGGAGACTTGGTGCTTGAGCTGCAGGGCGGTGGCGGGGTCTTGCTCTTCCGGGTCCTGGGGGACTTGCGGATGGGGGCGTCAGTCAGTCTGCGCTTGGGGAGGGTGTCCGGGGCGAGGGGCACTCCCCTCCGTGTGGGTGGGCTTCCTCTTCCCCCTGAATGCTGGATCAGCTGGATCGGAGGGGAAGAGGCCGAGGTCACTGAGGAAGAGCCGCTGTGTCCTTGGGGTTGCAGGTGAGGCAAGGGAAGGGGCCTTGGAGGGAGAGGGAACAGAAGACTACGCAGTGCCTGTGGATGCGTGTGTGTGTGCCTTGGCCCCATCACCTGTGAGTGTGGTTTCAGTCCCCTGTCTGTGCGTGCGTGTGCATGTGGATTTTGGCGTGTGTGTCTGTGTGCTGCCTGTGTCTGTGCTGGTGTGTGTCTGTGCCGGTGTGTGTGTGCTTGGGACAGGTAAGGTGCTGGGGAGTGTGGATGGGGCAGAGGTAGGAGGGGTGAGGGACTGCTGGAGGAGGGACACTGCTGCCATCAGGGAGGAGTCCATGGACCTATTGCCCCTCTGTAGGGCAGACATGCCCGATGAGATGCCCTCCATGAACGACACCAGCTGAGTCAACAGAGTGGTGTGTGCATGGAGGACATTCAGCATCGCTGTCTGCCCTACATGGAGCTGGCGAAGGAGGTACACAGACTCCTCACTCAGGGCAGCAGGGGACACAGGGGCAGGGGGTGCGGTGCCTGGCACGAAGGAGACACGCTCCCGAACATGGGAGCCGCCACGGACTACGGGAATGGGAGCCGATGGGAGGGCGGTGGTGGTGGTGGCGGGGACAGCAACACTAGCTGTGGTGTGGTGGCTGCTGAGACCCGCCTCCACAAGGGAGTCATCCTCCGAGCTGCTGTGGTCCTCAGCTGAGGTGGATGGTGCTGAGGACTCCTCAGTGTGGCTCCCCTCGCCCTCCGTGCCACTGGGTCCCTCCGACCACTCCTCGGCTGCTGACCCAGTCTGGCTCTGCGGCTCCTCCTGGTCCGTGGAGCTGTCCACTCTTGTGGCCGTTGATGTATCTGCAAACAATAGGGAAACAGACAGACATCAGTCACCTGCACCGAACGCACACACCACAGTAAGTACAGCACATTACAGAGCAAGCCCTGGCATCCTTAGTTTACCATTGCTAAAAATGCCCAAACAGAGTAGGGGAAGCCAATTGTCAGTCTGATGGTCAACCATGGCACTCACATCTCTCCTGGCCTTGTACCCATCTGTCTGGTGTCTGTCAGATGGCAATACCCCAGTGTGAATGACTTGTCTGGTGAATGATCACCAGTATACTGGATGCACAGCTTAGATATATGAATCAATGCTTAAACAATCATAAACGACCAGCAATAAACAAAATCTTTCAGTATCTTGCACTCGGATTTAATGTTAAACCACAAAATCCTCGAAACAATCTTTTTTAGTTGCAGCAACACATGCTGTCTAATTGAATACTCAACAGAATTCAAAGCAATTTTTGAAAAAAATCAAAAATCAAAATGCGATACACTCTCATTATTAATATCATTGCAAATTACAACTCAATTACCCAGCCCAGCCCAATGCATTTCGGGATTGATTCCATCCCTTCTTCAGGGGCCACTGTAAGAGAAAACATGATATCAACCATTTTAAACTCAGTATTGTGAAAATAAACAATTTGTTTCAAGAAACGCATTCAATGCTCAGTGGAGGAATGAACGTGCCTGCACACGTGTTTGCGCACGGCAATACAAGCAAAAAAAATACATAGATCAAACTTGTGATCCAACATAAAAACGATTATGTTAGATGACAGTGATGTGCAAAGCGAGATCCAAAAAAGTTGCGCTAAAAACCACTTCACCAA
The DNA here is from genome assembly GCA_963921515.1 of Calotriton arnoldi. Lineage (NCBI taxonomy): Eukaryota > Metazoa > Chordata > Amphibia > Caudata > Salamandridae > Calotriton > Calotriton arnoldi. Next base: position 1,636,203 of record CAWUFW010002952.1, read on the forward strand.
AGTGAAAAAACCAGAGTAGAAAGAATTCACCAATCACCCGTGATTAAAGAAAAATGATGAACAGAAATATGGTATAACCATGAAACTACACCTGTGCTTCAAACCCACAACAGCGTGAAAGTACAATAATTGTCAGATTGACCACGAATAAAGTGAACTGTACTCACTTACTATGAACTGAAGTATCAAAACCACACTAATCTTGTAGTTTAAAAACGAAGAACGATGAGTGAGAAGCTGAAAAAGACAACAACAATGTCTTACTAACACAAGCCTGGTAAAATAAAGTGCATGATTCACTAAATGGACATGTTGTACGGCCATGACTAAATACTTCAGTCACAACCTCCTCTGTTATAAATACCTACAAACCTACTTACTGCAAACTCCCAAAAGAAGCTTGCCCCTATACTCCAAATTGCGGCCCTTCAGGTATATTAATTGCCACATTTCAATGTTACCAAAATATTCGCTCATGAAACCTAAACATGCTGCCCAGTGTGAACTCCAGCTCACGATATGGTACTAAATTGTAAACTATGCATCCAATCACTAAACTTACATATGCCTAGATGTTCCGTGTATAACCTTCCCGGATGCTGAAGTTGAACGATCCAATTCACCTCGTCTCGATACTCCAGAAATATCCCCACCTGCAAACAAGACATGACATCTAATCTAAATTGAGCTCCTCACTGTATACCGCAACTGTTCTCACTCGCACTCCTCTCTGCAAACCAAACTATTGCAACTGGACGCGTAGATACCACTCACCTATGAATCGAAAACTGAAGCCTGAAAAAACTCCACAGGACTATCGCGTCTTTCCAACTGGCGCATTGCATGCCAGGTGCCTTTCTGCTGTTATTTGAAAGCATAGCCTCAATGCTCTTCCGGGTGAAATCATGCCTGCCTATAAGTAAAAATAAAAAAGAGACTAACTCGAAGAAAACTGAGATCGCCATCTTGGGTCAGTAAATACCGAAACTGATGTGAAAAGCACGAACGAGGGGAACCTCAGACTGCTCGAACTTGAATCCATGATGTGCTAACTAGCTGATAAAAATATCACGTGTAAATTACCGAGAATCAACAATTCTCGTAAACACGCACTGCCATAAATGTAATCAGACCACACTGCTCATAGTAATGTCCACAACAATTCATCAAATGTACTGATGAACAGCAAAACCATACTGAAAATATTCTAATTATTAACAATACCTCCAGTAACCGCAAACCTTGCGAGTACGTTAAGAGCAACAAAGTAAAAAATGTTAACGTGCCAAAAAGTGAAACTCATGAAAAGAATAAAAATGAAGATAATTGTGATGACAAGAACCACCTGAAAAAAAATATTAAAAAACCATTGTGGTTGCCGTGCGAAAACCATTCGTTCACAATCTAAAAAAACAACAAGGAAACAAAGTACGGTCATCAGAGAAAACATGACATCTCCAATTTGTCATTGAGACCGCCTGGCATCATTGTCTGTAACATTTTAATCCACCAGACCTCCCTTTGTGATAACAGTTTGGAATTGTCACAGCCAGTTTTACAAGTTAATGATTCTAACACAGTAAATCTTAGTTGCGCAATTGTGTGCTTGTACTCTAGCCAGTGTACTACCAGATGAGATTTGATGTTCTGTGTGCGAATTGTGCTTTTATGTTCTGATATGCGTACCTTCACTTTTCGTGTTGTTTTGCCTACATATAATAACCCACACGGACATTTGATCGTGTAGATTACATAGCTAGAATTACAATCTCCATTGTACCTGAATCCAATGTGTTTACCTGAATGTGGGTGATTGATGCTGTTACCTGGAATTACATTGTTACAGTTAACACAGTTATAGCATCTGCGCATCCCCATGTAGTTGTCAGGATTCAGTTCACATTTGTGTGACAATATCTCTTTAATGTTTTTACTGCGTGTGTATGCGAACAATGGCTCGTCCATAAACAACCCATTGAAGTCTGGTTCGAATTTCAGCAATTCCCATCTCGATTTGATGATCTTTTTGATGGTGGATGATTTGGTTGAGAATTTAGATACGAACACATGTCGATTTTGTACAATCTTCAGTTTCGACAGTAGTAACTCATCACGTTTCAAAGGTTGCGTTGTAATCAATGCTTTAGCCAATGATGTCTGTGGATAGCCTCGTTGTCTAAACTTCTTACATTGATCATCCAAAACCAATTCCAACTCATCATTATTAGATACTATTCTCTTAGTTCGTAACATCTGAGAATATGGTAAATTTTGTAGTAGCGATGGTGGGTGGAAGCTTGAAAACAACAATAAACTATTCCTATCCGTAGGTTTGGTATACACGGTCGTTTGTAGTTTATTGTTCACTTTTGTGATTGATACATCAAGAAATGCCACACTCGTATCACTGATATTGTGAGTAAATTTGATGCGCTCATTTTTTGAATTCAGTTCATGAATTTTGAATCGCAGGTGTTCCTCTGTACTATTCCAAATAAGGAAAATGTCGTCAATGAATCTGGTGTAGAAAGCCAGATTGGTGCTCCATGCATCATCTGTAAAAATATGATCAAGTTCGAATTTGGACATAAAGGTGTTCGCGTACGATGGAGCCCCGGAAAAACCCATGGAGGTTCCGCTTATCTGGAGATAAAGTCATCCTTCCATTGTAGATAGCTATGCTGTAGACAGAACATCAATAATTCCAAAATGAGTACTTTGTTAACACCAAGTTCTGGTAGTTGCAACAACGCCCACTCACACGCTTCTATGCCTTCTTGGAGAGGTATTGAAGTGTACAATGCTGTCACATCAATTGTACACAATATCCATGTTGCAGAACAATGATCTTCTACTGCACGAAGTTGTTGTAAAAAGTGTGTAGTGTCTTTAATGTAACTTCTCCATGTTTGAACACATTTTTGCAAAAAATGATCAACAAACTGACCAACAGGTGAAAAAATAGAATCACAACCTGATACTATCGGTCGAAATGGAGGATTCCGTAAATTTTTATGCACCTTGGGGAGCATATACAAATTGGGCCTCCTAGGGTGGCATAGAAGCGTGTGAGTGGGCGTTGTTGCAACTACCAGAACTTGGTGTTAACAAAGTACTCATTTTGGAATTATTGATGTTCTGTCTACAGCATAGCTATCTACAATGATCATATTTTTACAGATGATGCATGGAGCACCAATCTGGCTTTCTACACCAGATTCATTGACGACATTTTCCTTATTTGGAATAGTACAGAGGAACACCTGCGATTCAAAATTCATGAACTGAATTCAAAAAATGAGCGCATCAAATTTACGCACAATATCAGTGATACGAGTGTGGCATTTCTTTATGTATCAATCACAAAAGTGAACAATAAACTACAAACGACCGTGTATACCAAACCTACGGATAGGAATAGTTTATTGTTGTTTTCAAGCTTCCACCCACCATCGCTACTACAAAATTTACCATATTCTCAGATGTTACGAACTAAGAGAATAGTATCTAATAATGATGAGTTGGAATTGGTTTTGGATGATCAATGTAAGAAGTTTAGACAACGAGGCTATCCACAGACATCATTGGCTAAAGCATTGATTACAACGCAACCTTTGAAACGTGATGAGTTACTACTGTCGAAACCGAAGATTGTACAAAATCGACATGTGTTCGTATCTAAATTCTCAACCAAATCATCCACCATCAAAAAGATCATCAAATCGAGATGGGAATTGCTGAAATTCGAACCAGACTTCAATGGGTTGTTTGCGGACGAGCCATTGTTCGCATACACACGCAGTAAAAACATTAAAGAGATATTGTCACACAAATGTGAACTGAATCCTGACAACTACATGGGGATGCGCAGATGCTATAACTGTGTTAACTGTAACAATGTAATTCCAGGTAACAGCATCAATCACCCACATTCAGGTAAACACATTGGATTCAGGTACAATGGAGATTGTAATTCTAGCTATGTAATCTACACGATCAAATGTCCGTGTGGGTTATTATATGTAGGGAAAACAACACGAAAAGTGAAGGTACGCATATCAGAACATAAAAGCACAATTCGCACACAGAACATCAAATCTCATCTGGTAGTACACTGGCTAGAGTACAAGCACACAATTGCGCAACTAAGATTTACTGTGTTAGAATCATTAACTTGTAAAACTGGCTGTGACAATTCCAAACTGTTATCACAAAGGGAGGTCTGGTGGATTAAAATGTTACAGACAATGATGCCAGGCGGTCTCAATGACAAATTGGAGATGTCATGTTTTCTCTGATGACCGTACTTTGTTTCCTTGTTGTTTTTTTAGATTGTGAACGCATGGTTTTCGCATGGCAACCACAATGGTTTTTTAATATTTTTTTTCAGGTGGTTCTTGTCATCACAATTATCTTCATTTTTATTCTTTTCATGAGTTTCACTTTTTGGCACGTTAACATTTTTTACTTTGTTGCTCTTAACGTACTCGCAAGGTTTGCGGTTACTGGAGGTATTGTTAATAATTAGAATATTTTCAGTATGGTTTTGCTGTTCATCAGTACATTTGATGAATTGTTGTGGACATTACTATGAGCAGTGTGGTCTGATTACATTTATGGCAGTGCGTGTTTACGAGAATTGTTGATTCTCGGTAATTTACACGTGATATTTTTATCAGCTAGTTAGCACATCATGGATTCAAGTTCGAGCAGTCTGAGGTTCCCTCGTTCGTGCTTTTCACATCAGTTTCGGTATTTACTGACCCATGATGGCGATCTCAGTTTTCTTCGAGTTAGTCTCTTTTTTATTTTTACTTATAGGCAGGCATGATTTCACCCGGAAGAGCATTGAGGCTATGCTTTCAAATAACAGCAGAAAGGCACCTGGCATGCAATGCGCCAGTTGGAAAGACGCGATAGTCCTGTGGAGTTTTTTCAGGCTTCAGTTTTCGATTCATAGGTGAGTGGTATCTACACGTCCAGTTGCAATAGTTTGGTTTGCAGAGAGGAGTGCGAGTGAGAACAGTTGCGGTATACAGTGAGGAGCTCAATTTAGATTAGATGTCATGTCTTGTTTGCAGGTGGGGATATTTCTGGAGTATCGAGACGAGGTGAATTGGATCGTTCAACTTCAGCATCCGGGAAGGTTATACACGGAACATCTAGGCATATGTAAGTTTAGTGATTGGATGCATAGTTTACAATTTAGTACCATATCGTGAGCTGGAGTTCACACTGGGCAGCATGTTTAGGTTTCATGAGCGAATATTTTGGGAACATTGAAATGTGGCAATTAATATACCTGAAGGGCCGCAATTTGGAGTATAGGGGCAAGCTTCTTTTGGGAGTTTGCAGTAAGTAGGTTTGTAGGTATTTATAACAGAGGAGGTTGTGACTGAAGTATTTAGTCATGGCCGTACAACATGTCCATTTAGTGAATCATGCACTTTATTTTACCAGGCTTGTGTTAGTAAGACATTGTTGTTGTCTTTTCCAGCTTCTCACTCATCGTTCTTCGTTTTTAAACTACAAGATTAGTGTGGTTTTGATACCTCAGTTCATAGTAAGTGAGTACAGTTCACTTTATTCGTGGTCAATCTGACAATTATTGTAGTTTCACGCTGTTGTGGGTTTGAAGCACAGGTGTAGTTTCATGGTTATACCATATTTCTGTTCATCATTTTTCTTTAATCACGGGTGATTGGTGAATTCTTTCTACTCTGGTTTTTTCACTTTGGTGAAGTGGTTTTTAGCGCAACTTTTTTGGATCTCGCTTTGCACATCACTGTCATCTAACATAATCGTTTTTATGTTGGATCACAAGTTTGATCTATGTATTTTTTTTTGCTTGTATTGCCGTGCGCAAACACGTGTGCAGGCACGTTCATTCCTCCACTGAGCATTGAATGCGTTTCTTGAAACAAATTGTTTATTTTCACAATACTGAGTTTAAAATGGTTGATATCATGTTTTCTATTACAGTGGCCCCTGAAGAAGGGATGGAATCAATCCCGAAATGCATTGGGCTGGGCTGGGTAATTGAGTTGTAATTTGCAATGATATTAATAATGAGAGTGTATCACGTTTTGATTTTTGATTTTTTTCAAAAATTGCTTTGAATTCTGTTGAGTATTCAATTAGACAGCATGTGTTGCTGCAACTAAAAAGATTGTTTCGAGGATTTTGTGGTTTAACATTAAATCCGAGTGCAAGATACTGAAAGATTTTGTTTATTGCTGGTCGTTTATGATTGTTTAAGCATTGATTCATATATCTAAGCTGTGCATCCAGTATACTGGTGATCATTCACCAGACAAGTCATTTGCAATTAGAGGCTGGCTGCCTCACACTGGGTAGCACGCAATCCTGTGGTAGTTATTTAGCACTAAAATATCTTTCGCTTAATAGGTGTGCACTGACTTTTCATACAAATACCCCAGTGTGGACACATGCACCACCTACACAGTAGTTGGACAGTGCAGAGAACACGGTGAAGCATGTGAACATGCACACATCACAACTCTTGCCACTGAGTCAGTACAGGTGTCCGGATAAAGGGATGCCCAGAGTCAACTTTAAAATGCATGTGATGCATACCAGCGACAGACACCATGATGCACCCATGTCCTGACAGTCATTGCCACAATGGTGTGCATGTAGCACATGTCACTCCCCTGCAGGATCACTCATAGGAAGTTTCATGCCATGGCACAGGCATGCCTGCTAAGTCATACATCACTGTCTCCAGTCACATGGGCAGGGCAGCCAGACAACAACAGTCTGCACTGTGACACAATAGTAGGTCATGGGGAATGCAAGTCCTGGAGCTGAACAAGTGCACATGTACATCCCCACACACCACATCATCTGAACCCTTATCTGTCCACGTCATACCAACTGGACATATGGGAGACCTGTAACACAACCCTCTGAACCTGAGCACCTCACAATCTGTTGTGAATGGGAAACAGCTGCCTGAATTTCACATTCGCATACCCCAGTCTGCACGGTCAGGTGATCAAACACCTATGTGTCACACAAGTATCGTCTCCTATGTCACATCTCCGGTGGCATGCTGAGCCCCAACCGAGAAACACCCCTGACAACGAAGTCACAGCACATTGACACAGAGGCAGACACCTGAGGGGACATATCACTGAGCACAACGTGTCAGCTGATACACGGGAGTGGGAGTACAGAGTGTATTGTATGGCCTGGAGTAGGCATGACTGTCCTGACCCACGTGAATGAGGGATGAGCCCTGGACAGTAGACAGGTGACTAAGTATGTGTAACATACGTAATATACACACTCCTGGGGCCCAAACATTGTTCCCACCCGCAGCATGGGTGTGTGCCAGATACCCCAGGCACATGTGGTGGATCAGCTCAGCAATTGGACCACATATCAAAGTAACACGCAGACTACATGTCAGAACATAGGCATAGTGTAAGCAATGGACCCACCCATGATGCCCACCACAGAGTTAGGGGAACAAATGCTGTCACCCACCTTGAGCTGAGCAAAATGCAAGGACACAGTACTCAAGTGACACAATTCCCTGACTGTAAGGGCCACACCTGGGTATCAGATGAGGAGTGGGCAGTGCACAATTGAGGGACATGGGTCCTGGACCAAATGACTGATGTACTGTGGAAGTTTAACCAGGCCAGAGGAGGGCACATAGCATGGCAGACAAAGTTCACAATGCAGTCATGGACTCCCCCTCCTTGCTGCTCCCTGGCCTTCAGCTGCCCATCCAGATCAGGGAAGACCACCGCCAGGATCCTGAGCATGTGGGGGGTCAGGGTCCGGTGTCCGCCCCTCCTGCGAGGAGGCGACAGCTTCAGCTGGACCCGTGCGATCCTCCGGGTCCAGCCCCGAAGGTCCTGCCACCTCTTCTGGCAGTTGCGGATCCGGCGCTTGTAGACCCCCACGGTTCTCACTGCCCGGACGATGGTCAGCCATATCTGCTGCTTCTGGTGGGCATCGACCTGTGAGGATGACAAAGTGAAAATGCCACTACTACACATTCAACATATCCGTGCATTACACAGTTGGATATACATGTCTCAATCACAGGGGCACATGATGTACACAGGCAGTGCAACGATGGCTATGGACAGTATGCCAGCAGTAACTACATGGTATCATTGCCTGGGAAGTAAAACCTTGTTGGAATGCACTGTTACTGCACTATACCTGTTCAGTGCATGTAACTACACACTATGGGGGTGACAACTACTCAGTTAGCATGCTAGCCAGTGGCGTGCACACTGTAAGTCTTGCTAGTCAGACAACATGCACATTTAGTGAGGCAGTGGACAGCACACTCACCTGCTCCCCTGGTTTCCCATACAGCTTGCTGTACTGTGGAAGGAGGCTGTCCAGCAGGGCCTGGTTCTCCTCAGTGCTGAAGGCTGGGGCTCTCTCCACAGTACGTGCCATTGCAGGATCCAGAAGGTGCAGATATAGCAGCAGTGTTGGTGGCAGATGTCATCCTGGAGCATGTAGTGCAGGCAAGTGAGCTCTCAGGGGAACAGCCAGCATTATATGTGTGCTGCAGAGGCAGATACTGTCCCATGTGTCCAAAGTGATAGGTCCAAGTCGTTTGCATCTTCTGAATCTGACCAATCCAAGGAATAGCAGCACTAATACACGCCCATAGCATCCTTCAAAAGTTCAACTTCATGACACCCATGAATTTGCAACATTGTTGTGGGTGACCAACTGAATTCACAGCATCAGACTCGTTATAGATTTGAAAACGCGTCCGTTGCCAGGCCAGGCCACAGCCAATGTGTGCGCACCGATCGGTCCATCTCTGTACAACGCGTACCCGCGATACAACGCGTACCTGCTCACATTGAATGCAATGGTCCGGGCGGGCAACACCGATCGGACCATTGCTGTTCAACGCGTACCCGCGATACAACGCGTACCCGCTCACATTGAATGCAATGGTCCGGCCGGGAACACCGATCGGACCATTGCTGTTCATCGCGTACCCGCGATACAACGCATACCCGCTCACATTGAATGCAATGGTCCGGCCGGGAACACCGATCGGACCATTGCTGTTCTACGCGTACCCGTGATACAACGCGTACCCGCTCACATTGAATGCAATGGTCCGGCCGGGAACACCGATCGGACCATTGCTGTTCAACGCGTACCCTCGATACAACGCGTACCCGCTCACATTGAATGCAATGGTCCGGCCGGGAACACCGATCGGACCATTGCTGTTCAACGCGTACCCGCGATACAACGCGTACCCGCTCACATTGAATGCAATGGTCCGGCCGGGAACACCGATCGGACCATTGCTGTTCAACGCGTACCCGCGATACAACCCGTACCCGCGATACAACGCGTACCCGCTCACATTGAATGCAATGGTCCGGCCGGGAACACCGATCGGACCATTGCTGTTCAACGCTGCACTCGCGATACAACGCGTACCCGCTCACATTGAATGCAATGGTCCGGCCGGGAACACCGATCGGACCATTGCTGTACAACGCGTCCCTGGACAAGTAACTGGCATATGTCACCATGCCTGTCACAGGTGTACATATGCCAGCCACATATACTTCCCAGGGAGTGAGGGGCACACCCACAACACCACAGCCTGTCCACACTGTAACCTAAGGCATGTAAGGCTGCATTACCTATTCCGTGTATGGGGGTGAACATGTTGTTCTGTGGGTGTCACTTCGGGGCAGCCACTCCCAGGCTGTGCACGTGTTCATGGGGACAGGATCCTTGGTGTGTCGTGCACATGACCACTGTGATGTGCAAGTGTTCATTCCTGAGCATGTGGCATGTTCACATTTTACGGGGGTGTATGTGTATGTCATGTCACATACCCCCTGAGTCCCATGTTGGATGGTATGTATGTCCCAGGGTGACCCATTGGCACAATAGTGATGGCCCTCCACAGTCTGTGTGCATGTTGTGTTCACAATGTCTCTGATGCCATGAGCACAATTTGAGACAGTCTCCACATCCACGTTGTTTGTGCATGAACTTTGATGTTGTGCGTGTGTGTGTCACAGACGTCCATGTCTGTCCTGCCGAGGCAACAGGGACCACTACCTGTGGGGGTCATGTTTGTTTTGCTGTAGTGTATTCATGATGCACCATGTCATGCCAGTGTCCATGTGGCAATACAGGGTCCCTGGGAATCTACCTGTCGATGAGCTGTGATGCCTGGGGCACATCTGTCCTCACATGTCACTGTGGTGTGTGTTTGGTACGTGGCAGCAGTACATGGGTACTGTGACACAGCCTAATGATATCCCATATCACAACCTGGGACTTGTTGAGGGAACCTGTTGAACTGTGATGTTAGATGTTAGCCATGTAGGTGCCATACATGTCTTTACGGAACGGCACACACATCATGTACTTGTGTCTCGTAATGGTGTATCATGTGATATTGAGTCTGGTCTATGCCACATATGTGGGGTGCCTGACAATCTTTCTTTCTTCACCTATGCACTGCAGGGCACCTGCTGTCCATCGGCCATTCCCTGACCTTGCAACAGTGGTTGAACGGGACTGCATCCGACAGTACCGCTTCACCAGGCCACTGATTGAGGAATTGGCGGTGCGGTTGGCCCCACATTTGCAACCTGGCCGGACATACCCCACAGCGCTGACCCCCAAGGTGAAGGTGATGGCAGCCCTACACTTCTTTGCCACCGGTACCTTTCAACACACTATGGCGACTGCTGGTGGGATGTCACACCATGTTCAGCCGTGTGCTCCGCGATGTTTTGGAGGCTATGTTGAGATTCCTGAACCAGTACATCTATTTCCCTAGACCTCAACAACTCACTGACGTGAAGAGTGACTTCTATGCCCTGGGGAGGATGCCGCATGTCATTGGCTCCATTGATGGGACACATGTGGCTTTGGTACCACCACAGGCCCAGGAGCAGGCATACAGGAACCGCAAGCACTACCATTCGGTCAATGCACTGGTGGTATGTCTTGCAGATATGTGCATCACACACGTGTGTGCCTGTTTCCCCGGTTCTGTACACGATGCCTACGTGATGAGGAGTAGTCGCATCCCGAGGATGATGTCTCAGATGCGGAACCAGCGTGCCTGGCTTGTTGGTGTGTACTGACTATGTTCCATTGTGTGTGTTCTGCAATGTAGTGTTCCACCCTCTTTTCCAACTCAGCTAATGTGCAATTGTCTGTATGTAGGTGACTCCGGATACCCCAACATGCCGTGGTTGCTGACGCCCCTCAGGAACCCTGTGACACCAGCCCAGATGCGTTACAATGAGGCACATGGTCGGACCAGGAGAGTCATTGAGCGGACATTTGGTCTCCTGAAGAGCCGCTTCCGCTGCCTGGACAAGACAGGAGGGTCCCTCCCATAAGCCCCAGCAAAGGTGTGCAAGATTGTCATCGTCTGCTGCATGCTACACAACCTGGCTGTGCGGAAGGAGTTGCCTCTCATCCTGGATGACGATGACCAACATCCGCCACCTGTGGAGGATCCTGGCCTGGACCACGATGCCAGTGATGATGATGATGATGATGGTGATGTCCGCACACAGCTCATCACCAACTTCTTCAGCTGAATGTGAGTATCCGGAGATGTCATGTCAATGATGTGAGTATGCATGATATGTGTTGGTGGTGCTCTGGTGCTGTTTGAGTGTGGCCATGTGCTACATGACTGTTTGTGTGTAGCGATGTGTCCTTACAGGTAGTCTGTACTCCCCAACAGTGTTGACATGCTTACGTGGTTCTGGGTGGGTATCTTGTGACATGTATTGGGCATGAGTATTGCAGTTCTGTCCTGTTCTTCAGTGCTTTTGACTGTGTGTCATTTCTGTCCTTCACAGGGTACTTTCAGAGTAGTTTGGTCAACTGTGATCCCCCAACACCGTGATTGAACTGCCAGGGTGGTAGCTGTCGTATCCCTACAGGTGCTGTGCGCCACACCCATGGACTTCCTTCCTTCTACACTTGTTGACTGTGTGCCCACTGCCAGGTGGGATTACCTTGCATCTGTAGTGGTTACAACATGTTGCAAATGTGTAATAAACCTGTGCTTCACTTTGTGATGTGCGTTGTCTGTGGTCACACATCTGACTGACATTTGCTTACTGCACCAGTGGGCTAGTTGACAAAGACTGTGAATAGGTGTTGTGTCTGTGCATTGCACCGTATTTCCTGCCAACATCAGTGTAGGCGATGGGTCAGGTGGCCTTGGTGTGTATATGTTGTGTAGCCCTGGTGGTGTGTCTCCCTCATATGTGTCACGTTGCCATGACTCACATGCCTGTGTTGTACTTGCTGTGGCAGTTAGCATGCACAGTGTAATTTGGCGGGTCATCATCTCCATGACAGAAACCACATTTGAATCACAACAGAGGCAGGTATGGTGTATAAGTGTGTTTATTGTCATACATGTGTGAGTATGGTGCACAGGATGGTGGGTGCTGTACATTGTGATTGTAATCCAAAGTTACTAGATGATTTGGAAGTCCTGGTAGCAGAAATGTCCTGAGTAAAGTCCACAGTCATACATTGGTCCAACTTGTACTCCCCATGTCATGTGGGGGAGTTGTGTTGCATTCAACAGGGTGTACGATTTGCGCACAAAGGTGATTATCCAGCACAGGTTTTGACTTCCTGGTGGTTGCGCATGGCCATCGGCCTCTCAGTTGCCCTTCCTCGGACAACCCCTCTTCTTTGGGGGGGGACCCTCAAGTGCAGGCTGCTGCGATGCAGGGGACTCACCGCCAGAGTCATCCTCCCTCCCTGTGGCAGTTGCAGTTGTTTCAGCACCAGATGTTGTGGGCACACAGGGAGGTGTTGACATGTTGCTGCTCATCTGGCGGAGGCATTGTAATATGTCCCTATGCACCGCCGTCATCTCTTGCAGTGTGTCCCACTTGGACTCCCTGCGGGACATGTGTAAGTCCAAGCGTGCATGATGGGCAGCCTGCTGCTGTCGTATGTCCCTGAGGATCCCCACTACCTGGCTGAACTCTCCGGTGCTGGTCTGGTACGCATCGGCTATGCGTACCAGTTGTGGGTCTTCATGCAGTCCAGACCCCTCTGCGTGCAGCGACCTATGTCTACCACCCCTCCCACCACCCCTGGCGACACGTGCAGTACCTGAGGTGGCACGCACAGGTGATCCTGGGCCCCCTTGGGGGTTGTTGGTGGTGTTGGTGTCCATAGCCCCACGTTGGGCAGGGGTCCGTGTGCTGTTGGTGGTGGTGGTCCTTGGTCTGTCCGTGTCGGCAGGGGTGGCTTGTGTGTTGTCAGTCGTTGGAGGGGTGGGTGCAGGGGGTGCAGCTGGTGGTCCTGCTGGTGCTGCATGTTGACTCGCTCCGGAGGTGCCAGGTAGGTCTTCGTCATCCGAGGAGGTCAGAGGCTGTTCCACACCAGTGAGCTCCGTTTCCCCTGGATCCTGGGACAGGGACTCCTCAGCGTCTGCTGCTGTGTCCCCATCATCACCTTTTTTTGGGAGACACACACAATGTATGTTATGTTTCTGCAGGCATCAATGGTTGACACACCTGACAGTTGTGACTGTACCTCTGGATGCGGGCCTGAACATTGCATTGCCCTGAGTTGTCACAGTCAGAGGTTGATATTGGTGTAGCACATTGTCCTGCATACTTTGTGCATTTCAATTTGAATGTTGGGGTGTGTACATGGTCTGCATGGGTTGTATTTGGTTGACATCCGGACCTCATCCCATTGCACAGGCAGAGAGGTTACTCTTGGAGATACTGTTGAAAGGACCACAGAGCATAACCACTCTGCCTCTGCAATGGAGATAGAGGTAAGAGAAAACATTAATCAAATGAAAGACCGTGCATGTACCTCCAATGAACCCTGCGGCTCAGTTTTGAGGGAGGTGTCCCAAAACATTCCTATGCATGTAGCTAGTTCTATGCCCACAATCCCTAACTTAAGAATTATTCAAAGGAAAAAATACAGGCAAGTAACCCCCAACGTGTAAAACCCAGAACATTCTCTGATATTAACATTCCTCCTGAACTACCTGTCACTGTTACTAATAAAACCTTTCAATTGCACGACAACAAAAACCCTCAAAAGAGAATACTAATCTTTAGCACACCTCGTAACCTTTTGAAATTGGAGAGTAGTGATATTTGGATGATGGATGGGATGTTTAAATCCACACCCCATCCATTCACCCAAATATACACTATTCATGCCTACATTAATAACACTATAGTTCCCTTAGTGTAGTGTTTACTCTCTGATAAACAATCCTCAACATACACTGAACTTTTAACAGTGGTAACATCTAAAACTCAAAACAAAAGTCCTAGAAAAGTGATAATTGACTTCGAATTATCAATGATTAACACCATTACTAAAACCTACCCGGTAACTCAAATTCAAGGATGTTTTTTTCACTTTTCACAGGCATATTGGTACAGTTGAGGATTACATATCAGACAGTAAATTGCAATTTGAATTAAAAAAACTAACAGCATTGTGCTTTGTTCCACCTGACAGTGTGGATGAATACTACACGTCAATTACTGAATCAGAGTATTTTACTGCAAATGACGAAAAATTGAGCACCCTACTAAATTACTTCGAGGACACATGGATTGGCCATCTAAGCAGGTCGGGTCGCAAAAGGAATCCAAGGTTTCCTGTCAAGTGGTGGAACTGTTACACGACCTGCTTAGAGGGAGGAGCAAGGACCAATAATGCCATAGAGGGATGGCACAACTCCTTCAATGAATCGATTGGCAAACCTCACCCTAACTTTTATCATTTTTTGGAAATTTTAAAGAAGGAGCAAAGTTTCCAAGAAATGAGAATAGCACAATTATTGACTGGTAGTTTGAACCCACGAATTACAAAAAGAACAAAAGAAATGTCAGAGAGACTATTGGGACAAATTCAACAGTTTTCGTTGATGGTGGCTTCAGACTACCCAGACAATATTGCACACATACTACATTTCTAACCATGACTAACACCTATTCTATCTTAATTGCCTGTTTTGCATTTTTTTAAATTCACTGTATTTGGATTTCTTTTTTTAAAACTTTTTTTTTGAAAATTTGGAAAAACGGGATCCTACCTACAGTCGTCTTCCTTCTTCGACTCTTCTTCCTCTCTAAAAATCCACTTTCCTGCAAGAGTCTGCAGCTCCCCAAATGTCCAAAGTGTGTAACCATAATCCACAATTCAATTTAAAGCCCATGTTTAAGTTTAATAAAAAGACACAGATTGGCAGAGCCATTTTTACTTGCAAATCAAATGCTGCAAATTAATCTGTGTTCGCTAAACCAAATACATCCCAATTTTTTTTTCCGAAAATCAAAACAAAACTGTCAAAAAACGCAACAAGAAACCCAGCGTGGCAATCCTCTTTCCATCGATTTTCATTTCAAGGTGTCTCCGAGATCAAAAACCGAACAATAAGATGATTCAAATCCAATCGTTTATCCAAAAAAAAGAATTTCAAAATTACTCCAAAAATCCTAAATGTTTTGTAATGGCGAACAATCCCATCGGCATAGTCCAAAAATCCATGTGGTTGAAGATCCATGAAAATGCATCTCTTTTAAAAAAGGTTGCGACACGAAAAAAAAACGTTTCGAAAAAAGCATTACTTCTATTACGCTTTGGTTTTAAAAACAAATAGAAATTCTTTCCAACAGAGAGTTCCCTTTTTTTTAAACCAACAGTATCAAATTTACAAACTATAACCCCGTCGTGAGTGTACAATAGCTAACTGCATAGGAATGAAATTGGTGTTAAAAACATAAAAACACACAACTACATTTATACATCCATCTAGCTACCTCCCTCAACTCTCCATACAATAAAGTGTGCCTGCCACAATGTCTAATAAAAAAGTAAAGTTTCACTTACCTGACCGCAGCTCTTCCTTGCATCTGCTGATCTTGACCATGACGCTCCGCCAACTGTAGAAACATATGCTCAACCGGGTACGTCATCCTAAAAAGTAAAAACGAAAAAAGGACAATTTCACCCTTTGAATACAATTGGAAATCAAGGGAAAAATGTAAAAAAAATGTAATTGTACATCTTTTACATGTTTTCTTTGTCTTAATAAATAATTTCACAAATATATGTATGTGTATGTGTAATAAAACAATTTGGAGTGTTAATTTTTATATTGTTTTAAATAAAAGATTATTAAAAATAAATTATTTAATGTGTCCTATTTATTGTCTTTTAATACAAAAAGTATTATAAATGTTTATTAATTTTTATAAGTAAATCAAACTTATTTTAAAATGTTATTGAGTACATAAATACTTTTTTATAAATTTATGTTGAAATTGTTTAAATTGTCATATATTTTAAATGTAATATTTTAATAAAACTACTGTCCCTTGAATTAAAAAAACAATAAACTATTTTTAAAAATACTACATTATTAGGTTTTAGAAAAAAGTTTAAACAAATCTTACATTTTAATTTTTAAATTAAAGTTTTACATATTATAGCATTTTTAAAAAAAGTAATAAACGTTAAAAAATAATAGCTGGGTATTAAAATAAATACCCAAGTATTAATACACTTTCCCACCCAAACCCCTATTTCCATGGCATCCCGTGCCAGAGAAAAAGTGTCAAAACCCTTTAAAAATATTAATAAGTATATTTTAAATTTATTTTAAAAAGTAATACATGTTAAAAAAAATAATACCTGGGTATTAAAATAAATACCCAAGTGTTAATACACTTCCCCACCCAAAACTCCTATTTCCCTGGCATCCTGTGCCAGAGAAAAAGTGTCAAAATCACTATTAAAATATTATTAATTATAATTTAAATTTAATTTGAATAAATAATAATTGTTAAAGACGTAATACCTGGGTATTCAAAAAATACCCAAGTATTAATACACTTCCCCACCCATAACTCCTATTTTCCTGCAATCCCATATCCCAGAAAAATATTAGTTCTATAATTAAATTCTTAAATAACTAAAGTATTAATTTAAATGAATACACAAATATTTAAATTAATACCTGAGCATTAATACACTCCCCCACCCATAAACCCTGATACCCAAGCAACCCATCCCACTGGATGGGTGTCAGTCCCAATTATATTTCATTTTTTATTTTAAATCATTTTTATAATTTATAAAATTATGTAAAAATACTTCTAATATTAATAAAAATAATCACATAATTCATGAATTTAATACCTGGGTATTAAAACACCACCCCACCCAAAACCCCAGCAACCTAAGCATCCCGACCCATAGGATGGGTGACAATCCCTCATAAATATAAAATAAAATATTTTAAACAGAAAAAATATTTTTTTTAAACGCCACTTTAAAATTAAAATACTTAAACACAACATTAAAGACTTCAAAAAATAATGCATATAAAAAAAACGTACCTTAAAAATGCGCTGTAAAGGCATGCGATGTAAATGCACATGCTTTGTAATGGCATGCGTTGTAATGACATGCATTGTAATGGCACTAACGATGTAATGCCTGCGCTGTAAAGGCATTACGATGTAATGCCTGTGTTGTTATGGATGTTTCCCCATCTGCTTCAGTGGCCATTGATTCCTCTGGAAAGATATCACTGGGCCCCTATCAGTGTCCACCCTAATGACAGAAATGTATCAAATGGCACAGGCGCAGAAGTTGTGAAGATATTTCAATCTCAGCTTCACTTGAGTCACCAGACAAAGGGATAGTAGCACCTATATGTAATAGAAAACCTAAGTGATAACACTTCCAACCCATTTCCTGGCCAAGGATAATCAGGATATTCAGAACTTTTGCAGGAACAAGACATCAGAATAATCCCCTACTCCAACAGGGGACACATACCGCCAGATACCGGGGAAAATATGTTGGCTGGGAAACTCCAAAACCGATTCAAAACAGTGGCCCCACATGAAAAGCGTTCAGTGAAGAGTATTTGCAGGAAGGTAGGCAATTGAAGATTTTCCTGTTACTAACACAACTCCATCCAGGTCTTTACTTGATGGAGCCGGGTTTTTTGTATATCGGTCCTTGAATATAATCATTAAAAAAAAAAAACGTTACTGGCCGTATGGAGCTTAGTTGGTTGACAAATAGAAATGAGGAATAAATATCTACATAGTAACAAATCATTAAAGTTTTTCGGTTTGAGTCAATAAAGCGATTTAGGGCCCGATTCTGATGCGGTTAGGAATTCTTCCCGATCGAATCGTTTGGAAATGGTTTCCGACCGACTCGGATCGGGAGAGTCCAACCGACCGAGTATGATGCATCCGGATGCTTCCAGATACGATTTGGTTGGACTCCCATTGACTTCTATGGGAGCCTATGTTCCTAACTGCATCGTAATCTGGCCCTCGGTCGGGAAAACACGTTCCCGATCTGATTTGGAAGGAGCAAATGCCGTTAGGAGGCCTTCCCAACCGCATCGTAATCGGGCCCTAGGTGGGAATGCTTTCCCAACCGCATCGGAATTGGGCCCTTAGTGTGAATCAAAGGATTTTATTTTTCAAATCTGTTAAGTCTTTCATCTTTTATTCAATAGGTATTAAGCTTTAGAATTCAGCATTAAAAGTTAATATAATCCATCAATTGATATGTGATTATAATACAGAACAATATATTCGTTAGAATCACAATCAATATACTAATAATACAGCAAGCGTGTTCCATGAAGGAAACTCCCTATTTTAAATAAGTAAGGATAATGAGAGAAAACGGTGTAATTTTAGTTACCCATAAGGAGTACCGATTAGAGAATCAGCACGCAAGCATAAAGCCTTTGCAGTGTAGGCTGGAAAGTATCCGCAGTTTGAAGATTTTAGCAGACAGTTCAAGATTCTAAATAAGGCATCTCTCATAAAGAGATGGCATCAGAAACCTAGAGAAGAGTCTCCTGCCAGGAAGTCAGGGAAGGAATCCACAGTACTCTAGGAACACACACTAATATAAACACACAAATTGTAGGCTGCAAAATTATTTCTTTTATCTTCTTCATACTCCACAAGAATCTGAGCAACTCCTGAGGATAAGCAAACTCTACATTTTCTCAGGCGGGTACAATAAGCGTTCAGACATTGAACCATGAATAGTTACATTGTTGATGTCTTGCTGTACAAGCAGCCTTCTCGTGAATCATTCTTCCGGACAACTCCTCTTTTCTCAGTGAGAACCCACTATCAGTAAGCTAATACATAACAGACGCCTATTCACTAGCTAACAGTAGGCTTCTGAAGTTGCAACATCTGCAGCAAAGAGAAGAAAAACATCTTGCACAAACAACTATTCAATGTGAAAAACAGGCATTTCAGTGTTAATGCATTATTTTTCATTTAATATGGCATCAACAGTTAGGCTAACTTAATTCAGCATCTTATTCATGTGCAGGCCTTCAACATTTAAATATGGTTAACTACTATAAATTGTGCATTTAGCATATGTTTTATTTAGATCTAAACTTGTGCACATTACCAATAATCTTCTTTTAACAGCATATACATTTCGCCTTAGCACTAACATGACTCCGTCTAGGCCTTTACCTTCCTAGGAACTGCAGCCTGGCCTTGATGTACAGGCAGAAAGCACCATATATTGATGAAAGGATTCTAAACACAGATGGCATGAGAATCTCAAGCCCCCATGGAGGTTTGTC
This sequence comes from Calotriton arnoldi, assembly GCA_963921515.1. Lineage (NCBI taxonomy): Eukaryota > Metazoa > Chordata > Amphibia > Caudata > Salamandridae > Calotriton > Calotriton arnoldi. The sequence goes on from CAWUFW010002952.1 coordinate 1,655,881, forward strand.
ACACCTGGAAAGTTTGTCTGCTAACTCTTTCACCAACTTCCATATAGGAAGGTGTGCCGAAGTTTTACCACACACACTTTGTATGAACAACAAAAAACACTGCCCACTACTTGGCTATACTTGGGAGCTTCAGTTTTTATCTTATACATGAACCAGGCATAAACCAGCACCTTGAGTCATACATGTCATGCATAACATGGCATGAAGCAGGAAGCCAACTGGTACATGACTAAAACTGTCAAATCATACTTACATGCCTTTTAGGGAACCCTCTTCAGAAGATAACTCATAATCGCCATCTCCTTTGTATGTTAGCAGACACTTGAGTAAAATGGATTGAAATATCTTCATCACAATGTCTGTTAGTTATGATAGATATTGGACAATCAGTATACTTAAATCAGTCCAATCCATTAAACCGTTTGTGAAATTCATTCAGGCAATTGATGACAGCAATGACAGATACAACTAGATCCAAATGTGAGATGTTTATTATAGAAAAGATACTCCAGCCAGAGAGTAGTGAGCTTAGATAGTAGTTGGTAACAGATGCTAATACGAGTGTTCATTGATGGATATAACACATAGACCCTTCTACATTCAGCATATCATTATTTGATTAAATCTTTATTATACAATGCTTGTGGAGTGTGAGGAATTGGATTGTTGGCTGACTGGGGTGTGAGCCCTGGTCAAGCAACAGCCACAATCACTTGCAGGATGAACAACAAAAAGTCACTAAATTAACCCGTGCTTAACCCTGGGTAGCTTGGCACAAAAAGCAGTCAGGCTTAACTTAGAGGCAATGTGTAAAGTATTTATGCACCACACAAATAGTAATATAGTAAAAACACAACACAAGACAAATCCCAAACCAATTTAGAAAAACAGAGTGAATTGTAACAAATTATTTGACACCAAAACCATTAAAATGTAATCAGTAGATCCGGACTTATGGCTTTTTAAAGAATAAACTGTAAAATAGTATCTAAAAGATAAACGCGCCAAAACACACCAACTGCGGACATCTGGTCACGCTAGATCGGGGCAAAGTCAAAAGTTAAGGCTGACAACGATGGAGGGCGGGTCGGATACAAGAAGTGGATTGGGCTCGGTCTGCTCTTACATTCAGACTTTTTGAAGAAAAAGTGTCTGAGAAGGTAAAAGTGCAGCGGGCAAGGCTGCAGAACTGTCTGAGGAAGGAGCATCATTGTCGGATAGCCATGGAGCAAAGACGGGGTGAAGATTTCTACCTTCAGACTTAACCATTGAGATGGAAGTTGAAAATCTCCAGCGTGACAAAGCAGGAGGCTGTAGCTGAAGACAGTTCCACGAGGTCGAATACCCTTTTGGCGAAGGACCGCTGAAATGGATTTGCTGCTGTGGAGAAGAAGATAGCGGGAGAAGCAGCGAAGTCAATCCGACCGGTGAAGCACGTCGGGCGGATAAGGGAGCAGGTTGGTCTTGGTCTCCTCCTGGTTCTCAGAGTACTTTTTGGCCAAATTTTGTCTAACGCCTCAGTTTTGGAAAAAGGCCATCTGGACACCTTTACCACAACAACCAGGGTCCAGGAGTGGATGTAGACCTCTTGGGGTTTCAGGACTAACTCAGGCTGGGTCCAGGTGCGGGTTTCAGATGGTGGGAGCCAGTTATGTTCGTGTGGCTCCAAACAGGAGGCCAGCAAACTAGCCCTTGCAGTCGCTTCTGGAAGTCCTGAGTGTAGGCATAGATGCAGGGCTACACAGGAGGGTTGGAATCTGAGGGTTCAAGGTGTGCTCCAGGCAGCAAAGCAGTCCTTCCAGGTACAGCAGCAACCTGGTTAAGTGCACAGGAGGTTATAGCAGCAGGCAGTCTCTGAGAGTCCTTCCCCAGGCCCAGTAGTGAACTGAAGAGTGGGTCTGAGAGTCCTAGTTGTATACCCTGGTGCAGTGCTTCTAGAAGGTGGGAGAAGGTTCTAGAAGGGTTCTATAAAGTGCATGGGACTCCTTGCCTCACCTGCCCTGGCTACAAGATGGTTGTAGTGACAATACAGGGTCGTTAGGCCTATTGTGAGGAGACAGGACAATGCCTACTCAGGTGCAAATGGGGCTGTGCTCAGCTCCGCCTCCCCCCCCCATCCTGCCAGTTGACCCACTGAAGCTCATCCAATCCCACCATTGTTTGACTGTCTGGAGGGAATTCAAAAAGTCTAACTGTCAGCTACACCCAGTCAAGTGGCCTAAGGCAGGCTGCAGGCACAAAGGGCTGAGGGCAGGAAAATGCCAACGTTCTAAAAGTGGCCTTTTCAAACATTGTTAGACCTGAAGCATCTGGGGGTGATCCTGATGGAGGTGGCTCAGGTTTTACCCAACCCAGTAAGGTAGGGGAAGGTTGTGGTGGCCCAGATAGGTCCCAGAGTAATGGGAAGGGTGTGGGGTCCCATGTCCTGTCTCAGAGGAGAAGGAGTGGGAGTGGGCTTTGTCCCGAGGTGCCCGAAACCCAGTCTCAAGGCCTGGTTGGTTCCATGAGGAAACACCAGGAGGGGTACCTGGTCTGCACCGGGAGGCCATCCCCTGAGGGAGATCCCCAGGTGTCAGTAGAGCTGGGGGAGACTGCTGTAACTGGCATTCCATCAGCTCTGGTGTCTGGCAGCACCCCTCCAGTGGGGAGAGGGCATGAGTCCAGAGAGGGGGGTGGGAGGGGGACGCCGTCCCCAGTGGAAGGACCAGTGGGTCTGGGGTTGCTAGCTCTGGAGTCAGAGCACCCCAGGACTGACCCTAGTAAAGGCCCTTTCTGGCCTGGGGGGTCTTCATGCTCTGTCAGGTGGACAGGAGGCTCGAGACCTGCACCAGACAGACTCTTACACAACTCCAGAGGAGTGTGTTTCCCTTTGGGGGGTTGGTGTACTCCCCCAGAAGTCCTGGGTTGCCAGGCACAGGTCCAGCCTAAGGGTACAGACCCTGGGTTGGAGGGACAGGTTCAGGGTGTCCCCCCTGACCTGGAGGAAGGGGCAACTGCTAACAGTGCCCCTACCAGTTTTCTTCTGGGGGCAGCGCTCCAGGCGGGAGGGTGCAGGGCCCAAGTAGGGGGGGCAGGAAAAGTGCAGCCTCACCCCTGACCCCTGCCCAGTCTAAGGGTACAGACCCTAGGCTGGGATCCCAGTTGCAGGAGAGAACCCCTGAACTGGTGGGCGAATTGTGTAGGACACCTGCCACATGTGCCCTGACAATTCTGGAAGGGGGTACCGCTCCTGGTGGGAGGGTGCAGAGCCCCAAGGAGGAGGACTGGGTGTGGGAGAGCCCACCCCAGTCCCCTGTCCAGTCTGAGGGTACAGACCCTGGGCTGATGGGTCAGTGTCAGGATGAGATACCTGACCTGACAGGAGGGAGAGTGGACAAAGGGTGCCAGGCACCTGGGGCTACTGCCCCCGCTCTCTGATGCCACAGAGGTTCGAGAGCCCTGAGAGGCACAAGTCCTGGGTCTCATCACTGACAACTGTCAGTGGCCACTGTGGCTTGCTGTCCTGGTGGACAGAGTGGCCCCTGGGGGGGACAGGAGTCACACCCTTGGGGTGGACTGGGCCACACCTCTGTGTTGGCCATGTGGGTACTGTCTGCCTTTTGGGACACACCTGTGAGCAAGCTAAGGTTAGGTGCTGCACACATGGTGTCCACAGGGGAGGAGAAGGGTTCCCCATGGGTTAGCTTAGTGGCCCCTGAGAGTATGGACAGAGGGATCCAACTGGGTTCAGACAGGCGTAGAACCAGAACGTGCCCCCGCTGTTGTGGGCCAGGTCTAGGTTCTATCGCCACAATCAGGGAAGCCTATCAAGGTATTGATTAGTCTACCCTGGCTTTAGGCTGGAAGGGGGTTGTGTTAGACCTGGCTTTTCCAGCGGGTTTATCCCAAGACTTTTTGCTTTTTAGCCTCCTGTTTTTGACCTGTTTTTGTTGGTTTTATGACTCTGGGCACTTTACCACTGTTGATCAGTGCTAAAGTGCATATGCTCTCCCTGTAAATTGTTGTTATGGATTGGTGATTCCATGATTGGCATATTTGATTTACTAGTCAGTCCCTAGTACAATGCACTGTGTGTGCCCAGGGCCTGTAAATAAAATGCTGCTAGTGGGCCTGCAGCACTGGTTGTGCCACCCACATAGGCAGCCTGTACATGAAGCTCAGATCTGCCTCTGCAGTATCTGTGTGCAGTCTAGTACTGCCATGTCGACTTGGCAAGTGCACCCACCTGCCAGGCCCTACCCTTCTCTTTTCTTACATGTTAGTCACCCCTAAGGTAGGCCCAAGGTACCCCTGTGGGCAGGGTGCAGTGTATGTAAAAGGTAGGACATGCCCTGGTGTGTGCAGCATGTCCTGATAGTGAAATACTGCCAATTTTGTTTTTCACTATTGCAAGGCTACCTATTCCATAGGATAGAATGGGGAGTTTGCTTATAACATCTTATAAACATAACTACTCCTGGGAACAAGGTAGGAAAATAAAGTTTAGTATGCCTGAACTCAGAATGTTAAATTGCCTCTTTTAGTGAAGGTGATTTTTTACATTCTGTGTTTGAAAATACCACTTTTAGAAAGTAGGTATTTTCTTGCTTAGCCATCCAGTGTGCCTCTGCCAGGATGTGTATTGACTGTCTGGCTTTGGTGTGACAGGGGCTGGGGAGGTGCAGTGGCTCCAGAGAGTCTGGATGAGTCAGCGCTAGGCTGAATAGGCCTGAACTGCATTTGGAGTGGTGGGAGGAGTAGCACCTGCACCTGAATAGGGCTGTGCCTGCCTTCCACAATGATGGCTCCACCCCCCTGTGGTGTGTCTGGGGCCAGGGCTCACACTGACAGTGGAGGTTGTTGTGCACTTGCAAAGTGCCCCCCAGAATTGGTTTGGACTGGGCTCAGAGCCCTGGGCCAGGAGAGAACAAAGAGATTTACTATATAAAAAGAGGGGCCAGATCCCAGATTTTTAGATTACTGCTGAACTAAGGAACCTGCCAGGAAGAAGAACCGGGAAAACTGGAGGAAGAGTACTGCCCCTGTGCTGTGTGCTGTTGGGGTTGACCTGCAGTGGTTGCTTCTGTCTTGGGCAGGGAAAGGACTGGACTGTGCTTTTATCATCCTGCTGTTAGAGTTTTCTCCAAGGGCTTGAAGTAGAGCTTGCCTCCTGTTGGAAGTCTCAGGGATAAAAAAGAATTCACAGATCACTTCTGGACTCAAGAGGAACCTTTGCCAAGGAGAAGAGCTGGAGAAACTGAGGAGGAATACTGCCCCTTTTCTGTGTGCTGTCTGGGATTGGCCTGCAGTGGCTGCTTCTGCCAAGGAAAGGAGAAGGACTTTGCTATGTGCTGTGTCCCCTGCTTGACGAAGATCTCCAAGGGCTTGAAGTGGAGCTTGCCCCCTGTTCACGAGGTCTCAGGAACAGCAAAGACCTCACCAAGCTTCTGGGCACCGTCTCTGGAACCGCTGGTTTCAGTTGCCACAGAAGAAAAGGGTAACCGACTCTGTCACCGAGTCCGTCGCAGGATTCTGTGTCCTGAAGGCACCTTTTAGAGCACCGCCTCGTTTCGCAGGCCAACCCTGGTCTCACTGGCTCCATCAACGAGACGCTGCTTGCTCCGCGTCCTGTGGGCATCGCACTCTGCACCGCTTTGGTACATGCTGCACTGACGTCATCGACTCTGTTGCTGCCCTACTCGAACGTCAACCGGCTCCGTTGCCGCATCGTGACCTGCCAGCACTGCATCGAGCGCCACCTCACCCTACAACGCAAGCCTTGGTCTCACCGACTCCGTCAACGAGCTGCTGCCTGCACCGAGCCGTGAGGACACCTCACGCTGCAACACTTCCATCTCACCTCGCAACCGCAACTGTTGCCCCGACCGACTCGCATTGTTGTGTTGGCCACAACAAAAAAGGTACTGTCGCCAAATCTGTCGACGCTTTAGCTAACCTGTATCGACACGGTTGGCTGGAATTGTTACTCTGTCGTATTCAGTATCGCGGTAGCCCAGGACGGAGCTACCGAGTCAAAGGAACTGTAGTATCACGTTTTTCCTGCAATTTAAAGGTTATTTTGCACAGTAACTATTTTTAAGACTATTGTATGTTGGGCTTTTTTTTTATTTATGGTCTTGTTGGTTTAGATAAAGTTTGCTTATTTTTCTAAACTGGGGTGGTGTCCATTTGTAGTGTTTTCACTGTGTTACTGTATGCATGCACAAATGCTTTACACACTGCCTCTGAGATAAGCCTTTCTGCTCGTGCCACGCTACGAAGGGGGTGAGCAGGGGTTATTTTAGAAGTGTATACCCCTTACCCTGACTAGAAGCAAGGGTCCCTATTTGGACAAAGGTACCTACCTCTGCCAACTAGAGACCCCCATTTCTAACAAACTTGTAATGATAAATTCGACTTTATCATTAAAGAGGGTTTATCATTGCAAGTTTATAGGTACCCAACTTGACATATCTACTTCCTCTCATTTAGGAATGACAGCTTATTAAATGTAACAAGGAATCCCCAATATTATCCTATGGGAGGGGTAGGCCTCACAGTAGTGAAAAACGAATTTGGGAGTTTTTCACTATCAGGACATGTAAAACTTAAATGTACATGTCCTACCTTTTAATTACACAGCACCCTGCCCTATGGGCTTCCTAGGGCCTACCTTAGGGGTGATTTATATGCAATAAAAGGGGAGTTTAAGGCTTGTCAAGGGGTTTTAAATGCCAAGTCGACATGGCCGTGTGTCACAGATTCAGGCTGCAATGGCAGATCTGGGACAAGTTTTAGAGTGCTACTTAGGTGGGTTGCACAATAAGTGCTGCACTCCCACTGGTAGCATTTAATTTACAGACCCTGGGTATATGGTATACCACTCTACAAGAGACTTACAAGTAAATTAAATATGCCAATTTGGTATATGCCAATCAAACCATGTTTAGGGGCATGTGCATCAGCACTTTAGCACTGGTTAGCAGTGATAAAGTGCACAGAGCCTAAGGCCAGCAGAAGCAAAATTCCAGCAAAATTGGAGTCAGGCAGGCAAAAGGTTTGGAGGAAGACCACCCTAAGGCTGACAGGTCGAACAGTGCGTAATCCCTGGAAATATGTCAATCACACTATCCAATCATTACTTTCACTACAATTTCAATATTATGGGGCCGATTCCGATCTCGGCCGGTAGGGCTCCGAATCGGATTCGGCTTTACCGGATCCGATTCGGAGCCCTGTTTCCCGACCGAACCGTACGCGGGTCCAGCCGAGCGAGTACGATGCGAAATCGCCGACCGACTCGTCCGGGCGTCCCGACCGCTCCGACCGACTCGCTCCCGGCTCGAACCGCTCCGACCGACTCGCTCGGACTCGACTCGCACCGCGCAATGGAGACGTTTCCCGGCCGGGTAAGTACGATGCGCGCTGCGAGCAGTCCGACCGAGCCGCGCACTCCGGCTCGTAAGAGCAGTCGGAGCAGTACTTCGGGGGTCCGTGTCGGACCCCCTGCATGCGTAGCCGCGCGAGTCGCACACAGGGGGGACCCATGGGTCCCCCTACCTGTGCGTGTACGGCGCGAATCGCTTTGCCGCGTACCCGCTGTAGGGGCGCCTTGTCCGACTCACACCCATTGAGTCAATGGGAGCCCGCGTACGCGTTAGTACGACCGGCTCCCATTGACATCAATGGGAGTCCGATCGACTCGAGTCCGATAACATACGGACGCATCGTACTCGTTCGGTCGGACTGCACGGGTCCGATTCGGTCGGAAATCTCTCCGGGTCCGGCTCGGTCGGAGAAATTTCCGGCCCGAATCGGAATCGACCCCTTTGTCTAAATTGCAACGGTACATGCACATCGAGGGCAATTCAAGATGGGTAGCAAAAGAAAACAGTTCAATTCTATTTTGGATACTCACTCTGAACAGCGACGCAAACATTCATCTGATGCGCCTTTGCAACCAGTTCATTACCAATGGTTTAAATCTAGCACATCATTTAAAGCTAAAATGTAGGTGCTCTGTGCCTTTTAGGTGTCTCCGGCGGGGAAGAGTAGTAATATAAGTCTTTATGTGTATTTTACTATAGGCACCTCTTTCCTGTAGATAACAAAACAGAGAATATTGCAGGGGCGGCTGCTCCTGGGAAGCAGCAGTGGGGCAGGGAGGGGGAAGGGGGACAGGAGGGTTAAAAAAATAAAATTAAAACTTACTTACCTGCTGGCTGGCCGGCTGGCCCGCCACCGCCGCTTCTCCTCCGTCCTCTTCCTGTCTTCTTCTGTGGAAACAGGAAGCACCTGGGCTCCCAGGCTCCCCCTTAGCCAATCACAATGCTGGAATGCAGCGTTGTAATTGGTCTGAGCACCATGGTTTGGTGCTCAGACAGGGAATGGGAGACTGGGCATGTTGTTCATACAGGCTGTAATGCAGCCTGCATGGAGAACCTGCAAAATGTGCATGTTTGGCTGCCCGAGAGGGCCGGTCAAACATTCATGCACACTTACATAGTGCCCACCACTCCTCCCCCTGCTCTGAGAGCAGCAGATCCGCCTCGCCCCACAGAGACGCCACAGCAGGAACAAATAAAATGATAATAATGCAAGTTATTATCATTTTATTTTTCCTTTTTTTCACTGCTAACGGCAGTTGGATGACGCTCCTCAGCCTTAGCAGAGGAAACGCCACTGGAATATTGCTGAAGCCTGTTTTAAGAATTCAGGAGCATTAAACACTGAAAATATGTGAGAGGAAATTTAGAATAAAAAGTATAGACGCACAGTCCCGTTTTTTGTAATCTATTTCCTCTTCACTTTAGCGAGGCAAAATATTCTGCTGTTGTTTTTTAGGTTTCGCCTTCACAGCACCTGCGCTGTGCTTGTGAAATTTATTGTATTTAATATAAATCTTAAAAATGGCTTACATTCCCCCATCACTTTTTATTGGTTGGTGTGCTTGCCACTCACTTTTCCTCCATTTCTATTGGCTGTAGCATACTATTTCCTGTTGTTCCTCTGTGTGTTTCTCTTATTAGTCTTCCACGGCCCAAGTACTGTTTTCATTCACTTTGTGGGACTTTTTGTTAAGCTTTTGCCTGTACAGTGCTTGAGCTTTGCTTGTTTTGTTTGTCTTCCCCTCTTTATTTAATCTCCTTGTGGCTTTCTTGTTGCCGACAAAGGTCAGCGTTCCAGTGTGCTTTCTCTGCAGTGTGCGCCTTGTTCTCTTGTTTCTGTTATTCTCATTTATTCCACGAGGCTTGGAATGCGTCATTCCTCCAAGTCTTCCTTTCAGTCCTGAGCTCCGTCCCTGTTACCCTAAGACAGGTAGCAGTGGTGTGTTGTTGAATGGTTTAAACCAAAAAGCAGTGTAGCTCTTCTGCCCAAGAACTTACGTTCTTTCGGTCGCATGATAGTGGAGTGCTTTTCGCACTCCCGAACTCCAAGCTGTTCTTTGGACCACGAACTGCAAGTTATTCGTGAATCTGCAGCATCAGTTCACGGTCTGTCAGACTTCGAGGCAGCTCGTTCTGCGATCAGTCATGTTTGCTGTCTGCACTGCCAGTGCCTCCTTTGCAGCCTGTGAGAGCATCCTTGTTAGAGGCAGAACTGTACGCTACTGTGGCTACGGGGGTCATTATGATGGCGGGCGGATCGCCACCGCCCGGCCGGCGGTGGCGATCCACCCGCCATCACAACACAATTCACCCCCCGCCATATTACTATGGCGGGGGGTACCGCGGTGGGCGGAAAGTCCGTCCGCCGCTTTTCCGCCGGTTGGCAATCGTCACTATTGCCGGCCGGGTGGAACTCGGGCACAATATGGTGGCGGTGCCTGGAAGGCACCGCCATCCATATTATGATGCCTGACGGTTCCGGCCTTTTCATGGCGGCGATGCCGCCATGAAAGGGCTGATGGAAATTTCTGTGGGGGCGCGTTGTGGGCCCCCCTGGGGGGCTGCACTTGGGGGGACCTATGGCACCCCCCTACATTGCCATGCTCAAGGTGGCAGGCACCGCGTGGTGCCTGTCACATTGTGCATGGCAATGCACAGCATGCCTCTCTGGCATTGCGGCGGGTGCTGCATCCAGCAGCGCCCGCCGCAATGTTGGAGATGCAGGATGCGACCGCCGCGGTGGCGGTCGCATCCTAATTGGTGGTGCGGGACCCCCGCACCGCTGGCGGCCGGCCCCAGCACCGCTAGGGTGGCGGGTGGACTGAAGTCCGCCCGCCATCCTAATAGGCCCCCAAGTTCGGTTGAAGTTCGAGGTCAGTAAGCCGGTTTCTTGGTGTGGGTTTTGGGCTAGATTAGTCAGCAGGGAGGTTCGACCTCACCTCCCTCTGTCCTAGCACTGATCTCAGCAGAGCAGAGTCCCCCTCGCAGGTTCAGCCTTCTCTGTCTTCCAGGTGTGACAGCACTCTAGCTTCTAACTTGCACAAATTTGCTCTCCGGCGCTCCTGCCTACCCGCTGCTCCCCTTCTCCCTCCTCTCTGGAGACATCAGTCGGAGAACTGAAGGAAAGAGACGGTTTTGTTAATATTAATATTTGCAAAGTGAAAATGGGCGGCGCAGAGAACAAGTGGGTGGAAAGCATGGGGAAGACATTAATAATGTGCAATCTCCACCCCGTGCGTATCCTCCCTCCCATCCACTCTTTCTCCCTTCTCTGCTTTCCCTTCATTCCCTGTCCCTGCTGTGCTTTCCCTTAAACTCAATGCCCCCCTCTCCCACCCAAGGTGTCTTGCCCCCCCCCCCCCCTCAAGCTGTCTCACCCGTTTTCCCACGTGGCTGGATGAAGGAAAGCTCTCTAGACTTGGAGGGTAAGAATGACCTGCTTATGGTGTGTCCAACGGCACACACCGTACTCTGCTCAGATAAGGTTGTCCTGGGAAAGCATCCCTTGACAATGATTTCACTCTGCAAAAAGTGGGGTTTACATTCAAGGGCTATCAGGTTCTTTCTGACTTTGGGGTGAATCCAGAAAATCAGCAGTGACCAAGCAAAAAGTACCTGAAACGCCCTCAGAGCCCAAATACACACAGCGCATGCTGCTCCAGGTGGGACCGTTTTACAATATTTTTGTGTGTGTGCCACATTGCCCCAGGCTTCAGTTGTAAGTTACGCCTATTGCGAAAGCAAATCACACCTACTGTCCTGATAAAAATAAACAGTGTTTAACAAATAATGGAATTGAAGCACAGAGTAATAGTCTATTTGCTCAGGATCACACAGTTTGTCAGGTGACGGACCCGCCAATTTTGCTGCTTCTACATAACACCTCCATGTGCATTTGTTTCATCAAGTGCTCAAGATCACACATCAACAATACTATTACTTTCATAGTTTTCGAGCTATATTGGAGATTGTTTTTTCTGATATTAATGCAAAAGGGCTGATGCGTCGGCCAAGGAACACACTTCTTTGTGTATTGACTACACACCGCCAACAGCAACTGCTGTCAGGCAGGGCCAGCGAGGCCAGCGAGGCCAGCGAGCACTGAACTGCCTGGTCGGGACTCGTTCACTGCCGGCAGCCACTCCAACATGTATTATTTACAGTGATCGGAGCAAAGATGCTACCGTCCTTTACACAAAAATGACAGATTTTTCCGGTTTCACCAACTGGGATGCCCTTTCGTCCATGTGCACTTATTCAGCTTTTCCTATTGGCTTTCTCTGCCAATTTCTCCTTCCCATGCTGATATATATTACTGTTCACCTGTCGCGGCCCTTTATCCAAATTTCTGATTATATGTTTTTGTCTTTAACACTGTCCCTATCATCGAAAGTCATGCTTGTAAAAATAAAGTCCCACTCTGTCTCCCAGTGGTATGACAATCTGCCTGCCATGAGACCTAATGCAAGAAAGGAACCTGGGACTCCTATCGCCTGGTTCAGTAACAACAAACAGCACAAACTAAGGAGCGGCGATGACTCATAACAACCTGGGCCTCGGTGCCACAGCACCTGCTGCACTATTGATAGGAATGCTCCTGCAGCCCACATCCCTCTCACACCATCCATTAAGTTTACCTGGCTCCAAGTCACACTTTCACATCCAGATACACTCACACATCTTAAACACACAGACCCACATACATCTCTCTGTCTTTCGCACATACATGTCAAGCCAACACGCGCGCACACAGCCAAACGCCATCCCGTAATATACGCAATGACAGCATCACCCATCATAAGCCACCCTTGCGCATCATCATGTTTACACACTCACCATTACATACACATCAAACAAATGACTACACATACATGGGAGCACATGTATTGTCCCACCAACACATACCATGACTTACAAAAGCACAAATAACAATGTCACATACCCTAAAGCTATCTCTCTCTTACACACAAGCGTGCAATCCCCCAGAAATTAAACAAAGTTTGCACTGCTTCTGTTTCGGTACCATTGTACGTACAGGAGGGATGCTTGCACTGCTGATGCTTACTCTGTGCCGGAACTGTTCTGTGCAAGAGAATGTGTAATTCTCTGAAACTGCTTTTCTCTGTGCATAAAATGGGATCTTACATTAATAATATTCCAGCTGGTTTCTGCTTGAAAGAACTGTACTCTTCAGTAAAACTGTTTTGAAATACTTTGGGTTAGTATACCCATCCTCTGCTTACACTGTCTCGGTGCCATGGCATAGGCAACTCCCACAGTTACTGCTGAATATATTGGCTTTCTCAGTAAACAAGTCATAACACTTTTATGGAGTTTCAGTAACTTTTATTGCACAGCTGCTCACCAAGCTAAAACTTACAACAACAAAAAAATTATTAATCATCAGCGAAACCTATTGCATTTGCCAATGCTTGTTATATCTCTGATTCCCCTTTGTGTATTTAACTTTTAATCGCATACAATCGTCATTTAAAAGAATCTATCCTGCATGCATACATTTGTTGTTGGAATCACGCGATGTACCAGAAAAAAGCACATAGAACACATGCAGTGATTGTTATAACTCTATGGGAACGCATCAGAAAGACAAATCAGCCCATTAAAAGACAAGGTGAAATGATGGAACCATCACCATTAAAACTCATTCATAACGAAGAATCAATTATACTAATTAGGTTTGTGATAAGAAAGCAGAGGTCAAAAGGTAACTGCAAGATACAGACTGCAAGCGCACTTTATCATAGTTCAGTTGATTCAATGGAAAAAAATTATTTATTGCAAATTGAAGTAACTATGAATGGATTTTAACTGGGCATCACCCTCCACATGCAATGGAAACGTCAATAGTGACTAACACCACATTTAATCAAAAGAGGCGAATACAAATCTCGTAATTAATGCAATGATTAAAACCTTGGATAGCAGCAAAAATCCATAATGCCTCATTTTTCTCAATTTATTGATCCACAGATAGGTCAGTACATTTTATGAACAATTCTTAACGAACATTAGTAATATGTTTACTTAATTTAGTCATACAAACTCTGCAGGAGCCAAAGAGTGCTGAACATTACAGCACACATGCAAAGTCAGAAACGTTTGAGAAAATAAAACGGTTTTCAAAAGTTACACCTACCTCCAAGAAGCCGACATTTTTTTCAGGGAGTTGCTTAGGGCTACTTTTCAGCGCAAAACAAAGTGAATCCCAGTTCTTCCCTTTTTTTCTGTATTTCTTAAACACATCAATACTCATTTGAATTAGGCAATGGAAAGGAAAGATGCATTTACAAATGCAAACGATTTGGCCTGCAGAGAAGGAAGAATCACTCCACATGTACCTCTGACTAACCCCCTCAAAAAGCACCAGTGGAGGTTGTGCCACCCATTCCCTCCTGTGAGACCTGGCATCCTTGGCATGGTTTTCCCCTAACACTTTGCCCTCAGACCTCCTGTTTAGCTGTCTTTGTTTTTGCTGGCCTTCGGACTCTGCACACTTTACCACTGCTAACCAGTGCGGAAGTGCTTGTGCTCTCTCCTTAATACATGGTAGATTGGCTTATACCCAATTGCCATATTTAATGTACCTGTAAGTCTCTAGTAAAGTGGCATCACCTGTTCCTAGGGCATGCAAATCAAATGTTACTAGTGAACCGGCTGCACTGATTATGACACTCACATAAGTAGCACTTTAAAAATGTCTCAGGCCTGCCATTGCAGCCTGGGGGCATGCAGTTTTGAACTGCCAGTTCGACATGGCACAGTAAACCTTTTGCCAGGCCCAACCCTTCCTTTTTAAAACTGATAAGTCACCCTTAGGGTAGGCTGTGGATAGCCCAGAGGGCGGGTGCAATGCATTAAAAAAATAGGACATGTGCTTTTAAGTTTTACATGTCCTGGTGGTGAAAAACTCTTAAATTCATTTTTCACTACTACAAGGCCTACCACCCCCATAGGATATCTTTGGAATTACCTTATTACATTTTATAAGTATAATTTCCAAATGGGAACAGGTGACTAATTCATGTTTGGTGCCTCTGGATTCATAATGAAAAATCCTAACGCATGGAGACGTCAGATTTTTTGTAAAAATTCTGCAAATGTCACTTTTAAACAGTTGAAAAAACACTCTAGGACTAAAGTCTTAGGCAGAGTGCGCACTACCTGATCCGCTCAAATAATGAGTGTAGTAACACAATATTAATTCTGCAAATTATGAACTCTAATATACAAAATATTTCACACTATTATCATGTGTAAACCAATAATATCAAATCATTAGCACCAAAATCATAACTTCATGCGATTAGTTGTCTTCATCATTCCTTGTTTTATTGAAGACGACAAACTTCAAAACAAATTTCTCTTGAATCCACAGCTTGAATTCTGACTTCAAACGTAAATTTACATCACTCCCAATGCATTTCGGGTGAATGCGTCACCCTTCGTCAGGGGAAATCTACAAATGAACATATTTACAATGAAGATTAACGTTTCCATGAATGCGATTTTAAAGCAAAAATGGCCATTACCATCCGGGGTTGTTTAAATAATTACAACCACTAAATAATTGCAGACTGCATTGCCATGAAAGATTAAGCATGTAGAAAAATATCCTGTGCATCTAAAGGACTGTGAGAAAGTGGAACTCATATAATGCGTGAGTGAAAAACAACATACCATCACCATACCAATGTGAAAACAAGCTGACTTCCAAAGTGTGACTTAAAACCCGTAAGGTTAACTATGAAGTTGAAAACAGACCACCGAATGTTTTTTAATCAAATACCTCCTTGTCAATTCACGTCACAAATGCTGGGTATAAAATCCATCCGACAACACCTGATGGTGTGTCAACCTTACTCTTTAACCAAATCCTGCTGGCGAAACCTCCAAACTACTCTCTGCCAAGACCTAGATAACGACTGAACAAGGTGAAAAGACGTGAAGTGAGCTAGATGATTCTACTTGATAAACAGACGGCCTCAAGTCTCTCTGTAATGCTGACTACTCACCAGAAAAAACAGGTCAAACGTGCGCCCAAGGTTCAAAATGTTTCACAAGCACTCGTACAGGAATCGTAGTCACAAGTGCCTCACTCAGGGTTGCTATTCCTCCTGCAGTGCACAAAACATGCCAAGAAGCATGCTGTTAAATAATCTTGCCTCAATTGTATCAGTGATTAGTTTACAGAAAATGTAATACGCTTACCTCTATGCTACGCATGAGGATTCGAAAAAATGCCAACACTGCACCAAATAATAATCCGAGAAAGTTGCCTATGAGTTAAACAACCAGCTTCCTAAAAAAAGAAAGACTTAAATAAAGGCGATGGCCTTTACTTGTACGTGAAGAATTAACGGAAAAACCTATTCACGAGTGCGCTTACCTCAAGAAGAAAAACTAAATATATCCCACTAATTCTGCCTTGTTCAATGTGACCCTGTGTAGTGTTTCCTCACCGCCGTGAGTTTAAATCACTATGACTCACCTAATCAATTACATCATGCGTTCGGAGCGTGCAAAACATAAAGATAGAAACAGGACAGGATTTCTAAGAAGAGTAAAACTTCGGCAGACATCTTAATGCATGTTTTTTCAAATAACAACAACTTTATAATGTTGTTCAATGTTGTCACGATCATATTCATTATATAAAAATAAGTGAAAGCATTTGTTATTAAGACATATTTCTGTTCGACCGAATCCATACAAAAAGGCTTGATAAAGTCATTTCAGATACGTTTGGCAATTGATAAAATGATGTTTTACAAGTAACATTTCATAATCTATACCAAGTGACATATCATAACCTCTGTCTACCAATTGTTTGAAGAGGAGTTAAAACATCTGTTATTGAGACAGTATACATGCAGCTTGATGTAACCATTACAAATACTTTTACACTTGGTGATATACTTGAACCAATAGTGCTTTTCAAGTAACATGTTGTGACCTGTAACAATTTCCACAGAAACAAATAAACATACCTTGACTGTTAGTACAGCGAATACTACATATATAACAATATGCAAAATGACCATTTATAAACCTTCAGCTTATGAATCCTTTGTTACTGCCCAGTCCTAAGTGATATATATCTTTGCTTTAATCTACATGAAAAAATTGCCTACGCTTATATGTTGTGCTTAAAATTTTTTTTTCAAATAATGTGACCAAACAAACCAAATCATGCCCTTTAGATCACAACATTATCTCTCTATCATGTGTGTGTTGCGTCATAAGTAGCAGGATAATTCCAGCTTATCATTGAGACCCTTCGGGGTCAGGGTATCCAGGTACCGTATCCAGAATGTTTCGCGTTGTGTAATGAGTTTTGCCATATCCTTATCTTTTCGACTCTTAATCATTTCCAATGTAGTGAACCGGAGTTGAGCTATGGTATGTTGAAATTCATTCCAGTGGCTTGCTAATGGAGAAGTGCTAGCTCTCGCTCTGATCCTACTCTTATGCTCAGTTATACGTGTGCGAAGTGATCTTTCTGTCTTACCCACATAATAAAGGCCGCATGGACAACGTATAGCATAAATAACGTTTTGCGAGTTGCAATTGGCTGTAAACAATAGCTTGATAGGTTTCCTGACCAAGGGTGAGAGATAAATGCGCCACAAAGTACATTGTTACAGGGTGAACAATTGTAACATTTTTGCATTCCCTTTATGATCGCCAATTTCACCAATTTCTTTTTTCTTGAGTATCTCCCTAATGTTACTCGATCTCTTATAAGCAAATATGGGAGGTTCTTTAAAAAGGCTGCCAAAGTCTGGTTCAGTCTGTAAAAGTTCCCAACGATTCAAGATTACTTTCTTAATGGCTGTCGCCTGAGTGGAAAAAGTAGATACAAATACTTCTCTGCTCTTGTCTGTTTTTGCTTTTTCACTAATAAATCACATCTAGAGATACCATCTGTCCTTATGGCAGCAGCTTCGACCAGTTCATTGGGATATCCCCGTTCAAGAAAACTCTCTTTGAATTGTTTCAAAGATGCTTGATAATGGATGTCACTGGATGAAATGCGTTTAATGCGCAAAAATTGCGAGAATGGAAGATGCTTTTTAGTGATTCGGGGTGAAAGCTGGTATACAGTAAACAATTGTTACGATCTGTTGGTTTTGTAAAAACCTTTGTGGAGATGTATCCGTCATTCAACTCAACACTCACATCCAGATACGAGATATTCTGCCTATTCATTGAATGGGTAAACTGGATCCTTGGATTCTTGTCGTTCAATTGCCCTAGTTTTAACATTAATTCCTGCGAGATGCCTCGCCATATGATAAATATATCGTCGATAAATAAAACGACGGTACATTATCAAATGTTCCAACCAAGTAGGATCACTCAACAAATGCTCTCTTTCAAATTTCATCATATAAATATTGGCATAACTAGGGGCCCCTGGAAAGCCCATAGAAGTGACAGTAGTTTGCAAAAAGTACCTGTCTTGCCACTTAAAATAACTATGAAAGAGACAAAACTGTAAAATTTCCAAAAGAAAAACTTTCTTGATATCTGTAAGGTGCAAAATGTGTTAATCTTGAATTACCCACAAATGAAGAGATTTGGCTATGTACAGTGGACGTGGTGTCATTATATACGTCTATACCGCATCAAGAGGGAATTGAGGCAGTTGAATGGGCTCTTCTCCAGCAGAATGAGATACAGGCCAATAAAGTTTTTCTTTTGGAAATTTTACAGTTTTGTCTCTTTCATAGTTATTTTAAGTGGCAAGACAGGTACTTTTTGCAAACTACTGGCACTTCTATGGGCTTTCCAGGGGCACCTAGTTATGCCAATATTTATATGATGAAATTTGAAAGAGAGCATTTGTTGAGTGATCCTACTTGGTTGGAACATTTGATAATGTACCTTCGTTTTATCGACGATATATTTATCATATGGCGAGGCACCTCGCAGGAATTAATGTTAAAACTAGGGCAATTGAACGACAAGAATCCAAGGATCCAGTTTACCCATTCAATGAATAGGCAGAATATCTCGTATCTGGATGTGAGTGTTGAGTTGAATGACGGAGACATCTCCACAAAGGTTTTTACAAAACCAACAGATCGTAACTAATTGTTTACTGTATACCAGCTTTCACCCCGAATCACTAAAAAAGCATCTTCCATTCTCGCAATTTTTGCGCATTTAACGCATTTCATCCAGTGACATTCAATATCAAGCATCTTTGAAACAATTCAAAGAGAGTCTTCTTGAACGGGGATATCCCAATGAACTGGTCGAAGCTGCTGCCATAAGGACAGATGGTATCTCTAGATGTGATTTATTAGTGAAAAAGCAAAACAGACATGAGCAGAGAAGTATTTGTATCTACTTTTTCCACTCAGGCGACAGCCATTAAGAAAGTAATCTTGAATCGTTGGGAACTTTTACAGACTGAACCAGACTTTGGCAGCCTTTTAAAGAACCTCCCATATTTGCTTATAAGAGATCGAGTAACATTAGGGAGATACTCAAGAAAAAAGAAATTGGTGAAATTGGCGATCATAAGGGAATGCAAAAATGTTACAATTGTTCACCCTGTAACAATGTACTTTGTGGCGCATTTATCTCTCACCCTTGGTCAGGGAAACCTATCAAGCTATTGTTTACAGCCAATTGCAATTCGCAAAACGTTATTTATGCTATACGTTGTCCATGCGGCCTTTATTATGTGGGTAAGACAGAAAGATCACTTCGCACACGTATAACTGAGCATAAGAGTAGGATCAGAACGAGAGCTAGCACTTCTCCATTAGCAAGCCACTGGAATGAATTTCAACATACCATAGCTCAACTCCGGTTCACTACATTGGAAATGATTAAGAGTCGAAAAGATAAGGATATGGCAAAACTCATTACACAACGCGAAACATTCTGGATACGGTACCTGGATACCCTACTCCGAAGGGTCTCAATGATAAGCTGGAATTATCCTGCTACTTATGACGCAACACACACATGATAGAGAGATAATGTTGTGATCTAAAGGGCATGATTTGGTTTGTTTGGTCACATTATTTGAAAAAATAATTTTTAAAGCACAACATATAAGCGTAGGCAATTTTTTCATGTAGATTAAAGCAAAGATATATATCACTTAGGACTGGGCAGTAACAAAGGATTCATAAGCTGAAGGTTTATAAATGGTCATTTTGCATATTGTTATATATGTAGTATTCGCTGTACTAACAGTCAAGGTATGTTTATTTGTTTCTGTGGAAATTGTTACAGGTCACAACATGTTACTTGAAAAGCACTATTGGTTCAAGTATATCACCAAGTGTAAAAGTATTTGTAATGGTTACATCAAGCTGCATGTATACTGTCTCAATAACAGATGTTTTAACTCCTCTTCAAACAATTGGTAGACAGAGGTTATGATATGTCACTTGGTATAGATTATGAAATGTTACTTGTAAAACATCATTTTATCAATTGCCAAACGTATCTGAAATGACTTTATCAAGCCTTTTTGTATGGATTCGGTCGAACAGAAATATGTCTTAATAACAAATGCTTTCACTTATTTTTATATAATGAATATGATCGTGACAACATTGAACAACATTATAAAGTTGTTGTTATTTGAAAAACATGCATTAAGATGTCTGCCGAAGTTTTACTCTTCTTAGAAATCCTGTCCTGTTTCTATCTTTATGTTTTGCACGCTCCGAACGCATGATGTAATTGATTAGGTGAGTCATAGTGATTTAAACTCACGGCGGTGAGGAAACACTACACAGGGTCACATTGAACAAGGCAGAATTCGTGGGATATATTTAGTTTTTCTTCTTGAGGTAAGCGCACTCGTGAATAGGTTTTTCCGTTAATTCTTCACGTACATGTAAAGGCCATCGCCTTTATTTAGGTCTTTCTTTTTTTAGGAAGCTGGTTGTTTAACTCATAGGCAACTTTCTCGGATTATTATTTGGTGCAGTGTTGGCATTTTTTCGAATCCTCATGCGTAGCATAGAGGTAAGCGTATTACATTTTCTGTAAACTAATCACTGATACAATTGAGGCAAGATTATTTAACAGAATGCTTCTTGGCATGTTTTGTGCACTGCAGGAGGAATAGCAACCCTGAGTGAGGCACTTGTGACTACGATTCCTGTACGAGTGCTTGTGAAGCATTTTGAACCTTGGGCGCACGTTTGACCTGTTGTTTCTGGTGAGTAGTCAGCATTACAGAGAGACTTGAGGCCGTCTGTTTATCAAGTAGAATCATCTAGCTCACTTCACGTCTTTTCACCTTGTTCAGTCGTTATCTAGGTCTTGGCAGAGAGTAGTTTGGAGGTTTCGCCAGCAGGATTTGGTTAAAGAAGTAAGGTTGACACACCATCAGGTGTTTTCGGATGGATTTTATACCCAGCATTTGTGACGTGAATTGACAAGGAGGTATTTGATTAAAAACCATTCGGTGGTCTGTTTTCAATTTCATAGTTAACCTTACGGGTTTTAAGTCACACTTTGGAAGTCAGCTTGTTTTCACATTGGTATGGTGATGGTATGTTGTTTTTCACTCACGCATTATATGAGTTCCACTTTCTCACAGTCCTTTAGATGCACAGGATATTTTTCTACATGCTTAATCTTTCATGGCAATGCAGTCTGCAATTATTTAGTGGTTGTAATTATTTAAACAACCCCGGATGGTAATGGCCATTTTTTGCTTTAAAAATCGCATTCATGGAAACGTTAATCTTCATTGTAAATATGTTCATTTGTAGATTTCCCTGACGAAGGGTGATGCATTCACCCGAAATGCATTGGGAGTGATGTAAATTTACGTTTGAAGTCAGAATTCAAGCTGTGGATTCAAGAGAAATTTGTTTTGAAGTTTGTCGTCTTCAATAAAACAAGGAATGATGAAGACAACTAATCGCATGAAGTTATGATTTTGGTGCTAATGATTTGATATTATTGGTTTACACATGATAATAGTGTGAAATATTTTGTATATTAGAGTTCATAATTTGCAGAATTAATATTGTGTTACTACACTCATTATTTGAGCGGATCAGGTAGTGCGCACTCTGTCTAAGACTTTAGTCCTAGAGTGTTTTTCTATTGTGAATAGGTGGTTGGGTGGAACCACCTCAGAGCACGCACACCAACTTTGATAAATCTTGATTCTAATGTTGATTGGTTTAACATTGATACATTGAGTGCATCACCGCTGTTTCTAGATTTTTGACTTTTAAACAGTTGGCATTTTCTTGCCTCAGCCATTTGGTTCCTGCAGCCTGACTCTGGGTCACATCACATGACTGGGTGTAGTTGACACCTGGGCTTTGTGTATTCCTCCTGGACAGCCAATGTTAAGTTCCAATATTGATAATGCTTTCACAAGATGATTTAAAGAGTTTAGTCAATTATACAGCATAAACCAGCAACCATTAGAGACAGCGATCAAACTCCCAACTGACTGTCATCTGTTCAAACCCCAGAACCTTCAGCACAATATTATGTTCAAAATTTCGCAGTAATCTCAACTCATTTCCAAACACTTTGGGAAACTTTGAACAGATTTCATCAGGTAACTCCTCATTTGCCATTACTAACGCCTTTTATTTAGCATTGAGGTTAAAGGTTATCCCCATGTCCCTTTGATGTCTCCATCCCAAAAGTTTATCTCCCCTTTTTGACACGTATACTTTCCCCACTGTTTCATGATCAGCGAATTGAATCAACGAAATGACTCAAGAAGAAGTGAGAAGTCTTTTTGATAGGTATACCTTCATCTTCCCAAATACTATACTTTAACCAAACAAAAGGAGGGGGTACCTAGGCTTTTAAAGTGCATGTGTGTGTTGTGTCCGAGATTCATAAGTAATGGCACCTAGGTAAATCGGTGCTCTTCTTACATTTATCTCAGACCAATGTATGAAACTTGTCTATTTTAAGATGAAAAAAGGGTTTATATACATATATTGGTATATATATATTTTTTATATATATGTATATATATATTTTTGGGTCCTCACCCACAGGTACCACTCGTGGCATGCTTCATCATTGGAACCACACTCACACACATGAAGTGTGTGAGTGGACTCGACGCGTTTGTAAGCGGAGTGCTAAGGTAACTGTGAGTGAAGGCAGGGGATTTGGATGTGTTAAAATAGCCTTCTAAACATATAAAGTAATCTTTCTTGGCCTTATGACTCTGGATTTAGGAAAAAATGTGCACCATTTGAGATACTTAACATATGGATATACCAACCCTGATGAAGTCCTAATCAATGAAATGCGCTGGCTGGGCTGATTAACTGTTGGATAAAGGAATCAATAAAATTGGATCTGAACATAAAATACCTGACTCCTGATGGATTGAATTCGATTGAATAGATGTTATACACAACTTTTTTGGATGACAGAATTTCACACTTTGAACTTTCATTGCTCTAATTGAGTCAAACTTATTGTGATTATTCCGCAGATTTTTCAGTGGTTTTTGAAATGTCTTGGAATATGATTCCTTAGCAGTGGGGTCATTAAAAGCTGAGCGTAATAATGTCCGTAGATAAACATAGAAGGACACACTAGTGCAATGTTAGACAGCCTACACTGCTTATGTTAAGTTTCTTTCTGGGCCTGCATCTCTTGAACCCAGAATCCAGAGTGACTCCAAGGGCTAGTTGGCTGACCTCCTGATCTGAAGCCTTAGGAACATAATAGGCTTCCAACAACCTTGTTCCTGACCTAGACTCTGCCATCTGTGAATCTACCCTGCCAAGTGTTGCCACTGAAGTCCTGGACCTTTGGAAATGGGCTTAAGGTGCTCTGCCAGCCTCTGTGGATCCAGCACAACTGACACATGTCCTCTGCTGCGCGGTGCAAACTTGAGGACAACCGACACATTGCCGCTGCTGCATGGATTGGACGCATCACAAAGACCCGTATTGCAGGCCATCTGAACTGCTGCTGCGCAGCACATCCTTGCATCCTTCATTGACGACAATCTCGATGATGATGCCAGACTGTGCGCATCGTCCCAACTGCACGCCGCATCCCCAATGCCAGACTTTGCATCGCAAGCCCCGTCAACGGGATCCTCAACTACGCAGGCCCTCGCATTACAGCCTCACAGCATCTTGGAACTGATGCATTGCTTCGGCTGCACAACACATCTTCTATGCAGATCTTGCAACACTCCATAAACCAGGATTTAAGGTACTTTGTTCCGCGGAGCTCACTGGGTCCCTGTATCCTGAACTTGTTACTTTGTCATGGTCCTGCGTGACCAGACACCCACAGTTGGCGCTTTGTGCTTTTTGGAGCTATTTTCACTGGAATATTTGAAATTGCATATTTGGATTTTTGTCGTTTTGGTCTTGTTTAATTTATTAAAAATAACTCTATTTTTCTAACTTGGTGTGGGATCTTTTTTGTTTGGTGTTTTTCACTTTATTACTGTTTGAAGTGTTGCACCAATACTTTACACATTGCCTCTAAGCTAAGCCTGACTGTTCTGTGCCAAGCTACCATAGGGTTGAGCACAGATTAATTTAGGGTTGGCTTGTGCCTCACCCTGACAAGTACTGTGCTTGCTACGTGATAATATCTTACACCCCAGTCAACCAACAACCCAATTTCTTACACCTCCTGGTTAGCAAATGCTGTCTGTGGAAAGTGACACCAAAGGCAAAGCAATGAGTGGGGCCAAGAAATTAGAAGTGTAGAAAAGACGCATTGGGGTAGAGAAAAAACCAAACAAAAGCAGCTAGTGCAGCTAGTGGGGAATGCACGAGGCACTGATTGTAGCCCGTGCAATTTTCCCTTGTACCATAGGCTAGCATGCATCACCCATGGCACCTCAGCAGGACATCACCGGGGGCAACCCAGGTAGAAAGAAGCACCATTTTCTGTGCATACTGAAACCCCTCACCCACCCAACTTAACAGCTCCAGGACTTCTCACATCCTCCCAAGGAAACCTACGATGTCAGATCTACTTGCAGCCTACATGGGCTTTCATTTTAACCTTGAAGATTGAGGGATGGAAAGGGTATTTATACAAATCTAGTAGGGCAACCTCTTCCTTCAAACATTACAAAGAAAGAGAACAGAGGAAATGCAGTTAATATTTAGTTGGCACCTGTAATATGATAAGACAAATTTATTTGGACTCCTATTTAGCAACTGTATTAAAAAAGACTTTTGTTTATGATTTCACCTTTTCTCTACTCCAGTATCTCATCTTCAATGCTCCAATTTTACAATTTGAAAGTGAGGTGCCCGAAGAGCAAAAATTATGGCCAGGCATCAATTTCACTTATCTGGTTAATGATATAAAATAATTGATCATATCTTGTACTCATACCTTGTTCTTGATGCACTATGGAAAAAAATTATAGCAACCATTTTTAGTGGCATACGACAGTATTTGATTTACCAAGAAACCGCATATTGTTACAAAGATGACCCATGTTGTGAAGTTTGAGGCCTCCCACGGCATGTCATATCAATGTAGCAGCTCAAGGTAGGCTCTGAAACAGTCACTCATTTTATGTTTTCATGCAAATGTTCACTGAAAACTCAAAGATATTTCCTTCCCCTCTATTTTTAAAATATAATATACGATGTTGCAGAAAAGACCTGAAGGAAATGTATTTAGCAGTAGCATCATCCAGCTATTCAGCTTGGAAAACAGCATGAACCATATAAACACTGCCGCAGAGTACTCAGATCTGTTATGTAATGGTATATTTATTTGTATAGTGCACTAATCACCCATGAGTGTACCTAGACACTTGGGCAGGTATGTAGGTTTGTGGTCCCCAACCTGCTTATATGAAGAGCCAGGTCTTCAGCTTCTTGCATAACTCAAGAAGTAAGGAGGAGGCTCTGATGTGTTGAGGGAGGTTGTTCTATGTCTTGGGTGCAATGTAGGAGAATGAGCAATTTCCAGTTTTGCTTTTGCGGATGCAAAGAATGTGTGCGAGGGAGTGTGAGGCAAAGCATTGTTTTCTAGTGGGTTGGTGAAAGTGTATGCAGATGTTCAGGTATTCTGGTCCTGTATTTTGTAGGGCTTTGTATGTGTGCGTCAGAAGTTTGAATTGGCTGTGCTTGTTAATGGGGAGCCAGTGAAGCTTCCTGAGGTGTGGTATGATGTGGGTGCGGTGTGGTGTGGTGTGGTAGGTCGAGTATGAGTCTTGCAGCAGTGCTCTGGATGGTCTAGAATATGTGTAGGAGTTGTTTGGAGATTCCGGCGTAGAGAGTTTTGCCATAGTCCAGCCTGCTAGTGGTGAGTGCTTGCATGGCAGTCCATCTGGTGTTCTGAGGCAACCATTTGAAGATTTCTTGCAGCATGCATAGGATGTGGAAGCAGCAGGTGTGCATTGTGTTGACTTGAGCCGTCATGTTGAGCTTGTCATTTTGGATGATCCCTAGATTCCTTGAGTGGTCTGTGGGTGTTGGTCCTAGTTCCGACGCCACCAGGTGGAGCCCCAGGGAGAGGTCTGTTGTCGAAGACCAGTATTTCCCTCTTATCAGAGTTCAGCTGAAGGCAGTTGATTCCCATCCCATCTGTTGCGATGAGCATGGAGTTGGTGAAGCTGGTTCTGGCGGTGGATGTTTTGTCCATCAGGGAGAGGAAGAGTTGGGTGTCATCGGTGTAAAAGATGACAGTGATGTCTTGTGATCTGATGATGTTGGTGAGCGGTGTCATGTATAAGTTAAAAAGCGTGAGGCTGAGGGACAATCCCTGTGGGACTCTGTTTATCAATTTCTTAGTCTCTGATGTGAAGGGCGGTGCCTGACCCTTTGGGTTCTTCCCATGAGGAAGGAGCAGATCCATTTGAGAGTGGATTATTGTATGCCAATCTCGTGGAGACTCCTGATGAGGGTGTTATGGGAGACAGTGTCAAAGGCCGCAGAGAGATCTAGCAGGATGATAGTCGATGTTTCTCCTTGGTCCAGTATGATTAGAATGTCATCAGTGGCCACAATGTCTCAATCACTTTGGCTGGATAGGGAAGCAGGGAGATGAGTCAGAAGTTGCTCAGTTGGTTCAGGTCGGCTGTGGGCTTCTTGAGGAGGGCGTTGATTTCTTCAAGTTTCCAATCATCCCGGAAATTGGCGGACGTGATGGAGATGTTGATGATGTGGGTCCGGGTGCTGCTGACTGGTGATGTTCCCACGTTGTAGATGTGATGGGAGCATTGGTCCATTGCGGCCACTGAGTGGATGGTCTGCATGATTGCCGCTGTGTCATTTCTGGTGAGGGTTGTCCATTCGGTCAGGTGGCCATCTTGGTTGGTGGTGGGTAGGTTAGCAATGAGTTCTCTGGGGTTGGGTTGGTGTGTGAAGTTGCTGCAGATGTTTGTGATTTTGCTGTGGAAGAAGTTGGATAGGTTGTTGCAGAGTTGTTGGGTGGAAGGGATGTTGGTGACAGTGGCCGAGGGTATGGTGAAATCCTTAGCGATCAAGAAGATCTCCTTGCAGCTGTTGGAGCTTCCTTCGATGCGGTCCTCTAGTACTTTTTTCCTGGTGTCTCCTATTTGCTCGTGATAGCATCTGAGTGCAACCTTGTAGGTAATTCTGTCACTGGTGTCGTAGCTGGTTCTCCATGCCCTTTCTAGCTGTTTACAGTGTTGTTTGGTGTCTTGGAGGTCTTCTATGTACCAACTAGCCTGCTTGTATGATGTGCTATGCTTGTTGGGTGCGAGGCAGTCCATGCAGTTCTTGACCCAGTTGTTGAAGTTGTTGATGTCCTTGTCAAGGTTGTCTGTGAGGCTAGGTTGATCCGTGCTGAGGGCGCTGAGCCAGTCTGCTCCTGTAATTTTGCCCTAGCTGCAGCTTGGAATGAAGAACCTGGTAGGGGTGTTTACTTGAGGTGTATTGATTTGGAAATGGATGATGGAGTGTGTAGGAAGGTGGAATCTGACTATATGGTTGCCCCCACTTTTTTCCTGGTGTTTTGCTGGTTTATGACTTAGTTGGACTGGGATCCTGCTATTCAGGGCCCCAGTCTATCTGCTTTCTCTGTAAAATGGTTTCCATGTGCCTTAGGCACATCTCTGATTGGAATCTGGAGTGCCCTTATAAGTCCCTAGTATATGGTATACTATGTACCCAGGGCATAGGTACCTCAGAGGCCTACCAGGGGCTGCAGCATGTATTGTGCCACCCCTGGAAGGCCATCCAAAATGACACCACAGGTCTGCTACTGCAGCCTGGGTAAGGTGGTGCATGCACCCCTTACTGTGATATAGGTTACCTATATCACTACATACCTACACACATATAAACCTATAAGTCACTTCAAAGGCGGCCTTGTCAATCCTGAAGGCAGAGTGCATGGTTCCTATGTGAGAGGGTGCCCCTGCATGAGCAGGGCCCCTCTGCAGCAGTCGGAGACCCTTCTCTGATGCTGTTTGTAGTGCAGCCTGACCATAAACTCTTAAGCGCATTATAACCTCGCGTTAAATGCTAACTTTGGGATGGCTGCACCGAAACATGTCGTGTTTGGTGTCAAACATCTTGGAATACTACCCCCCACCAATTCTGGCGGCGGGGTAGCATTCCACCCTTCTAGAGGGAGAGACATGTTAACCCTGGCCTGGCCGGTAACTTCTTTCCAAAGCCCTGGCATCACAAAATGGATGCTGCTGCCACAGACACAAGTCTGGCCTCCTGCTGCTGACCGAAACTCCGGCAGGGGAGGCCTGGACAATAGGTTTCCTGTCCCAGGGAGGTGTGACCACCTCCCCAGACAGGATAGTGTGTATTTGGGCTGGGCGGGAGCACTTTCGGGTGCTTTGAAGTCCTGCACTGGGGGCACACTTGGTGTCCCTGTGCATACCCCAGTTCAAACCGGATCAGGGGCTGGCAGCCCCTGCTTTGGTTCGAACTGGACAAAGGGAAAGGGGTGTAGCCACCCCTCTGCCCTGACCCACCCATAGGTGGGACCACAGAGTAAGTCCAACCCCTAAACTTAGTATAAGTTTAGGAACCCAGTCCCTAGGACTTTAGATTATCCCTGGACGAAACTCTGACACAGAATCCTGGACCTTCGACGCTCTACTAAAGACTAGAGGACAGAAGAATCTCCCTTGGGGTCAAGGAGTGACTCCCCTGCTTGGCAGGCACCAAAGAAGCAATTGTCCGGTCTGCATCGCCGAAGCTCCTGTCAGACGCCGAAGTCTTTGCATCACCAGAGGTAGATTTCCAGACTTTGCCGAGGCTGCCCTGAGTCCCCAGCAAAGCTGAGGCCCGTAGCTGTCGTGGGTAATGTGGAACCGTGACCCCTGGACATTGCACGTATTTGCAAGTGCATCCTTTTCTGGGTCTTCCACGAAGTTGTGCTTTGGGCTCCGAGTAGCCCCAGCCTCCAGCACCAACGGCACCGAAGATCACTGGCCTCCACTCCACGAGTGTCCCGTGAGCCAGATCCACGTGCACCGTCTTGAGGCTCCTTTGCGGTCGCTAGCCCGTTGGCTAGTAGCCCTTCACGAAGGCCAATACTTTTCTTCTTGGGTTCCCTGGTTGCTCCATGCTGGTCCTCACTTACCCTTGCTGGGTGAGTTCCTCAGACCTTGCTGATCTGCACCATCGTCAATCTTCATCTTCAACGAGACTTGCCGTTGCCAAGGCTTGTTGGGTCCAATCCGGTCGCCGATGCCTCAGCACTCGACAGACATCATGTACCAGCCCGAATCCTGCTCCTGGTCACTGACAACGCCTCCTGGACCTCGTGGCTGAAGAGTCAAGACGACTGTCAACCTACCTGAAGCACCCGACATCGGTGGGCATCTGCTCATCGCCTTCCTGGTCACTGGCTAGTGACCCAGACTCTGTCCCCTCTGCTTTCAGGTTCTTCAGATCTCCGATCCACTCTTGGATCCACCCGGACACTTTCCACTTGGTCGCCAGCAGCACTTTGCAGCAGATCGCCATTCAAAACGACGACGAAACCCGACCCCGAAAGGCACCTATGCACCCGGCTTCCCTGGGTGAGGTAACAAGAGTACTCCAGTGCTCCCGTGGGTAGAGAATCTAGAAAGACCTAGTTCTCAAAGGGTTTGCTCCAAGTCCTTCTTTAAGTGTCCCTTTTCTTTAAATTCCCAACCGCGACTTTCTCCATAGAAGTTAACGGCGATTCGCGGCTGTGTTTACACACTGCACGCGTCCCCGTGGGTCCCCTGTGTCACTACCTTGGGTGGTTCCTCGTGGTCCAAGCACTTCTACAGGCTCTAGGCCTAGTGTCTAGCTCAGTCGTGGTTCTTATACCACTTTATTGGTATATGGTTTGGTACGCCCCTAGGGCCCAAACGTGTATTTGTGCTATTACTGTGTTTAAATAACTTATAACTTATGTACTTCGAACTCTAGCCTCATAAAGAGACTAGAGGGGTGTGTTTAGTAATAAATACATATATTTTGAATATATACCTGGTGTGGTGCTCTTTCATTTGGTCACTCAAGAGATTATAGACTGGTAAAACAAGCTGCTTTACATTCCTTCAAGACTTAGCCTGAAGGCTGCTCTCCATATCTACCACTAGGATAGCTTTCAATAAAGGTTGTCTTTAACCTATCTCCAATAAGGGGTTGTTTGGACTGGTGCAAGGTGCCCACTATAATTAGTGGACAGCATATACCAGGCCAACTTCTCACATTGGTGTGCAGCGTGTAGGATTCCAGCTTGCTATTGTTTTACCAGATAATCTCAATTGAATTGATCAACTGAAAACCACTAAAGGTACCTAAGGTACATATAAATTAAGTTTACTATACAGTAAGTTCTACTGAACTTAGAGTTGTGTGTTAAGGGATAGCACAACCCTTTCTACAACTCAAGAGAGTTTAGTAGGCCACACTAGAGTAGGTAGTGCATACACCACACCTCACTAGTGATGTCTTCAAAGCCAGGACCCAGAGAGTCCTTGCCAGAAGCCACTGGGCTTCTTCCCTCCAAGTATGATACACTCCCATTCTTGGAATTGAGAGCAATATGCAATGTGAGGAAACTGAAGACAGGCCAAAGTCCCACCACCCAACATCTGAGAGAGATGTTAATGGCTGATGATCTCAACAGGCCCTTAGGGACTGAAGGGGTAGGTGCAGAGGGTGGGGCAGAAGATGAGGATGGGGCCAGGGGTAGCAACACCCCCAACCCCCTCTGGAACTGACCAGGAGGGTGACAATGACCCTGACCTGGAAAACCCAATCCCTTCTGTGGAAGAGGAAGAGGAGGATCAGAATGACCTCCACTTTGTCCCCCAGGAAGGATTAAGAGTGTGCCTAGA
The DNA here is from genome assembly GCA_963921515.1 of Calotriton arnoldi. Classification (NCBI taxonomy): domain Eukaryota; kingdom Metazoa; phylum Chordata; class Amphibia; order Caudata; family Salamandridae; genus Calotriton; species Calotriton arnoldi. The sequence continues at coordinate 1,686,547 of CAWUFW010002952.1, forward strand.
AGGTCTAGATCTCCTTCTCAGGAGTCTAACCACTCTGACACCTCAATAGGGACCTCTGTCTCCTCTCATAGGAGGGAATCCTCTCATGAGAGGAGAAAGAGACTGATTCAGTATGAGCAAGCCCAGCTTGAACTCAGAAAGCATCAATTGGCTATAGACAGGGAGTCCCTAGATCTCTACAGAGAGAGAAAAAAGTTGGGACTAGAGTCCCATGGTGGCAGCAATATCCCTACAGATAGGGAAAGGTCTTATGACCATAGAAACCTAAGCAAGATTGTCCCTCCCTACCAGAGTGGGGATGACATCCACAAATGGATAACTGCACTGGAGAGGGCCTGTAAAGTTCAGAAGGTCCCCAGAAGCAGTGGGCAGCAATCTTGTGGCTCTCCTTTGCAGACAAAGGTAGAGACAAGCTCCTCACTGTAAGAGAAGAGGATGCTGACAATTACAAAGTCTTGAAGAGTGCTCTGATAGATGGGTTTGGCCTAACCACTGAACAGTATAGGTTGAAGTTCAGAGACACCCAAAAGGCTCAGACTCAAGACTGGGTTGATTTTGTAGATTGTGCTACTAAGGCTCTGGAAGGTTGGATACATGGCAACAAAGTGCATGACTTTTTAGGATTGTACAATTTGATTATGAGGGAGCAGATCCTTAATAATTGTCAAAACCAGCTTTTGCACCAGTATCTGGTGGACTCTGATCTGACCTCTCCCCAAGAATTGGGAAAGAAGGCAGACAAATGGGTCAGGACCAGAGTAAAAACTAAAAGTCAGGGTGGTGACCAGAAGAAAGATTCTACTAAGTCCCAAGAGAAAGGTGGGGATAAATCTAAGGATAAGTCCACTACAGGGCCCCAAAATTCCTCTTCTGGGGGTGGGTCCCAAACTCCTTCTTCTCCTGAAAAGAAACCATATTGCCATGTCTGTAAAAATCCTGGGCACTGGAAAACTGATCCCACTTGCCCCAGGATTGGCAATAAAGAAAATGTTCCTCCCACAACTACTACCACCCCTCCTGGTACTACCAGTAGTAATCCTCCAGTTGGGAGTAGTGCACCCAAAAAGTTAGGTGCTTTTGCAAGAGGAACAGAGGTGGGCCCTGGTTTAGACAGGGACCCCTCAACAGACTCCTCTGACTCTGATGGTGGTATAGGATTTGCCACCTTTACCATGGGTCCCACAGCATTGGGCAGGTACAGACTGGAGCCAATAATTAATGGTCAGAAAGCTGTGGCATTTAGGGACACAGGGGCTAGTGTCACCATGGTGGCAGGGAAACTAGTCCCCCCTCACCAGCTTTTACTTGAGTTTAAATACCAGGTGACCAACATTGATGGTGTCAGAACAGATCACTCCATGGCCATAGTCAATCTCAGCTGGGAGGGGGTCACAGGCCCAAAAAGAGTGGCTGTGTCCCCAACCTTACCTGTAGATTACCTGATGGGCAATGATCTGGAAATCTCAGCCTGGGCTGAAGTTGAACACCAAACTCATCTGAAGATGTTGGGTGTCCCTGTGAAGGTTAGTGGGGCTGTGATGGCCACAGCCCCAGCCCAAGATTTTGGAGAGATGGACCCTGGAAGAATGACCCACTCTCCCCCAAAAGAGAGCACAAGGGTTGAAGAAAAGTCTTCTTCCCTCCAGTCAGTAGGTAAGGGTCAGCCTCCTCAGGGAACTGACCCTACCCCTAGTGAAGGAACTGCCCCAGAGGTAGTCAGGCCTGGCCTGGCCACACCCCTGATGGCAGAGGACCCTTCCAAGGTGGTACCCAGTCTGGAACAGGTAACCTGCCCCTCTCTACCCTGCCTCAGCCAGCCCAGGGCTGCAGAGGTCAGGGAGGTCAGTGGACCCCCCGGGCCCCCTGTCCAGAGGAACCCCCCCATCAGCAGATTAGGGGCACCCAGTCTAGTAGCCCTAGCCAGGTGAAAATTCCTCCACACACTGAGGGATCCCCCATGCCTTTATGTAGGGACCTCCCCCAGAAGGACTCTGGTAGGCAAGGGCAAACATGGGACCAAAAGGCTCCAAACCTGCCATGTCCCTCCAGTGTTCCATCCAAAGGGACCCAACCCCCAGCTGTAGGCAGCCAAAGGTTGACCCTTAGAGCAAAGTGCAACTCAGTCATGGAAAGACAGGCATACATGGTGACCAGTGATCTGAGGAAGCTGAGGCCAACATTCCTAGGGCCTCACTTCCCTACTCAGACACCTCACCAGCCTTGTACTTTACCTAAGCACACCACAGGTAGTGATTCCCCATGGTGGAGACCCTCTCATACCCTTAGGGTGAGGGATTGCTTAGTGGACCATAAGACAGGGGGCAACCATGCTAGTGCAGGTGCTTCCTTATATGGCCACTTAGTCAATAAAGGCTCAACTGGCCAAGGTTAGCCTTATCTCCTTTCGTTTGGGGGGTTATGTAGGAAGGTGGAATCTGACTATATGGTTGCCCCCACTTTTTTCCTGGTGTTTTGCTGGTTTATGACTTAGTTGGACTGGGATCCTGCTATTCAGGGCCCCAGTCTATCTGCTTTCTCTGTAAAATGGTTTCCATGTGCCTTAGGCACATCTCTGATTGGAATCTGGAGTGCCCTTATAAGTCCCTAGTATATGGTATACTATGTACCCAGGGCATAGGTACCTCAGAGGCCTACCAGGGGCTGCAGCATGTATTGTGCCACCCCTGGAAGGCCATCCAAAATGACACCACAGGTCTGCTACTGCAGCCTGGGTAAGGTGGTGCATGCACCCTTACTGTGATATAGGTTACCTATATCACTACATACCTACACACATATAAACCTATAAGTCACTTCTATGGCAGGCCTTGTCAATCCTGAAGGCAGAGTGCATGGTTCCTATGTGAGAGGGTGCCCCTGCATGAGCAGGGCCCCTCTGCAGCGGTCGGAGACCCTTCTCTGATGCTGTTTGTAGTGCAGCCTGACCATATACTCTTAAGCGCATTATAACCTCGCGTTAAATGCTAACTTTGGGATGGCTGCACCGAAACATGTCGTGTTTGGTGTCAAACATCTTGGAATACTACCCCCCCCCCACCAATTCTGGCGGCAGGGGTAGCATTCCACCCTTCTAGAGGGAGAGACATGTTAACCCTGGCCTGGCCGGTAACTTCTTTCCAAAGCCCTGGCATCACAAAATGGATGCTGCTGCCACAGACACAAGTCTGGCCTCCTGCTGCTGACCGAAACTCCGGCAGGGGAGGCCTGGACAATAGGTTTCCTGTCCCAGGGAGGTGTGACCACCTCCCAGACAGGATAGTGTGTATTTGGGCTGGGCGGGAGCACTTTCGGGTGCTTTGAAGTCCTGCACTGGGGGCACACTTGGTGTCCCTGTGCATACCCCAGTTCAAACCGGATCAGGGGCTGGCAGCCCCTGCTTTGGCGCGAACTGGACAAAGGGAAAGGGGTGTAGCCACCCCTCTGCCCTGACCCACCCATAGGTGGGACCACAGAGTAAGTCCAACCCCTAAACTTAGTATAAGTATAGGAACCCAGTCCCTAGGACTTTAGATTATCCCTGGACGAAACTCTGACACAGAATCCTGGACCTTCGACGCTCTACTAAAGACTAGAGGACAGAAGAATCTCCCTTGGGGTCAAGGAGTGACTCCCCTGCTTGGCAGGCACCAAAGAAGCAATTGTCCGGTCTGCATTGCCAAAGCTCCCGTCGGACGCCGAAGTCTTTGCATCACCAGAGGTGGATTTCCAGACTTCCCCGAGGCGGTCCTGAGTCCCCAGCAAAGCTGAGGCCCATAGCTGTCGTGGGTAACGTGAAACTGTGACCCCTGGACACCACACGTATTTGCAAGTGCATCCTTTTCTGGGTCTCCCACGAAGTCGTGCTTTGGGCTCCAAGTAGCCCCAGCCTCCAGCACCAACGGCACTGAAGATCATTGGCCTCCACTCCACGAGTATCCCGTGAGCCAGATCCACGTGCACCGTCTTGAGGCTCCTTCGCGGTTGCTAGCCCGTTGGCTAGTAGCCCTTCATGAAGGCCAATCCTTTTCTTCTTGGGCTCCCTGATTGCTCCAGGCTTGCCCTCACTTATCTTTGCTGGGTGAGTTCCTCAGACCTTGCTGGTCTGCACCATCGTCAATCTTCATCTTCATCGAGACTTGCCGTTGCCAAGGCTTGTTGGGTCCAATCCGGTCGCCGATGCCTCAGCACTCGACAGACATTGTGTACCAGCCCGAATCCTGCTCCTGGTTGCTGACAACACCTCCTGGACCTCGTGGCTGAAGAGTCAAGACGACCGTCAACCTACCTGAAGCACCCGACATCGGTGGGCATCTGCTCATCGCCTTCCTGGTCACTGGCTAGTGACCCAGACTCTGTCCCCTCTGCTTTCAGGTTCTTCAGATCTCCGATCCACTCTTGGATCCACCCGGACACTTTCCACTTGGTCGCCAGCAGCACTTTGCAGCAGATCGCCATTCAAAACGACGACGAAACCCGACCCCGAAAGGCACCGATGGACCCGGCTTCCCTGGGTGAGGTAACAAGAGTACTCCGGTGCTCCCGTGGGTAGAGACTCTAGAAAGACCTAGTTCTCAAAGGGTTTGCTCCAAGTCCTTCTTTAAGTGTCCCTTTTCTTTAAATTCCCAACCGCGACTTTCTCCATAGAAGTTAACGGCGATTCGCGGCTGTGTTTACACACTGCACGCGTCCCCCGTGGGTCCCCTGTGTCACTACCTTGGGTGGTTCCTTGTGGTCCAAGCACTTCTACAGGCTCTAGGCCTAGTGTCTAGCTCAGTCGTGGTTCTTATACCACTTTATTGGTATATGGTTTGGTACGCCCCTAGGGCCCAAACGTGTATTTGTGCTATTACTGTGTTTAAATAACTTATAACTTATGTACTTCGAACTCTAGCCTCATAAAGAGACTAGAGGGGTGTGTTTAGTAATAAATACATATATTTTGAATATATACCTGGTGTGGTGCTCTTTCATTTGGTCACTCAAGAGATTATAGACTGGTAAAACAAGCTGCTTTACATTCCTTCAAGACTTAGCCTGAAGGCTGCTCTCCATAGCTACCACTAGGATAGCTTTCAATAAAGGTTGTCTTTAACCTATCTCCAATAAGGGGTTGTTTGGACTGGTGCAAGGTGCCCACTATAATTAGTGGACAGCATATACCAGGCCAACTTCTCACAGAGTGGTCGGACCATGTGAGCAGTGTGGTGGAGTTGTATTTGATGTTGTTGTTTGTGGTGAAGATAGGGTCCAGTGTGTGTCATTTGGCCTGCAGTGTGTGTTAGTTCTGGGACGAGCTGGGTGAGTCCGATGTTGCTCAAGCTTTCGAGGAGTGTTGTGGAGCAGGGGTCGTTTTGATCTTCCAGGTGAAAGCTGAGGCCACCAAGGAGAATGTAGGCTCTGGAGTCGATGGTGAGCGGAGCGACAAAGTTGGTGATGAGGTTCATAAAGGTGACTCGTGGTCCGAATGGTCGGTAGGCAAGGGTTCCATTCAGGGTGAAGTTTTCTGAGATTTGTAGCTTGAAATGCAGGTATTCCATGAATGGGCTGGCGTTCTCTGTGAATGTTGTGCATTTGATGGATTCCTTGTAGAAGATAGTGAGTCCTCTTCCTGGCTTGTGAAGGAGGTCCTGTCGAGCAATCTTGTAGCCCACTACGATTGACATGGTGATGTCGGAAGCCAATGAGGGGTTGAGCCAGGTCTCCGTGATAAAGAGGATGTTGGGTGCATCACTACTAAGCAGGTCCCATATTTTGGTTGTGTGTTTGCTGAGTGATCGTGTGTTGAGAAGAATGCATCTGAGTGGGTGTTGATGTGCGGGTTTGCTATGGAGTGTGGTGTAGGGTGGGGCTGTAGGTGTTGTTGATGATTGTGTGGCATGTGTGTTGGGAGGGTGTGTTGAGGGCATTATTAGTATTTAGGATGGGGGTGTGTGGCTGCTAAAGGACCGACAGTGGGTGTAGGTGAAAGCTCCTACCGTGGTGTGAGGTGCTGCATGGCAGTAGTTGGGGGAATGGCGTCCGGGGTCTAGTGCCATAATGAGTGTTGTGGAGCTTCGCTGAGTAGTGATTGGACCAGGGTTCTTGGTGCTGGACGCGGTCCAGCAGCGTGCCCGCTGCACACGCCCTCTGCGCGTCCATGTTGCAGCTGCCATTAAGTAGGGCTTGGGAGGGGGTTGGAGTGCAAGGTACCTTTATTTCATTACCTGTGCTGATGGGTGATGGGAAATCAAGTCCTCTTGCTTTACTTCTTCTTTTAAAGACTGTTTTGGCTTGGAAACTAGTAATGTCACTTCCTGTCCAGATGGATGATGGGGAAATTCAGTGATATCCCTTCTTGTCACTGGTGGCTGGCAGGGATCGGGGTGGAGCACAGGCTCCTTTAAGCCAATCACAATGCTGCTGTTAGCAGTGTTGTGATTGGTCTGAGCGCCGTGGCTCGGTGCTCAAATGGGGACTGGGCATCTGTGCATGTTCTCCACCCAGGCTGTGTATTACAGCCCGGTGGAGAACATGCTAAGTGCGCATGACTGTTTGGCCGGCATAAGATGTTCGGCCAAACCGTCATGCGCACTTGTTGTGCACAAACCACTCCTCCTCCCAGGCTGTGACACCAGCCCCACACCGCCCTAACCCAGCCCCGTAGCTACGAAAAATAAAATTATAATAACAATGGTATTATCATTTTATTTTTCCTTTTTCCACTGCTCTGAGAGCAGTGGGGTGACGCTCCTCCGCCTTAGCAGAGGAGCCGCCCCTGCTTCTTGCATGGGTGGGTGATGGAAGATGCAGTGATGTCACTTCCTGTGCTAATGGGAAAATCTAGCTTTGGACAAAGGGATTTGTTGCTTATAGTTCTACAGACTCTTACATTGTATGCTGTAGACATTCCTGTTGAAACCTGTTAGTAAGGGGTTTCTGGTTGGCTAGACTATGAACCTAAGCCAGGCAGAACCCACCACTCTAGTCAGGGTAAGGGAGATTCACACCCAAGATAACCCCATGCTAACCCTCTTGGTAGCTTGGCAGAGCAGTCAGGCTTATCCCAGAGGCAATGTGTAAAGCGTTTGCGCAACACCCACACACAGATCAGTGACACACTACGCACACCACAAAAGAGACTCCACACAAGGTTATATAAAAATAACATATATTGTACATAAAACACAGAGACCACAATCACATAAATCATAAATCACTTTGCCAACTAGGCAATTGTCATCACAGTATAGGTAGTGCAAATAAGTAAATACTTATAGGTTGCACACGTCATGGAAACATCATGAAAAACACCATTACTGTCCAGATTATGCAGGTCCTGAAATGATATTTGTTATTCTGTCTTAGTAAGGAATAAAACAACATAAATCCTAACTACAGGACATAAAAATGCAGTAGTTAGATGCAGAGTTAAAACACATAAATCACTATAGGCCCCTCATGGTGTAGAAATCACCAAGCCATGTCATAAACACACCAGGAGCAGCATCTGTTCTCCTAATATCAGAAATACGGTGCTTCTGTTCCCTACCTGGCGGTTACTGGGCCACCTGCCCACCTACCACAGTAACTGCAGCAAGTTTCTTATGATGCTTGGGGTCTCCGTTTAGGTCTACCCCGTGTGGCAACTCCAAGCAATGCCCCCAAGGTAGGTGGTAACGCAGCTGCCCGCAATCATATGGCGCAGCTGCAAGTGATTCCAGAAGGGGGGGACACACATATACGTCCCCTGTCGGTGGGTAACCCCAGACTGGGGGCCACTCCAAAGAAAGCCTAGCTCTAAGATGGCTGACCCTTTCTTCCATCTAGAATAGTTCTAGCTCTGCCCAGGCCACTCTACTACTTAGACGAAGTGCACATACTCCCATCTGTCAGGGTCAAAACTGAGTTTCCCTCCTTCTGGATGCGGAGCTAGAAAAGCTAGTATGCCTCTGGAATGGAATGGGAGCAAATTCTGCCAACTCATTTGCCATCATCTTCACAAAGAAGAAGAGTGAAGGCAACCCTTTGTTCTGACAATTGCTGCTGTCCCCCTCTGTGATTTTTATACCCTTGTTAAGTTGACAATGTTTGATAATACCCCTGACTTCATGAGCTCAGAAGCCAACCAGTTGTTCTCTGGGAGCAGAATTGTTAACTACCATCCAGGAATGTGCATTGAGTGGGTCTGAGTGACAAACTGGTTCATTGTGAACCAGTTTTCTTCCAGGGAGCACAAATTACAAACTTTAAAAGTAACTTTTCCACTAAGTTATTAAAATTCGACTTTTGTAATAAAATTAGTTTTTGGAACTAAGGGGAAAATAACTTTAATTCATTTTGCTAGCATTTTTGTGAAATAAAAATATAAAATAAAGATTGTATTTATACCCAGGCCTGATCAGGGAGAATTTACCCTTACCTATAGATTGAAAACAGCTTTTGGGTAATTTTCGTTGAGACACCATACTAGTCTTAATATTTAGCACTCCAGATTTTTAATCATTAGGCACCCATCCCTGTGGGCTAGCAAGCCATAGTTCGGGGGAGGCCCACCTAATAAATAAATATTTGCATATGCACTTTTTCTTGTCTTGTATCTCTGCAGTGCTTTTAAACAGCAGCCCAGTCAGAGCACAGCAGTGTTCCTGGCAACCATATGTTTTGTCATGTATGAGTGCTGTAAGTACACAATGGAGCCCACCTATGACATTTTCTTTCCTAGCCACTGATGTGTTTTCTGCGCCATCTACCATGGCCTTACAGGAAAGCTAAATAAGTCAATTGGATGAAATCACTATTAACAGTACACTTTTAGGGGAAGAGCACATGCAAAGTGGCACTGACTCACAGTGCCATAGCTCAGAGAGTCCTAATACCAGCAAATATAGCATCTAGAAAAATATGTAACATCAGAAAAGGGGAATTTCCCACAAGTGCAAGTCCTTCTAAAGATGTCCTACATGGACTGAATGCAAAAGTACATGGCACTGAAACCACATTCATTAAGTGTTTAGGAAACGCACTAAAAGCTTTCTTTGTGTCTTAGGACCGAATTTAGAGTTTGATGGATGGGTTACTCTGTCACAAAGCAACGGATATCCTGTCTGCCATATACCAAGCACCACTGGATCTAATGCACTTGTAATATGGCGAACAGGATTCAGCAGAACTCTAAAATAGCCCTTAGATTGACACAACACTCCTATGTATCAAAAGCAAGCAAGATAGCGAACAAGAAATTTGAAATCATATGGTTGAATGCAAAGATAAAATGTAAAAAAAAAGATGTATTTTCCATGGTATTCAAATCAGTTTGCGTGCAAAGGTACCCAAACCTGTAAACCTAATAAAAACAAAAAGTGGGATGCAACACCTCCCCTGAAAAGCAATAGCCAATTATGTGACTTTGAAATCATAAAGTAATCTTTATAATGGGATTTGAGAAGCACTCTACAAAACAATGAAGCTTTGTAATAGTGTCATCTATCATTCAGTGCCAACCACTGAAACAATTAAGCATATTTCTGGAGCTGAATTTAGTTCTTTGATGTTTTGCCTAAAAAAGGATTGATTCTGTTACAATACTGGGGTAGTCAACTGATAAAAAGCTGACAAGAGGCCGGCTGGTTAGTAGTTGAGGTAGGTTTGTATTTTAGGTCTAGTAGGTTGATATGTAGGTAAGGTAGATTAGGCATGCTACAAAGGTGTAGTAAATACAAATGATAGGCTGGCAGGTATGGTATGGTAGGTTTTGTTTGGAAGGGTATGTGTTGTAGGGACATTTGGTAGGCTTGTATGGTAGATAGGTATGGTAGTTACAGTAGTTAGTTATGGTAGGATATAATAGGTATGGTATTGTATATAGGGAGGTGTGGTAGGTCTGGTAGGTTAGATATGGTAAGCCATAAATCACCAATTAAAATGTCAATGCTTCAATGTATTAAATACATCAAAGAATACAATCTGACTCTTTATTATGGGCAACAACTCATCTTGCAGCAGGAGTTTACTAAAATAACCATTTGCGTAATGGAGACAATAGGGCAGTGTAATAACCCATGAAATGTAATGGCATTGATGGACAGCCTTCCCAAGCAAAGGGAAGCCATGAAAGCAGGTGAATTCAGTGGCGGCTCCTCGAGGGAGTGCTGCGGGGCGGTAGGGCGGGGGAGGGGCAGGGTGGGGGGTAGTAAACTACGGCATACGGCCGAACAGAGTTAAGTAACTAAATAAATAAAATGAATTACATTGCGCACGCTGCATCGCCATTTGGCGTTGCAGCGCGGGCAATGTAATTCGTTTTATTTATTTATTTATTTAGGTACTTAACTCTGTTCGGCCGTATGTCGTAGTTTACTACCCCCCACCCTGCCCCTCCCCCACCCCGTCCCACCGCCCCGCAGCACTCCCTCGAGGAACCGCCACTGGGTGAATGTTGAGGGCAGAAGGGGCTTGACTCAAAACCCACTCTGTCTCTGTAATTCTTCCTAATTAACTTTTTGAAACAATTGATGGCTCGAGGTCACCCAGACAGCTGATTCAGCCTTAACCCGCTAACAGAAATAATTAAGATAAATCAACTGTGGATCATTACGGCATAGTGAGAAATCAAAAGTACTTTTTAAATAGATTTTTGAAGCCTTTGGTGTCCAGGTGCTCTGTGAGTAAACAAATTGTATCAAATAAAAAAAAAACATGAAAGTTGCCTCAATATCTGCCTGCTTTTAGGATGCATTAAAAAAACCATATTTTATTCATGCACCCAAATCAGATTGACTAATTGTGCATAAACACCTCTTCAGATAAATGAGGAAATATCACATGTAAAAGTTTGAATTTGATGTGTGCAACATTTTATGAATTTGCTTCCACAAACTCATAAGTTATTTCGTTTGTGGGTTAAAGAGTATCTAATTTTTTGTACTGGGGAAAAAAAATCAACTACTGTTCATTTTTCGAGCACTTCTGCATGCAAATATGATAGTGAAAGATTTTACAAGCACAGTAACGCGGGTGGCAACAGTATTCAGAATAAGGTTAGCAAAACGAAAACAGGAAACACTTCATAATTTTGTACAGTTATACGGGGTTCAGGAAATTGCCACACATTCCAAGTTTTAATGACAATAATGATATATCAATCCAATATTATGACAGGTAACTTTAAAATACATAGTAATGACAAACGACAATATAACATTAGAAATTCATACAGCTCATACTATGTTGTTGAATTGCTTAAATCTCAATATAAGATAGTTAAAGACTGAGAAGACAAAAGGAGTGTGGTTATTTGTATTTCAGCCCTCACACAGTTTTTATGATTTATTAGTACATCTGAATTACTAGGTGGTGCATTTTCTGGAAATCACAATTAGGTGTATTTTTCCTAAGCTGAAGACAAGTTGAGCAACTACCACCCTATTACACGCAGGTTTATGCCCCTGTTATTCCTAAACAAAATTCTGTTTTGAAGCCTGATCCTTGAATGATGTGATTGCTGTGCAAAAATGTTATTTATTGCAAGATTCAATATTATTAGAATCAAACTATTTCTGACTTAGGCATTATTTCCAAAGTTGTGGATTTTGAACATGAAACTAAAATTTAAAATGTAAATGCTTGATCATTCTTCTGAGATTTTCTGCAGGAATTCAAAAATATTCCAGCCATTCTATGGCTCAGAGCTTCAGAAATCATCTTAGCATGTTAGATGCAAATTGCAATTTAAAAGCAATTATTTAATGTCAGTGAAAAATGATTTCAGAGGAAAATTGGCCTAATAGGAGGAAACTCGTTGCTCTGCAAATGTATCCTTATTTGACGTTCACGTCATTCACTAATGACCCGGCCAAGCTGAGTGAACATTGAATTGATAGTAATGAATAGATTGTTGTGTACTCTATGCATGATTAAAGCAGTTGTGACAGCTACCGCAAAAGACTTTGTTACCAAGATGGATGTGAGAAATGTTTAGATGTTTGCTGATGTGTTTAATGAGGTTGAACGCCACATGAATAGGTATGAACGTTTTGTATTTATTTGTCAAATAATAATGTCTCTCTATTTCTCTCCTCCTCGATCAATTGTCTTTACAAAAAATGTGCAAAATAATGTTTTGAATTTCTTTTGATTGGTATTAATTGCTGATATGCCTCGTTTGTTTGGGAATTGGAACATTTAGGGTTCCTAAATTAGAATTAATTAGAATCCTGTTACACTCCGTGGAATGGGTAATTATTTGCATGTTGTTTAATATTTACTAGCTGCCATAAAATGTCAGCTCCTGCCTCAGGGCATGATGCGCATGTGTGTTTGAAAAGTTTCAGACTGAGTTTAGTCTAGTTTACAGATCTGAAGTCGGAGTCAAAAGAAACAGATAGTTCTACTCAACAATTTATTTGACAAAAATCATAAATGGTGTACTTGTTTCAATTTCGTATATTGACCTGATAGTAATATTTTGTGAAAGAAGACACGATAGAAGCTTTAAATTTTTATTGCTCAGGTTTACAAAAACTACAGCACGCAGCCAGATTTTAAATGCCAGCTGCACGGTATTGGCCTGGCACTGGGAAAGAGAGAATGGTTGTAGTGCTATTGCCCTGTTCTCACTGTCCCTGGGCGCAATTATTAAGGAGGGGCGATGAATCAAGTCCCCCTAAGCGAACCCTATCTCATTATGGACGTCTAGCCATGCTAAAGGATTAAAACCAGCAATAGGTGAGGAGGGGTGCAGGATTCAGTCATATAATTGTAAAAATCCAAAGAGCCATTGAATATGAAGTCAAGACAAAATAGCTAAATACATTATATATAATATTATCTACTGGCGGTCGCCAGTAGATAGTTATAGTTAGGACCTATTTTCCATAGGAAATCCGCGACATTCTATTTGAAATAACTCTTGCGTCGGTTGACGAATCTTCGCGAAATTTTCAAACTTTATGGCCCGCTCCGGTCCGCTCCTACCCTGAAAGTCTCAGGGTGATTCGTCAAGCGGGGGCCGAGAAAAAGGGGGGTCCCAAAACGTGTTTTCCCCATTCATTTTCCCATAGGAAACTTTAGACACGGCTACAGCCCGAACTGCTGAACGGAATTACACCAAATTTAGCAAAGAGGTAGTTCTTGGTTCAGAAAGAACCCTTTTTGTTAAATGGTGTAAATCCGTTCAGTAGTTGCGGAGAAATTAAAAAAATAAGAGTCAAAAAATCAATTTCCCATAGGAAACTTTATGCAAGGCTACAGCCTGAACTGCTGAACGGAATTACACCAAATTTGGCAAAGAGGTAGTTCTTGGTTCAAAAAGAACCCTTTTTGTTAAATGGTGTAAATCCGTTCAGTAGTTGCTGAGAAAATCAAAAGTAAAAACACATATATATCTGGGCGGAGCCTAACCACACATGTCATCGTGAGATCTGATTGGCTGTCAGCACTTCATCCTGGAATTGCTGGCAGCCATCTTGGGACCAATATAAATGATAGTACCCCATTGAAATGCATTGTAGTGAATCGAAGATTTTGAGGGTTACCAAAAGGAGAACTATAAAGGGTGATAACAGACTTTAGTTACATTAGAATTCATTTGTTGATGGTACCATACTAATTTCAGGAATTGCGGTGTGTTCTAAGGTAATTTTACCCTATGAAAAACCTTCTGCTGGGATATCATGAATCATGTTTGAGAGAAAACTATTTTCACATGCTTGTCCCATACAGTTTTGGAAGGTGCCCCAGAAGCTAAAATGAGATCATATTTTCTGTAAATTCACATTATCTTTCTCAGTCATGTGAGAATGAAGTCTGACATTCTCAGTAAAACATGTACATCCAACAAGGGCAGAGACTGTCAGTTGATTCCTTTGTGTTCTACTGCAGCTTCCCAGAGTGTTCTAAAGAACAACTAGAGTGCTAACAGCCTTACTTATGACAAAAGTATGGCACACCTGAAGCCATCTTGATTGGAATAAACTGGTAACACTTAAAACATTTAATTTAAAAAGGAACAAAATGATGGGGTTCATTTTGTCATAGAAATTATGGTTAGTGCTGTAGAAAGAAAAATTAGGACATGTTTCAAGTGTGATCTCAAATATCTTCCTGTTATATTTCAACAGGAGCAGCCTGTCAGTTGATGCCTTTGTGTTCTACTGCAGCTTCCCAGAGTGTTCTAAAGAACAACTAGAGCACTAACAGTCTTACTTATGACAAAAGTATGGCACACCTGAAGCCATCTTGATTGGAATAAACTGGTAACACTTAAAACATTTAATTTAAAAAGGAACAAAATGAGGGGGTTCATTTTGCCATAGAAATTATGGTTAGTGCTGTAGAAAGAAAAATTAGGACATGTTTTAAGTGAGATCTCAAATATCTTCCTGTTATATTTCAACAGGAGCAGCCTGTCAGTTGATGCCTTTGTGTTCTACTGCAGCTTCCCAGAGTGTTCTAAAGAACAACTAGAGTGCTAACAGCCTTACTTATGACAAAAGTATGGCACACCTGAAGCCATCTTGATTGGAATAAACTGGTAACACTTAAAACATTTAATTTAAAAAGGAACAAAATGAGGGGGTTCATTTTGCCATAGAAATTATGGTTAGTGCTGCAAAAAGAAAATTTAGTGCATGTTTTAAGTGAGATCTCAAATCCTCTTCTATTTCATTAGAAAATTCTGACATGCAGACTGAAACAATCACTTTCAATACCAGCAGTAGACTTCCAGTTAACTCCTTGGTGAGCAGTAGCTTTACTACAGTGATCTAATGAACAACTAGAGTAATAACATTCTGAATTTATGGCAAATGTGTGACACATCTGAATGCCTTCTTGATGGAATCAAAGTAAAAAACTGAAAGTATTTCCTACTGAGGAGACTGCAGTAAATGAGGAAATTAGGAAACTTCATAACAAAGAAGTCTTCCAAGATGGCCACCAGTGAAAAAAGAGCCCAAATGTAGCACAAATATTACCCAGATAAAGCCCACATATAGCCCAATGACAAAAGTGTGCAAAACACTTTTTATTTTTAGTTTTTGCAGTTTTATGTAGTGCAGACTGGTCAGGTATTGGAGCGTTGCATCTTAAAACATGACCCCCTACACTACAAAAACACCACTGCACTACCCTAAACCCTAAAACACTACCCCAGCACGACCCCCTACACTACACAAGCACCACTGCACTATCCTAAACCCTAAAACACTACCCCCAGCATGACCCCCTACACTACACAAACACCACTGCACTACCCTAAACCCTAAAACACTACCCCAACACCACTGCACTAACCTAAATCCTAAAACACTACCCCCAGCACGACCCCCTACACTACCCAAACACCACTGCACTACCCTAAAACATGACCCCCTACACTACACAAACACCACTGCACTACCCTAAACCCTAAAACACTACCCCCAGCATGACCCCCTACACTACACAAGCACCACTGCACTACCCTAAACCCTAAAACACTGCCCCCAGCACGACCCCCTACACTACACAAACACCACTGCACTACCTTAAACCCTAAAACACTACCCCCAGCACGACCCCCTTCACTGGCCGAACACCACTGCACTGCCCTAAACCCTGAAACACATACCCTAGCACGACCCCCTACACTGCCCGAACACCACTGCACTGCCCTAAACCCTGAAACACCACCCCTTCACGACCCCCTACACTGCCCGAACACCACTGCACTGCCCTAAACCCTGAAACACCACCCCCAGCATGACCCCTACACTGCCTGAACACCACTGCACTGCCCTAAACCCTGAAACACTACCCCCAGCAAGACCTCCTACACTGCCCGAACACCACTGCACTGCCCTAAACCCTGAAACATCACCCCCAGCAAGACCCCTACACTGCCCGAACACCACTGCCCTAAACCCTGAAACACCACCCCCAGCACGACCCCCTACACTACCCGAACACCACTGCACTGCCCTAAACCCTTAAACACCACCCCTGCACGACCCCCTACACTGCCCGAACACCACTGCACTGCCCTAAACCCTGAAACACCATCCCCAGCACGACCCCCTACACTGCATGAACACCACTGCACTGCCCTAAACCCTGAAACACTACCCCCAGCAAGACCCCCTACACTGCCCGAACACCACTGCACTGCCCTAAACCCTGAAACACCACCCCCAGCAAGACCCCCTACACTGCCCGAACACCACTGCCCTAAACCCTGAAACACCACCCCCAGCAAGATCCCCTACACTGCCCAAACACCACTGCACTGCCCTAAACCCTGAAACACCAGCCCCAGCATGACCCCTACACTGCCCGAACACCACTGCACAGCCCTAAACCCTGAAACACCACCCCCTGCACGACCCCATACACTGCCCGAACACCACTGCACTGCCCTAAACCCTGAAACACCACCCCCAGCACGACCCCCTACACTGCCCGAACACCACTGCACTGCCCTAAACCCTGAAACACCACCCCCTGCACGATCCCCTACACTGCCCGAACACTACTGCACTGCCCTAAACCCTGAAACACCACCCCCAGCATGACCCCCTACACTGCACGAACACCACTGCACTGCCCTAAACCCCGAAACACTACCCCCAGCAAGACCCCCTACAATGCCCAAACACCACTGCCCTAAACCCTGAAACACCAACCCCAGCAAGACCCCCTACACTGCCCGTACACCACTGCACTGCCCTAAACCCTGAAACACCACCCCCAGCATGACCCCCTACACTGCCCGAACACCACTGCACTGCCCTAAACCCTGAAACACCACCCCCAGCACGACCCCCTACACTGCCCAAACACCACTGCACTGCCCTAAACCATGAAACACCAGCTCCAGCACGACCCCCTACACTGCCCGAACACCACTGCACTGACTTAAACCCTGAAACACCACCCCCCAGCACAACACCCTACACTGCCCGAACACCACTGCACTGCCCTAAACCCTGAAACACCAGCCCCAGCACAACCCCGTACACTGCCCGAACACCACTGCACTGCCCTAAACCCTGAAACACCAGCCCCAGCACGACCGCCTACACTGCCCGAAAACCACTGCGCTGCCCTAAACCCTGAAACACCAGCCCCAGCAACACCCCCTACACTGCCCGAACACCACTGCACTGCCCTAAACCCTGAAACACCACCCCCAGCAAGACCCCCTACACTGCCCGAACACCACTGCACTAAAGCCTGAAACACCACCCCCAGCAAGACCACCTACACTGGCCGAACACCACTGCACTGCCCTAAACCCTGAAACACCACCCCCTGCATGACCCCCTACACTGCCCAAACACCACTGCACTGCCCTAAACCCTGAAACACCAGCCCCTGCACGTCCCCCTATACTGCCCGAACACCACTGCACTGCCCTAAACCCTGAAACACCACCCCCAGCACGACCCCCTACACTGCCCGAACACCACTGCACTGCCCTAAACCCTGAAACACCACCCCCTGCACGACCTCCTACACTGCCGGAACACCACTGCACTGCCCTAAACCCTGAAACACCACCCCCAGCACGACCCCCTACACTGCCCGAACACCACTGCACTGCCCTAAACCCTGAAACATCAACCCCAGCAAGACCCCCTACACTGCCTGAACACCACTACCCTAAACCCTGAAACACCACCCCCTACACTGCACGAACACCACTGCACTGCCCTAAACCCTGAAACACCACCTCCAGCAAAACCCCCTACACTGCCTGAACACCATTGCTCTGCCCTAAATCCTGAAACACTAGCCCCAGCATGACCCCCTACACTGCCCAAACACCACTGCACTGCCCTAAACCCTGAAACACCACCCCCAGCACGACCCCCTACACTGCCCGAACACCACTGCACTGCCCTAAACCCTGAAACACCAGCCCCAGCAAGACCCCCTACACTGCCCGAACACCACTGCACTGCCCTAGACTCTGAAACACCAGCCCCAGCAAGACCCCCTACACTGCCCGAACACCACTGCACTGCCCTAAACCCTGAAACACCAGCCCCAGCATGACCCCCTACACTGCCCGAACACCACTGCACTGCCCTACCCCTGAAACACCAGCCCCAGCACGACCACCTACACTGCCCGAACACCACTGCACTGCCCTAAACCCTGAAACACCAGCCACAGCACAACCCCCTACACTGCCCGAACACCACTGCACTGCCCTAAACCGAGAAACACCAGCCCCAGCACGACCCCCTACACTGCCCGAACACCACTGCACTGCCCTAAACCCTGAAACACCAGCCCCAGCATGACCCCCTACACTGCCCGAACACCACTGCACTGCCCTAAACCCTGAAACACCACCCCCTGCATGACCCCCTACACTGCCCGAACACCACTGCACTGCCCTAAACCCTGAAACACCACCCCCTGCAGCACCCCCTACACTGCCCGAACACCACTGCACTGCCCTATACCCTGAAACACCACCCCCTGCACCGCCCCCTACACTGCCCGAACACCACTGCACTGCCGTAAACCCTGAAACACCACCCCCAGCACGACCCCCTTTACTGCTCAAACACCACTGCACTGCCCCAAACCCTGAAACACCACCCCCAGCACGACTCCCTACACTGCCCGAACACCACTGCCCTAAACCCTGAAACACCACCCCCTGCACGACCCCCTACACTGCCCGAACACCACTGCACTGCCCTAAACCCTGAAACACCACCCCCTACACTGCCCGAATACCACTGCACTGCCCTAAACCCTGAAACACCACCCCCAGC
Organism: Calotriton arnoldi; assembly: GCA_963921515.1. Taxonomy (NCBI): domain Eukaryota; kingdom Metazoa; phylum Chordata; class Amphibia; order Caudata; family Salamandridae; genus Calotriton; species Calotriton arnoldi. The sequence goes on from CAWUFW010002952.1 coordinate 1,705,293, forward strand.
ATGACCCCCTACACTGCCCGAACACCACTGCACTGCCCTAAACCATGAAACACCAGCCCCAGCACGACCCCCTACACTGCCCGAACACCACTGCACTGCCCTAAACCCTGAAACACCACCCCCAGCACGACCCCCTACACTGCCCGAACACCACTGCACTGCCCTAAACCCTGAAACACCAGCCCCAGCACAACCCCGTACACTGCCCGAACACCACTGCACCTAAACCCTGAAACACCAGCCCCAGCACGACCACCTACACTGCCCGAAAACCACTGCACTGCCCTAAACCCTGAAACACCAGCCCCAGCAAGACCCCCTACACTGCCCGAACACCACTGCACTGCCCTAAACCCTGAAACACCACCCCCAGCAAGACCCCCTACACTGCCCGAACACCACTGCACTAAAGCCTGAAACACCACCCCCAGCAAGACCACCTACACTGGCCGAACACCACTGCACTGCCCTAAACCCTGAAACACCACCCCCTGCACGACCCCCTACACTGCCCAAACACAACTGCACTGCCCTAAACCCTGAAACACCAGCCCCTGCACGACCCCCTACACTGCCCGAACACCACTGCACTGCCCTAAACCCTGAAACACCACCCCTCAGCACGACACCCTACACTGCCCGAACACCACTGCACTGCCCTAAACCCTGAAACACCAGCCCCAGCACGACCCCCTACATTGCCCGAACACCACTGCACTGCCCTAAACCCTGAAACACCAGCCCCAGCACGACCCCTACACTGCCCAAACACCACTGCACTGCCCTAAACCCTGAAACACCACCCCCTGCATGACCCCCTACACTGCCCGAACACCACTGCACTGCCCTAAACCCTGAAACACCACCCCCTGCAGCACCCCCTACACTGCCCGAACACCACTGCACTGCCCTAAACCCTGAAACACCACCCCCTGCACCGCCCCCTACACTGCCCGAACACCACTGCACTGCCCTAAACCCTGAAACACCACCCCCAGCACGACCCCCTTTACTGCTCGAACACCACTGCACTGCCCCAAACCCTGAAACACCACCCCCAGCACGACCCCCTACACTGCCCCAACACCACTGCCCTAAACCCTGAAACACCACCCCCTGCACGACCCCCTACACTGCCCGAACACCACTGCACTGCCCTAAACCCTGAAACACCACCCCCTACACTGCCCGAACACCACTGCACTGCCCTAAACCCTGAAACACCACCCCCAGTACGACCCCCTACACTGCCCGAACACCACTGCACTGCCCTAAACCATAAAACACCTGCCCCAGCACGACCCCCTACACTGCCCGAACACCACTGCACTGCCCTAAACCCTGAAACACCACCCCCAGCACGACCCCCTACACTGCCCGAACACCACTGCACTGCCCTAAACCCTGAAACACCAGCCCCAGCACAACCCCGTACACTGCCCGAACACCACTGCACTGCCCTAAACCCTGAAACACCAGCCCCAGCACAACCGCCTACACTGCCCGAAAACCACTGCCCTGCCCTAAACCCTGAAACACCAGCCCCAGCAAGACACCCTACACTGCCCGAACACCACTGCACTGCCCTAAACCCTGAAACACCACCCCCAGCAAGACCCCCTACACTGCCCGAACACCACTGCACTAAAGCCTGAAACACCACCCCCAGCAAGACCACCTACACTGGCCGAACACCACTGCACTGCCCTAAACGCTGAAACACCACCCCCTGCACGACCCCCTACACTGCCCAAACACCACTGCACTGCCCTAAACCCTGAAACACCAGCCCCTGCACGACCCCCTACACTGCCCGAACACCACTGCACTGCCCTAAACCCTGAAACACCACCCCTCAGCACGACACCCTACACTGCCCGAACACCACTGCACTGCCCTAAACCCTGAAACACCACCCCCAGCACGACCCCCTACACTGCCCGAACACCACTGCACTGCCCTAAACCCTGAAACACCACCCCCAGCACGACCCCCTACACTGCCCGAACACCACTGCACTGCCCTAAACCCTGAAACACCACCCCCTGCACAACCTCCTACACTGCCGGAACACCACTGCACTGCCCTAAACCCTGAAACACCACCCCCAGCACGACCCCCTACACTGCCCGAACACCACTGCACTGCCCTAAACTCTGAAACATCAACCCCAGCAAGACCCCCTACACTGCCTGAACACCACTACCCTAAACCCTGAAACACCACCCCCTACACTGCACGAACACCACTGCACTGCCCTAAACCCTGAAACACCACCTCCAGCACGACCGCCTACACTGCCCGAAAACCACTGCCCTGCCCTAAACCCTGAAACACCAGCCCCAGCAAGACCCCCTACACTGCCCGAACACCACTGCACTGCCCTAGACTCTGAAACACCAGCCCCAGCAAGACCCCCTACACTGCCCGAACACCACTGCACTGCCCTAAACCCTGAAACACCAGCCCCAGCATGACCCCCTACACTGCCCGAACACCACTGCACTGCCCTAAACCCTGAAACACCAGCCCCAGCATGACCACCTACACTGCCCGAACAGCACTGCACTGCCCTAAACCCTGAAACACCAGCCCCAGCACGACCACCTACACTGCCCGAACACCACTGCACTGCCCTAAACCCTGAAACACCAGCCACAGCACGACCCCCTACACTGCCCGAACACTACTGCACTGCCCTAAACCCTGAAACACCAGCCCCAGCACGACCCCCTACACTGCCCGAACACCACTGTACTGCCCTAAACCCTGAAACACCAGCCCCAGCATGACCCCCTACACTGCGCGAACACCACTGCACTGCCCTAAACCCTGAAACACCACCCCCTGCATGACCCCCTACACTGCCCGAACACCACTGCACTATCCTAAACCCTGAAACACCACCCCCTGCAGCACCCCCTACACTGCCCGAACACCACTGCACTGCCCTGAACCCTGAAACACCACCCCCTGCACCGCCCCCTACACTGCCCGAACACCACTGCACTGCCCTAAACCCTGAAACACCACCCCCAGCACGACCCCCTTTACTGCTCAAACACCACTGCACTGCCCCAAACCCTGAAACACCACCCCCAGCACGACCCCCTACACTGCCCGAACACCACTGCCCTAAACCCTGAAACACCACCCCTGCACGACCCCCTACACTGCCCGAACACCACTGCACTGCCCTAAACCCTGAAACACCACCCCCTACACTGCCCGAACACCACTGCACTGCCCTAAACCCTGAAACACCACCCCCAGCACGACCCCCTACACTGCCCGAACACCACTGCCCTGCCCTAAACCCTAAAACACCAGCCCCAGCATGACCACCTACACTGCCCGAACAGCACTGCACTGCCCTAAACCCTGAAACACCAGCCCCAGCACGACCACCTACACTGCCCGAACACCACTGCACTGCCCTAAACCCTGAAACACCAGCCACAGCACGACCCCCTACACTGCCCGAACACTACTGCACTGCCCTAAACCCTGAAACACCAGCCCCAGCACGACCCCCTACACTGCCCGAACACCACTGTACTGCCCTAAACCCTGAAACACCAGCCCCAGCATGACCCCCTACACTGCGCGAACACCACTGCACTGCCCTAAACCCTGAAACACCACCCCCTGCATGACCCCCTACACTGCCCGAACACCACTGCACTATCCTAAACCCTGAAACACCACCCCCTGCAGCACCCCCTACACTGCCCGAACACCACTGCACTGCCCTGAACCCTGAAACACCACCCCCTGCACCGCCCCCTACACTGCCCGAACACCACTGCACTGCCCTAAACCCTGAAACACCACCCCCAGCACGACCCCCTTTACTGCTCAAACACCACTGCACTGCCCCAAACCCTGAAACACCACCCCCAGCACGACCCCCTACACTGCCCGAACACCACTGCCCTAAACCCTGAAACACCACCCCTGCACGACCCCCTACACTGCCCGAACACCACTGCACTGCCCTAAACCCTGAAACACCACCCCCTACACTGCCCGAACACCACTGCACTGCCCTAAACCCTGAAACACCACCCCCAGCACGACCCCCTACACTGCCCGAACACCACTGCACTGCCCTAAACCCTAAAACACCACCCCCAGAATTACCCCCTACACTGCCCAAACACCACTGTACTGCCCTAAACCCTAGAACACTACCCCCAGCACGACCCCCTACACTACCCGAACACCACTGCACTACCCTAAACCCTGAAATACTACCCCCAGCACAACCCCCTACACTACCCGAACACGACTGCACTGCCCTAAACCCTCAAACACTCCCCCAGCACGACCCCCTACACTACCCGAACACCACTGCACTGCCCTAAACCCTAAAACACTCCCCCAGCATGACCCCCTACACTACCCGAACACCACTGCACTGCCCTAAACCCTAAAACACTCCCCCAGCACGACCCCCTACACTACCCAAACACCACTGCACTGCCCTAAACCCTAAAACACTACCCCCCGCATGACCCCCTACACTACCCAAACACCAATGCACTACCCTAATCCCTAAAACACTACCCCGCATGACTCCCTACACTCCCCAAAGACCACTGTACTACCCTAAACCCTAAAACACGACCTCCTACACTACACAAACACCACTGCACTACCCTAAACCCTAAAACACTACCCCCACACTACACAAACACCACTGCACTACCCTAAACCCTAAAACACTACCCCCAGCAGTACCCCGACACTACCCAAACACCACTGCACTAACCTAAACCCTAAAACACTACCCCCAGCAGTACCCCCTACACTACGCAAACACCACTGCACTACCCTAAATCACTACCCCCAGTACGACCCCCTACACTACCCAAACACCACTGCACTACCCTAAACCCTAAAACACTACCCCCAGCACGACCCCCTATACTACCCAAACACCACTGCACTACCCTAAACCCTAAAACACTCCCCCAGCACGACTCCCTACACTACCCAAACACCACTGCACTACCCTAAACCCTAAATCTACCCCCAGCATGACCCCCTACACTACACAAACACCACTGCACTACTCCTAAAACACTACCCCCAGCACGACCCTCTTCACTACCTAAACACAACTGCACAATTTGTTACAGGCGTTGCAACGCAGGCCTGTGGTGCTTACTGGAAGTACCTAGTGGGCTAGTTGGGCCCCAGGGACCCTCAGGATTCAAAGTGACCTAATCCCCCAACTTAAAACGCACCACGGGGCGCGTTTGCACAGTGGTGAAGGGAGGGGGCGGGGCCTCAGGTGACATGTGCGCACACACGCCCTGTGGTGCGTTTTAAGTTGGAGAATTAATTCCCTTTGAATCCTGAGGGACCCTGGGGGCCAACTAGCCCACCAGGTACCTTCAGTAAGCACAACAGAGTTGCGTTGCAGAGAGGTGAAAAAGGTGCGTGGCCTCGGAACGCCTCTCTGCAACTCAGCTCTGTGGTCCTAACTGTAGGTACCTGGGGGCTAGTTGGGCCCCAGGGACCCTCAGAATTCAAGGGGACTTAATCCCGCAACTTAAAACGCGCCACGGGGTGCGTTTGCACACATGTCACCTCAGGCCCCCCTCCCTTCACCACTGTGCAAACGCGCCCTGTAGCGCGTTTTAAGAGGTAGTTTTAATCCCCCTGCCCTATTATGTACTAGGGACTTGCAGAGGAGGTCATGCTAATCACAGGGGTACCCCAACGCATAGTGTTCCCTAGTGTATGTAGGTGTTTTCACTGTATTCTAAGTGTGTTTTAGCATAGCACTGGCTCTGGTTAGTCAGAGTCAGTTACCACCAGTACCCGTCTGAAAAAGTTGTGGGCACAGGATGATTTTGCAACAAGACCTCTTTCTGCTCCTCTGTTGGTTCTTTCTGCACATCTTTTGCTTCTTTCTGTGCGTTTTTTCTTCTTTCTTCACAAGTTCTACCTCTGTAGGCATAGTTAGAAACTAGCATTTAAAAAAACCTTTGAAATTCACTTAAAAAATCATTGGTTTCAGGCACGTTATAGTTAGAAATTAGCATTTAAAAAACCTTTGAAATTCACTGAAAAAACCATAGGTTTCAGACACGTTATAGTTAGAAATTAGCATTTAAAAAACCTTTGAAATTCACTGAAAAAACCATAGGTTTCAGACACGTTATAGTTAGAAATTAGCATTTAAAAACCTTTGAAATTCACTGAAAAAACCATAGGTTTTAGGGACAGTTATAGTTAGTTGGACATTTCACTCGTACAAAACCATAGAAATTCCCCGTTATAGTTAGTTCAGCTAACTATAACTCGCGCCCCGCAATGCACTGCTGATGACGTCACATATTACATCACTCATGACATGGTCAGTGACATCACTGATGACATCACTGATGACATCTCAAATGACATCACTGATGACATCATCCATGTGATAATTTCATGCATCTTCTCACACCCTAATATAACTTTTGATACACCCACTCTAAATTACAGACTGCCATTCTCAAAACCATAGACACTCCAACACCAAAAACTACATACCCACTCACTGATTCTTAGGTCTACACACACATCCACTCACTCACCCGTACAGTCACTCATACTTAGTCACTCAGTACAGGACTATCATATGCACTCATACACCTATATAAACACTCACACACCGCCACTCATCCATAGAGGTACTCACACACCTAGTCAGTCATGCAAAAACTTAATCACACACCCATTTACTCACCTATACAGTTATACACACACCAGCTCACTTACTCATACAAATACTAGCACATTCTTACACTCTTATACAATCACTGATACAAGTACACACTCATCCATACAGCCACACTCACAATCACACACTCTCACTTATAGCCATTTATATACTCCAACACACATATATACTGCCTTTCACATATGTAGTTACTCACACATGTACCACTGAGATATACATTCAATCACTAACACACCCATACACACACTCACCCACCCATACAGTCCATCACAGATGCACTCTTGAAACCATGCACCCAGTGAATCACCAACTCACACATCTATGCACAGAGTCACACACACCCCACCCACACAAACACTCAGGCACCCATACAGATACTCAGACAATCAATCAATAACCCATGTAGACACTCATGTAGCTATTCAGAAAGCCATGCAGCCGCTTACAAACCAACAGACAGACGGATACAGACATTCACACAGTTTAGTCACTAACCCATGCATTCAGTAAGATACATTTAATCACTCACTTGTAGAGTCAGTCACTCACGTACTAAATCATCCATTCAGACACTTATACACCCACTCATTCTTCAATACGCCTTTCCCAATATATATTAAACATATTTAAACTTTACAGAAACACACAGTCACTGGATGATGTCATCAGTGATGTCATTTGAGATGTCATCAGTGATGTCATCAGTGATGTCACTGACCATGTCATGAGTGATGTAATATGTGACGTCATCAGCAGTGCATTATGGGGCGCGAGTTATAGTTAGCTGAACTAACTATAACGGGGGAATTTCTATGGTTTTGTACGAGTGAAATGTCCAACTAACTATAACTGTCCCTAAAACCTATGGTTTTTTCAGTGAATATATATATATATATATATATATATATTATCTACTGGCGGTTGCCAGTAGATAGTTATAGTTACAACCTATTATCCATAGGAAATCCGCGACATTCTATTTGAAATAACTCTCTTGCCGGTTGACGTATCTTCGCAAAATTTTCAAACTTCGTGGGGCGCTCCGGTCCGCTCCTACCCTGAAAGTCTCGGGGTGATACGTCAAGCGGGGGCCGAGAAAAAGGGGGTCCCAAAACGCGTTTTCCCCATGCATTTTCCCATAGGAAACTTTAGACACGGCTACAGCCCGAACTGCTGAACGGAATTACACCAAATTTGGCAAAGAGGTAGTTCTTGGTTCAGAAAGAACCCTTTTTGTTAAATGGTGTAAATCCGTTCAGTAGTTGCTGAGAAAATCAAAAAGTAAAAGTACATATATATCTATGGGCACGGAGGATTCGCGCACCCTCCCGATCACGAGCTGCATGTTAATTGGCTGTCAGCTGGCTGTCAACATTCCGATTCAGGAAATGTTGGCAGCCATTTTGTCCCTCGGTAGAACCGAGGGACAGAAACAAGTGCGCGAAGCGCACAAAGGGAGGAGGGTAGAAACACCCTGACCCCCTAGGTTTGCTCAGGGGTCCCACAAGGACCCCTGGGCAAAAAAAAATTTTTTTTTTTAAAATCGGCAGGATGCGCTCAGGGTGCGCGAATCCTGCCGGAAAATCGAAGCGCGGTCTCCGCGCTTCGATGTTAATTGGCCCCGGGTGGCCCAAGTCCCGGGGGCATGCTGGGGGGGTTAATTTTATGTGTGGGGGCCTCTAAGGGCCCCCAAGCCCCGGGGACCACCACCCCCGGGGCTTTATGTACAATGGTGCGGGAGGGCTCTGAGCCCTCCCGCAGCCCCGGGGACCACCACCTCCCGGGGCTTCTTTTTTTATTAAAAACCTGTGTGGGGGCTCCAGCCCCACACGCCCGGGACCACCACCTCCCGGGGCACTAAGAAAATTACAATGGGGGTCCGTTTTGGACCCCCAGAGCCCCGGGGACCACCACCTCCCCGGGGCTGTGCACTGAATGGGAGGGGGCCGCGCGGCCCCCTCCTGGAGCCCTTGATGGCCCTGGGGACCACCACCCCCAGGGCCGGCTCCTGCAGTGTCCCGGGGTGCCTACCCCCGGGACACTGCTGTTTGCAATGACAGGACGGAGCCTCGCGGCTCCCGTCCTGTCATTGCAAACTTGCTTTGGATATTGGAAGAGAGAGCAGGAAACCTGCTCTCTCTTCCAATATCCAAAGCCGACTGCTTTCCACATGGGGAGCTGCATCTTAGCAGCTCCCCATGTGTAAGCAATGCCGGCTCCCGTAGGACACGGGGAGCCGGCGGGACTGTGGGGGATTGGGGACCCCCCACAGTCCCCAACGAGAGGGCCAGCCCCGGGGGATGGGGTCCCCGGGGCAAGTAGTGGCTCAGGAGAGGGGGCCACGCGGCCCCCCTCCCCCCAAAAAAATTTTAAAAAAAAAACGATCGGGCCCGCAGGCCCCGCCCCTTCCTTCACCACTCTGCAAACGCGCCCCTGGCGCGTTTGCAGAGGGGGAACGACTCCCCTTGAATACTGGGGGTCCCTGGGGGCCAACTAGCCCACCAGGAACCTCCAGTATGTGCCAGGGGCTGCCTTGCAGAGAGGTGTACAGAGGCCACGCCCCTTTTACACCTCTCTGCAACGCAGCTCTATGGCGCTTTTGGAGGTATATGGTGGGCTAGTTGGACTCCGGGGACCCTCAGGATTCAAGGGGACTTAATCCCCCAACTTAAAACGCGCCACGGGGCGCGTTTGCACAGTGGTGAAGGGAGGGGCGGGGCTTGAGGTGACATGTGTGCAAACAGGCCCGTGGCGCGTTTTAAGATGGGGAATTAAATCCCTTCAATCCTGAGGGTCCCTGGGGCCAACTAGCCCAACAGGTACATCCAGAAAGCGCCACAGAGCTGCGTTGCAGAGAGGTGTAAAAGGGGTGTGGCCTCTACACGTCTCTGCAACGCAGCCCCTGGCGCATATTGGAGGTTCCTGGTGGTCTAGTTGGCCCCTAGGGACCCTCAGGATTCAAGGGAACTTAATCCCCCAACTTAAAACGCGCCACGGGGCGCGTTTGCAAAGATGTCACCTCAGGCCCCGCCCCTCCCTTCACCATTGTGCAAATATTCCTCTAAAATCAGCCGAAATAGGAATTCCGATTTACTCACCTGTTATAAGGAGAGACCTCAGTGCTGTATCTTTCAGCCCAGTACTGGTCCTGAAAAGTAATTTTAACCGTACTTACCGGTAACTTGAATTTCCTTCATAGGCTAACATTGACTGGTTTCACTTGGAAATTCTTCTAAGTGTGGAGTTTTGGAACTTTAAAATATTCCTCTAAAATCAGCCGAAATACGAATTCCGATTTACTCACCTGTTATCAGGAGAGACCTCAGTGCTGCATCTTTCAGCCCAGTACTGATCCTGAAAAGTAATTTTAACCGTACTTACCGGTAACTTGAATTTCCTTCATAGGCTAACATTGACTGGTTTCACTTGGAAATTCTTCTAAGTGTGGAGTTTTGGAACTTTAAAATATTCCTCTAAAATCAGCCGAAATACGAATTCCGATTTACTCACTTGTTATCAGGAGAGACCTCAGTGCTGCATCTTTCAGCCCAGTACTGATCCTGAAAAGTAATTTTAACCGTACTTACCGGTAACTTGAATTTCCTTCATAGGCTAACATTGACTGGTTTCACTTGGAAATTCTTCTAAGTGTTGATTTTTGAAACATACAAATATTCCTCTAAAATCAGCCGAAATCCGAATTCTGATTTACTCACCTGTTATCAGGAGAGACCTCAGTGCTGCATCTTTCAGCCCAGTACTGGTCCTGAAAAGTAATTTTAACCGTACTTACCAGTAACTTGAATTTCCTTCCATAGGCTAACATTGACTGGTTTCACTTGGAAATTCTTCTAAGTGTGGAGTTTTGGAACTTTAAAATATTCCTCTAAAATCAGCCGAAATACGAATTCCGATTTACTCACCTGTTATCAGGAGAGACCTCAGTGCTGCATGTTTCAGCCCAGTACTGATCCTCAAAAGTAATTTTAACCGTACTTACCGGTAACTTGAATTTCCTTCATAGGCTAACATTGACTGGTTTTCAGCAAAAAAGTTTCAAAGTGTTGATTTTCACAAACTACAAATATTCCTTAAAAATCGCCTGTATGACTTAAACGCATTCTTTCAACTGTTTACAGGAGATGCACCAGTGCTGGATCCAGGATCCAACACTGAGTAAGAAAAAGTAACGATAACAGTTTTTACCTGCTAAGTGAATTTCCTTCCATAGGATAACATTGGTGATTCTATGAGAAAAAGTTTCAAAGTGTCAACTTTTAAAATACAATAATATTCCTTAAAAATCACGACTGTAACCAAAACGCTTTTACTCAACTGTTTACAGGAGATGTACCAGGACTGAATCTAGGATCCAGTCCTGTGGTTACAAAAGTAATCCATAAAGTAACTAATTGCATTTAACTAGAAATTCACATTGAGCTGAATGTTGCATTGTGTTTGAAAATGTGTTGCCCATTGCAACAACTGTAACTACTGTACTTAAAAGTCTATTGCCTATCTGCAAAGTATTTAAACTAAAGTAATTCATTCTGAGAAAGTATTTTTTGTAATGTAATGTATAATGTAATTACAATGTAATTTGACAAATAAAATATGTAAAAAAAATTGTTTCTAAAAATGTAGTAAATCAGTATGAAAAAAATTAATATAACAATTAATACATTTAAAAATTGTCATTTACAAAACCTTTGAAATTCACTGAAAAAACCGTAGGTTTCAGGCACGTTATAGTTAGAAATTAGCATTTAAAAAACCTTTGAAATTCACTGAAAAACCATAGGTTTCAGACACGCTATAGTTACAAATTAGCATTTAAAAACCTTTGAAATTCACTGAAAAAACCATAGGTTTCAGACACGTTATAGTTACAAATTAGCATTTAAAAAACCTTTGAAATTCACTGAAAAAACCATAGGTTTTAGGGACAGTTATAGTTACTTGGACATTGCACTCGTACAAAACCCGTGAAATTCCCCGTTATAGTTAGTTCAGCTAACTATAACTCGCGCCCCGCAATGCACTGCTGATGACGTCACATATTACATCACTCATGACATGGTCAGTGACATCACTGATGACATCACTGATGACATCTCAAATGACATCACTGATGACATCATCCACGTGATAATCTGATGCACCTCCTCACACCCTAATATAATCTTTGATACACCCACTCTAAATTACAGACTGCCATTCGCAAAACCATAGACACTCCAACACCAATAACTACATACCCACTCACTGATTCTTAGGTCTACACACACACATCCACTCACTCACCCGTACAGTCACTCATACTTACGGTCACTCAGTACAGGACTATCATATGCACTCTTACTCCTATATAGACACTCAAACAACGCCACTCATCCATAGAGATACTCACACACCTAGTCAGTCATGCAAATAATTAAACACACTGCCATTTACTCACCTATACAGTTATACACACACCAGCTCACTTACTCATACAAATAGTAGCACATTGTTACGCTCTTATACAATCACTGATACAAGCACACAATCATCCATACAGCCACTATCACAATCACTCACTCTTGCTTATAGCTATTTATATACTCCAACACACATATATACTGCCTTTCACATATGTAGTTACTCACACATGTACCACTGGGACATACATTCACTCACTAACACACTCTTACACACACTTACCCACCCATACAGTCTATCACAGATGCACTCTTGAAACCATCCACCCAGTGAATCACCCACTCACACATCTATGCACAGAGTTGCACACACCCCTCCCACACAAACACTCAGGCACCCATACAGATACTCAGACAAGCATTCAATAACTCATATAGAAAATCATTTAGCTATTCACAAACACATGCAGCCACTTACACATCAACAGACAGACGGATACAGACTTACACCCAGTTTGGTCACTAACCCATGCATTCAGTAAGATACGTTAAATCACTCACTTATAGAGTCAGTCACGCACCTACTAAATCATCCATACAGACACTTAGACACCCACTCATTCTTCAATACGTCTTTTCCTATATATTTTAAAAATATTTAAACTTTACAGAAACACACAGTCACTGGATGATGTCATCAGTGATGTCATTTGAGATGTCATCAGTGATGTCATCAGTGATGTCACTGACCATGTCATGAGTGATGTAATATGTGACGTCATCAGCAGTGCATTGCGGGCGCGAGTTATAGTTAGCTGAACTAACTATAACGGGGAATTTCACGGGTTTTGTACGAGTGCAATGTCCAAGTAACTATAACTGTCCCTAAAACCTATGGTTTTTTCAGTGAATATATATATATATATACATATATATATATATATATATATATATGAAGACAATCCAACTCCCAGCAAGAAGAGGCACGTACACGAGGTAGGTGAGAATAAGGCTTATTTATTGAGCTTCAGGTCTCCCGCGACCCCGCATTGAAAGAGAGACGCGTTTCGCCTGCGCAGCAGGCTTTGTCAATTTACTTGGTGCCATGAAATTCAAAGATTATATAGCCCTCCCCCTTCATTGAGGCATATGTGAACATAGAGAATGGACTGCGCAATTATAAAACATGCCTATTGAAACAAGTTTATTATGGCGAAAATATATAAAATGCAAAGTGCAGTAGATAAATAAATGTAACTAACAGCATAGTGCACAGCCAGTTTGTTCCACCAAAGATAGAGCATAAACAACTTTAAAAGACAGCACAGAAAGAGTATATATATATATTCTCTACCTTGAGGATGGGCATGTCCTAATGCCAAGCCAAGGTGCTTTGATGTTTGTACACGTAATGGCGCAAATGCTCTCAGCCCAACCGAAACTGAATCGGAAAATAAAAACTGCATTAAGTAAAACATGAAACGTGCTATAAATAATGTTCATGCTAAATAGCAGACACCACATCGCCACATTACTAAAACGAACACCGTCCCCCACAATTGTAATTACGGAATACAAAAAAGACTTCCATTGTATTCACAAACTGCAGGCACATCCTACAACAAAACACACAAATTGAAGAGATATTGGGCTGGTAATATGTCCTCGGGGCTCTGATTACACAAACTTAGTGCACTTACGACCACAGTGCCGGCCCCCGGATAATTGACTCTTTCCAGTGGGACTACAAAGCCCATAATCCCCTTTGACGGCCTTGCAAATACAAAGTCCGTTAACAAATGTTAGTGTGAAAGGTTGAAATATCGGATGTTTTATGTTGTGCCAACAACAAAACGATACTTCCGTTTGGGTGCCGTGATCCAAAGTTCAAACTGGCAATGTTGGTAAATGTCACAAATGTCTACAAAAGCAGATAGCACGAAAATGTTACTATATATATATATACATACGTATGTACATATATATATATATATATATATATATATATATATATATATATATATATATATATAGACACAACTCTTGTTAAACGGTTTAGTAATACCTCATGCTGGATAAAAAACGTACACATCGGCTTTAAGACATTAGATTTAACTCACATTTTAATAAAGGTTTACTCTTGGTGTTCATTGAAGTAACTAGGTAATAGAAAAAGGCTTAAAAACAAACTCTACTTTGAAGTTTTTATTGGGTCGAGACTCTGGTGTTCAGTCAGGCTAGACTAGGTCATAGGCAGCCAGTAGTAGAGGTTGGACATTCAGGGCAAAGTAATCTTCCCGTTTAATCAACTTTTGGGAGAAAAAAATCTTCTTAGCAGGAATGAGAGGAGTGGGGTTTTCAGCTAACTATCCCAAAAGTTGTTATAGTCTTAAATCTGCTCAGAAGTTGTTCATAAAAACAAAATCTTGGCAAGTGTACCGATGTTCAGTCACAAGGGAACTGGCATAGGCAGTATCCAATAAACACTTTATATCCTTGTCCTGTATACATAATGGCTATTGTCAGTTTTAAACTTAAAAACACAGATTTATGTTGGGCTAAATTCGAAGGGGTAATTTACTATCTGCCGGGCTACAAGCCAGCGAGGTCACCAATGGCTCTGTCCTCCATGTCCTGGCAGGGGCTGTCTACCATATATATAGATCTCCACCAGCCTAGCAACAATCTCTCTGACAATGTGGTTCAGTCATGGATGGACTGCCTGGTCAAAAAGGTTCTGACTGTGGAGCCAGCTGAGGTCCTATGTCTGAAACCCAGTGGTTCTCAGACTCTAAAGGAAGCAGGGGAACTGCAGGTTTAGTGGGATGGGATCTCCACAAACTTGTGGTGGAGTTCCCACTTTACCATACACTTATTGGGGCCCCACATTTTAAGTTCGCAATGTCAGTGTTTCACATCTATGGCATGTGGCAATGTTTATCACAGGACTCTCTATGCTAAGATTTCAATATCTATGTTGAATAAGGGATGTCAGATTCATCTTTCAAATTAACCGAATGAAAAACTAGAGGTGTCCCAATGCTAACAATGTTTGACATAGAAGGTCTCATTTTTACTTCCTTTACTAAGCCTACAGCTTTCAAAGAGTTGCATGATGGTTACTCTAATAGGCTGAGCATTCTTCTCCCTTCTATGCCTCGGAGTGTGTGATAAACGATGAGATACCACATATTTTTTCATAATCCTCGAGTAATAAAAAGAACAGTCTTATCTAAACTTTCTCCTGCAATAGTAATTTTAGCTTGGAATTGCCCTAGGCAGCATCCTCTGAGTTTCTAAGTGCTCAGGTTGTCACATTTTTGGACATTGGACCTTCAGAATTATAAAGACATTTAGAAATCAGAGATTAGAACTATAGCTAACCTGAAAAATATTTTGCTTATATAATATTTCTCCCATTTAATTTAATAGTATTCCCTGACTAGGTTTCTGTACTATTTTGTTGCTGTGCAAAGCATTTTGTTAGTCACGGATTAACAGTGGAGAACTAAGGGGTATATTATGATGGCGGTCGGTTGACCACTGCCGGGCCGGCGGTGGCGCCCGCCGTACCGGCGGTGGACATCCGCCCGCCATCGCAACCAGGAAGACCGCCGGTCACATTAGGATGGCGGTGGTGACCGCAGCGGTGGGAATTTCTGACTGCCGCATTACCGCCGGTTGCCACTTCGCACTCCTGCCTGGCGGACGGAGCAGGACCGGGATAATGGTGGCGGTGCAGAGCAGGCTCCGCCCGGCAGGATTATGATGCCGGCGGTAGCCAGCCTTTCCTCAGCGGTCAGACCGCCATTGAAAGGCATGCGGTGAGTGTCTTCCGGGGCCCGTTGCGGGCCCCCAATGTGTTGGGGGTGTGGGTGCACTTGGGGGTACCCATGGTCTCCCCTACATTTCCCTGTACCTGGTGGCAGGCACTGTGCAGTGCCTGCCATGCAGTGCAGTGAAATGCAGGACATGCTCCTTTTGACATCGCGGCGGTGCTGCGTGCATCAGCAACCGCCGCAATGCTAAAGCCTGCGATCCGACCGCAGCGGTCGGATTTCGAGCATGGAACATCGTAATACGACCGTCGGTTATGTCGCTGGCCTTGCGGGTGGTCTTTTCCCGTTACCATGGCGGTTGAGGAGGTTTTCCGACCGCCATCGTAATAGGCCCCTTAATAAGGCTCCATTTTTAAGCAAATATTTACTGACAATAAGACATCAAAGGTCTGATTCACAATGATTTTGCAGTGAGATGTGACTTACTCTTTTGGTACTTGTAACTTACCCATGTACTCTAGGAGTAAGCCTGGCATTCTTCTGGAATTCAAGAGTAGAGATAAGCCAGGAATGCTCCTAGATTACTCCTGGAATTTAGGAGTCAGTCTGGTGTACTCCAAGAGAAGCCACGGCAAAATCTTTTTAATTCGAGCTCCTAATCTCAAGCACATAACTGAGATTGGTGTCACTTGCATTCCTGTGAGACTACTTCTCACGTAGCGCTGCTTGTGGTAAATATTTGAGAGAATGTGTTTTTCTGGCAGGTGATATTTTTCCTAACCACTTTGGTTCCACACTTTCAACTCCCACCAGAAAGTGGACCAGACAGGTAGAATATTTTCTTGCTCTAAAAAATTGAATAAAGCAGCCCTGCTTGGCTTTGTATAACTTTTAAGTCATGTTTTCGTTACAATAAAGGTTTGTAACTCTGTTTTATATGCCTGGCATTAACAACGACCTTTTGATTTTGCTAACATCATATATATATATTATACATACTTATAGGGGCTCTTCTTCCTTTGGTCTGTTGTGTTATTCACATTTTATTTCCACCCACTACAGCATAGGTCAGCCCAATTCAGCCATTGGTTACATTTGCTGTGAGTGTTTGAGTGATGACATTCTGTCCTTTCACAAGGAGCAAATTCACAAACAAGGCTGTTTACTTCAGTGCCAGCGACTACTATGGTAATGTGTGTATTTTGAGACAAAATATATTTTAGCTTTTAGCCATTTTTGTCGATTTAGGAGAGCCCTACGGGTTGCTCAATAATAACGTTTTGCAAACATATAAATCAAACTAAAACAAGCATTGACAAAGTCAAATGGCTTTGCCAATGCTTGTCCAGAATTCCATTTGCTTAGTTGCCTGCATGTCTCACTATCATTTGTTGGCTTTCATATTGTCAAGTGCCACATAAAAAGGATTAGCCCTTCACTTTTGTTATAGTGCACTCATTCATTGCACATAAGCAAGGAGGCTTTAGGCTTTACTACAGGCTCAAAGCCTCAGCATAAGTTAATTTCAAATTTACGTAGAGTGGAATTCTTTAACATTCTTTGAACAACAAGGATAAGTTAATGTAGTTTGTACAATCATAATCACACATAAACCTAACATTCGTAAGCAATTATCAATTCACAAATTGTGTTTCTTAACACATTTTAAGGTAAGCTGTGGTAACCAAAGTTTTCAGCTGCTTGCACGTTACCTTTTTCTAAACACCTCCACATGACACTGTGCTGAGAAAGTATGTTGGAAATAATTGTGTGTTAATGTAATGTGTTCAATAATAAATAGATCTATATATCTAGCCCATCAACAACTACCACCCTTAGCTGCCATCAACAACTACCACCCTTAGCTGCCGTTACCTTGTCATATTCTCCTCACCTATGGCTTTCTCTTAAGACATTTCTTAATATAATCATTTCTACCTCGTCCTGTTACTCCAGACCTTTCTGTTACCCCAAACCAAAATAAGCATTACCCCTAATCTGGCTGTTAGACCTGTTAGCCTTAGAGTGTTTTTTCCCAGATCTGGTGCTTTACTTCTCCTGTTTTAACTCATTTGTTTTTGTTTGCTTTAGGACTCTGCACAGCTCACTACTACTAAAAAAGTGTGTGTACTCTCTCCTTTAAACATGGTGAAATTGGCTTACTCCCAGTTGGTAGAATTTAATTTACTTATAAGTCCCTAGTAGAGTGATAGTACATGTAACCAAGGCCTGTATATTAAATGCTACTAGTGGCCCTGCAGAGCTCATTGTGCCACCCACTTAAGCAGCCCTTTATACATCACTAAGGCCTGCCTTTGCAGCTTGTATGTGCATTTTAACTGCTATTTCGACCTAGCAAAATTAACCTTTTGCCAGGCCCAAATCCTCCTTTTAAATACATATAAATCATATATCCCATATCCTAATGTGTATTCTTAACACTGTTATTGCTCTTTACTGGTCTGTAGACCTTTTGTGACTTGGTGTACCGTACAGATCCTAACATATTGACCTGGGAACTAACATGAGAGAAGTTATGGTTTCTTTTTAACCATTGTGATTTTTGCACATATTTTATCTATTGATGTAGATGTTTTTCTGGGCTTTTAATAATTGTTTTTATCCTTTCATGGTATGGGCAGCTACGTTTTTTGATTGTTCCTTTTATGTTGTGACTGGACATTTTAATGTACTGTTGTATTGTCTGTGTCGCTTGTTTTCTGTATTTTTTGGGTTTCCAGAAACTGAATAAACTATTATGATTGATTGATTGGCATATAAGTCACCTCGGAGATAGGAGAATATTCTGTTTGGATATTTTCTCTTATGTTAAACTCTTCTAGTTTCATTAGTAGTCAGTGGTGCTAGAGAGTACCAAATGTGGCAAATTGATCCAGCAATAACAGTGCACTTACTTTTTCTGATCATCATTTTGAAAACCTCCTAGATGGATATGAGTGGATTCAGTGCTTCTGCCTGGGTGGAAGCATACTTGGTACTCAGAGAGAAGATAATTTCCTTCAATGAAGCATTTGATGAAGTCAGAGTTCTGGGTGAAAGCAGCACATTCAATGAGTTTTCCTAGGAATGCTCCATTCGGAATAGGTTGATAGTTGGCAGGATCGAGGATATCGAGTGCTTCTTTGGTTTTTTCAAGGAACTGTTTCATTAGATGGGCCATGAGTTCCAATGGAAAGGTTACTGAATCTATACAGTAATTGAGTACAGGGCCTGCTGCACTGGCCCCTGATGTTTTCAGTAGTAGCAGATGCAACACTCTTGCCCTGAATGGACATATATGTAATTTATCTAAGCTTGAAATAACTTCTGCATGTCATGTACTCCTCTGTTACTCCTCTGTTTCCTCTTTTTGAACATAATAGGGCTTTCTTATCCTGAATGCCAGTAACCCAGTAACCAATGTACGCTGAAGTGTGCCCCTCTGATGCTTCCTGGTGGATGCACCCTGTCAAGCACTTATTCTGGCTACCTCTAACCATTGAATACCCATGGACTGCCCTTCATCTTGTATATTGGTGGATCCTTGCAAATAAAATCTAAAAACTCTAACAGTCTTTTAGATGGGATGCACCAAACATATCTGACTGAGGGAAAATTTAAAGCAGATGATTAGCACTTTTCAATCTATGATTACAACTTGCAAAATGTAGAGACTCCAAACTTTTAGAATGATGTAGCTGTTCTTATTTTAAACACCCACTCATCTCTCATTTTCTCTGACAGCATAGACCTTGTACTTCCATTTTTATTTTAAACCATGAAGCTGAAATTTCTTTTTTTTTTTTTTTTAGTTTAAAAGCTTTATTGAAGCAGTAAGAACATAGGTGCAACATTACAGCAATACATTGTAGAGAAATGGCAAAAACTAACAAGCAAAATGTATGATAATAAAAAATAAAAAACTTAAGATAACTACCATTGTCAAATGATTAAAACCAAAAGAAGTAAGCAATAGAGAAAGGTTGTACCTTAAAACAAAATAGCATTTTACATTTTTCAGAGTGGAGAGAAAGCTAGAAAAAGAGAAAAGAAGAGAGGGAGGAAAAGAAAGGAAAAGAAAAGAAGGGAAAAGAAAAGAAATCAACATCCAAATCAGTCATCATATGTAAGACTATCAAGGTACAATTCTTATATAATTTCCTAAAACAGAGTAATAACCATACACTGACTTATAAGAGCTATATAATAGAAAAGAAACAAAATACTCATGGTGGTTGAAAAACGAAGGAACTGTCTTTGTTGCATAATGCAGATGAGGATAGATAGTTAGGAGTGGAGACCAGAAGGTTTCCTTTCGAAGAAGTTGCTGAGATGTGGTGGCAGAAGCTCTATCCAGCCTGTGATGATAGCAGAGAAAGTTCCACCAAGCAGAGAAAGAGACCTTAGTGGCATCCTTCCAATTGGAGGTAATTACCTGAAAGGCAATAGCAATTACTAGATCCACCAAAATGCCCACCCTGTGAGATCCAAACCAATTTGCGGAGTTACTTCCCAACAATATAGAGTAGGTATCAAAAGGAAAATTAATAGAGCAAATGGAGGAGATTGATTCACATACCTTGGTCCAAAACAGAGTGATGCTGGGGCAAAGAAAAAAGGAGTGCATAACTGAGCCAGGGGTGTTTTTGCAGGACCAGCAGTTCGGGGATAGATCGGAACCAAACTTGGAAAGAGATAATGGAGTTAAAAATAAACTCTGATAAAAAAATTATAGAGTCTGAGTGGTGCTGGCATTGCAGGAACTATGATGTATGCGTGCCCAAATGGAATTCCATGTGTGAATAGGGAGGATACGCTGCAAATCAGATTCCCATAAGAGTTCAACTTTACTCTTGGGGCAGTTAGGAGAAGAGAAATGAAGATATTTGTAAATATGAGAGGCCCGAAGGGAAAGAGAAGTGGATAAAGGTTCTAAAATGGGATCTGAAGCGGAGGGGGGAGGTCCGGAAAGGAGAGAAAACTGATTAGTTAAAAGCAATCTTAAAGAGTCATACCTGAGAAGAGAGGAGACAGGCAGGCAGAACTTATATTGAACTTCCTGAGGAGAAAGAAAAAGCGAACCATGTATTATATGTTTGACAAGAAAGATCCCCTTAGCCGCCCAGTTTTTCCAGAAAATAGTACGGTTGGACAGTTTAATGGATTTATTATGCCAAAGAGGTGAGTCTAGGAATATTTGTAAAGGAGTATGGGATCTGTGCTTGACCGGATAAAAGGTTGAAATAAATTGTGAAATGGTCGGGTAATTAAAAGAACGAGGAGGAAGAGAAAAGTTGGCTAACGAGGAAAAAGGGAAAGGATGAATCAGGGATTCCTCCAATTTATGCCAAACAGATGTAGGAGTTTCTTCTGAAGAGGACAAATATGGTAGCACTTGACGAATTAAAAAGGAGGAGTGATATTGTCAAAAATTGGGGAAATGTACACCTCCCCGATCCTTAGGGGCAGACAGTAAATATAAAGAAATACGGGCTTTCCAACCATTCCAGAGAAATTTACTCAACACACCGTTAACGTTTTTAAAGAATTTTAATGGAAGTTTCACTGGTAGCATGGACAGATAAAAGTTGATAATCGGAAGCATCATCATTTTGATTGCATCTAGTCTACCCCACCATGACAAAAATAGGGAGACCATTTTCAGGCCATGTTATTTACTTTTAATAAAATATCTTCCAAGTTTAGCTGGACCGTTCTCACAATTGAAGAAGAATATTTAATTCCCAGGCATGTGATACTATTGGTGTTCCATTTGAAATCAGTCCCATCAAACATGCTTTTAAGCAGTATTTATTTAATGGAAGCACTTTGGATTTAGAAAAATTGAGGGGGATATTCACAAGGACTTATCTCCGAGTTATCGCCAACTTTACGCAACAAAAGTGGGGACAGATTTAACACCCCATTCACAAGCGGTTGCAAACTGCAGACAACGCAAGTATTCCCGCGATAACCACCTCAACATTTACCTCCACGGGTGACACCACCAACTAACCCTAATGAGATGCAGTGTAGGCGTTCCCGTGCAAAAACACACGAAAACACCACAACACCACTTTCACAATGAACTGCCAGATCTGCGATGCGAACCAAAAACAGGTGATAAGCCGCGGTAGCAGCAGGGAATTAACACCTGCCTTTTGCTGGTGTTGAGCAGGACGACTACCTGCAGCATGAAAGGGAGCCCAGGCCAGAGCCACATCTGAAGACCCACAGATGGCGTGGAGACAATGATCATGCAGCTCGGAGACCCATGAGGGCCACAACACCCACCGCCACAACCCCCAGGCCCCCCACCCCCCCCCGGACTAACATATACCGTGCACGACACAAGAGCCACAAAAGGCGCATGACGTCGCACAATGACAAACAGAAACACACATGTTGAGACAGAAGAACGAGAAACAGTCACTCATCATTGAAGTAACAACCAAAAACTTTATTGAAATGCAACACAAAACACCAATGCGGAAGACTCCTGTCGGGTCCATCCAGGACAATCCTGATGTCACGGCCTGGAAAATAAAGCCCAAAATAAGAACGTGTGTCATGCGCACATCAAAGGAGCGAGACACAGAGAAACAGAGAATGAAAGAAAGGCAGAGAGAGAAAGAAAGAAAGGGAGAGGGAGAGAGGGAGAGAAGGAAAGGAAGTGAGAGGGAGAGAGAGAGAGAGAGAGGGAGAAGGAAAGGAAGGGAGAGAGAGGGAGAAGGAAAGGAAGGGAGAGAGAAGGAAAGGAAGGGAGAGTGAAAGTGAAATGAAGAGATAGAAAGAGAGAGAGAGAGAGAAGGAAGGACACTGCCGCCCCGCGCACCCAGGCACCACTGCTCACCTGCTGCCACCGGTGTGTCTCCAAACAAGTGCCGGGATACACTGCAAGCCACCATGTCTGCAACCTGTAACCGAGGCAAGAGTCAATCATGTCAGAGTCCATCCCACTGCACACGGCAACAATGCCTGTCTGCCCCTGCGCACACATGCAGCCGCACCCTACCCCCTCCCACCAGCCAGCGCTGGCTGTCCGCCCTTGCGCACCCAGGCCCCACTGCTCACCTTTTGCCGATGGTGTGTCCACCAGTGGGCACACCACGTGCCCGTGCAAGCTCCAGGCCCCGGTCCCGCCACCATGGCATGCTCCACATCATGCAGACCCGCAACGCGGCCCAGCAGGTCCCACACATGACGCTGAGTCCTGAGGAATCAATGGCAGAGACCACATCAGTGCACACGTCATCATCGCAGGCTGCACACCCGCTCAGCAATTTCGGTGCCACTAACCCTGTGCAACCCCAGTCAGCGCCACGTGGTGGTAGGCCCGTGACGGCTGCAAGGCTTCGGGTGCCACTAACACTGTGCAACCCCAGTCAGCGCCACATGGTGGTAGGCCCATGACGGCCGCAAGGCCTCGGGTGCCACCAACCCTGTGCGCAATAACTCATGGGCCCTTCATGATTGAGCCCCGTGGTACGTCCGTCATCCAGTCACCTCCAGCAGTGGGGAATGTGACGTTGCCGGCCCCTCATATACTCGGGGTCACATGGCCTGTGACGCCTGCGCCGGATGGGTGTGGTGTGTGTGCAAACCTGCCCTCAGGGAGTGGCCATGACATGCTGACAACTAGACCAGCGACCTGCAGACCACTAGCGTGTAGACCTGCGACATGTGGTTATGTGGCCCCCCTTCGGAGCGTAAGCAGAGTGGTCTGTCCTGGCGTACGCCGGACCAGCGCAGGGCTTGCAACAACGACTCGGCGCTGTGGGCGTGGTGCAGTCCATGTCCGGACAAGGAAGTGACTAATGCGTGTGTCCCTGTTGTGGTGTCTATGGCACCCACAACGCAATCGGCAACGTAGCACACTGTGACTAGAATCCCACTAGATGAGCATCATTGACGTTAGGGGGAATCACTGACCCTACATTCATCCACACATTCATACTTGAATGATGAAAGACATGACATAGCAGTGCGTTCCTGAATGTTTATTGCACGTCCAGTGGAGTTCAGCAGCTGGAGCAGAACAGGGCCATACCAACCGCACTTCACAATATGGGCCCGTGGAGGGCCAGCCAGAGTCCATCGAGGGAATGACAAGGCCAGAGGATGAGGAAGAGTACAGTCTACAGTCTGGTCTCCGTGTCATTGGTCACCAAACAGGATATGGAAGTCCATGTCGTGGTCCAAGGTGAGTGCCGCAGAGTGTATCGGGGGTCAGTGGGAGGTCATGGGGCCATGTGCGGCACCAAGGAGCAACAGGCCAGGTGGCAGAAATGAATGCTAGTGCCTCCTTCTGATCCCAAATCCAGCCACGTCCTCGGAAGTGTGCCCTGCCCCACCTGTGGGTGGTGCTGTTCCGGCTGCAGCACTGTGTGCCACTGACACATCAGGGGCCGGAGGTGTATTGCCCTGCCGCTCTGTGTGGCAGTGACACATCAGGTGCTGGAGGTGGAATGTCTGCCGCACTGTGGGGCACGGACACACCAGGGGGCGGAGATGTGGATGGTGTAGGGGCAGCAGCATTCATCCGCGCCACGCCTTGTGGCAGCAATGCCATGATGAGGACATGCAGGGCATGGTAGATCCCAGCTACATTTCGCTGATGTGCAGAGGTGGCTGCCATCCTTTCTGCCTCCATCTGCACCATGTCCTCCATGAGCCTCCGCATGCGTGCCATCTCCTGGCTGAGATCGCTGGAGCCACTCTGAGCGGACAGGTGCTCTTGTCTCCGAGTCATGACTCCAGCAATGTCAGCCAGGGCTCGTTGGAGACCATGGAGCGGCGTGTGGGTGTCCGTTAGGGACTGGAGGTGGTCCCTGATGGGACTCAGACACCCATGGATGGCGTCCAGTTTGGTAGCCATGAGGTCGAACCCCACCTGCACCTGCTCAGCCATCTCCCTCTGGACCTCCAACACATGGCGTTGGAAGGCCATGTGTTGTTCGGGGGGTCTTGGGAGACAGCCGGGGTTGTGGGTGCCTCCTGCTGGGTGGTTTGTGGAGTGGGTGGGGTCTCCTCGATGCAGCTGGGCTGCCCTGGTCCTGGAGGTGAGTGGCGGATGAGTTCCATGATGTCTTGGAGGGCTTGGGTGTCGATGCTGGTGGTGTCCTTCTCGTCATCAGTGAAGAGTGGCTGGGACTGCTCTGCAGGTGGCGTTGACGGTGCCCCTGCAATGTGAAGGGGAGATGCTGTGTTACAATGTGTCCTCATGTATGTGGCCGCATGGTACATGTTGACATTCAGACAGCATGGCAATGTATATTGTGACAGTGTGTAGATCAGGGCCATGATCCAGAGTCATTGTGGGTGTGCACTGTGCTCTGCTTGATTGTGCATGTGTGCCATTGTGGCCATCTCCCCCCGTCCCCCCAGTACCTGGTGGTTACTCACCCTGTTGCTGTGGTGTTGTGTCATGTCGAGCAGTGTCCGGTCCCCCGACTCCTGCCAAGGTCTCCACACTGATGACTGTCGACACCAGCTCCTCCATGTCATCCAGCTCCAGCTGTGGCGCTGGGCTCCC
The DNA here is from genome assembly GCA_963921515.1 of Calotriton arnoldi. Lineage (NCBI taxonomy): Eukaryota > Metazoa > Chordata > Amphibia > Caudata > Salamandridae > Calotriton > Calotriton arnoldi. The sequence goes on from CAWUFW010002952.1 coordinate 1,730,766, forward strand.
ACCTCCAGGCTGCATTGCTGCCTTCTGGTTGCCTGCGAGTTTCTCCTTGGTCTTGCGCTTGATGTCATTCCATCGCCTCTTGACCTCGTCCATTGACCTCTTGTGCTCTCCGACGGCGTTCACCTTGTCCACGATGGCCCGCCATAATCCATTTCTGGTGCCCAATGATACATTGGAGGCGACGAACAGTTGTTGATGGTGTTCTATCACCTCCGTGACCAGGATCCGATTCTCCTGCGGACTGTACTTCATCTTCATCTTCTTCTTGTCCTTGCCCTTCCCTGTCACCGTGGTCCCAGGCTGGTCGTCCGGGGTACTTGTGGGGTGGCGCTCGTCCTCTGCGCCTGCTCCGGCTGCCTCCATGGTGCTTCAGTGTTGGTCATTTTGTGTTTGTCTGTTTTTTCTCCTTTTGTAGTGATTTTCCTGCCTGCCGTGTGTGTATGGCAGGCTTGGCGCTGCTTATCGCTGATTTCCTCATCGCGAATGTGCTCATCGCACGTTTTTTGGTTGTGTTTTTATCGCCGTCGCGGTGGTTGTATCGCGGACATTGTCCGCGGTTTCAGGAGACTATCGCATGGTACCGCCGTGTTGTGAATTCCACGTTAACACGGGGTTATTTTCCCGCGATGGACTGCGATGTGTAAAGTTGCGTTAACATTTTTTGGAGATGTTTAGCACACGTTCTTGTGAATATACCCCTGAATTTGTAACCGGACAAGGCGGCATAAGAGGATAAGAGATCTGTGAAGGTGGGCAAAGAGGTAAGCGGATCGGAAATGTATAGCATAATATCATCCGCATAGGCGGTAAATTTGATTTCGGTTGCCTTGTGTTTGAAACTTTGAAAGGTGGAAGAATGACGCAGAGAATGAAGAAAAGGTTCAAGAGAGAGGATAAAGAGCAAGGGAGAAAGAGGACAACCTTGACGGGTACCTCGTTGTAGAGTAAAGTATGAAGATTGAGAGCCATTAACAAAAACTGAAGTGGTTGGGGAGGAATATAACACGTTGATAAGGGACAAGATAGAGGGGCCAAAACCGTGCCATTTGAGGGCGCGCATCATAAAATGCCAATAAATGCGGTCAAAAGCTTTCTCCGCGTCAAGGGTTATGGCTGCAACAGGGGAGGAACTCTTGGATGCTAGATGAATAATATTAAAAAAAAGTTCTGGAATTATCAGCTAAAGTCCTTCCCTTAACGAATCCCGTCTGTTCAGAACCAATCAGTTCTGGAAGTACCTGATTGATACGGAGGGCCAGTACTTTAGCAAAAATTTTACAAACTAAATTGATTAATGAAATGGGGCGATAATTAGCACATAAAGAAGGATCCTTATCTTTTTTTGGGAATTAAACAAATCATAGCCTCAAGAAAGGAGCCTCGAGCTTCATTATGAGAAATAAAATATTGAAAAAGAGATAAAAGGTGGGGCAAAAAGATTTGTGAGAAGTAGGAATAAAATTCGGCAGTAAATTCGTCTGGGCCAGGAGCCTTGTCTTTAGGTAACTTGGCCAAGGCTGACTTAACCTCAAAAAGGGACACATCTGTATCCAATATAGAGCAATCATGGGGAGGGGAAGATCGGGGGGGTAGTGAATCAAAAAATGAACCTAAGGCAGCATCAGACGGAGAGGATTCAGGAGTATATAGGGTCATATAAAAGTCCGTAAAACATTTCAATATTTCCTCATCCTTAAAGCGATTGACACCACTATCATCAATGATTTTAACTATTCTAGACCTTTGGGACTTGATCTTCAAATAATTCACCAGCAATTTACCTGCTCTATTACGACTGACATAGAATTTAGAATTGATTTTCAATAACTTCCCGGAAGCTTCCTCCGTGGTTTTCCTATTAAAATTTAATTTTGCTTGGACCACATTTTTAAGATTAACCGCATCGGTGGAAGAAAAATATGCATGTTCCAGTTGCTTAATGGAAGCAGATTCCTTTTGATATTTTTCTTTTTGATAGCTACATAGTCGATGATAAAGCCTCTGGCTGTCGCTTTAAAAGAGTCCCAAATAGTATGAAAGGGCATATCTGGACTAGCATTGAGGAGAAAGAATTCCGACACAAAATCCTTAAAGCGCCCAATGAAAGTAGGATCTTTGAGAAGATAATTATTAAAGCGCCATCGACGAGATTTGGAAGGAAGGGAGGGAAGATCTAAATTGATAAAGACGGGAGCATGATCGGAAATAAGAATGGATCCTATTTCAGCATGTTGTAAATTAGAAAGAAGGTGTGGGATCAAAAAATATAGTCAATTCTATAAGTAGATTTATGAGTGGGACAATAGAAAGTGAATTCTAAACAGTCAGGATTACAAATCCTCCAAGCATCTACCAGGCCTCTCGAAAGTATTGTGTTAGCAAAGGTCTTTTGCATTTTATTAGGGATATATCTAGAAGAGGATTTCCTATCAGTAAAGGGGTCCATGACCTGATTGCAGTCCCCACCCACTATGAGATTAGAGTCAGAACATGAGTGAAGAGTGTGTGACATGGATTGCCAAAATTGGGAATCAATACCTGTGGGACCATAAATGTTGAGGAGAGAAATATGAGATCCATTTATGAGGGTACGAAGAAGAAGCCATTGCCCATCAGTATCTTTTTCCTCGCTTTCTATAGTAAGGGAGAGGGACTTATGAAAAAGTATTGCTACTCCGTTTTTTCTATCTTTAGCTGGGGAACTACAAACATGGCCTACCCATTGTTTTTTAAGTGAATTGATATCCTTGTCATTGAGGTGTGTTTCTTGTAACAACGCAATCTTACATTGTAATTTGGAGAGATGGGTAAGCACCCTTTGTTTTTTAACAGGATTACGTAAACCTTTTACATTCCAAGAGATAATTCGAATTCTAACAGTCATCACAGGGGAAAAGGGCAATAAACAACACCATGAGTTTTATAAAATTGGAAAAAGTTGAGAACTCAGCATGCAAAAATTTAAAGTCAACAAGATGATAATATTGAAGTAAAAATGGATAGGAGAAAAGGATCTGTAAGAGATGAAAGGTAGGGAGTACAAAAAGGTAAAGAGTGGTAGGAGATAATGATACTGAGGAAGGAAAAGGAGAAAAGGGTTCAATAGTCAAAGAGGAAAGGATAGAAAAAGAAAAACAAGAAAAGAAGAGAAAAGGAAAGGAAAGGAAAGAAAAGAGGGTAAAGAGTGTACATGACAGACAAAGAGAAGTTGACAGGAAGCCGAAGGACTTCAGTCATGAAAGACGGAGTACATATCCAGACTAAAAAGAGTATCATGGGGAGGCGGGGAGCCACAGGGGGAAGGCAGATGGCGAAGCCAGCGAGGACATCGGGAAACAACAGGAACCAGTAGACAGAAAAACATGAAAAAAACGGTTAGCTTAGTAGGAGGTAACAGAAAGGGAGAGACTGATGACAAAAAAAACATAAAATAGTAAAAAATAAAACAGTCAAACAACTGCACCAAGGACATCCGATGAAAGAGTTAACACTTACCAAACATGAGGAGTAACTGTGAACATTATTATCGGGTTGGAAGGACAGGAAGGAAGGAAACATCGGGGGAATGAGTCTGTACGGGAAGGGAGACATCTGTGAAGAGAAACCAAAGAGATAATAGGAAATGGTCTCCAGAAATGGCGAACAAAATTCCTAACAACAACAAAAGAAGACGAATATCTTCAGAACTTTAGAGTGAGAAAAGTTAAATCAGAGAAACATAAAACAGAGCAAGAGGAGACAATTCTCAGGCCCCTACAAAGTCCATCTCTTCTCCTTTATGACGAGAAATAAATTGTCTTAGATCTTCAGGACGATCAAAGGAGTAGGTCCTTTCTTTGTGAGTGACTTTAAAAAATCAAGGATGTACCAGACCATATCTAGCATGGGCGAAAGGAAAGGAATTCCTTGCAACGGGCAGCAGTGGCGCGGGCCACATCTTGAGAGAAGAAAACTCTTTGACCAGACCATAACATCTACTTTCTCTGCTTTGCCGCTGAGAGAACCATTAACAGCTCAGTGTACTCCAGAAATAAAACGATTATCCCTCTAGGGTGGTTGACCGATGAAGCAGAAGATGAACCTCCAGGTTTAGAGCCAGTGCGATGGGCACGTTGCAAATTGAGAGTGGTGCCGTCCTTGAGACCAACAATTTTAGGAATGTGTGTTTTTAAAAATGCGAGCATGTCGGGCCCCTCCTCTCCCTCAGGAATACCATAAATTCTAAGGTTATTGCGCCTATTACGGTTTTCTAAGTCTTCCGTTTGCATTTTGAGGAGAGCGATCTCCTTTGACATAGCAGCAACCTGAGGAATCACATCCTGAGTGTCACTGATCCTCTGTTCCACCGGCGAGACACTCTTGAATCTAGGTTAGACCACTTCTCTTCTAGCCTCTAATCAGTAGCGTTGGTGTCAATCACAAAAGGCTTTATAAGTTTTATCTCTTCCATGAGGTCCTCCAGTGTTATAGGTAGTGGAGATTTAGTAGGAGAGTTGGGTTCCTTCTTTTGGCGTTTGGAGGAGGCGGCAGTATTGGAGTCCTTGCGAAGAGAAGACATATTAGCAGAGGTACTTTTCTGACCAAGGGAGAGAGAAGGCTCCATAAAGATTAATGTATTGAAGACTCAAGAGAGAGGCACTGTAGAAGAGTAGAGTATAAAACCTGTAGAGACAAAACTTTATCTTATGATCTCGCTTCGGAAACGAGTAGAGCAACCAGAGATGACTCCAATGACTCTACTAAAGCTGAGAGGACTTAAAGTCAGCCCAAAGGATTCCAAAACCTGCTAGGGTACGTCATATAGTCATTAATGGCTGGCTGTTGATAAGGGTTAAAGCGCATCAAAGGCAGGTGGTAAAGACGCTCCTCAGATCACTTCACATCTCACTGGGAACAGGATGTCCAATGTTGCCAAGACTTAAAACTCAAATGGAGAGCACAACTAATGCCAGACCACCAGACCCAGTCGCAACCCTGTCGCAAGAAAGGGAAACCAGGTTACAGCACGAAGCTTCAATGGGAAATGGCCAACCAGCGAAGGCTCAAGTCATTCCAAACGCACAGCATGTCTTCAACAGCATCCGGTGGTCTCAGGGAACATTGACTCTCCACAACACAAGCCTTTCCTCAGAAAAAATTGCAAGGGAAAGAAACAGCTTCAGCATCCAATGTCACCTCCACAACAACAGAACTTCAACTGGAAACAACAGTGTGCCGCCGAGACGCACCTCAGGCAGCAAGGAGAAAGCCACAAATCAAAGTTGCATCACGCCGCAAGTAAAATGGCGGGCGCTGCCGGAGAACCTGAGGGAAGCACGGCGCGGAGGAAACGGGGCAAAAGGCAGCTCAAAAAAAGAAAAAAAAGACAGCTACCTGAGCCCCTGCACCTGCTCCACACGTGGAATCAGTACATTGCACCGGAACTCGGCAACTACGGCTACCGGCGGAGAGAAGGTCCCGCTCGAAGCACGGAGCCTCAGCCGGACGCGGCCATCTTGTGGCAGCTCAAGCCACGCCCCCGAAGCTGAAATTTCTGAACATGCAGAGGCTTACTTTTGCACCTCTGGAACTCAGGGTTCAGTGACAAAACATCGACACCCAAAACATTCCCATACCACAATATCGAGTCATAAATATAGATGTCAAAAATATCGACATCCTATATTTATAAAGGTAAGATACAAAAATATCAAAAAGAAATATTGATGAGATAAATATAGATGTAAAAATTATTGTTTAAATAAATAGATTTAATATACTTTTTAACAAAAATAACAAATAAACTTAACTTAACAAAGTTAAACACACATATATAATAATTCTTATATGTATTTACAGTAAACAATTAATAAACTATTCATATAAATTTATTTTATAATTTTATAAATATATAAAAATTTAACAAATAAATATATATAGATACAAATACCAATAACATAAAATTTATGTTAAAAAAACATTCTATTATTAATTAAAACATTAAGCTATATAAAAATATTTAAACTTAAATATCCCACTCCAGTCAATGCAACAGTAGGGAAAGTGTTGGATAGTGGAGGGGTTAAAATTACTATTCCCACTCCAGTGAGTGCAACAGTAGGGAAAGTGTTGGATAGCGGAGGGATAAAATTTACTATTCCCACTGCTGTGACTGCAACAGTAGGGAAAGTTTTGGATAGCAGAGGCGTAAATATTACTATTCCCACTCCAGTCAGTGCGACAGTAGGGAAAGTGTTGGATAGCGGAGAGGTAAAAATTACTATTCCCACTCCAGTCAGTGCAACAGTAGGGAAAGTGTTGGCTAGCGGAGGGGTAAAAATTACTATTCCCACTCCAATAAGTGCAGCAGTAGGGAAAGTGTCGGATAGCGGAGGGGTAAAATTTACTATTCCCACTCCAGTCAGTGCAACAGTAGGGAAAGTGTCGGATAGCGGAGGGGTAAAAATTACTATTCCCACTCCAGTCAGTGCAACAGTAAGGAAAGTGTTAAATAGTGGAGGGATAAAAACTACTATTCCCATTCCAGTCAGTGCAACAGTAGGGAAAGTGTTGGATAGTGGAGAGGTAAAAATTACTATTCCCACTCCAGTGAGTGTAACAGTAGGGAACGTGTTGGATAGCGGAGGGATAAAAATGACTATTTCCACTCAAATGAGTGCAACAGTAGGGAAAGTGTTGGATAGCGGAGGGGTAAAAATTACTATTCCAACTCCAGTCAGTGCAAAAGTAGGGAAAGTGTTGGATAGCGGAGAGGTAAAAATTACTATTCCCACTCCAGTGAATGTAACAGTAGGGAAAGTGTTGGATCGTGGAGGGATAATAATTATTACTATTCCCACTACAGTCAATTCAAAATTAAAAACAAACAAAATATCAACAACAACAAAAAATATTTGAAAAACAAAATAAATTAAAAAATATATATAAATATGTTAAAAATTATAATACAAATATATTTAATATTATAAATTTAAAAACATATTATAATGTTAAATACATATCAGAAATGCCTACAAATATTATATTAAATAAAATATAAAAATATTTTTCAAACAAATATTTTTAGCTAGAAATTATTTTGAAACATAAACATTATTACATGCATTTATTTTATTTACATTCTACCATATAACACCACACAATTCACAACCCACACCCAAATTAAAAATAAAATGTACTTCCATAATGAACATAAATATTATTAATTAAAAACAAATTAAAACACATAAATATTAATTTAACTTCCCACCCTTTACCCCTATAAACCCCACAACCCACACCTAAAATTAATTACACAATTCCCATATTTAATTTTCAATTAATTCATTAATAATAATTAACAACTAATTATTAATTAATAAAAAATAAATAACTTCCCACCCTTTACCCCTATAAACCCCACAACCCGCACCTAAAATTAACCACACAATTTCAATATTTAATTTTCAATTAATTGATTAATAATTAACAATTAATTTAAATTAATTAAAAATAAATTACTCCCCACCCTTTACCCCTATAAACCCCACAACATGCACCTAAAATTAATTACACAATTTCCATATTTAATTTTCAAATAATTAATTAATATTATTTAACAATAAATTAATAATTAATTAAAAATAAATTACTTCCCACAATTAACACTATAAAATCTCAATTAAATACATATGAATAATTAAAAAATATAATTCATTTATTATAATTAAATTACTTCCCACCCTACTCCCCTATAAACGCACAACCCGCTACGGAACTAAAAAAAGCAAAATTCAATTAAAATAAAATTGATAACTACTAAAAATGTAACACATATATTAAAAACATTAGCAATACTTATACAAAAAAATACATCACATTCATTTAAAATATATACTAAAATACAAAACACTAATTACAAAATCGATATTTTAAACAACTATATTTTTGCAAACGATATTATTGACTTCTATATTTTTGAAAACGATATTTCGTACCTTCAAATCGATATTCTTGACCACGATATTCTTGCTGTCGATATTTCTCACTGGCGATAGGACTCAATATTTCTGTCGTTCGAAATTTCCAACTCGATATTTTGTCTGCCCACCATTTCACAGTTTATCACATTTTCCCTACTTAGAACAGTGCCTAACAAGGGCAAACATTGATAATTGCTGTCACCACATGGGAAACTATTGCACCCTAGGAAGCAGAACAGAGCCAACCATACATTTGGATGGGCACCTATTGAGACATTGCCTGGTTTGGAGGACATTATCCCTAAGAGTACATTGTGTCATGCACCTGCAGCACACTGCAATTATGTAGGAATGGGAGGTTGCAGTTTCTCTTGGCATTAAGAGACAGCATTGGGAAATGGATGGGTTTCAGACAACACTGATAAATTTGATGATGGCAGACTCCCTTCAGAAAAACATATTCTTGTTTAGGTGTAAGGAAAGAAGGGTATGTGTGATGACACAAAGAATGGTGTGGCTCCTGAGTGCTCAACAATGGTTGGCACTAAGAAAAGTTTTGCTTTGATGTTGTAGATCAAAAGAGTGGTTAGTTCCAGTTGAAAAGCAGCAATCTTAGTTGAATAACTGGCAATAGTGGAAGGGGGCAGGCAGGTAAGACAAGTCAGCTTTGCATGAGACACAAGCCTCCACATAGTGATTTCACACCTGTTGGTCTTGAACATACACATCATATTTGTTGTATAACAACATAACATCAAAGGGGCTTATTTACAAGCCCATTGAGCTACCGGTGCATCACTTTTTGTGACGCATCGGCGGCGCAAAGGTATTGCCCATATTTACAAGGCCATGTAAAGTCACCGTTAGTGATTTTCATGGCCTTGTAATTATGGGCCCCCTTCACCCATTACTCAGCATGAAATGGGTGTTCCACAGGTGTTGATGTGGGTGTTCCCACGCAACATCCATGGATCTTGATACACTCCCAGATTTACAACATTTTGTAAAACTGGGAATGCGTCATAATCCTGAATGGCGCAACGAGAAGAAAATACTTTCATTTCTCCTCGTTTTTTCCTCTTTCCGCATTTTTCAGCATGCATAGAAAGAGGAAAATGGCATTAATTATTGTTTTCGTACAGGAAGGTGCACCTTTCTTCACAAAAACATACTCACTTTATACCCAATTGGCACATTTAATCAACTTGTAAGCTCCTAGTAAAGTGGTACTACATGTACCCAGGGCCTGTAATTAAATGCGACTAGAGAGTCTGCAGCACCTATTGTGCCACCCACTTAAGTAAAGTGTGCAGACTCCCAAAGCCTAAAAACGAAGTAAGCAAGAAAAGGAGGATAGAAGGCAAAAAGTTGGGGAAAACTACGCCAAGGATGTTTGGTCCAACACTACGTTATTACCTTATATGAAGGTGCACCTCACTAAAGTTGCCTGTAATTTTCCAGGATTGAGAATGATCTGCTGAGAGCCATATTGTGCGGCATGCAGCTGTTCTGAAGCAGGTTCACTGCTTTTCATGACTCAGTTTTGCTTCTGAATATACATTGACTAAGACGTGAATTTTAATGTAGGGAGCATTGTCACTAGACTAAGTATGGGCAAAGTCTTCAACTTCACTTAGCAAATTTGAAAAGAGTTGTAAAACGTCACCCGTTGTGCAGTTTAGAGGAGAATACCAGTATCTTCGGACTTCACCTGAGACAACGTTTTGGTTGCATGGTCCAACAAAGTTGATAATTTCTAACAGGCAGATGTCAGAACATTTTTCTGAATGAAGTTGATCCAGATCAAGCTCAGATAGGGAACAGAACTGGCTCTGATTGATGCAGTTTTTCTTCACCTCCACTCCAAGCTGGATTGATACCTGGACACAAGCAAAGACATTTGCCTGGCAGCCATGCATAAGTGACTCCAAATTACAATATATCTTGCTCCTCAGAAGGCAGAACCTCTACCCATGAGTGACTCACGGATGAGTGCCGACCCAGCCACTGTGGTCGACCCATTGCCATTTGCTGTCCCAAGTGGCAGCAGAAATATCTTTCTGCTACATGCAGGGCCGCTAAATCATTCTCCTTTTTCTTTAACCTTCTCACATAGCAATGCAAGCAAATGTTAAAGTATACATGTAGGGGCTTGTTTACTAGTTTTTGATGCAGTTTAGCACAGCAAGTCACTTTGCTGCGCTGCCCTGCATCAAAAGAAAAGGGCAGGAATGCTCTGTATCTATGAGATGCGGCGCATTCTGTCCCCTTCCTCTGCGCTGGTGCACAATTTGCTGCATTGCGCCAATGCCAGCACCCTTGCACCATGGTGCAACAGTGTCTGCGTTGTAGGAATTATTGTTTTTGTGCAGGAAGGGACACCTTTCTGCACAAAAACAATCAGTGGAGGCGTTTTCCTCCCACTGTGTGTGCCACAGAATGTAGCACACATAGAAACAGAAAAAAATGAGGCGAAATTAAGTGATTTCTCCTCGTTACGCCTCCCTTGGGAAGGCGTAGGATTGTGACGCATTCCCAGGTTTACTGATCCTTGTAAATCTGGGAATGCGTCAAAATCCATGGGTGTTGCATGAGAACACCCAGCACAATGCTTCTTTGACACAGAGTAAGGCAACGCGCTGCTTTTCCTTACTCCATATCTACGACGCCATGAAAAGCCTAGCAAAGTGGCTTTGCATGGCCTTCTAGATATTCGTCGGCACTCTACACCACCGGTGCATCAAAAGAAGAGATGCAGAGGCGACACAATGGGCAATGCACACTACTAGTCTACACCTCTACCCTTTTGAAGCTCCTCTGTTGTGTGCTTTTTGAGTTACATTTGGGTGTCAACAGAAATGTCTGAGAGCTGTTATCTGTGGCCAGAAGTGGTGTCATGAATGGTTGCAGTGTAGTGTTATGTAAAGGTGCAGTAAGAAGTGTACATGTATAATCTGCCCACCTAGCTGTGGAATCTGTTTTTTTCCTCGTTTCAGGAAAATCTGATGGCATCCGGTATAGCTGCATTATGCCAAGAACCCAGATATTGTTTGGAATACTCAGTGAGGCAATGGGTGGCATTATATACAAAGATGAATTTCAGGCTGCTGTAACATTTGTGCCTGTTGTAAACACAGCTTCTTGTTTGGATCTTGACTATATGTGTACCAATCATTGCCACTCTGGTGAAGGAAGAACCGTTGATATTTTAAAAACCCCTCTGCGATTTTTTATCTGCTATAAACAACAGCCTTTCATTCCCTTATGGCTTTGAGTGCATCAGTAATATAGCCTTACAACAAGATAATTATAATAAAATAGATTCTTTGTAAATAGTGTATAACAACACTGTTGTGCCAAGTATAAACTCTGCAAATAGCAGGTGGTACTTTTAAATAATGTAATATCACACAATCTATCAACCTTAGAAAAATGAAATGCCTTCAAACTTGTGGTCTGCCAGTCACACCAGATCTCAAATCAAAGTGTTTGCCTCGCTGAGCCATTATGCTGGTAAATAATGATTGTGAGTTGCCCAGTAGGTCTCTATTAACTCACTGTAGGGACCTAGTGCCAACGTTCAATCAATCAATCAATCAGGGAATTGTGAAGCGCGCTACTCACCCGTGAGGGTCTCAAGGTGCGCAGGGGTGCAGCCCCCACACAAGAAGCAGACTGGTATCTACTGTTATCGTGTGAAGTGTTTAGTTCTCTGGTGTAAATTGGGATGAAATATGGTACATCATTCATGATTTCCTAGTGGGATCTGAATCCCTTTCCACCTCGTATGTTCTGGGGAGTAGACTTTTGCTGGAACTTCCTTGTTCAGGTGCTTTCCGCTTCCATCTGTGGTTTCAATTGAGTATGCATGGTAGGCAGAGTTGTATTTCTATGAAGCTGGCAGGTCCTCTCAGGGTTTCTGCATCAGTCTAATTTTGTGATTCTTAACCGGTGGTCCGCTCACCCTTGGGTGTCTGGAAGGCCTACTCAGGGGGTCAGCTACTGCTTAGAAAAGTAATTAATATTGGCAGATTAATAAAGTATATGTACCTAAAACAAGGAAAAAAGAAAATTAAAAAACTTTCTGCAAACTTGAGGGAGTGAATTGGAGGCCAAAAATTAACTGGTATCCTAAGTTTAATTAATGGAAGTAGCACAAGTTTGACAAACAGTAGTATGGATTATTGGTGGCCTCAGCTGAAGCATGAGTATGTACCAACAAAAATAGAAGATGCGTTAGGAGCAGAAAAGAGTGATATGCTAGAATTCAGCATATTGCATCCCAAAGTGGCTTTGTCCCAGTGAGGTGAGTGTTGGGCCACTCATGCCTGCTTTTAGGATTATGAGCGCAATTAGAATAAAAGGACTGAACATGGTCTAGTTTTAGGGGTGCCCCAGGTGTGTGATGATTCACCACCCTGCGGGGTCGGTGGAGTCCATGTGGACTTGCAAAACACGGTTTTCTAGAGAGGCTTTGTTGTGGTGGCATGCATATTTTAGTCAAAGAAGTCTACAGTCCTCTGCAAATTGATGCTATATGATCACGTTTTCTGAAACAGGACTTGTGACAGAGTGCACTGAGGATTCCCTTGTTTGCAAGGGAACACCAATTAAAACTATGAACCCTCGGAGTGAGTGCACTGGTAGTGAATCTCTGCCAGCACATTTGGAATTAGAGGCAAGACTTTGAGCCCCTCTTTCTTATATCACATTGTGGCAGAATCTTTTCCCAGCTTGGTATTAGACATTTTGCCGGCATAATTTGTGTGACATTGCCTGATGAATCCAGGGGTCGCATGACTTAAAGGGCCATATGTACAAACCATTTTTGTGGTTGCAAACAGGCCAATTTGCAGAATCGGCCAATTTGCGACCGCAAAAAAGCATTTCAGTATGTACAAATGCCAAATTACGATTCAGTAACATGTTACCGAATTGCAATTTGGTTTAGCGATTCGGTATTTGGAAGAGGCATGTTTAGGGCGTCCCTTCTAAATATCGAATCGCAGTGGTACATATGAATGTTTTGCAATCAAATTACTGTTGTAAAACATTCATATTTTACTGACATCTCAAAGGAAGTGGTAACCATTCGCAAATGGGAAGGGGTTCCTTGGGGACCCCTTCCCCTTTGTGAATGTTGAAACAAATATATTTTAAGAGCAGGCAGTCGTCCCACGAGCGACTGCCAACTCTTACAAAATGAAACTTAAACGTTTCATTTTATTTTTTGAAACACAGCCAGTTTTTCTTTAAGGAAAACGGGCTGCATTTAAAAAAAAAAAAAAGAATACTTTATTAAAAATCAATCATAGACATGGTGGTCCGATGACTGCAATTCCTAATGGGTCACAAATTGGGACCTACCGCATTATTATTCAAGAGGTAGGCTGATTTGCAACACACTAGTAATATCTATTTAAAATCTACGTTTTTGTGCATTAGGAATTGTGATTTCGTAATTGAGATTTGATACAAACCGCAATTAGGAAATCACAATCTCTAAATTCTGTATATAAGGCCTAAAGTGAGCACCCAGAGCGCTAAGTTAAGACACAGTCGCTGCCACATTTTTGGGCTGACTGGTGACTTAAGTAGTTAAAGAGCTGCAGCGGTGCTTTTTACCACCTTAGACAGTGGTTAATGCTTGCTTGTCACAAGAACTTTCAAGGCATGTGCAGCTTTTGGCTGGAAATACAACAGCATTTGATGACATATCTAAAGTAAACAACAGAACATTACACATCAACATACATATAGTAACATAACAATGTAACAGGACATATCACAACAATTCAATAAAAACAAAATGCAACAGAACAACAGCTGTACAACACAACAAAGTCACATTGCAATAATAAAGCACAAACACACAGCAGCGCAAAAAACAACTGAACCCATCACCACCACAAGAAGACATCATTCAATAAATATGCTCAATCTATCCTATCACACATTATCACCTTCAGAATCTTGTTTTCATAGATGTACAAGGTGTTTTGAAGCAAGCGCTGCCTTAACATAACAACAAAACACATGAATTGGCACCTGTCAAAAATGTTTTGTGATCCGGTCCTAGGCTGCTGCTGCTCTGCTGCACACTATGATCTACCAGTTATCTGAAAGAAAAATTTGTAGAAATAGCTCAAGGTGGTAAATTACGTATTAAAGCATATGAGTACAAAAATCTCATCTACCTATTGTTAGACACCTGTTTCAAAGAAATACACTCGCATTTCTTTTAAATATTGAATGATTACTTTGAATGTAGCATGGGCGAGGTAGCAAGGTAAAACATATTCACTGCATAAACCTTGAAACTGCTTCTCAATTCGTCACAATCATTCATTCAATTTTTTAATATTAAAAGGCCTCTCCGAGAGATCAATACACGTTTTGTGGCAGCTCCAAACATGCCCAGCGTAATGGAAACTTCTAGATAAGTCAAGAGGAGCAAATCAATCATGAGGTGCAATCTTATCTGGCCAGGAAGAAACCAGTCACCCACAGAAATGGGTCAAGTTAAGCGACTTTCCCACAATGGATGTTTGTCTACCTTCAGCTCCTGTATTTTAATCTTTTTTTATTTAGTTCATATTAAATTCAATGTTACTATTTTATTGAAGATCCATAACTGCTTATTGCCTTGGAAACATTTTTGCTCACGAGTGCATACACATTCATGCATCCCTGGCCAGGTGATCTGTTGCAATTAAAACTAGAGTTTCAAGCGAAGATCCTTCTCCTTGAGCATACATACTATTCATACTAATGCATACTAATATATAAAACGACAGTACTACACACAAACATCTACTTTGCCCATCTTTTTTATTTTAAATACAAATGTATAATATTGTACCTAGCTAGCTTTCAGTCATTAATGATAGGACGTGTGCGCTTGTCCTATGTGGGGGCAAATAGGAGGCCTTTTAAAACTTGACTGTGAATAGCAATGGGCTTACTCTTTTGTGTGTGTGCATGTCCTTCCCTAAATTCCTTCCTAACTCTCCCTTAACACCTGATTACTCCTTCTTTAAACCCTCCTATTTAGTAGTAGGTATAAGTAAGTATTCCCCATTTTAAAGCCAATCCCCCTGCCCCTCCCACATTCACTACTAAAACGTGTGTGCACTTGTGCCGAGATAGCTGGAGTGGGTGTGGAGATATCCACACAAAAGATATGAGAGGTGGACACCTCCGCAAATAGGTTTTGAATAGCTTTTGTAGTATATTAGTAGTACCGTTGTAGTACTACTAAACAAACTACAAAATGCATTTTCTGAATAGGCCCCTAAGTGTCTTGGTGAAACACTCTTGACCAATGTTTCCATAGAACTTGTAATATCAATGGGGTAAATGACTCCTGTTATCTTCCACATCAGGATTAATATGCGACTCATGCTAAGGATATTTTTGTTGGGAGACTGTTAAACTGCCTACGTTTTTGGTGTTTTTCTATTAATATCTTAAATAAAATGAGCAGATGTTTTGAAATTAATTTTTATTATTTTAATGAGCTTCATTTTTCTCTCTTAAATATATGAGTATTAATGTGTAGAAGAGGAGAGTCTGTGCCCCAGGCTTCTAACATACACTGCACCATAGGATTACCTCATTAGTTTTTTTCAGGAAGAAGCCAGGTCTTTCTTACAGACGGTTTCAGCTGTTTGCTCGTAACCACACATATTGTACCCAATACAGGTTTAGAGTGGGCTTTGTCTCCACCCTTTGCTTGTGATTTGATGGCTGTATTTTCTATATCTTTACCCTGCACCTGGTTTGATGGCTTTCCTCCCTATATTTGTTTTTGAGCACTCAAGGAACATTTCAGTCTCACTATGTTTTGGTTGTTTCCTTCCACTGCTAATATCATAACCTTGTATTGCAGTGCATGGGAGTTATATTTCCTCCATCTGTGTATCTCTCCATGCTTCTACATCTTTCTTTGGGCTCCCTGCTCTTTATAATTTGTTAATCTCCAACATCCGCTTGCCTTCCCAAGTCCCCTCATATTTGCTCCGTTATCCACAACTGTACTAGCAAGGGGTCGTCTTTAATTTATTTGATTTAAACCTTTCCAACATAGCTTTCAGAATGCTCATGCATGATGGTAATCTTTGAATGCTTTTTTTCGTTTTAAGAAAAATAATTCAAAGATGGCCACTGTGTTTACATGCACATTCACAGTGGCCATCTTGAAAATATTTTCTTTCTTTTTCAGGACATATCATTCAAAGATGGCTGCCATGCATGCCTAACAAACATACACAGAAGCCATCTTTGAACTGCATATGGTGACTGACAGTATTCTGTGCATTGGTGTGTAGAACCCTGCTGTATCAGAGACACAGCTCAGAAGCTAAGGTGTACTCTGTGGAACAAGCCAGGAAAAGGGAGGACAGAGCCTTGGGGAGTCAGGCAATACAAAAAATAAAGAAATAAAAAGAAGCACTAAATTTGAGAAGATTACAGGGGGTACTGGGACGATTAGACACGATCCAAGAGGCCGCGATAGTGGTTTCGCTGGATGCAACAATGGCATTCGACTCAATCGAGTGGCCATATTTGTTTGCAGTCTTGGCCAAGATGGGGTTTGGACCCAACTTTATAGAGTGGGTGAGACTCCTCTACACAACTCCCTTAGCGCAAGTAGTGGACAACAATAGAAAGTCGGAGGTGTTCGAGCTGGGCCATGGGACGCGACAGGGCTGTCCACTATCACCCCTTCTCTTCACCCTCTCCCTGGAGCCACTGGTGGCATGGATCCGCAGAGATCCAATAATCCGTGGACGGAAGTTGACTGACACATGGGAGGACCGCATCTCTTTATATGCGGACGATATTCTCCTCTATTTGGCCTCCCCCGCGGCGTCGCTCCATAGAGTACTCAATATATTAACCAACTTTGGGAACTATTCTGGGTATAAAATAAACTGGAGCAAGTCATTAATGTATGTCCTCAGTGGAAGCCCACCTCCCCCGCCTAGGGGGTGCCCTATCCAAGCAATAAAGGAGGGCTTTCGATACTTGGGAATTTTCATCACAGCTGACCCTAAAACCTGTTATGATCATAATTTGCTCCCCCCCCCTGCAGCGGCTGAGGAGCGACGTCACGAACTGGAAGGTGCTCCCGCTCTCTATGTTGGGCAGAGAAGCGCTCTTCAAAATGATGTCCCTACCACGTTTTCTGTACGCGTTACAGAACTACCCGGATTTGGTCCCAGCGAAGTACATTAAAGAGATAGAGGGTCTCCAAAGGGAATTGCTCTGGGAAGGTAGACCCCGCATTGCTCTGCAGAAACTAGTTTTGAGCTGGTATGACGGGGGATTGGCCTTCCCGATATTAAGAAGTATTATTGGGCAACCCAGCTGGCAGCTATCAATCACCGCACCTACCATTGCGCTGATGACCCGGGATATAGAATTGACAAATGGCGACTGCCAGGAGGGAACTATAACGCAGCCCTATATTCCAAACCCCAGAAGACTCCCCTAACAGGACCAACTAAGCACTCAGTGCTGGTGTGGCATGCAGCGAACCGAGGCCTGGAGTGGGACCAAAAACTCACACTAGCTACTCCCTGTGGGATACAGAACAGTTAGGCACACTGCGAACCTCGATGGGGATCGATAAATGGGACCTGATCGGGATCTCGAAGATAGGAGACCTATGGAAAAATGGGGAGGTGGTAACATTCGATTTCCTGAAGCAAGAATTTGAACTAGCAAATACTGAGTATTTCCGATACCTGCAGGTGCGTCACGCACTTACGACATGCATTCCCAAGGCACCTCTCCCCCAGAATATTCGCCATTGGAGGATAGATTCCTGGACGGGTATCTGCCAACAAAAGTAATATCTCTGACTTACAAAAAATTGATCAATAATACTCCAGATCCCCTCCGGATGGTCAGGGAGCGTTGGGCAGGGGATGGGCTAGAGCTTGACAACGAGGAATGGCAAGAGGCAGTCGCCTCCCCGCGTGAGGTCACATTCTCCTCCAGACTGCGCCTGGTCCAGCTCAAGATCCTCCATAGGGTTTATGTGTCTGGGTCCCGGCTTGTTAGTATGGGTAGAACAGACGAGGGACTGTGTAGGAGGAATTGTGGGCAAACGGGCACCTTTATGCATATACTGTGGGAATGAGTACATGTTCAGAAGTACTGGGCAGGAATTCACAAATGTATTGGGAGGTCCTTGAGTGTGTTATTGGACCTGAAGCCAAAAGATGTCTCTTGAATGTTTGGGAACCCACAGACTTGAACAGCAAAGACATTATATGGGTTACGCTGGGCCTAATGGTGGCAAAAAGGAACATTGCCCAATTGTGGGGCGCTGGGGTACCACCTAAAGTTCAGCCTGGAAATCGGACATGGACTGGTGCATGGCCAGAGAAAAAACTGTATATGTTGCACGGGGTACCTCAAAAAATGGTCCGCTATATGGAATAAATGAAATGCATATCGAGGATATGTCTGTGTCCCACCCATTGTCCATCCAAACGAAGAACTTGATCCATTATAAAACTGTAACCTCCGGTCTGTCACCTGTGTGAATCATCATCACTCCTAATGTAATTACATGTCAATTTGGATATTCTCCTCTTTTCTAGTAATGTACAATGTCAATTCTCCTTTAATAAAAAATAAAAAATAAATAAAAAGAAAACATGAAATATTTCAGGGTATACAATTGTGAAATTGCTCTGGATTTCTACTGTTCCTCAGCTCCAGGTTACTCAAGGCACAATGCAGGCTATATAGACACTGCTTAGTTATGAATCGACCCAAGTTGGAAGATTTAAGAGGTTTTGGTTATGCTTACTATTGCTTATTATTCAACTTCATACGGGTACATGGGGCCTATCATGAATGCTTTTGCTCACACAGAACTGAGAAATGTTTTGTTTTTAAGACACTGCACTGGCTAAAGCGCATCCACTACTTCTTGGAAACAGGGAGAGGTAGCCACTGCTCTCTGTTTCAGAGCTGCGCCGCCTGCAACTCATGGACTACCTAAGAGAATCTACGAGTTACTTGCATGCATTTTGGACAGACTAGTATCGTAAAACAGCTTGGCTCTTTGCAAGCACAAATTTTCATTATGGGGCCTGTAACGTCACATTAAAAACAAAAGAAATGGCACATTGAAAAATAGGATGTAAATAAAAAATGACTATTTATAGTCATATGCTTTAGTCCCCTTTTTTGAGCTATGCAATACAGATGTACCTCATATTTTACACATAATGATGTAAAATTCTCAAAAATAATAAAGGCAGTGTGTCTGTCCTCTTAAATGCAGCGGATGCTCTACTGTATAAACAGACCCAGAGATGACTACAGTACTAACCAGAGAGCTTAAATACATTTTACTAAATTAAGCAAAGTTTATCACAAATTTAAGAGATATACGGTATGGCCTGGTGTAGCAGCACACAATTTACAGTATATTTAGAAGTTTCATTGTAATAACATTAAAAGAGTGTTGCGTATCATTATCTATGAATTCTGTTTTTCTCTAAGTACACACAAAATAAGCACAAAGTGGTCTATGATGGGCTTAATACTTTATATGGAGCAATATACGTATTGTTTTCTAGTTAAGGCTCCTAACGCTAAAGTAATTTCAGTACTAACATCTGGATCACCTCTTTTGACAAACTGTGGGCCTGATTCACAAAGGTAAACTTACACTTTTGTGTCAGTTTACGTTTATTTTGGAATTCACAAAACTGCATTTAAGGAAAACGGGCTGCATTTAAAAAAAAAAAAAAGAATACTTTATTAAAAATCAATCATAGACATGGTGGTCCGATGACTGCAATTCCTAATGGGTCACAAATTGGGACCTACCGCATTATTATTCAAGAGGTAGGCTGATTTGCAACACACTAGTAATATCTATTTAAAATCTACGTTTTTGTGCATTAGGAATTGTGATTTCGTAATTGAGATTTGATACAAACCGCAATTAGGAAATCACAATCTCTAAATTCTGTATATAAGGCCTAAAGTGAGCACCCAGAGCGCTAAGTTAAGACACAGTCGCTGCCACATTTTTGGGCTGACTGGTGACTTAAGTAGTTAAAGAGCTGCAGCGGTGCTTTTTACCACCTTAGACAGTGGTTAATGCTTGCTTGTCACAAGAACTTTCAAGGCATGTGCAGCTTTTGGCTGGAAATACAACAGCATTTGATGACATATCTAAAGTAAACAACAGAACATTACACATCAACATACATATAGTAACATAACAATGTAACAGGACATATCACAACAATTCAATAAAAACAAAATGCAACAGAACAACAGCTGTACAACACAACAAAGTCACATTGCAATAATAAAGCACAAACACACAGCAGCGCAAAAAACAACTGAACCCATCACCACCACAAGAAGACATCATTCAATAAATATGCTCAATCTATCCTATCACACATTATCACCTTCAGAATCTTGTTTTCATAGATGTACAAGGTGTTTTGAAGCAAGCGCTGCCTTAACATAACAACAAAACACATGAATTGGCACCTGTCAAAAATGTTTTGTGATCCGGTCCTAGGCTGCTGCTGCTCTGCTGCACACTATGATCTACCAGTTATCTGAAAGAAAAATTTGTAGAAATAGCTCAAGGTGGTAAATTACGTATTAAAGCATATGAGTACAAAAATCTCATCTACCTATTGTTAGACACCTGTTTCAAAGAAATACACTCGCATTTCTTTTAAATATTGAATGATTACTTTGAATGTAGCATGGGCGAGGTAGCAAGGTAAAACATATTCACTGCATAAACCTTGAAACTGCTTCTCAATTCGTCACAATCATTCATTCAATTTTTTAATATTAAAAGGCCTCTCCGAGAGATCAATACACGTTTTGTGGCAGCTCCAAACATGCCCAGCGTAATGGAAACTTCTAGATAAGTCAAGAGGGAGCAAATCAATCATGAGGTGCAATCTTATCTGGCCAGGAAGAAACCAGTCACCCACAGAAATGGGTCAAGTTAAGCGACTTTCCCACAATGGATGTTTGTCTACCTTCAGCTCCTGTATTTTAATCTTTTTTTTATTTAGTTCATATTAAATTCAATGTTACTATTTTATTGAAGATCCATAACTGCTTATTGCCTTGGAAACATTTTTGCTCACGAGTGCATACACATTCATGCATCCCTGGCCAGGTGATCTGTTGCAATTAAAACTAGAGTTTCAAGCGAAGATCCTTCTCCTTGAGCATACATACTATTCATACTAATGCATACTAATATATAAAATGACAGTACTACACACAAACATCTACTTTGCCCATCTTTTTTATTTTAAATACAAATGTATAATATTGTACCTAGCTAGCTTTCAGTCATTAATGATAGGACGTGTGCGCTTGTCCTATGTGGGGGCAAATAGGAGGCCTTTTAAAACTTGACTGTGAATAGCAATGGGCTTACTCTTTTGTGTGTGTGCATGTCCTTCCCTAAATTCCTTCCTAACTCTCCCTTAACACCTGATTACTCCTTCTTTAAACCCTCCTATTTAGTAGTAGGTATAAGTAAGTATTCCCCATTTTAAAGCCAATCCCCCTGCCCCTCCCACATTCACTACTAAAACGTGTGTGCACTTGTGCCGAGATAGCTGGAGTGGGTGTGGAGATATCCACACAAAAAGATATGAGAGGTGGACACCTCCGCAAATAGGTTTTTGAATAGCTTTTTGTAGTATATTAGTAGTACCGTTGTAGTACTACTAAACAAACTACAAAATGCATTTTCTGAATAGGCCCCTAAGTGTCTTGGTGAAACACTCTTGACCAATGTTTCCATAGAACTTGTAATATCAATGGGGTAAATGACTCCTGTTATCTTCCACATCAGGATTAATATGCGACTCATGCTAAGGATATTTTTGTTGGGAGACTGTTAAACTGCCTACGTTTTTGGTGTTTTTCTATTAATATCTTAAATAAAATGAGCAGATGTTTTGAAATTAATATTTAATGAGCTTCATTTTTCTCTCTTAAATATATGAGTTTTAATGTGTAGAAGAGGAGAGTCTGTGCCCCAGGCTTCTAACATACACTGCACCATAGGATTACCTCATTAGTTTTTTTTCAGGAAGAAGCCAGGTCTTTCTTACAGACGGTTTCAGCTGTTTGCTCGTAACCACACATATTGTACCCAATACAGGTTTAGAGTGGGCTTTGTCTCCACCCTTTGCTTGTGATTTGATGGCTGTATTTTCTATATCTTTACCCTGCACCTGGTTTGATGGCTTTCCTCCCTATATTTGTTTTTGAGCACTCAAGGAACATTTCAGTCTCACTATGTTTTGGTTGTTTCCTTCCACTGCTAATATCATAACCTTGTATTGCAGTGCATGGGGGTTATATTTCCTCCATCTGTGTATCTCTCCATGCTTCTACATCTTTCTTTGGGCTCCCTGCTCTTTATAATTTGTTAATCTCCAACATCCGCTTGCCTTCCCAAGTCCCCTCATATTTGCTCCGTTATCCACAACTGTACTAGCAAGGGGTCGTCTTTAATTTATTTGATTTAAACCTTTCCAACATAGCTTTCAGAATGCTCATGCATGATGGTAATCTTTGAATGCTTTTTTTCGTTTTAAGAAAAATAATTCAAAGATGGCCACTGTGTTTACATGCACATTCACAGTGGCCATCTTGAAAATATTTTCTTTCTTTTTCAGGACATATCATTCAAAGATGGCTGCCATGCATGCCTAACAAACATACACAGAAGCCATCTTTGAACTGCATATGGTGACTGACAGTA
Source organism: Calotriton arnoldi (assembly GCA_963921515.1). NCBI lineage: Eukaryota > Metazoa > Chordata > Amphibia > Caudata > Salamandridae > Calotriton > Calotriton arnoldi. The sequence goes on from CAWUFW010002952.1 coordinate 1,753,527, forward strand.
TTCTGTGCATTGGTGTGTAGAACCCTGCTGTATCAGAGACACAGCTCAGAAGCTAAGGTGTACTCTGTGGAACAAGCCAGGAAAAGGGAGGACAGAGCCTTGGGGAGTCAGGCAATACAAAAAATAAAGAAATAAAAAGAAGCACTAAATTTGAGAAGATTACAGGGGTACTGGGACGATTAGACACGATCCAAGAGGCCGCGATAGTGGTTTCGCTGGATGCAACAATGGCATTCGACTCAATCGAGTGGCCATATTTGTTTGCAGTCTTGGCCAAGATGGGGTTTGGACCCAACTTTATAGAGTGGGTGAGACTCCTCTACACAACTCCCTTAGCGCAAGTAGTGGTCAACAATAGAAAGTCGGAGGTGTTCGAGCTGGGCCATGGGACGCGACAGGGCTGTCCACTATCACCCCTTCTCTTCACCCTCTCCCTGGAGCCACTGGTGGCATGGATCCGCAGAGATCCAATAATCCGTGGACTGAAGTTGACTGACACATGGGAGGACCGCATCTCTTTATATGCGGACGATATTCTCCTCTATTTGGCCTCCCCCGCGGCGTCGCTCCATAGAGTACTCAATATATTAACCAACTTTGGGAACTATTCTGGGTATAAAATAAACTGGAGCAAGTCATTAATGTATGTCCTCAGTGGAAGCCCACCTCCCCCGCCTAGGGGTGCCCTATCCAAGCAATAAAGGAGGGCTTTCGATACTTGGGAATTTTCATCACAGCTGACCCTAAAACCTGTTATGATCATAATTTGCTCCCCCTGCAGCGGCTGAGGAGCGACGTCACGAACTGGAAGGTGCTCCCGCTCTCTATGTTGGGCAGAGAAGCGCTCTTCAAAATGATGTCCCTACCACGTTTTCTGTACGCGTTACAGAACTACCCGGATTTGGTCCCAGCGAAGTACATTAAAGAGATAGAGGGTCTCCAAAGGGAATTGCTCTGGGAAGGTAGACCCCGCATTGCTCTGCAGAAACTAGTTTTGAGCTGGTATGACGGGGGGATTGGCCTTCCCGATATTAAGAAGTATTATTGGGCAACCCAGCTGGCAGCTATCAATCACCGCACCTACCATTGCGCTGATGACCCGGGATATAGAATTGACAAATGGCGACTGCCAGGAGGGAACTATAACGCAGCCCTATATTCCAAACCCCAGAAGACTCCCCTAACAGGACCAACTAAGCACTCAGTGCTGGTGTGGCATGCAGCGAACCGAGGCCTGGAGTGGGACCAAAAACTCACACTAGCTACTCCCTGTGGGATACAGAACAGTTAGGCACACTGCGAACCTCGATGGGGATCGATAAATGGGACCTGATCGGGATCTCGAAGATAGGAGACCTATGGAAAAATGGGGAGGTGGTAACATTCGATTTCCTGAAGCAAGAATTTGAACTAGCAAATACTGAGTATTTCCGATACCTGCAGGTGCGTCACGCACTTACGACATGCATTCCCAAGGGCACCTCTCCCCCAGAATATTCGCCATTGGAGGATAGATTCCTGGACGGGTATCTGCCAACAAAAGTAATATCTCTGACTTACAAAAAATTGATCAATAATACTCCAGATCCCCTCCGGATGGTCAGGGAGCGTTGGGCAGGGGATGGGCTAGAGCTTGACAACGAGGAATGGCAAGAGGCAGTCGCCTCCCCGCGTGAGGTCACAATCTCCTCCAGACTGCGCCTGGTCCAGCTCAAGATCCTCCATAGGGTTTATGTGTCTGGGTCCCGGCTTGTTAGTATGGGTAGAACAGACGAGGGACTGTGTAGGAGGAATTGTGGGCAAACGGGCACCTTTATGCATATACTGTGGGAATGAGTACATGTTCAGAAGTACTGGGCAGGAATTCACAAATGTATTGGGGAGGTCCTTGAGTGTGTTATTGGACCTGAAGCCAAAAGATGTCTCTTGAATGTTTGGGAACCCACAGACTTGAACAGCAAAGACATTATATGGGTTACGCTGGGCCTAATGGTGGCAAAAAGGAACATTGCCCAATTGTGGGGCGCTGGGGTACCACCTAAAGTTCAGCCTGGAAATCGGACATGGACTGGTGCATGGCCAGAGAAAAAACTGTATATGTTGCACGGGGGTACCCCAAAAAATGGTCCGCTATATGGAATAAATGAAATGCATATCGAGGATATGTCTGTGTCCCACCCATTGTCCATCCAAACGAAGAACTTGATCCATTATAAAACTGTAACCTCCGGTCTGTCACCTGTGTGAATCATCATCACTCCTAATGTAATTACATGTCAATTTGGATATTCTCCCTCTTTTCTAGTAATGTACAATGTCAATTCTCCTTTAATAAAAAATAAAAAATAAATAAAAAGAAAACATGAAATATTTCAGGGTATACAATTGTGAAATTGCTCTGGATTTCTACTGTTCCTCAGCTCCAGGTTACTCAAGGCACAATGCAGGCTATATAGACACTGCTTAGTTATGAATCGACCCAAGTTGGAAGATTTAAGAGGTTTTGGTTATGCTTACTATTGCTTATTATTCAACTTCATACGGGTACATGGGGCCTATCATGAATGCTTTTGCTCACACAGAACTGAGAAATGTTTTGTTTTTAAGACACTGCACTGGCTAAAGCGCATCCACTACTTCTTGGAAACAGGGAGAGGTAGCCACTGCTCTCTGTTTCAGAGCTGCGCCGCCTGCAACTCATGGACTACCTAAGAGAATCTACGAGTTACTTGCATGCATTTTGGACAGACTAGTATCGTAAAACAGCTTGGCTCTTTGCAAGCACAAATTTTCATTATGGGGCCTGTAACGTCACATTAAAAACAAAAGAAATGGCACATTGAAAAATAGGATGTAAATAAAAAATGACTATTTATAGTCATATGCTTTAGTCCCCTTTTTTGAGCTATGCAATACAGATGTACCTCATATTTTACACATAATGATGTAAAATTCTCAAAAATAATAAAGGCAGTGTGTCTGTCCTCTTAAATGCAGCGGATGCTCTACTGTATAAACAGACCCAGAGATGACTACAGTACTAACCAGAGAGCTTAAATACATTTTACTAAATTAAGCAAAGTTTATCACAAATTTAAGAGATATACGGTATGGCCTGGTGTAGCAGCACACAATTTACAGTATATTTAGAAGTTTCATTGTAATAACATTAAAAGAGTGTTGCGTATCATTATCTATGAATTCTGTTTTTCTCTAAGTACACACAAAATAAGCACAAAGTGGTCTATGATGGGCTTAATACTTTATATGGAGCAATATACGTATTGTTTTCTAGTTAAGGCTCCTAACGCTAAAGTAATTTCAGTACTAACATCTGGATCACCTCTTTTGACAAACTGTGGGCCTGATTCACAAAGGTAAACTTACACTTTTGTGTCAGTTTACGTTTATTTTGGAATTCACAAAACTGCATTTTTATAGTAAGTTTACGAGTGCGGAGACTCCGCAGTCGGGGTGGAGAGCTCCCTACTTAAAAAGATATGACATGCCTATATTTTTATGTGCGGAGTTCTCCGCCCCGACTGCAGAGTCTCCACAGGAGAGGATCATTATTACACTATGTTAAAACCTTTACATAGGTATTTTGCTGTATTGACTCTCATACATTACCTTAATAGGCTAAGCTGTTGGTTACCCCCTTTGACAACCCAGGGGGGTATTTATTTGTACAGTAATAATCCATGTGAGGCACCCTCGTGAGGGCCTGACAGGTTTAGTTATCTGCCATGCCCTGTAATCAAAAAAAGAAATACAAACTTATATACATACATAGAGGAGCTCTGGGACCTCCCTCTTCTTTCAGTGATCTGTTCAAGTGTCATTTACCTTCTGCTTCTCCCCATGACAGAATACAGCATTGGGCAATGGATCAGCCATTTGATCTATTGGCCTGTGAGAGATGGCGTGATCACTTGTGCATATCTGCTTGAAAATGAATGCGCTTCAGAGCCAGTGATGGTGGGCAAGTCCTTTAGTTTTCCATTTATCATGTTATTGGTCCCCTTTTTTTTCTTCCCATTTCCTTCTACGTTATTTCTTTTTTGGAGTGCCTTGAAGCTTCCCAGACAGTACTACCGTGCTGCTAAGTTGCTGCTCCATCTGCGATTCATCACATCCCGTGTGTCCACTGCTTATAACGTGGGTAGTGGATTCACAGTGTATCATTGTTTTAATCGTACAAAATGTCCGCCATGTTTAGAAGCATTATCTCAGCCATCTTAGTTCTGTACACTAATATACTATGTATAATACTATTCCAATATGGCCATGCAGTGCGATGCTTATTGAGCACTCATCTTGGATTGCTATTGTGCATAGTATATCCTTATTTTACTCCTCCAAGGTGGCCCCCATATTGCTTCTAATCATGGCTGCCAAGTTGGAACTTTAAAACGAAACATTATGTACAATACCATTTCAAGACAGCTGCCTGTTGCTGTGTTTACTTTTGCTTTTTATTGTAAGCATATGCCCACCAGGCAGAATGTTTCCTTTTTTCTAAACTTATTTTTGTTTACATTTATCTTACATGTGCTTGTTGTTTGTGTGTGTGCTTTATTGTGGATGGGTATGTGGGTGGTTGCAAGAATGAGCCAGTGGGTGGATGAATGAATGAAAGAATGATTGACAGAATGCATGTGTGATGACCTATTGAGGTTCTAAATCAGTAGCGGTCCGTGGTAGGAGTGCCGGTCGGGCGGTGACGTAGGGTGGGGGAGGGGCAGGGTGGGGGGTAGTAAACCACGGATTACGGCCGAATACAGGTAAGTAAACATTTAAATAAATAAAACGAATTTCGTTGCGCGCACTGCATCGCATTTGGCGATGCAGCGCTCACAACGAAATTCGTTTTGCGATTCACACCGGTGGGAAATGTGCTGAAGAGCAATCATAAGTGGGTGTTCCCTCCCTTGCATGGGGCAATCATAAGTGGGTGTTACTTCCCATGCATGGGGCAATCATAAGTGGGTGTTCCCTCCCTTGCATGGGGCAATCATAGTAGGTATATGGGAGCAATGGCAGGGAAGTTGTCAGGAGGCTCGCTGATTGTGTGTCACATACAAGGTAGTGCACAATCAATGTGTCCCCTAGGGGGAGCCTTGGAAGAACCGGGCTGATCCCGGCCCCCTCGGCAAACTGAGGCCAGTCTGCCTCCAGTGACAGTCAGGAGCCACAGTTTCAAAACATGGCTCTGTTTTTCACTGACGTGCTCCTCTTAGTACATACTGTCAGAGTTCATGTCTGTTCTGAAGACAGTGCAGTTGTTTTTGGTGCACTGTCCTAGACTGCACTAGGCATACTGAATTAAGGATGTGCCCTGATGCAATTTGAGACCGTGTAACTGATATATATTTGGGCCTGGTGTTGACACTGGTCCAGGCTGGCAACACAATTGTAGTACAGCCAGCCTGGACCTTCGTGCATAGGAAAGTATAGGGCATACTATTGACACCTGCTTATTCTTTGCTTTACATGAAGAATTTGGTGGGAAGGAGATAGCCCTGCTGACAACAGGAGGCCCTTGGACCTCCATCAACAGGGGATCTCACCTCCCTGGACGATCCTTAAATGCCTAAATCAGACTATTAATGTGCTGTAATTCCAACCCCTTCTAAAGAGTTAGAAACGAAATTGTGTACACTGGAGTTTATGTTCAGCATTAGTGCATGGGACCGTTCAATTCACACTTGAACATAGTTTCCCCTTTGGCCACTGTGGCTTGGCTAACATCAGGTCCAGACTTGTTCTGTGGAGGGACATGCAGACTGAACACAGAACAAGGCCAACCGTTTGTGAATGCTGGATTGCACGTGTTTTTACATCCACTCCAATCACTGCCCACCCCATACTGTGCAACTTTTGTGTATTGAAAAATAAAATTTGCACACATTCAAGTTTCCTTCCTTATTTAGGCCACGTACGAAATAATTTTTTTCAGTGTGAAAGTGCAACAGCATTCTCTATCTTCAAGTAAGAAATAACTTTTTTTAAATCTGGCCCTTAATGTAAAGTCATTACAAACTTGCGAACCAGCATTAACTTGTTTACAATAACACCTCGAGGGGAAAAGAGAAGAAAATATAATGAAATAACCATCACTATCAAACCCAATACAGGCATTTTGTCCAGTCAAGAATTTTCAGATGGGATGGTTGAAGTCTCTGGCAATAGAAAAAGTAGAAGGGCATCAGTGCCATCTTGAAATGATATGGCATTTATTCCAGTACGACTAAATTGACCAATTATAATATTTTAAATATTTCCTTGTACTTTTTCTATTGCCAGAAACTTAAATCATCTAAAAGTCATTCCCTCGGCCAGATGTCGAAGTGTTTAGATAGAATTATGTTTTGAATGAATGATGTAACAAAATAATACTTACAAATTTGAGAATAACGTGGGTGTACCATTGTTAGAAATGGGATCTCTAGTTGGCAAGGGTTTGCACCTTTGTCCAAGTAGGGACCCTTCTTCCTAGTCAGGGTAAGGGTGTTACACTCGTGAAGTAACCCCTGCTCACCCTCGTGGTAGCTTGGCACGAGCAGTCGGGCTTAATTCAGAGGCAGTGTGTAAAGCATTTGCACATAGCCAACAGTAATACAGTGTAAGCACTACAAACGGACACCACACCAGTTTAGAAAAATGACCAATATTTTATATACTTGAGACAAGACCAATTACGACGAAAATCCACAATACTATACTTTAAAAACGAATACTTGATAAGGTAACTTCTTCTTTGCAGGAATAGTCCAAAAACAAAGTTCGTACGAGTCGGTAGCTCCGTCTGAGCCTACCGCGATGCTGAAAACCACAGAGTCTAACAGTTCCAGCCGACCGCGTCGATACGGGCCAGCAGAGTCGTGAACAGACTCGGTTACAGTACCTTTCTCGTTGTGGCTGGTACGGAGTGTAAGAGCCGGTCGGCGTTCGTCGCGGTTGCGGTGCAAGACGGAGCGATGCAAGGTGCGGTGTCCCTCGATGCGGTGCAGGCAGCGGCTCGATGAGCGTCGTACAGACGGGGTCGGTGAGTCCAAGGCGTGCGATGCAGGGTGAGACGATGCTCGATGCGGTGCTGACAGGTTGCGATGCAGGCGACCAAGCCGGAGTGCGGGAGCTGCGTCGGACAGCGGTGCGAGTCGGAGCGGTGCGTCGCAGACGTGCGAGCGGTGCCCCAAATGCGGTGCGGTCACGACTCTTGAGCCAGTTGCAGCGTCCGCGTCGGTCGGGTCCGGCTGGTTCAGTGAAGTGATGCGAACTGCGGTGCCCACAGGTCACGGTGCAAGCAGCGGCTCGATGTTGGCGGCGTTGGACGTCGCCCACGGTGAGACCAGGGTTGCGATGCGAAGCGGGGCGATGCGGTCTGCGGTGCAAACAGGTCATCGGCCAGGGATGGATTCGGTTGACGGAGTCGGTTGCAGTTCCCTTCCTCTGTGGCAATGAAACAGTGTTCCAGAAGCGGTACCCAGAGGCTTGTGAAGTCTTTGCAGTCCCTGAGACTTCTTAACAGGAGGCCAGCTCGGTTCCAGGCCCTTGGAGATACTCAGCACAAGTTTGTAGAAAGTTCAGTCCAGTCCTTTCACTGCCCAAGGCAGAAGCAGCAGCTGCAGGCCAACCCAACAAAGCAACAACACAGCAAAGGGGCAGTACTCCTCCTGGCAGCTCTTCCAGCTCTTCCAGCTCTTCGTCTTGGCAGGTTCCTTGATTCCAGCGAGATCTAAATTCATGGGGTCAGGGCCCCAATATTTATATCCCAAATTCCTTTGTTCTCTGAAGGCAGAGAGGCCTTTGCCTAGTCCAAACCAGTTCTGGAGCACTTTGTTGACAAGTCTCCGTCCCTTCTTTCAGTGAGTAGGCCAGGGACATCAGACGCACCACAGGAGGTGGAGCCAGCATTGTGGAGGGAAGGCACTGTCCTATTCAGGGCCCAGGTGCGACCCCTCCCACCCATCTACATGTAGATCTTGCTATTCAGCCCTGTGCTGACTCACCCTGTCTCCTGGCATCCCCAAGCCCCTGTCACTCACACTCCAGACAAGGAATACACAACCTCGCAGAGGCAGGCTTGGATGGTTAGACAAGAAAATACCCACTTTCTAAAAGTGGTATTTTCAAACACAGAATGTTAAAACCAACTTCACTAAAAGCTGCATTTTATCATTCTGAGTCCAGGCACACTAAACTCGAATTTCTACCATGTTCCCGGGGTCAGTTAGGATTATAAGCTGTAATAATCAAAACTGCCCGTTCTGGCCTAGGGGGAACAGGTAGCCTTGCAATAGTGAAAAACGAACTAGGCTGTAATTCACTATCAGGACATGCCACACACACCAGGGCATGTCCTACCTTTCGCATACAACGCACCCTGCCCACAGGGGTACCTTGGGCCTACCTTAGGGGTGACTAACATGTAGAAAAGGGAAGGTTTAGGGACTTGCAAGTGTGTGCACTTGCCAAGTCGACATGGCAGCCCCAGGCTGCGCACAGGCTCTGCGATGGCAGGCCCGAGTTACACTTTACGGGCTGTTTGCGTGGGTGGCACAATCCAGTGCTGCAGCCCACCAACAGCATTTGGTCTATAGGCCCTGGCACTCGCAGTGCACTTTACAAGGGACTGATACATAGACCAAATAGGCCAATCATGGAAACACCAATCCATAACACATTTTATACAGGAGCACTTGCACTTTCCCACTGGACATCAGTGAGGAAAGTGCGCAGAATCATAACACCAGCAAAAACAGAGTCAAAACCGGGAGGTCAGAAAGCAAAAAGTCAGGGGAAACACGCCAAAAGATGCCAAGTCTAACACATGTCCCCTCCAGCTGAAAGTAGGGAGAACTACCCAACCCCATTGGAGTTCTCTTCACTAAGGCGGAAGAAACTGGACAGACCATCTGCGTTGGCGTGTTCTGTACCAGGGCGGTGCTCCACCGTAAAGTCCATTCCCTGTAGGGAGATGGACCACCTCAGCAGTTTTGGATTCTCACCCCTCATCTGCATCAACCATCTGAGGGGCCTGTGGTCTGTCTGAACCCGGAAGTGAGTCCCAAACAGGTATGGTCTCAACTTCTTCAGTGCCCAGACCACAGCAAAAGCTTCCCTTTCTATGGCACTCCACCTCTGTTCCCTGGGAAGTAGTCTCCTGCTTAGGAAGACTACAGGCTGATCCAGGCCCTCTTCGTTCAGTTGTGAGAGCACCGCTCCCACACCATGCTCTGAAGCGTCAGTCTGCACGACGAATTCCTTGGAGAAGTCAGGTGCCTTGAGCACGGGCGCCGTGCACATGGCTGCCTTCAGGGCATCAAAAGCTTTCTGGCAGGACTCAGTCCAGATCACTTTCCTGGGCTGCCTCTTAGAGGTCAGCTCTGTTAAGGGGGCAACGATGGTGCCATAGCCCTTAACAAATCTCCTATAGTAACCGGTGAGACCTAAGAAGGCTCTCACCTCTGTCTGGGTCTTGGGGGGTTCCCAAGCCAGAATGGTGTCAATCTTGGGTTGTAGGGGTGCCACCCGGCCGCTTCCTACCTGGTGTCCCAAGTACACCACTGAACCCTGCCCGATCTGGCACTTACTGGCCTTGATCGTGAGGCCTGCACCTTGCAGAGCTCTCAACATTTTCTCAAGGTGCTGTAAATGTTCTTCCCAGCTGGAACTGAACACAGCAATGTCATCCAGGTAGGCGGCACTGAAATCCTCCAGCCCAGCCAACACCTGATTGACCAACCTCTGAAAGGTGGCAGGGGCATTCTTCAACCCAAAGGGCATCACCCGGAATTGGTAATGACCTTCTGGGGTTGAGAACGCTGATCTCTCCTTGGCCCCATCGGTTAAGGCAATCTGCCAGTACCCAGACGTTAAATCAAACGTGCTGAGGAACCGGGCAGCTCCCAACCGATCAATGAGCTCATCAGCTCTGGGGATGGGGTACGCGTCAGTCCTGGTGACGGCATTGAGCCCACGGTAGTCCACACAGAACCGGAGTTCTGGAGTGGCACCGGGCGCAGCAGCCTTTGGGACCAAGACCACTGGGCTGGCCCAAGGACTGTGGGAGGGCTCAATCACCCCTAACGCCAACATCTTAGAGACCTCCTCCTTGATGCTGGCTCTGACCCGGTCAGTCAACCTGTAAATCTTGTGCTTCACAGGAGGGCTGTCACCAGTGTCCACGTCATGGGTACACCAGTGAGTAACACCGGGGGTCAGAGAGAACAGTGGGGCGAACTGTCCCGACAACTGGCGACAGTCCCCCTGCTGCTCCTGAGTCAGAGTAGGGGAGAGGATCACACCCTCTACTGACCCATCATGCTCCTTGGTAGACAGGAGGTCAGGGAGAGGCTCACTCTCCTCTTCCACCCCATCAAATAATAGATCAACCAACACACAGAGGAGGTCACACCCTCTATGTAATTTTTTCAAATCTTATGGAATTAGAGGCGGAAACACCATGGCCGATCCCGTGGACTGATCATTTTTTGATTCCTTTTTGGGTAAATATAAAGAGGCAGAAGACAGTGGTAGCCATACAGAGATTAAGGAGGAGGAAATGGAACAATTTCAACCCTTATACCTTTACACAGGCATTGAAGAAAATTAATATTACTTTAGATAAAGAGGTGAATCGAGCAAACAGTCAATTTGAATCTTGGGTTACACAAGCTCTGGATGAGACTGCCCCTTGGACTACACAATTACCAAGAAGACAAAAAGCCTCTCAGCCATGGTATAATGAAACCCTACAAAAAGCAAAGTCAGTCTGTAAAAAGATTGAACGAGTATGGCGGAAAGAGTACGACAACAGGATCAAACAGAATTATAAAGAGGAATTGAAAAAATACCATACCCTAATAAAGAAAACACGTTCTGATTTTTATACAGATAAAATTGAGAAAGCCAGCAACTCCCACAAAGAAATGTTCGCTATTCTGAAATCTCTGGAAACAAATAAGAGTGCGGACAACGATACAAGTGTTTCTGTGGAGTACTGTAATAAAGTGGCGGACTTTTTTTCTAATAAAGTGTCTAAAATATATGATTCCTTCCCAGTGGAAGCACAATTAGGGTTGGACACAGAAATGAAATGTCTGTCTGATTTTAGAGGGGAACCCCTGGAGGTTTTTAAAATACAAGAGTTAGAAGTATTGAAAACCACTGCAAGAAGTATTAAATCCGGATCTCCATTGGATCCTACATACCCAGAGAGATTAATGCAGGGTGAGGATCTGATCATGCCATATATCTCGGAACTTGTTGAAAGTTCATTTCAAACAGGAGAGGTCCCCCTGAAATGGAAACAGGCAATAGTCAGACCTCTGAAAAAGAAATCAACTATTGACCAGCTCATACTGGAAAATTTACGCCCAATTTCCCTACTCCCGTTTGTTGCAAAGATCTCGGAAAAATTAGTGAATAGACAACTTGTTGATCATATAAACAAAAATGATCTTTTTCACCCTTCTCAATCGGGTTTTAGGGCCAATCATTCAACTGAGTCGGCGTTGCTAATGGCTACGGAAACATTGAGAAAGTTTGCCGATGAAGGTCAGACAGTCGCGCTGATTATGCTGGACCTAAGTGCTGCATTCGATACTGTCTCACACACGATACTACTCCAGAGATTGGAGGAGTGTGGTATCAAAGGAAACGCCTGGCGATGGATGTCATCTTTTTTGTCAGCGCGGAGTTTCCAAGTTCAGCAGCAATCTCTTAGATCTAAGGAAATGCCTCTGCCTCAGGGGTTCCGCAGGGATCCATTTTGAGTCCTACTTTATTCAATTTATATGTAGGACCCCTTGCCGAACGAGTTGAGAAATATAAGGTGTCTATTGTGTCGTATGCCGACGACACTCAGTTAATTGTTATGCTATCTCAAAAAGAGGAACAGGCGGCAATCCAATTTTCTAGATGCTTAGAAGAAGTATCTAAGTGGATGTTTGAACACTGCCTGAAGCTCAATGGTAGCAAAACTGAGGTGATGATTATGGGCAGGACTCCGTCTATCTGGTCACCAGTATGGTGGCCAGCTTCACTGGGAGATTTTCCTCTTCCGAAAATAGAAGTAAAAAATCTTGGAGTATGGTTCGATTCGAATCTGACTTTCGATAAGCAAATCCGTAATGTTGCAGGAAAATGTTATGGAACCATGAAAATCTTAAGAAAGGTTCTAGATCTGCTGCCTACAAGAACGAGGAAAACCATTGTACATGCAGTGATTACCTCACAGTTGGATTATGGAAACGTTTTGTACCTGGGGGTCACAAAGAAGGGATTAAAAAAACTCCAACAGGTACAAAATGCAGCAGCGCGACTGGTTCTTAGCCTGCCAAGAAGAGCCTCCATAAAGAAAGCACTGACAGAATTACACTGGCTGCCAGTGGAGAAACGAATAGTGTTCAAGGCTATGTGCTATGGTCATCGTATACTGCAAAAAAAATGCCCGGGGTACCTACATTCCATGCTAGTGCAGTATCGTCCGAGTCGAAATCTGAGATCCAAGGACAGAGCTTTGGTCACTGTCCCCAGAATTTTTAAAGCCAGAATGGGGGCTCGTTCCTTCAGATACCAAGCAGCAAGGTTATGGAACTCTCTCCCAATGGATTTAAGAGTCGAGCAATGCGAAATGAAATTTCGCAAACAGCTAAAGACTTGGCTCTTCTCCAATAGCGGAACTGTCTAGGGGATACAGGGGTGTCCCCGCAGTCATTGTCCCTCCTGTCTCTCAGAGTACCATTATAGCGCGGGGACGCACCGGTGGTGTAACCAGGCGCTTTATAAATGGCTAAACTAAACTAAACTAAATCATCTGTCGCCAAGAGCATACTCACTTCGGACCTCTCGAAGTGGGGCTTGAGGCGGTTCACGTGAAGGACCCTCAAAGGGTTCCTTGGAGCCTGCAAATCCACCAGGTAGGTGACGTCACTTTTGCGCTCCTTTACCTCATATGGCCCAGTCCACTTGTCCTGCAAGGCACAAGGTGCCACTGGGGCCATGACCCACACTTTTTGCCCAGGTTGAAATTCGACCAGAGTGGCATTCTGGTCATACCATCTCTTCATTTCTTCCTGGCTTGCTTCTAGGTTCGCCTGAGCGAGTTTCCTGAAGCGGGCAGTTTGGTTTCTAAAGGCCAGCATGTAGCTAAATACATCCTGGGGAGTTTTCCTGGGAGCTGCCTTCTAGTCTTCCTTTACCAAACTCAGAGGTCCTCTGACAGGGTGGCCATACAGGAGCTCAAAGGGGCTGTACCCAAGAGACTTCTGAGGCACCTCCCTGTATGCAAAGAGTAGGCATGGCAAGAGGACGTCCCACTTACGCCTCATGGGTTCTGTTAGACCCTTGATCATGCCTTTCAAGGTCTGGTTAAATCTCTCCACCAGACCGTTTCCTTGTGGGTGGTAAGGAGTGGTGAACTTGTAGGTTACACCACACTCCTTCCACAGGGATGTCATATACTTCGATATGAAATTGGTCCCCCTATCAGAAACCACCTCTCTGGGGAATCCCACACGGGAAAAGATCCCCATTAACGCCCGGCCCACCACTGGTGCCGTCGTTGTCCTGAGAGGGATTGCCTCCGGGTACCGGGTGGCATGGTCCACCAAGACCAGGATGTACCTGTTGCCCATGGCTGTCTTGGGATCCAGTGGCCCCACAATATCCATCCCTACCCTTTCAAAGGGTGTTCCAACAACAGGAAAAGGTTGGAGAGGAGCTTTGACCTTCCTCCCACTCTTACCACTTGCCTGGCAAGTTTGGCAAGACCTACAGTGTGCATCTGACTGCCTTCGCATTTGGGGCCAAAAGAAGTGGGTGACAAGCCTGTCAAAGGTCTTGTCCTGCCCCAAATGTCCTGCCAAAGGCACGTCATGAGCCAGACCCAGTAGGAAGGTCCTGAAGCGCTGGGGTACCACCAGCACACGGGCTGACCCAGGCTCAGCAACCTTAGGCTCACTGTATAGGAGACCACTCTCCCAGTAGATCAGATGTGACCCGGACTGATTACCAGCTGCCTGGTCTGCAGCCTGCCGCCGCAGACCCTCCAGAGTAGGGCACTCGTTCTGCTCCCGGCAGAACTCCTCCCTGGTGGGACCCCCTTCTTGCTGCCAATGGGTCAGCTCAGAGATGTCTCCCAGTTCGGCTACCTGCTCCCCTGTAGGCACCGGGGCGTCCCCCTCGAGGTCCGCCTCCTCCCGGTCCGTGGGAACTTCGGGGGCCGGTTTCCCGCGCCCCTGCCCTTTCTCTTGGCAGGGACTTGGGCCACGGTTTCAGGCTCCAAGTCCGCTTGATCACCCTTTTTGGCTGCCATTGACCGAGTAGACACGCATGCCCACTCTGGCAACCCAAGCATCTCCAAGTGAGACCTGAGCTCAACCTCCTTCCATAAGGACTGCTCGAGGTCGTTTCCTAGCAGACAATCTACAGGCATGGTAGGGCTCACAACCACCCTCAAGGGACCTGAGACACCCCCCATTCAAAGGGAACCTGCGCCACCATACATTGGCGCTCTGAGTTGTCTACAGCAACTACTTGGTGGAATGCTCCTGGGACTACTTGCTTTTCAGACACCAGGTGACACCGGACTGAGGTCACACTGGCTCCAGTGTCTCTGAGAGCCTCTACCCTGTTCCCATTAATGGTCACCCAGGTGCTATATTTCTTTGTGTTAGGGGGCACCTGGTTTCCTGGGACCATCTCACTGTCCCCTAGTGAGACAAGGGTCATTTCTGCGGGATCCCCACCCTCCTGTGGGCACCCCTTCTCCCCAAGCGCTACACTAGCCAACACTTTGGACTGTCCACCGGTGGGCGGCTGTGTCCCCTTCGGGCACTTGGGGTCCCCCTTAAAGTGACCTACCTGGTCACATGCATAACACTTGCGGGGGCCGGTCTCAACAGGCTTTCCTGTGGAGACCCCTTTCTTCTTATCACCGGGGGCTGGGAACCTTTACCCTGGGTACTAGTTTGGGGCCCTTTAGAGAACTCCTGTGCTTTACCCTTGTCCCCCCACCTTTCTGCTGGGGACCCTGCCCACCTTTGGCTGAGTCTCCCCCAAACGCTTTCTTGTGGACCCTGGTACTCACCCAGCGGTCCGCTTCCATAGCAAGCTTCCTGGGGTTAGTTAGCTTACTATCAACTAGGTGCTGGCGCAGATCTGCAAAACATAGACTAGACAAGTGCTCCCATGCAATCAAGTTGTAGAGCCCCTGAAAATCTGTTACACTACTGCCCTTCACCCAACCATCCAGAGACCTGCAGAACACATCCACACATTCCAACCAAGTGTTGGCATCAGACTTCTTACTGGACCTGAACTGATCCCTGTACTTTTCAGGAGTAAGACCATACTTCGTGAGAAGGGCATCCTTCATGTCAGCATAGGTGAGGTGATACCCCTTACCCAAAGCTATCAGAGCATCCCTTGCTTCTTCAGGGAAAAGCGGCCACAATCCTGCTCCCCAATTCTCCTCAGCGACCCCATTCATGTGTATGGCTGCCTCATAACCCTGAAACCACCTTTGTATGTCATCCCCCTTATTGAACTCCTTGCCTACGTTCTTGGGAATGTGCACAATCCTGTCTGCCTTTCTGGACGAATTGCTGCCACCATCTGAGCCTGACTTACTCCTAAGTTCTAGCTCCTTCAGTTCTCTCTCATGCTCTAAGAGCATCTTCCTCTCCTCTATGGCCAATCTCTTCTCCTCCCGCTCACTCTCCAGTCTGAGCTTCTGCAGCTCAAACTGCCTTGCCTCCCGCCTGTCCTCCAGCTCCTCTGGGGACAGACTGCTGCTGCCTGATCTGGCGGGTTCCCCCTACCCAAAAGCACATCCACCCTGGAAATAGGCTCCTCCACCTCCTCACTGAGATTATCAGGCTGCCCATTGGCATGTCTGGCTGCTACCCAGGCCCTCAGCGCCTTCTGTAGCTCCTCCTTCCTTGTGAGGCCTTTAATTTGGACTTTCAGGTTTTTACAAATCGCTCGTAGCTTCTTTACGGCGTAGGATTCCAACCTATCCTCCTCAAAGATAACTTCCAGAGATGCAACGGATGATGCAATTGATTCAGGCATGACAAAAGTAGTGAGTTGAAAACTGGCAAGATCAAAAATAGGCCAAAAGAAAAAGAACCAGTATGTGGTACGTAATGGTCTGCGATATAGTAGTAGTGCACACCAATCACTGTAAGTCAAGTGCAAACACAAGTCCTATCCTCACCGCTGACAACCAATGTTAGAAATGGGATCTCTAGTTGGCAAGGGTTTGCACCTTTGTCCAAGTAGGGACCCTTCTTCCTAGTCAGGGTAAGGGTGTTACACTCGTGAAGTAACCCCTGCTCACCCTCGTGGTAGCTTGGCACGAGCAGTCGGGCTTAATTCAGAGGCAGTGTGTAAAGCATTTGCACATAGCCAACAGTAATACAGAGTAAGCACTACAAACGGACACCACACCAGTTTAGAAAAATAACCAATCTTTTATATACTTGAGACAAGACCAATTACGACGAAAATCCACAATACTATACTTTAAAAACGAATACTTGATAAGGTAACTTCTTCTTTGCAGGAATAGTCCAAAAACAAAGTTCGTACGAGTCGGTAGCTCCGTCTGAGCCTACCGCGATGCTGAAAACCACAGAGTCTAACAGTTCCAGCCGACCGCGTCGATACGGGCCAGCAGAGTCGTGAACAGACTCGGTTACAGTACCTTTCTCGTTGTGGCTGGTACGGAGTGTACGAGCCGGTCGGCGTTCGTCGCGGTTGCGGTGCAAGACGGAGCGATGCAAGGTGCGGTGTCCCTCGATGCGGTACAGGCAGCGGCTCGATGAGCGTCGTACAGACGGGGTCGGTGAGTCCAAGGCGTGCGATGCAGGGTGAGACGATGCTCGATGTGGTGCTGACAGGTTGCGATGCAGGCGACCAAGCCGGAGTGCGGGAGCTGGTTCGGACAGCGGTGCGAGTCGGAGCGGTGCGTCGCAGACGTGCGAGCGGTGCCCCAAATGCGGTGCGGTCACGACTCTTGAGCCAGTTGCAGCGACCGCGTCGGTCGGGTCCGGCTGGTTCAGTGAAGCGATGCGATGCGAACTGCGGTGCCCACAGGTCACGGTGCAAGCAGCGGCTCGATGTTGGCGGCGTTGGACGTCGCCCACGGTGAGACCAGGGTTGCGATGCGAGCGGGGCGATGCGGTCTGCGGTGCAAACAGGTCATCGGCCAGGGATGGATTCGGTTGACGGAGTCGGTTGCAGTTCCCTTCCTCTGTGGCAACTGAAACAGCATTCCAGAAGCGGTACCCAGAGGCTTGTGAAGTCTTTGCAGTCCCTGAGACTTCTTAACAGGAGGCCAGCTCGGTTCCAGGCCCTTGGAGATACTCAGCACAAGTTTGTAGAAAGTTCAGTCCAGTCCTTTCACTGCCCAAGGCAGAAGCAGCAGCTGCAGGCCAACCCAACAAAGCAACAACACAGCAAAGGGGCAGTACTCCTCCTGGCAGCTCTTCCAGCTCTTCGTCTTGGCAGGTTCCTTGATTCCAGCGAGATCTAAATTCATGGGGTCAGGGCCCCAATATTTATATCCCAAATTCCTTTGTTCTCTGAAGGCAGAGAGGCCTTTGCCTAGTCCAAACCAGTTCTGGAGCACTTTGTTGACAAGTCTCCGTCCCTTCTTTCAGTGAGTAGGCCAGGGACATCAGACGCACCACAGGAGGTGGAGCCAGCATTGTGGAGGGAAGGCACTGTCCTATTCAGGGCCCAGGTGCGACCCCTCCCACCCATCTACATGTAGATCTTGCTATTCAGCCCTGTGCTGACTCACCCTGTCTCCTGGCATCCCCAGCCCCTGTCACTCACACTCCAGACAAGGTATACACAACCTCGCAGAGGCAGGCTTGGATGGTTAGACAAGAAAATACCCACTTTCTAAAAGTGGTATTTTCAAACACAGAATGTTAAAACCAACTTCACTAAAAGCTGCATTTTATCATTCTGAGTCCAGGCACACTAAACTCGAATTTCTACCATGTTCCCGGGGTCAGTTAGGATTATAAGCTGTAATAATCAAAACTGCCCGTTCTGGCCTAGGGGAACAGGTAGCCTTGCAATAGTGAAAAACGAACTAGGCTGTAATTCACTATCAGGACATGCCACACACACCAGGGCATGTCCTACCTTTCGCATACAACGCACCCTGCCCACAGGGGTACCTTGGGCCTACCTTAGGGGTGACTAACATGTAGAAAAGGGAAGGTTTAGGGACTTGCAAGTGTGTGCACTTGCCAGAGTCGACTATGGCAGCCCCAGGCTGCGCACAGGCTCTGCGATGGCAGGCCCGAGTTACACTTTACGGGCTGTTTGCGTGAGTGGCACAATCCAGTGCTGCAGCCCACCAACAGCATTTGGTCTATAGGCCCTGGCACTCGCAGTGCACTTTACAAGGGACTGATACATAGACCAAATAGGCCAATCATGGAAACACCAATCCATAACACATTTTATACAGGAGCACTTGCACTTTCCCACTGGACAGCAGTGAGGAAAGTGCGCAGAATCATAACACCAGCAAAAACAGAGTCAAAACCGGGAGGTCAGAAAGCAAAAAGTCAGGGGAAACACGCCAAAAGATGCCAAGTCTAACAACCATTAAGTGATTTTTCATCTTAGCCGACACAAGAAATATAGATGGTAGCAGCATGTACTTTGAAAAGAACTGGGCAATACTGCTTACTACGTTTATGGTTGGATATCTGCATGGTTGGAGAAACGTTACAGAGCTGCATTCCTGTATAATACATTCAGTGTCTGTTAGTGTGTGAAGCTAAGTGCAAAGATAATTAACTGATGTTTATACGTGGAAAATTAATTGGCTCAACAACAGCCACGACGTGTTGGCCTCGAGCTGCAATTAGTAGTATTTTGCATAAGCACAGCACTTAGTGTCTCATCAGTGACTTTTTCTTAGTTTCAGAAGGCATTTAAGTGGCACTCGGAGTCAGAGCATTATTATAGTTTCTCTCTATGTGGTTAAAATTGCTGGGTAAACATATTGTGAAATGTATTTATGTTTCTGAAATAGCAAGGCATGACATGCATAAATAGGCTTTATGTTTGCAATCTTTTTCTCTTCCCTTCACGTGGAAAACAGACATGTCAGCGGTTTCTGAAACAAATTCCCTTCATCTTTCCCTTAATTGATGTTCTCCCTCCCTTTGTGTGTTCTTTTGTCAGCCTCTTTGATTCTGTAGGTTGAAGTACTGTATTGATTAACTTTATTTGTTCACAGAATTTGTGGCGAGAGCCATGAGTCAGGAGATGAAGCATTGATAAGGTCATGATATCCCTCTTCTTCCTTAACAATGTTTATAAAAAGACACCCCTTTTTATTTTTAAGGCCTTCAGCCCTGGGGATTGGGTTCCCATGGGCTTACTGAGGCTCGGGGGAGGATGAGGGGGGAGGAGGACGCCCCGTCCTGAATGGAAATTGGCTACGGGGAATGAGGCATCGGGAGTCCTTAGTGGCTCAGGGAGGGTGCCCATCAGTGGCAGCTCGCACAGGTAACGCTGTGGGGCGGTGAGGAGGGGCGGGGGCGCGGTGGGTGGGTAGTGGAGTACGACGGGAAAAATTAAGGTAAAGAAATAAAAAAATAAAACCACTTACCTTGTGCTCGTCGCATTGCAGAGTCGGTGATGCGGCGAGCGCAAGGTAAGTGGTTTTATTTATTTATTTCTTTACTTTAATCTTTCCCGTCATATGTCATACTCCACTACCCCCGCCCCACCTCACTGCCCCACATCTTTATCTGTGCGAGCCACCACTGGTGCCCATGTGCCCACTCTCCTTAATAAAAACAATTGCCCTGGGGGAAGGGTTCTCCGGGGCCTGAAGTGGCTTGGGGAGCAGGGCTGCACCAATGCGTTGGTCTCAGGGCCTGGCTGCAGGACCATAGAAATCTATAGGAGAAAATTGGAAAAAGCATGCACAATCATGCAGTTGGATCTCGAGGTTCACCTTCTGGATCTAGGTAAGTAGCAAGGCCAGGTTGAATGTTCCATCAGCGGATTGTCTGGAGCGTTCCAGATTCAGCCAGGAGCAGAGTGCTGAGGTCGTTGGTAGCGGAGAAGGGGGCCACCAGAAAACCCACTACACAAGGGGTCTTAAAGATCAGTCCAAGGGTTCCCACATGAGAGATCAGGTCGCAAGGGCTTGAGGACCAACAGAGCACAGCTGGTTCATCAGTACCCAGGCCGTGCGGGCTGGATGCAGAGCAGATAGGCCAGCCGGGCGGCTTTTGTCAACATGTCTTCACAGTCAGGGGCAGGCAGGTTGCAGGGATGATTCCGGGACAGCTGGGCCACTTTAGAAATGGGTCTAAGGATCCTCAACATCACTCGACAGGTTCTTGCTTCCTTGGCAGTTGGAGTCCGGTTTGGACTGTTCGCATCGGTGTAGGTTGCAGGGGGTCCGGTATCCCGGTAATTGGTGCTGCACGGCTCCGGTAGGTCCTGGTTTCTTCACACTCAGTGGGGAGACAGATCTGACCCTCTGGAGCTGATATTCTGCTTTTTGCTTAGATGTTGCATCAGAGTCGCCGGGAAGCAGCAAGTTGGTAAACCTGACTCTGCGGGCTCGGTGCCTGCTGACTGCAGGGGAGTAGTTCCTCTACCCCAAGGGAGTTCTCTGGTGATTGGCGAAGGGCTGGAGGTGCTCCAGGGTTTTTGGAAGATGAGACAGCATACTACAATGGTTGAGTCCTAGGAGTAGCAGGCAGGCTTTCGTGCCAAAATGTATCTGCAGGTCTTTGATTTTTGGGTCAGCAGCTCTTCTTTGTCCGTGTCTTCTTTGTATCTATCGAATCTAAAGTTGAGGGTCCAGGGGTCCCACCTAAATACTACATTTAGAGGTGTTACGGGGGGAGAGAGGTAGTAGCCAATGGGCTACCTACCTTTAGGGTGCCTACACCCTCTATGTAACAACTTTCTTTGGGAAGAGGACACAACCCTGACCCTAATTGGCTAATTCCCTCTCAAACAAGATGGAGGAAACTGATTAGTGGGGTTCACATCACCTGCTCCACCATAGGGGTGGTGCTGGCACTGGCTAAATGGAGACCCACCTCCTCATCTAACTAATTTTACCATCTGTCCTCCCACCAAATGTGGAGCAGGACAGGGGGGTTGGCATCATCCACTATCTGGAGATACCTGGGTTGCATTTCAAAGGAAGCATCGCCTTTGAAGCTTCCCGCCCTGGAATGCCATTCCGGCCTGGAGGAGGTGTGAAGCAGGCTTTGTTCCTGGTCTCAGAGAGCGCAGGCTCTCACCCTATGAGGGCAGAAACATGTCTGGTGGTGACAGGCTGGCTAATACTCATCAGAGACCACACCAGTGTTTGGTAGGTTTTCAGGGGGCCCTCAAAGGTGTCCTATGTATACAATGTATTAATAAATCCAACACTGGCATCAGTGTGGCTTTATTAAGAGGAGATATTTGGTACCAAGCATCCCTGGTACAGTGAAGCCATAATGGTGCTGGGGAACCGATATTGACGGGTGTCCAGCTCATGTACTCTCTATGGCTTCCCTTCACACTTACAATATCTAAGAATGAACTTAGATATTGGAAGGTCATATTTGCTCATAAAGATATGTCCTCACATGGGATATAGTGCACCCTGCTTTAGGTCTATAAGGCCTGCAGTAGGGATGACTTACCTATTCCTTGTGCAGTGTCAGTGGGCATGACACACAGGGATGTGTGTCATGTTGACTCTCCTGTTTTCTGCACCAAGAAACGCAGCCTGCAATGGCAGTTTGCATTGCCTTGGTGAGGGGTCCCTAGGGTGGCACAATTTGTGCTGCAGCCCTAGTGGACCCTCTTCAGTCCCAATGCCCTAGGTAACAGGGGTACCATTTACTAGAAAACTATATGGGGGCTGAAATTGTGACAATTGTGGCACAGTTTAGGGAAAGAACACTGGTACTGGGAACCTGGTTAGCAGGGAACCCAGTATATCTGATTAAAACAAAGTGTTCATGCTTTCTTCTCTGCAGTGAGAAGGCGGTCTGTGCTCTCTCAGTGCTTACATAAATGCATGGGGATGAACGAAGTACCTGTGGCTTATTTTTCTGATACTCTAAATCCGGTAGCCCCAGGACTGACCAGGTGCCTTAAAGTTGTAGTGGCAATTGGTTTGAGCATTAAAAGATGCGAGAAATATAGTCTTGGGACACACACTGACTGTCATTGTGCTCCATTCAGTTGTGATACATCTGACGCGTACTCGCACTCAGAACTTGACAACCAGCAGTTTAACCAAATGTGAACAGACTATACTCACTGCTGAGAATATCACCCTGAAGCGGTGTTCTTCATTGATTCCTGATACCTTGTTACCATTGCCAGAAGATGACAATGATGATGGGGAGGTAGAGGTAGAGCATGACTGCCTTGATGTCACAGAACTATGCAGAGACCAGATATTTAAGATGAGCCACTGGCACAGTCTGACTATATACTGTTTGTGGATGGCTCCTGCTTAAGAGACAATTGGGGAACCCTAAGAGCTGCTTATGCAGTCTGTTCAGTTGAGAGAATAGTGGAAACCTCCTGGCTCCGAGGTGTAGCCTCTGCACAAGTGTCTGAACTGATTGCTCCTACTAGAGCCTGCTGTGTTTCAGAACAAATTATAGGGGCATATTAGCAAGGGCACTATCGCCGCTTTAGCGGCACTTTTTGCCGCTAAAGCGGCGATATTTATATCGCCCTATCAGCAAACTGTCTCTAACAGCAGTTAGAGACAGTTTGCGGGCATTAGCGCCCGTTTTTTTACCGCTTTGCATGTCAGCGATATTTATCGCTAATGACATGCAAAGTGGGCGTTCCCAGGCCTATCGCCTATTAGCAAGGTGGCCATGGCCCCAGTTAGCGACGTGAAAAGTCGTGCTAACCGGGGTCATCGCCATTTATTTAACACCTGCAATTAGCAGGTGTTAGCCATACCTAACATGGGGGGGTGGATTATGCTGATACGACCACAGGGTCGTATCAGCAAGGTGTTCTCCCTTCTCCATGCAACATCGCTGGTTTTTCAGCGATGTTGGCTCATTTCCTCGCTATCGCTGGAATATTCATCGCCATAGAGCTAATCGTTGCTAATACAGCGTTAGCGTGGCGATATATTCCAGCGATAGCCGGCGATAAAAAAAATCACGCTAAGCAGGGTTAGCGATGATTATCGCCTCTTCTTGCTAATATGCCCCTATAGTGACTATTTTTGCTGATAGTCAATACGGCATGGTGTTGTCCATGACTTTGAACAGTTACGGTCGCAAAGGGGATTTATGACATTATCAGAATCCTGTATTAGAAATGGGGAGTGTGTCATGAAATTGTTGAAAGCAATGCAGTTACCTATAGAAATTTCAGTTGTAAAGTGTTGGGCATGTAGGAGTGGAAAGGACTATGTAACAGTCGGCAATCGTTATGCTGACGAGGTTGCATGGTATTGTGCTCATGGGTCCCAAACCTTCAATGGTGAATATGTAAATTAATCTGAAAATTAGACTATTTACAACGTTTTGTTAGAAGTGGCTGATACTTGGGAAGAGGTGAAAAGATTGCAGGAGGAAGTACCAGAGGGAGGACAGCACGTTGGGTCAGAGCAGTTTGTGTCAAAAGAGATGATGAAATCTGGGTGTCAGCAGATGGAAGACCTGTGTTGCCGGATAGCTTGTTGTTGCCAATTTCTAAACATTTCTATGCTCCTGCACACATTGAGAGGGATGCAATGATCAGGCTGTTTGACATAATTGGTTCAATACCCAGTTTAGGTTGATGGCTGAAAGTTTATGTCAAGGGATGTTGTGTGTCAGCAGATGAATGGAGGCAAAAGGACACCAATGACACTGAGTCATTTAGGGAGATCAGGAGGGCCATTCAACAGGATGCAGTTGGACTCTATCAAAATGCATGTGTGTAATGGGCTGAGGTATGTCTCTGCAATTGTATATTCTCTCACTTTGGCTTTAGTCTTACCCAACCAGGAGAAATGATAGTCTCACTGTAGCTAAATTGCTGTTGCAGGAATTGATCCCTAGTTAGGTTTCCTGACTTCGCTGGAGTCAGACAGTGAAACTCATTTTAACATTGAGAGTCTGAGAATGTTGTGTGCAGCATTGCAAATGGAACAGAGGCTACACTGACACTATAGGCCTGAGGCCTCTGGAATTGTGGAACAGGTTAATGGCACACTGAAATCCAGGCTAGCAAAAGTGTGTGCGTTGACATCCCTGAAGTGGACAGATGCTTTATCTTTAGTGTTGATGAGTTTTCGCAGCATTCTTGATCAGGGGACAGGACTATCACCCCATGAAATCATCATGGGTCGAGCAATGAGACTGCCTGCAGTGCCTGCGAATGCACTTGTAAATATTACAGATTAAACTATTCTTGATTATTGCAAAAGACTGGCTGATGTGGTGCGTTCTATGTGCCACCAGGCTGGAGCTGCCTACGCCCTTCTGCACGAGGAGCAGTGCAATGAACTCAGTCCTGGAGACTGGGTTTTGGTGAAAAAGCACGTTCGGAAAACCTGTCTGGAACCTCACTGTGTGGGACCCTTTCAAGTCTTCCTTGTAACAAACACTCTCATAAAATGTGGGGGTCTCCCCAGTGGGGTGCAGGCTGCCCATACTCAGAGAGTGGAGTGTCCCCGCAATGATGTGATGGTACCTCTTCCTGAAGTACAGACAACAACTGAGGAGCACCAAGAATGAGCTGAGGAGACTGCGGAAAGTAGGCCAGGTCTCAAAGTTCAGTGGCATCCCAAGAATCTGCATCACTACACCCTCGGCCTGAGGGGGGTCTTGATGCATCGATGTCTGAGGTCGAGACAGAGGAAGAGTCTTGGCCTGTGGTGAAAGAGGAAGCCAACCTCGTTCCTGGCAAATGGCCTAGTGGTGCAACCAACCAAGTTGAAGCTGGAGACAGGTGGCCGAGAAGGCAAGAGGGGGAGAGACCAAGTTTACCTGTGGAACATATACCACATAATGTCACAGAGTATCCTGAAAATTCTGATTTAACTGGCAGTGAAGACGAGCATGTCTAACAAAGGGAGGGACTTAGAGCGCATCAAGGTCCAGCACACATGCTCCAAATAATCTAATAAATATATGTAGGTTATGCAGTTCCTAAAAAAGAATGAGTGTATATGTAGGTCAACAACTATTCTGCAGGGTATGCTGGGGCCGTGACCCTGCATGAATCAAATGCCCTCACGCACCTGGATAGGTGTCATGCTTCATCATAGGGCATTTGCTCCTCGTTTGGCCGGCGCTGCAATGTCCGACGGGCACCCTCGATGGGGGCTATTTGTAGGAGATCTTCTTGTCTGCCATTTGGTGAAGTGCTGGTGTGGGGGCTTTAGAAGTAAATTGGTGTTAAGGTGTGAAAATTTGAAGTTAACAATAAGAAAAGAGGTACTTCTCTGGAAAAACTTTAATGAACAAGTATTCTTACCTATATTAAAAATGTGTGGTGCTATCTATCAGACTTTAGTTATCTTAGATAGCTATAGGTCAACATGTTTCTAGCTTCCTTGTAGTCAGTTCATTTCAGTTCAATTTCTTTATTCGAATAATACAATATTAATCATAAAAGTTCACATATACATCACAAATATACAAACAGTTAAAAAACGGTTAAAAAAGCAGTTAGAAAAAGAAAAAAAACAATTAAGATCCAACTCATCTTAGCAAATGTGCAATTTCCTGGTTTTCAGCAATAGACATAAGAAGGAGGCAACACAGTAGCAGGTTAAAGGGTCTGGCAGCATTCGTAAAATATATAGAGCTGGGCGACATTGCCTAAAATTAAATTTACGCATAATTGGAATTAAAAATCTCTCACGATAATCGCAGTAAAATTTACAAAAGAAGAAAATGTGCAAATCGTTTCGAGGCGATGAACCGTCACAAGGGCAACGTGGGAGATCAGTAATAGATTATGTGCCAGCAGGAAAGCCCAACATACACATAATAAGGTTGAGACAAAACCTTAACAAAATAAATCTATGGCGAGGGTTTGTTACAAATTCTTGATAAGACGGTACCCCCTCGCCCTGTAAGGGGCCCTCAAGATACTCTCTGACCATAAATTTGCTGTGCTGGTCAGTCAGTCTCGCCTCATTTGCTAATTTTAAAAAACTGTTTTTTATGGGTTTTTATTCGAATAGAACACACATTTTTCTGGAGTTTCATACAGACTACCTAAATCTAAGGAGTAAAGTGTTTTTTTGACATACCCTAACCATTGTATGCTTTGGGTGTGTTCTAATGATAAACAATCCGAGATGATTTGTTGAGTGAGCATCACAGTATCCCTTTTCCATATCGAGTGCCAGAGGAGAATAGGTGCTACATTTATCTGATCAGTGACATAGGGGATATTCAATTCAAGATGTAAATTAAAATTAGAGCAACTGATGGGAAGGCTCATTATTGTTTTCCACAAGGAGTCTTCTATTGTGTGTAACACTTTTAGATTAGCGTAACCCCATACTCCAGCACCATAGGAAGCTACGGCGCTAGATTTGGCCCTGTAAACCTTTTTATGATTTCTATTTGTTTTGTGCCAAGTTTTTTAGAAAACAAGTGTATAGCATTAGTACTCTTTTCTAGCATGATCCCTCGATTCGCCACCATCTTAGACCATGACGATTTGTAATCAAAAGTCACCCCTAAATATGAAAACATCTCCGTCTGCACCACTTTACGGTCAGAAATAAAAAAGGAAGGGGTGTTCTTCGCTTTTCAGCCTACCACTAAAATAAAGGACATTGACTCATTTGTTTGTATGTCAAGACTTTGCATAAAATTTACATAAGTATCCAGCAGTTTCTGAAGGGCCCTTCCCGTACGTGCAATTAAAACTGCATCATCTGCGTACAGTAAAATTAGAATACACATCTTATTTATTCTAGGGACGACTAAGGCTGATTCAAGCAATTTGGACTCTACCCCATTTGTGTACAGAAAAAACAAGAAGGGAGCAAGAACGCATCCTTGGCGGACCCCCTGGAAATTGAAAACGATCTAGTGCACTCCCCCTTATGCCGATACTGTATGCACGCTTCGGCCATTGAGTACAACTGGCGAATAAAAGAAATTATGTCTTGGTCTACCTCCATTTCCTTCATGATCCTCCATAGGTGGGAGTGGATTATGCAGTCGAAGGCTGCGCTGAGATCCATGAAGGCCATGTGTAAATTACCTTACGTAGCATGGGTATACTTTGATATGAGCAGGCTCAAGTTTAGACATTGATCTTGGGTGCCTCTACCTTTTTTAAAGCCATATTGGGCCGGGATCAAGATGTTATTTGTCAATGCTCAGGCTACCAACCTGTTTAATAGCACTCTACCCATGAGTTTTGCCATACTATCAAGGAGGGAGATTGGCCTATAATTTCTGGGATCGGATTTGTCCCCTTTTTTATGAATAGGTATTAATATTGCTTTATGCCAGGAAGCAGGCAGGCCCTCCTTGACTATTACATTAAACACGTTGGTGAGCACGGGCCCCCAAAGGTCGGGAGAGTCAGTAAAAAAGTCTATTGGGGTACCATCTGGACCAGGGGCCTTGTTATTAGTGCATTGTGCCAGAGCTTCACTTATCTCCAGGTTATTAAATGTAAGAGCTATATTAGATAGGGAGATAGGATCCTCGCACAACATGCGAGTACCCTCTCTCTTGTCATTAAACGTTTTACTATAGTGCTCCACCCATGCCTCCTCATCCACATGGTTATCAAGTTTGGGGTCTGTGTTTGATTTTAAAAAAGGGGCATTAATCGTTGCCCAGAAATCCCTCGCATTATTTGTAGCAGATGCTTGGAGCAGTTTTTCCCATGCTTTTTCCTTCAGAATCTTTAGTCTATTCTTCCTGGCCATGGTATACCTTTGGCAAGCCTGCTTGACCAAGGATGGGTCTTTGGGCACGCGTTTGAGAGCTTGATGTAGATTAGAAAGTGCTTTAGTGCAATTCTGATTGAACCATTTCTTACCCATTCTTTTTAAGGACCCACCACTCTTTATAAATTATTTTTAACTTCAAGCAGAATGGTTTCAAAGGCCACAATGATGCTCGGCGGGTCCGGGTTTGAATCCAGACAAAGTAATATTTCCTTAAGCCTACTAGACACTACCAGTGGGATGAGGACTGCCCTGTCTACACTTTCCCACTTAAGTACTAATCCATTTTTTCTAGCAACATAAGGTTTTATATGTGAAGTGTTGCAACCATGAATACCTACCCAGTGCATACAACAAGATACAGCCGCATGGTCACTGAAACCTAAGAATTTAGCCGTAACATTACTAATCAATCATAGAGCTATTTAGAGTGGAGCGAAAGGTTTCTGAGGGGAGGCCAGTGGATTCCGACGAAGGGTTCTTTATCTCCAGATCTTTTGTAATAATGAACTTGTTTTATAAATTCCCATAATGGTTGTGACAAAAATGCATACTACCCCCTCCATACTCATCTGATAGCCCGCAAATTGAGGTTAGTGCAAAAGGGCAAGGGTGAACATTAAAATCGCCCATCCACAACACCACTGGAACTTTCTTACATGATCTAATTAAACTATTCATGTTTTCCTCCACTACAGATACAACCTTGTATATCTCGGTCCCAAATAAATTATTATAGAAATTAATCAATAAAATGGTGTTACCATCGGGACCATTAAGCAACATATTAAAATATTGACAGTCATTGTTGGAGGAAAGTACTTCAAATCTCAGGGTGTTTTTTAAGAATGTCACGACTCCACCCCTTGCCCGGCCAGAGTTTGAAACAATTGTAGGGGTATAATGCGATCTATAGCCATCTAGGTGGACTGGGTCCACTGCCCAAGTCTCTTGCAAACAGACGAGATCCAGGGCCGGCTCTAGGGCGGTGCGATCGGTGCGACTGCACCGGGCGTTGACTTGGGGCGGGGGCGTCATTTTTGAAAATGTGTATTATGTTAAAAGCACCTGCTGCCTCGTTCCTGGCTTCCAGCAACTTTCACACATCAATTAAAATGTCAAGAGAAGTCCGGTGATTAATCGTCTTCCTGGAAAGGGACCGGAGGTTTGTCTAGTGGAAGTTTTGACTCATCCTAAGGTAGCGCAGAGGGATGAAATGCCTGCTGCTAAGAACGTGTACCATGCAGATAAGGAAGTGCATAGAATGTAAAGAGGTCAGTGGGTTACTGCTTCCGTAAGAGAGCTCCTTTTGTTGCTTGTTGTTTATAAGTCAAAATCCTAATATAGAACATTGAGCTATTAACTCTCATCCTAGAGCTGCATGCAAACTGCAAGGTATATGTTAGAGCTATATATTTTTTTGCCCAGTCTTTCATCATTCTAATCTTGTGAAAAGGGTTCATTTGGGTAGAAAACAATTCTCATTATGAAAGTAAACCCTAACAATGATGTTACATTTTAAATTCTGAATTTGCGCTTTTCCTGAATAAGAACTTAAACTATCTTGCCTACCAGTATCGATGACACGTCACTCCTACACTACACCGTGTAGTGCTGTCTGATGTAACATTTCCTATATACTGATTTACACACATATGATTGTCTCTGTGCAATGTGTGTGTGGTGTAAAGTGCTCTGACACCTTACACTGGTATGAGTGGCGCTAAAAAACTAAATGAATCTGAGAGACAGTGGTTATGGAGACTTGAGAGGCACTGTTAAAGGGTGCTAATAAGGGGATCCGTGGCAGAGGTGGTCATTGGGGGAAGGGGGCGCCAACAGACATTGTGGCACAGGGCGCCACCAGCGCTAAAGCCGGCCCTGACGAGATCAAAAGTAGAAATATACTTATCTGGATCCAGCAGTTGGTGTCCCAAGCCAGCAATGTTCCACATAATAACTGTAAAAAGGTCCGTATCCTTTGTCAGACGGTCTTGTATTTTAGTGCTCCGGGACACCATTAGCTACTGCGTTATAGGACTCCCCCTTAATTATCCGTCAATCGCAGGCATCCAACCATCCAGCACCGGAAAACGATTAGAAGTTGGTAACAAAGGTGTGATATTTTCTCCACCCATCATCCGTGGCTGGGTATCCATTTGGGGTGAGGTAAAGTTGGGGGCCCTATTTCCAAATGAACCTGGCTGAAGCTTCAATGGGTTATAAACGAAGCCAAGGGGGAGGGCAAATATTTGTGTCGATGCTGTTGGCATATTAGGTAGTGAGTATAACAATTTTTCTGCCATGGTTGGCGATTTAAAGGTTAAAACCACACAGTCCCCCGTGATAGATGTAACTTGTTTACCCAACCAAGAAACTCTGCGGGCCATTAAAATTTTGAAATGTCCCTCTAATTGATCGTTGGTAGTTTTATAAATCCAATGTCGGGCTTTATGGATTAGTTGGGAGGTTGTTTCTGTTTGGTCTCTTTTTAGGACAGGGGTGTTTGCCAAAATGACCACGTAAGGGCATGCAGCCGGTGGGAGGTCTAACCTCGGCCCCTTCTCTGTGAATTGTGTAAGACAGGGACCCTTTGAGCTTGTGTCTGAAATGCCCTGCTCTGTGTCCCACGGATCAGAGAAGGGACAAGCATCCACCACTAGGTCAGCAGTTTGACTCACAACTGGTGCTGGAAATTGGTTGACGGGGTTAGACAGGGGTGGAGCCTGAGTTATTGGTACCCTAGTGTCGGGTTGCGGTTTCATCAGGGGTAGGAGGTTTATGCTATTGTTAGCCATGCCGTTTATTGATGCCCGGTGGGGGGTATTGCGTTGGCTCTGTGTGACTCCCACTGGGCCCAGCATCTCGGGAAGACACACATCTTATTACTGCTAATTCCTTTATTGCCTTTTCAATTGATTCTAGGCGTAAACATATGGGAGATAAGAGTTTGTTACATTTTTCGAGAAGGTCGTCCAGATTCAAATCCCATGGTGGCATAACGATCGGCTGTGGTAGTGTAGACTCCATGTTACCAACTGGTGGATTTACTGTGGTTGTTTTGCATTTTCTTGGTCTCTTAGAGTTATTAATGTGATGGGTTTTTGGGGGTCCCTATTTCTTTTTTGGACAGGGCTACAACGGGTGGTATTGAACCCTCTGACAGATAATTGGTAGTAATAGACTTGGTGGAAGTAGGTGGTCAAGTTATGGCCAATTGTGTGCTCAGTGTCTGACCCTCGTGGAGCATCACACTTGTCATATCTCTATTTGTATCATCATCCAGGCCCGTCGATAGTCTCCTCTCCGCACAGGCAATCTCTATAGCTATGGCTGATGAGGCTTTTGCTAGAAAGGTATCTAGAGATGTGAGAGTTACCTCTTCCGCTGGTGGGAGCACTGTCTTCTTCTTCCCTATGTTTCCAACGGTCTTTTCCCCGTCTTTAGGTTTCTCCTGTGACAAACATTAGAGGGGGGGCTAGCCTCTTCCAGGCTCCGATGGGCCCGCCCTTGGCCCGGGCTTTGTTCGGGCATGTCCCGGGCGCATCCCCGTGCACGTCCTACTTAGGAGCACTTCTCTCACCGCAGGGGGTGATGGGATTTGGAGTCCCCCCTGCGGTATCACCAGCTGATCCTCTCTTCCTGGGGACTCAAGTGACCGGAGCGATGGAGGCTACACAGCGCCCCGGGCCGGGACCGCGCTTAAGAGCGCTTCTCTCGCCGCAGGGGGTGATGGGATTTGGAGTCCCCCCTGCGGTATCACCAGCTGATCCTCCCCTCCTGGGGACTCAATAGACCGGAGCGATGGCGGCTACCTTGTAGTCATCACAATGATATAGTAGCTATTCGTCAGGACCGATATCAACCTAATCTACTTTGTGATTTCAGTTTTAATGTATAGGTTCATTGATTTTCTCCCATTCACACATACCTTGGTTTCATATTGATTTGTGATATATTTAGCAATGACGTGTAGCTCAAAGACACATAGTACACAGTAAAAATACAATTTGATATTTCCAAATCATTATTTCCATTGTTGACTACAACTCTCAAGTCGTGAAACACGTGCTTATTTTGTTACACCAAACGCATGCTTATATGTTTGCACCAGTCGCATGTTTTGTGTCAAATTATGTCACCTGTCCATATAAAAACACCACAAGACAAACACAACATATATTAAAATATATTAAAAGTCCATACAGTCAGTAACTTACCCAAATTGGGTAAAAATCGAGGCTCCTCTAGTTCTGCACAATCGCACGCCATTTGTGTGCTGAAAAAGGCAATCAATGTTTGGGTCAATTGACCCTATTGGAGTCAGAATCGAGAAAGAATTCCGTTCTGCAAAGTGGGTTCGGCTATGCCATACTTACAGTTTGGAAAACAACAATAGGGGGTTGGGCCCTTACCTGCAACCACCATGGACCTCTATATACATTCAAAAACCAAAACAGTTGGTGGTTGTGTTTCTTTCAGTTATTTTACTTTTCACGTAAGATCATTCTATTTAATAAACATGACCTGTAAACCAATTATAACATTTTATCATCCTAACATAACATTGCTAAATATTTAAGAACATAGAGTGATAACAAAAAGAATCGCAAACCTATACAAGATGACACGAATCAAAAATAGCACCAATCAGTGTTCAACCAGTCCAAAGTTATAAACCAGAGCGACCCCTTTTAACACTCTTGGTCTCGATAATGGGTTCCAAAATCATCAAATATGGAAAATGAAAGAAAAATAATTGCTTTTCATAGAAAGTCCTTAGTCGTCCTCCATATTAGTGTGGTTTGAACATAAAAACCCAAAATTAATACTCTACGCGTTTCGAACCATATATATTATAGGTTCTCCTCAGGACCAGGGCTGGATGAATTCTTTGATGCAGTGGCGGCTCGCAGAGGGAGTGCTGCGGGGCAATGGGGTGGGGCGTGGGAGGGGGAGGGGTTGGATGGGGGGGTAGTGGAGTCGGACATACGACGGGCAGGAGTAAAGTAAGTAAATAAATAAATAAAACTATTTACTTTGTGCTCGCTGCATCGCCGAGTTGGCGATGCAGCGAGCGCAAGATAAATAGTTGTATTTATTTATTTACTTACTTTACTCCTGCCCGTCGTATGTCCGACTCCACTACCCCCCCTCCCAGCCATACCCCCGCCCCGCCCAACCGCCCCGCAGCACTCCCTCTGTGAGCCGCCACTGCTTAGATGTTCAAATATGATGTAAGAGGAGGAGCCTCTTTCATTCGTGTCCGTGTTTTCTATCTGAATATGATACAGAGTGGCAGCGAAATGCAGTCCTGCATGGTGACTGTGTTTCATTCCTTCATTAGGAAATCTTTTGAAGAATATAGACCTTTGACTTTTCGTTGAAAAACGAGTGAACAAGACCTCAGTTTTCCTTCCCTCCAGCTTCAGTTGGATTTGCAAATGGCGATTTGCGTGCTGAAAAAGGCAATCAATATTTGGGTCAATTGACCCTATTGGAGTCAGAATCGAGAAAGAATTCTGTTCTGCAAAGCGGGGTCGGCTATGCCGTACTTACAGTTTGGACAGGACCGGCTCTCTGGATGACCTACCCTTGTGTGACGACTCGGAAGTGTCTGCACACGGGTTAGTTGAAAGTATTTAACCTGTTCCTGATGGATTAATAGGGACTAGGAGTTGCCGGTGTTGGACCCGCCCTGCGTCCAAACGCTAAAGCGGGGAATGACTGGACTGGATTAGTCTGTTGTTTATCTT
This sequence comes from Calotriton arnoldi, assembly GCA_963921515.1. NCBI lineage: Eukaryota > Metazoa > Chordata > Amphibia > Caudata > Salamandridae > Calotriton > Calotriton arnoldi. Next base: position 1,787,250 of record CAWUFW010002952.1, read on the forward strand.
CTTTGAGAGGAAACATGGGGGTTAAGTGGAGACGAGCAGCCTGCACTCAGGAGATCAAAAAGAGCCAGAGTGCCCTGTCGGAGGTACTCAGTCCCTGAGTGGACATACTTTGTGACAAATAATAGCAACAGTTTATTTTGTGATTTACATAATAATAGTGAGGTACCAGGTGCACCTTAGTGAGTCCACGTTTGTTGCTGAGTGTCATTTTGAACTTGTTTTACTGTTAAATGAACAGACCCAAGCTGTGTCTGATATGGTCTTTGAACTGAACTTTGACATTTATTTCCACTAAAGACCATCTAATGAACGTTGTTCAAAAGAATTAAGAATATTACCTAGGACCAAGGCTGCAGAAGGAGCGTACAGGTGTCATTTTAGAAGCAGACAGAGTAGGGCTAGGGAAGACTCACAGAGACCTTAGCAAATAATTTTATCATACAACTTTATGAACTCACTTTTTCCATTTGCACAAGTAAAAATGAGCAGAGAGAATCCATTTGCTAATATTTTCAACTCAGTGATCTGATTTTAGGGAAGTCATGGAAACTAGTAACCATAGTAGACGTAGGTTTATAGTAGCTGAAGTTTTAATGGCTATTGTTGTAGGGTTCAATGTTTTGCTTTTAGGATTATCTTGCCCACCCCTTCCAAACCAACTAAACCCAAGCCTCAGCAGTGGAGGGGATCAGGTATCACCCATTCCCCTCCCATATGCCATAATTTGTAGTCATTTGCTTAGTCTTTTATATAGAAAAGGGCATTTTCAATATTATTTTTCAGACTATGATCTGGTTCTTTTTGAAGTCCCTATGTTTAAACATGTGAATCACCATCCAAATGCTAGGGAAAATAATACTGCTGAGAGTTTTTTCAAGCCAATTGCAAGGTTAGTTACTGCTTATGCCCATAGGCACAATTTTACCTGTTCCCTCACTGACATTGAGAAGAAATGTTTAGATTCAGTTGAGGATAGAAGAAGAGCGATGGATGAAAGATGGAAAACAGGGGAAGATCAAAAGTACAAAAATAATTTGGCTAATAAACAATTTGAGCATTAGGAGCCAGGGTTTATGCCTGCATTGACTTTAGATTGGAAACACAAAGAGAAAGATGTGTATGATTAGAAGGCAATCTGTTGTTTATACTCAGCTAATGGGAAGGAGTGATTGTGAACATATTTTGGCATAGGGAGGAAATTGGGATCAAATTATAGGAGTAAAGAATTCTGTTATTCCTGGTGTTTATTATGCTTGTTGGGCGCATGCATATTTTAAATTGTCCCAAGGCTGGTATGGCACTTGGTATTTGTCTATCGTTTTTCCAAAGATGTATTATGTAGAACATTTGAATGACCCTGTACGGGGGACATTTGCTAGGCCAAAAAAAGTAGTAGTCCTTTTGAAATAGTGGCAGATATATTTTGTGCAATGATTCCTTCTGTTGGAGAGGTCCTGAATGATCTCAAGATTAGAAAGGTATCTTCTATAGCAGATAAGTTAGTTACTAGAACAGCTGGGTCATTATTAACCAACAACACTGAGATGATGACTATTAGGTCTATGGTTATGCAGAACCGCCTTGCGTTAGACATCCTTCTCGCGCAGAAGGGCAAAGTCTGTAAAATACTTAAGGTACAACAATGTTCCACCTATATCCCCGATAAGAGTGAGCAGATAAAGAAGTTCATTAAGAATATTACTGATATAATGGGAGATTTGGAAGAGTTAGAAGCTATAGGGGCTCGGGAAGCAATCAGAAATGGATTTGCTGCAGGGGGCAAGTTTTGTGAACTTAGGAAGTAGGATCCAAGGTTCTGTATTGGGGCCCCTTATAGTTATTACCATCTGTGCGATCTGCTTGTTTGTCATGTTCAAGGGATACAAGTCTTTGAAATCAAGGAGAGAGGATCCCCAGGTGTAGAGGGTAGTAGGTACCTGCTCTGCCTTGTCCTGCTAAAGATGGTAAAAATGTTTCTCTAGCTCCTCCCTCTTCCACAGCAAAAGAAGGTGATCCAGGCCTTCATCACTTATAGGTTGGACTATGCCAACTCACTGTACTGGGGTCTACCTGCCTTCCCCCTGAAGAGATTACAAATGGCGCAGAATGCTGCTGCCGTGCTTCAGCTACTTCTCCCCAGGAGAGCTCACATACAACCTGGCGTGAAAGAACTGTACTGGTTGCCTATCAAAGGAAGTGTGAGGTTCAAAGGTCTGGTTCTGACACACAGAGTTGTTTATCACAAAGGCCCTCAGTATTTGTCCAGCAGATTCACCCCATACCAATGAGCCAGGTCACTCTGGTCCTGTAACTCCTTGCTGGTAGTAATTCCTCAATTCAGAAGGAAAAATTGGGGTGGCAGCTCCCTCTCCTATCTGGCCTCCAGGGAGTGGAATGCCTTTCCAGTACAGCTCTGTGCCACTATGGACATCCAGACCTTTAAGAGACTCCTCAAGACCTGGTTCTTCGGGTCTGCTTTCTAGTACCATCTGTTAATCAGGGATCAGACTCTGCTGCCTAGCACCGGGACACTCATTGAATAGCTGTTGTGCTATACAAATATCTCATAATAATAATAATAATAATAAGGAACAAAAAGGAAGAGGAACGAAAAGGAAAATAAAGGATGTAGAATTGGAAAAGACTCAGTGTATGTTCTAGATGAGATGAAACATCTGGAAAACACAAAACATCAAGAATCGATGCATTAAAATTATTGGAGTGATTATTTATCCAGTGTAAACATTTCTTTATTTACACGTCTCACATTTATTCTCAATACATATGTCTGAATGCATAATCGTGTAACCAAAGTTCATGTTGACTATTGAGTTAACTTACCCTAACTTTAGGCCCTAACTGAAAATTGTGTTTCAACCTTGCCAGTATGTTGTTTCTTCCTTTTGCAGGTGCGTTATCATATTTCTCATTAGCTAGAGAAAAACATATTGTTTGTATTAGACGACTGATAGTGAGGCCTGCGGTGAATAATTCTAGAAACAAGATCGAAGAAATAATGGTCAAAGGATGCCTTCTGTTTATTTCCTACCAGGATGTTGGGGTGTTCAACGTTGACCACTGCAGTCCCGGTTTCGATCAATCAATCAATCAATCAGGCGTTTGTTGAGCGCGACTACTCACCCGTAAGGGTCTCAAGGCGCTGGGGGTGTAGGTTCCAGTCCATCAAGGAGGGGGTCTGTCGAAGAGCCAGGTTTTGAGGTTTCTTGCGAAGATGGGGAGCGATGCTGTCTGTCTGAGGTGGAGCGGAAGGGCGTTCCAGGCTTTGGCCGTGAGGAAGGAGAAGGAGCGGCCTCCCGATCTGGTCTTTCTGGTGCGGCGGACCACGGCGTAGGAGAGCTGGACTGATCGTAGGGTCCTTTGGGGTGCGTGGAATTCGAGTGGTCCGGTGTCGTGGAGGGACTTGTGTGCATGGGTGAGCATCTTGAAGGTGACTCTATCCTCGATGGGGAGCCAGTGGAGTGTGCACAGGTGCTGGGAGATGTGGCAGTATCTTGGCAGGTTGAGGACCAGTCTTGCGGCGGCGTTCTGGATGTTCTGTAGCTTGCAGTGAGGTTTTTGTTTATTCCGGCGTAGAGTGCGTTGCCGTAGTCGAGTCTGCTGGTGACCAGGGCGTGAGTGGCGGTCTTTCTGTGCTCGAGGGGGATCCATTTGAAGGTCTTACGTAGGAGGTGGAGTGTGTGGAAGCAGGAGGATGCGACGGAGTTGATCTGGCGGTCCATTTTGAGCTCGGAGTCCAGGATGATTCCAAGATTGCGTGCGTAGTCCGTGGGGGTGGGTGGGCTTCCGAGGGCGGGGGGCCACCAGGTGTCGTTCCAGCCGTCGGAGTTTGGGCCCATGATGAGTACTTCTGTTTTGTAGGTGTTGAGTTGTAGGCAGCTGCTTTTCATCCATTTGGCGACAGCTTCCATGCCTTCTTGAAAGTTGTGTCTGGCGGTGTTGGGTTAGTTGGATAAGGAGAGGATGAGTTGGGTGTCGTCTGCGTATGACACAATGCTGAGTCCGTAGGTTCTGACGATGGGGGCGAGCGGAGCCATGTAGACGTTGAAGAGCATGGGGCTGAGGGAGGACCCCTGGGGGACTCCGCAGGTGGTTGGTGTAGGGTCCGAGAGGAAAGGGGGAGTATGACCCGCTACGTTCTGCCGGAGAGGAAGGAGTGGATCCAGTCGAGGGCCTTGTCCCGGATCCCTGCGTCGTGGAGTCTGCATATTAGGGTACGGTGAGAGACTGTGTCGAACGCCGCTGAGAGGTCAAGGAGGATGAGGGCTACTGTTTCTCCTAGTGTGCGGATGTCGTCTGTTGCGGCGAGGATGGCGGTTTCCGTACTGTGGTTTTTTCTGAAGCCGGATTGGGAGGAGTTGAGGATGTTGTGCTCTTCGATGAATGTGGCGAGTTGGCTGTTGATGGCTTTCTCGATGACTTTCGCTGGGAACGGGAGCAGGGAGATGGGTCTGTAGTTTTTGAGGTCGGTGGGGTCCGCCGAGGGTTTCTTCAGGAGGGGGTTGACCTCGGCGTGTTTCCAGTCGTCGGGGAAGGAGGCGGTCGCAAGGGAGCGGTTGATGGTGTGGCGGAGCATGGGTGCGATGGTGTCGGCGGCTCTGTTGAAGATGTGGTGGGGGCAGGGGTCCGTGGGGGCCCCGGAGTGGATTGACTTCATAGTCTTCAGTGTGTCTTCGGTGGTAAGGGCTGACCAGTTGTCAATCGTTGGCTTTAGGGTGTCGGGGGTGGTTGGTGAGGGTTCAGTGTGTTGGTTGTCTTCGTCGAAGTTGTCGTAGATGCTCTTGATTTTGGGGTGGAAGAAGGTGCTGAGTTTGTCGCAGAGGTCTTGTGAGGGAGGGATGTCAGTAGACTCGCTGGTGGGTTGGGCGAACTCCTTGATGATGTTGAAGAGTTCTTTGCTGTTGTGTGCGTGTGTGGAGATTCTGTCTTCAATTGCTTTTTTCCTCGTTTTTCTGATGAGTTGGTGGTGGGCGTTGGTGGCAGCTCTGAAGTTGTTGTGGGCTTCTGTGGATTTGGTGCTCCTCCAGGCCTTTTCGAGGCGGCGGCAAGTGCGTCTGGACTCTCGAAGTTCGGTGGTAAACCATCTGGCTTTCTTGGTGTGGGTGTTGTTGGTTTTTGTTGAGGGGGGCTATGGTGTTGGCGCTGTCGGACACCAATCTGTGCAGGGTTCGGGCTGCGATGTTGGGGTCGTCGTTTTCCGTGATGGTTAGGGTGGAGTTGCTGAGTGAGGAGGTGAGCTGGTCGTCGGTGATTCTGGTCCAGTTTCTTCATGGGAGCAGGTGCTGGTGTCTGTGGATGGTGGGTGTTCTGAAGGTGAAGTGTACGCATCGATGGTCAGTCCATGGGAGTTCAGTGGTGTGGCTGAAGGTGATGGAGTATCCAGGTGTGAAGAGGGGGTCGAGGGTGTTTCCTGCTGAGTGCATGGGTTCGGGTCACGATCTGACGGAGTCCAATGTTGTGGAGGTTGTCCAGGAGGGATGTGGTGTTCGGGTCCAGTTGGTTGTCGAGGTGGAAGTTGAGGTCTCCCAGCAGGGTGTAGTTGGTGGATGCGATGGCATGTGGGGAGATGATGTCCGTGATGGAGTTGGCGAAAGGTCCGTGGGGTCCAGGGGATTGGTAGATGAGGGTTCCTCGGAGGGTGGTGGTACCGCTGGCCAGTATCTTGAAGTGAAGGTGTTCCATCAGGTCTGTGGGCTCGTCGGGGAGTGTGCTCAGGCGGAGGGTGGATTTGTGGCCGATGGCGATTTCTCCTCCCGGGCGGGTGTGGCACTCCTTCCTGGAGATCTTGTATCCTTGGGGAATGGCGATGGCGATGTCCGGTCCCGAGGTGGTGTTGGTCCAGGTTTCGGTGAAGAACGCTACGTCCTGGGTGGTGCTGTCGAGGAGGTCCCAGATTTCGGTGGCGTGTTTGTGGAGGGATCGGATGCTGAGGAGGATGCATTGCAGGGTCTTCGGTTCGGTAGTGTTCTTATGGGCGGGTTGTGCTGGGTCCATGTTCTTGGCGGTGCTGTAGGTGTGCCGACAGCGGTGACAACTGAAAGGCCCGTGGGTGTTGGCCGGTGACGCTAGCTTGCAGTTGTTGTTGCGGCCTGGGTTGAGTTCGTGGAGTGCCGCTGAGTCGTATCATTGGCGGTGCGGAGGTCCAGGGTTCCTGGCGCTGGTCGCGGTCGGGGCACGGACGGGCGCAGACGGGCTTGCTTTTGGCACGCCTTTGGCGATCCAGCATTTTATGGGGGAGGTGGGAGGGAGGCACAGCTGGGAGGCAGGAGCGTGAACGGTGGAGGGGAGGGGCCACGGGGGCAGCAGCGGCAGGAGGGGGGAGCGGGAAAACGAGCAGGAAGAACGGGCAAAACGGCACAAAAGAAACAGTAGGGCACAGTAATAACAAAACAGTAATGACACAAGAAATAGGTGCAACAAGCAAGGCTAAGGACAAACAGGCAATCGGATTACAATGTGGGGAAGGAAAAACGAGAGAAGAATCACAGGAGGCAACCTGGGCTCGAACCCCTACCTGCCTGGCAGAGGCACAGCACGGCAGATGGCAGACCGGAGCTACAGGGAGAGAGAGCAGGTCCCTGGCCGAGGTCAGAGGTCCTGCTCGCGCTCACCACGCAGCGGCTGGTATTTTATGGGGGAGGTGGGAGGGAGGCTCAGCTGGGAGGCGGGAGCGTGAACGGCGGAGGGGAGGGGCCGCGGGGGCAGCAGCGGCAGGAGGGGGGAGCGGGAAAACGAGCGGGAAGAACGGGCAAGACGGCACGAAAGAAACAGTAGGGCACAGTAATAACAAAACAGTAATGACACAAGAAATAGGTGCAACAAGCAAGGCTAAGGACAAACAGGCAATCGGGGTACAATGTGGGGAAGGAAAAACGAGAGAAGAATCACAGGAGGCAACCTGGGCTCGAACCCCTACCTGCCTGGCAGAGGCACAGCACGGCAGACGGCAGACCGGAGCTACGGGGGGAGAGAGCAGGTCCCTGGCCGAGTCCCGGTTTCAATGAGATGGGAACTTAAGGTAGTGCTCTTCACAGTCAACAATTCGGTTGGTTCCTGGTGTTACAAGGAGAGATAAGGATGTTTTTGAAGCTACTGTTATATCGAATTAGTGTTTCCATAGTTAGACAGACTTTCCCTGACTCTGACAGGTCTCTTGCTGGGCTTTTTCTTAAGTGTAAAACTTCATGCTGAACACTCTTTTTATTTTCCTGAACTTCTACCGAAGTTCAGTTCTTTGCTGGCACCTTCTTTGCTCCCTGAATAGGAATTCATTTAGATTCATCATTTATATGGTGACAATTATATCAATTCTAGACTTCCCATGTGTTCTTGAACCCTGACGTCTGTTCGATTTAAGTGCTTAGCTATCTTAGTCAAAGAAAGAACAATGTTTTTTTCCCACTTTTTATTGAAAGATTCCTAAAATACATTCTGAAAGCCTGCTAGAGGATGTTGTAACTCTGGGCCTTTTAAATGATAGGTTTCCAAGTAAAAGATGGAATTCAAATCTCATTTTGAAAGTGTTTTTGCATTCAGTCCATTTGAAAGAACCCCTCTATTTGTGGATAGCTAACCATGTGAAGGTATTTAGAACTTTATAGTTTTTACAGTAGGTTTTGAATTTTATACATACCAGTGACGGGGTCCAATACTGATCTTCGAGGACAGAACTGATGTGGTTACATTTTCTTTGGCCAGTAATAAGGCTGACAGCTGCATGGAGATTGGACTGGAAAATGGATGAGAATTGAATCATGTATGATATTCAGCAATACAGGCTTTTGTGTTCCTGCATCTGTTTGCGATTAATCTATGTACATTATAGCCAGACTCAGCACAAAGATGAAATGACTACATGGCATCTAGGGTATAAGCTATTCCAGACACAGTAAAATGGGAGAAACGTTATCCAGTACAGAGAACTATTATATTGTGCTATTGTGTGCTGCATGCACATTGTTCTTGCAAAGGACAACGTTCACACCACTTGCGATAACCACGAGCTCCACATTATGTTCAAACATACAACAGATGCTCATGGGGAAACGAAGAGCCCTGCTATGGGAGATACCACAAACCTGACCTGTGGGGGCTTTGTAGGCCTCTCTCCTTAGTATACAAGTAAACTTGGACTTCAGGCAGCCATTAACCGTCAGTCCATCAATATCCTGACCCTGGACAAGTAGCAGGCCCCCTGTACTATGGATGGGAGACCATTTTGTATGAAGCCCAAACTCAGCGTGCCTTCTACTGGTGAGGAACACAAAAACACCTCTAGTGGGCACATACGTGTTAAATCCACTCAAAAAAACACCTCAAAGTCAAAGGAAAGCTAGAATGAAACAGTTAAAAAAAACTTCGTAGGAACTTTTGTCCCTTCACCACCATCTGTCTGAAGTTTTCTACAGCTAAGTATGACTTTTCAAACTGTACTTACAATATGACAAAATCTGGAATTAAATAGAGATATTTGTCTCTTTTAGGCAAGAAGCTTACTTAAAGAGGTTACAAATATTGATGGCATGCTTTGAGCCTCTTTCTGTACGGATTCTTGTGGCTGATGCAAGTGGTTTAGGTACATGTAAGGAACTATGGGGCATATACTCAAGGAGCTATCGCCGAGTTTTCGGCACTTTATCGCAGCCAAAGTCACGATAAATTCATCGCCCCATTCACAAGCTGGTGCTAACAGCCGATACCACCAGTTAACTTGCGACAGCATCCGCAAAAAACATCGCCACAGATGACCCCGGCAACTATCGCTAATGAGATGCAGAGTAGGCGTTCCCGAGCAAAAATCTGCGACAACACCACACCTCAACATTCTCAACGACCAGCCACATCGGCGGTAAGACCACAAAACAGGCGATAAGGCGCGTTAGCAGCAGGAAATTAACACCTGCTCCGACCTGGTGTAAAGTCGGACGACAACCTGCACCATCAAAGGGAGCCCAGCCCAGAGCCACACATGAAGAACAACAGATGCCATGGAGCCACTCACCATGCATCCCAGAGCCCCGAGAGGGCAACAACACCCACCGCCACCACCCCCAGGACCGCCACCCCCCCCGGACTACCACAGAGGCAGTGCAGACAAAGACAGCGGACCTTCAGGAAATGCACCAGCCTCATAGACCTAACACCAGACAATGTCAATGCCCACTACAGGCTCAAAAGGACAACCATCCTCCACATCCTGAACATCATTACCCACAGGCTGACGGTACCAACACAGCGGACAACCAACATCCCTCCGCAGACAAAGCTGCTGGCTGTGCTGCACCTGTTGGCCTCTGGTACCTCCCAACCAACAACCGCCCGAGTCGGAGGAGTCTCACAGCCAGCCCCATCCAAGTTCCTCACACCTGTCCTGGATGCCATCATCAGCTAGGTACCCCAGTACCTATATGTCCCCCACAATGTGCAGGAACAGCTAGAGACCAAGCAAGGACTATACGCCATAGCTGGATTCCCGCACGTATTGGGGGCAATCGACTGCACACATGTCCTAATTGTGCCCCCTGCCGACACCGCACACAATTACCTCAACAGAAAGCACACGCATCCCATCAACATGCAGGCAATAGTGGACCACAGGGGACTCTTCACCAATGTCGTAGCCAACTACCCAGGCAGTGTGCATGATCCCTTCATCTTCCGACAGTCCAACATCAACCAGCGCTTCCAGGATGGCACCTATGGAAATGCACTGCACGTTGGCAAGTACCAAATGAACACACCACACACCTCAACTCCACAATCATGCAACTCACAACTCTGGCACTGCACACGTCACAAAATCACATACAACATGCCAAACAACATGCCCACCCACCAGACACGACAGCACAACTTACTGTGGCAACCTTGGTTAGCCATGTACATGAGCCATCAATGGCATGGCACCTCAGCCACACAATACCGGAATGTGGGGAGAGGTGGGAACCAGGCATGTGCGAAGGAGGCAAGTGACCCATGAATGAGAATGTACACAATGCCAAATGTGGCGGAGATGTGCTGGACAGACTGCAGTATGCAGACCACAGACATATCCATGTCTAAATGCACTGCTGGTGTCTGGAGTGTAGTGGACAGTGGACGCAACCATGTCACCCCAGCCAGTAGGGAAGCCCGCGGAAATGTAGCTTGTGATGTCCCCCCCTGTAAGCATGTGCGGAGTGGGCTGCCCCGGCGTACGCCAGGCCAGGGTAGGGGTGTGAATAAAAAGCACATAGCTCTGGGCGTGGTTCTCTTCCGGAATGCCCAACGTGTCTTCCAGGGCGGCGCCTCCCACCCCGCCACGAGGCTGATGCCGTCGCCGTGAGCGGTGTGGCCTGCGATCCTGTGCGCCTGCTGCACCCCGGGCCGCTGGTCCCTGAACCCATTATGCCCGCCCCTGCGCAGCCAGGCCTCACTGCTCACCTGCCGACACCGGTGTGTGTCAAAGAGGGCCCAACACGTGCCGGCGCAAGCTCCAAGCCCGAATCCCGCGACCTTGGCAGCCTCCTCAGACCATCACGGCATCCGCAACACAGGCCCGCTTTACTCCTTTTTCGTTGATGTACTCCACCGCTGCCTCGGGCCTACACTACGGTCAAGTAGGTCACACATTTGGGACTGAGTCTTGATTATGCAATGGCAGAGTACACACTTTATGGCTGCGTTTATATCACTATACTCCCTTCGATGTAGTGCCACCAACTCTGTGCATAGCATTCCAACTACACCTATCTATGGTCCCTTGCTGACTACTGCCTTCGGCCTACACTGCGGTCGAGTAGGTCACACATGTGGAACTGAGTCGTGATTTCTGCATGGCGGAGTTCATATAGTTGTACGCAAGGAGACGAGTAAGAGGAAGACGTGGTTCAGTCTGGAGGAGAAAAGGACCATCATTACGGAGGTGCTGACAACTGCCCTGGTGTCACTAACCCTGTGCATCGCGACACGTGGCTGTGGGCCCCTGCTGACCGCTGCCTCAGGCCTACACTGCGGTCAAGTAGGTCACACATTTGGAATTGAGTCTTGATTACACAATGGCCGAGTACACATGTCAATGCAGAGTTTATATCACTATACTCCCTTCGATGTGGTGACACAAAGTATGTGCATGGCATCCCAACCACACATGTCTGTTGGCCCTTGATGACTACTCATTCAGCCTACACTGCGGTCGAGTAGGTCACACATTTGGAATTCAGTCATGAATCATTTATGGCAGACTTGATATCATTGTACTGGCCTCATCGCAGACTGCATCCCCTTTCAGCTCCGGTGCCACTAAGTCTGTTCCCCGACATCCATGGACACTTTCTGGTTGAACTTTGGTGGCGACTGAGTCTATGGACTGGGGCTTGTCTTCATCATCATGTCGGTGATACTGACTTTTGTGGCAAAAACGAGGCTGTAGCATTCCACTCCTCCATTTGCCGCTTCCGGCCAGCTTCTGCCCTCTGTATCATGCCCTGGAGGACACCTTCCACTGTCCCCCGCAAACCTCCGCTACATTCACCTTCGACATCGGCGAGGACCCGCTCACCTCGCGTGGCCCTATCTCACTGCACCGCAAGTCACCGTCCTGTGGCGGTGTGCCTGTGCCGGCCGCAGTGCATCCGGGGCCACTAACTCTGTGCAGCTCAAGTCATGGCCCCTGTCTGATAGCATATTGGATGGCCTCTGGGTCGATGGACTGGGGGTCATCAAGGCCATGTGTCTGTGGCCCTGCGCTGTCCGCTGCCTCCGGCCTCAACTACGGCCCACCTGGGCTCACACATCAAATCGAGTCCTGGCCTGCCCGGACATCGCATCACCACAGGATGCACATGCCACCACCGCCAGGACCAACTCCAAACAACAGGTGCCAGAGTCGTAAGTGTCTTACTGCCAGACTATCAGAGTTGCTCACACCAGTCATCGGTGCCGTCATCAGCTTGTTCCCTGCTCAGCTCTTCAGGTGCCACTAACTCAGTGCACCACAAATCATGGACCATTCTGCTTGCATGTTGGGTGAACACTGTACTTTCTCCGGCTACCACCATGATGCTTCACAGTTGTTTCTGTTATGCTGGTGTTTTCTGTTTCCTCTTTAATTGTGATCACTGTTCAAGTTGTTGCCTGCACCAACGACTCCATGAGGGCTGGCTTACACTCACCCCACACACATCCAGCACATGCGTCACTGTACATGTGACCATGCCAATAAAGATGTTGAGCGCACGTGCCCGTAGCCAGTTCAACGAACTATCTGAGTGTGTCCGTGTGCTCATGATGTATGCATTTGGGCCCCGGGCCCTACAACATTACATTGTGCCATGTACAGAGGACGCAGCCATGTCACCGCAGGCAGCGGGTGAGACATTGCACATGTAGCTTTGTCGTCCCCCACCCAATACGTAAGAGGAGTGAACTGGGCCGGCATACGCCAGTCCAGCGTGGGGGTGTGGATGATTATCCCATGGCTCTGGGTGTGGTTCAGTACTGGAAATGTGCAAAGGCATGTGTCTCTGTCGCATTGTGGGTCTCCATTGGGGAGTGTAGGTGGTCCCTGATGGGACTTAGACACCCATGTATGTGATCTAGTTCGGCTTCCATGAGGTAGTATCCCACCCGCACATGTTCGGCCACCCCCTTCTGGCAGTCTGACACCTGGCCTTGGAATGCGATGTGTGCTTCGGTGGGCTGCTGGGAGCCAGCCGGGGTGGTGGGTGCATCCAGCTGTGTTGACTGTGCAGGG